>CM030363.1:284331000-284961202 GCA_017893485.1 Hemerocallis citrina
TTGGAGTTTGTGCGGGAGGCTAAGTGTGGAAGAGTAGGAGTCAGAGCGACGCTCGCCGAAGCTTGGAGTTGGCAGACGAGCCCTAGGGGTCGGTGGACGAGCTTCAAGGGTCGGTAGACGATTTCCTCGCTAGTTGGAAGAGCGAGGGGGCATCGGGGCCTCCCGTTGGGGCTCGATTTGTCATGAACTAGGGGTCGGCGGACGAGCTCCGAGGGTGGGTGGACGATCCCCTCGCTAGTTGGAAGAGCGAGGGGACGTCGAGGTCGATTTTGTGGGAGATCGGCTTACCGAGTACTTGGGGGTCGGCAGACGAGCTCCTAGGGTCGGTGGACGATCTCCTCGCTAGTTGGAAGAGCGAGGAGGGGGCGAGGTCTTTTTCTGGAGCTCGGTTTGCCGAGCACTAAGGGTCGGCAGACGAGTCCTTTGTGATAAGAGGAGAGCTCATGGGGCTCGCGGTGTCATCCGAGCTCCGAGCCCTTCTAGTTAAAGGAGGGTAGATGGGGCTCGCGGTGCTATCCGAGCTCCGAGCGCTTCTGAACAAAGGAGGGTAGATGGGGCTCGCAGTGCTATCCGAGCTCCGAGCCCTTCTGAACAAAGGAGGGCAGGTGGGGCTTGCGATGCTATCCGAGCTCCGAGCGCTTCTGAACAAAGGAGGGCAGTTTAGGGCTCGCGGTGTCATCCGAGCTCCGAGCCCCTCTGAATCAAAGGAGAGTAGTTGGGGTTCGCGGTGCTATCCGAGCTCCGAGCCCTTCTGAACAAAGGGGGGCAGATGGGGCTCGTGGTGCTATCCGAGCTCCGAGCCCTTCTGAAGGAAGGAGGGCAGTGTGGGGCTCGCGGTGTTATCCGAGCTCCGAGCCCTTCTGAACAAAGGAGGGCAGGTGGGGCTCGCGGTGCTATCCGAGCTCCGAGCCCTTCTGAACAAAGGAGGGCAGTTTGGGGCTCGCGGTGTCATCCGAGCTCCGAGCCCCTCTGAATCAAAGGAGAGTAGTTGGGGCTCGCGGTGCTATCTGAGCTCCGAGCCCTTCTGAACAAAGGGGGGAAGATGGGGCTCGCAGTGCTATCCGAGCTCCGAGCCCTTCTGAACGAAGGAAGGCAGGTGGGGCTCGCGGTGCTATCCGAGCTCCGAGCCCTTCTAAACAAAGGAGGGTAGTTTGGGGCTCGCGGTTTCATCCGAGCTCCGAGCCCCTCTGAATCAAAGGAGAGTAGTTGGGGCTCGCGGTGCTACCCGAGCGTCGACCCTTCTGTGAAAAAGAAGGGGAATTATTGGCCCGCGATGCTATCCGAGCGTCGACCCTTCTGAAAAAATAGAAGTGGAATTATTGGCCCGCGATGCTATCCGAGCGTCGACCGTTCTGTGAAATAGAAGGGGATTTATTGGCTCGCGGTACTATCCGAGCGTCGACCCTTCTATGAAATAGAAGGAGAATTATTGGCTCGCGATGCTATCCGAGCATCGACTCTTCTAAAAAATAGAAGTGGAATTATTGGCCCGTGATGCTATTCGAGCGTCGACCCTTCTGAAAAATAGAAGGGGAATTATTGGCTCGCGGTACTATCCGAGCGTCGACCCTTCTATGAAATAGAAGAGAAATTATTGTCTCGCGATGCTATCCGAGCGTCGACCCTTCTAACTTGTCGAAAAAAACTTTTTTGGAGAGAAAAAGTGGAGGGGTAGTGGGGTAATTTTATGCTTATTGCTGACGTCATGGGCGCAAATATCAAAGCGTATCCAGATCTTGATAGCCGCTGGATCTTGATGGTTAAGATCCAACGGCCAAATCTTTTTTGCAGAAATCGAGGAGTCGCTTTTCCTTTTTAAAACCCCATCCCCCTCCATCATTTCTTCATCTTCACTTTATTACTCACTTTCCAATTTTTAACAAGAGCGAGAATCTTACTTGCCATCGGCGAGATTTTCCGGTGACCGTAACTTCCTACGCTCCAGGTTAGTACTTTCTTTTTTAGTAATGTCGCGAACTCAGTCCGGATCCGAGGCTAGCTCGTCAGGCCGTTCTGCGGAGGAATCCGAGCAGGAGACGTTCTCTTCCTTGAGTAAGTATAAGGTGAAGGAAGAAGTTCTGACCGACCCTGGGTCGGACGATGTGGGTGACGTAGCCTTCGTTGTGTCCCCATTGAGGTCCAGAAGGCCGGGAAAGGAGCCCATGGATGAGGGTGACGAGGAGGAAGAGGATGAGGGGGACGGCGAGGACGAGGAGGAACAGGATCAGGAGGAGGACGATGAGGAAGAGGAGGGAAGGCACCGAGGGCGAGGAGGAGGACGAAGACAAGCAGTGTAGCGCCCCGAATTTCTAATAAGAAATCTTAGAAAATACGTGGCACAATCCCAGCGATCCACTTCAATACAATATTAAACATAACCAACACCACTAAAATTTTACAACTTTTATTATGATAAACTTTTACAAATCACAGTGGAATTCAAAACAACTCAAACAATATTTTCTATCATTTACAACTCAAATTATCTCCAAATGCTATCACAAATTTTACACCAAACTCTTATGAATCAATTTATCTCAAATATGCTTCAAGCATCCAAACCTCCAAACTCTAAGCAACAACCTGCAACATGTGAGGCTAGAGAGGATCCCTAACCCCCAAACTAAAGGGGTCAGCCATAAATGGTGTGAGTGACAACAATCAACATAAATAATCATTAAGCAAGAATTCATAAGTGCATATAGTGAACCAAGATCCATAAAATATGAGATAGCAAGAAATGTAACAACAAGTGATACCAACCAAGTGTTAAGTGTAGAAAACCGAGAAAACCACATGCATAATACTAAGTCAAGAAAACACAAATTCTATATGCAGACTCTCTAATGCGTACTTGTCGGAGTCTATGCATCCCATTCTACATAGGTCCGGTGTAAGTCCTTAACGTCTTCACTTCATAGGGTTCAATCCCCACTATGCAACTAATCCTAACACGATGACTACTACGAGATAAAGATAAACTGTGAGAATTAGCCCATGCCTGATAATTCCGGAGATGGATCCCACATCTCAGGTATTTTACCTGGATAATTCCGGAGATCATCCCACATCTAGACATAGACACATCACCACATGAATACCACATGTGCGTCGCCTCGACTTTGATAATTCCGGAGATCAACCCCACATCTCAAGCAAACCACTTGGATAATTCCGGAGATATATCTCACATCTCAAGTAATTTTACCTGGATAATTCCGGAGATAAATCCCACATCTCAAGATAGTCACTTGGATAATTCCGGAGATTAAATCCCACATCTAAAGCCATACTGAGGTGCATAACTCATGTTCCCGTTCATCATATCACCACTAGTGCCTGTCCTTATTATCTTTGGGTTATTTAATTTCTCAATGAATCTCCTAGAGTGATGTGCCCTACCGGCCTAAAATCAAAACTGAATAACTGAAATGCCTCAAAGGGCCTCAACAAAATAATTCAATACCGGTATACTAGGGTCACACTCCCCTAGAGACTCAACTCAAATATCTAAACAAAAGTCCCACTAATCATAGTGGCTCAACTTAATGTCTTAAATCGAATGCTTAACTGAATATCTTAAAATAGACTGAATTGTCTGGGAACTAATCACTCAAGTAACACTCAAGGTACAAAATTCCATCAGTACCAGTCGACTTATACTGTAGTAAGTCGACTGTCCAGAGGGACAAATATCTAAAATTTAACAAAATAAACTAAGTCATATAAGTCGACTTAAGAAATCATCGGTCGACTGTCCAGACAAGAAACTGACATGATTTTACAAAATAATTTCTAAGTATAACAGTCGACTGACAAGGGTCTCAGTCGGCTGTCCAGACAAGAACTGACATGATTTAACACAATAATTTTCTAAGTATGACAGTCGACTGACAAGGGTCTCAGTCGGCTGTCCAAAACGGATTTTCAAAAGGCTAATGTTACATCTGTAGGGTCGTACCAGTCGACTGATAGGTAGACCAGTCGGCTGTCGGCCTACAGTTCTCATAATTTAGGTCTGAATACAATAATCAAAACTAAGGTTTTCTAACGATTCATTGTTCAAGAAAAATAGTTCGTATTCAGGCAAAATGATCTTCATTAAGGGTATAATACTCAAAACCTCAAATATGTCAAAACCCAAGTTCTCATGTCCTAGATCACTAATTCCTTCATTAGGGTTTCTCAAGATTAAAATTCTTTCACAACTCTAAATCAAATCTGATTTACAATATATATAAAAGATCCAGGTGTTCCTCATTCGATCAAAATCATACTCAAATCTTAATAATATGGTGTTATGAACAAGATCTACTAATCATTCTTAGATTTCTCAACATGGTATAAACAACATTCATTTATTCATATGAATCATACCACAGTACAACATCTATATCGTTCACAACATCAAATCTAACATCATTACCACTCGCATACATAGATCAACAACAAGATAAATTTATGTCATTCACAAACAAAACAAAACTCACAAAGTTATTCACAAAATCAAAACAAAACAAAACCAAGTCACTCACCTTTGAATTTTAGAAGAAACCACGAAAAAGCTTTCCTCTTTGCTAGATCCAAAATCGCCTTTCTCCACCGAAACAAGATCTCAAAATTCTGTATATTGTCAACAATGACGGCTGGAGAAAAATCTCTTAAATATCCTGGATTGAATATTAGGGTTTTCCCCACACTTTTGCAAAACAACCCTTTCCAAAATACAATTTACATATATAGTCCTATCCTTGGAAATTCCATCAAAACTCATTTAAATTTGGTTTTAAAAGAAAATATACTTCTAAATTTCAACCAATACTGATCCAAAACGTCCAGAATATACATTTTACACTTTAACCCCTAAAAATGTCAAATTTGCAAAAAGGTCCTTCTTTTCCCAAAAATTGCAAATAGTTCCAATTAATTTCAGAAAAATCTGGAAAAATACTAAATAATTCCCAAATATTAAATGATGATTTTTCATAAAGAAAATTTAACTTTCAAACTTCTCAAAAGTCATTTGCACGTGTTTTGCACGTGTAAAAAGATAAATCTTTTTAGAAAATATTAATTAAATCTCCAAAAATCAATTTAAATACATTTTCAAATATAAAAATAATTTTTGAAAATACGGGGTTCTACAAGCAGGGTGCCGAGGGTGACGAGGAAGACGATGAGGATGAGGTCGACGAACGGGAGGCTGCCCAAGGAGACGCTGGCCAAGGCACGGCTGGAAGGCCGACCGGGGTCGGAGAAGATCTTCCGCCCCTTCCCCCTTTGTCGACGCCAGCTCCCGAGCGGAAGGCTTGCCCTCGTCAGAAAAAGAAAGTCTTGACCATCCCACACAGTCCTTCCTCACCCGATGAGTACGCACCGAGACCGGGTCTCGAGTTTTCCCGGGTCTCCTTCAAGAATCCAGGGTCAATTCGGATGTATCCCGACGACATTAAGGACATCAAACCGATCCCTCCAGTGCCGGGCGAAGACACTCGGGTGAAGATTCGCGCTGATAGCATCCCGAGCATTTTGAAGGCGGAATACCTCAACATTATCAGGGCTGCCTACTATATTCCGCGGGAGTTCGAGATCTTCATTCCGAGCCCAGGTATTCGGCCCACCATGGCTCTGGCGCCGGGTTATTGTATGTTCCCCGAGGACACCTTCCTCTCGGGGCTGAGGCTGCCTCTGCATCCTTTTGTCAAGAGGGTTCTGAACTGGGCGAATCTGTGCCCTATGCAGTACGGTCCGAACTCCTGGAAGCATCTAGTCTGCTTCATACTGAAGTGCCAAGAGAAGGGAGTAAAGCCGAGGCTGACGTATTTCCGAGCCATTCTTGGGATCGGTTCGCTCGGGGATCAGGAGGGGATTTTTTACTTTTCGCCGAGGCCGCATAAGATGGTCATGCACGGTCATCCGGACTTTATAAAGGGGTGGAAAGAAAAGTATTTTGTGGTTCGGACTGAGGGGTCTTGGAGAATTCTGACCAGGTGGAACTTCATCAAGCCGAACCACAAGCCTCCGAGGAAGAGCGACTTGACCGCCAAGGAGTGGAAGAGGGTGGATAAGATAGTCGGGGGGCACAGTATCGCATGGCCTCGAGTGACCGAGATACACCTCGACCGGGCCGGACTGAGTCCTGCCGACCCTAGTATGTTTCTTTCCGAATATGTTCATTTTCCTGCCATCGTATTAACGTTAGCTCTTCTCCTTTCTGTTTTTGCAGGGATGACAACTCAACAGGCGGACGCGAAGAAGATATTGCTTGCTGTCGCCGAGAAGGCGAGGATAGAGAAGAAGAAGAAGGCCGAGCAGGAGAGGATAGCGGCCGAGAAGCAGAAGCTGACTGCGCAGGCCGGAGCGTCCTCCAAGGTGCCGGCCCCGATGGCCAAAGAGCCTTCCCCGGCGAAGAGGGCCAAGAGGCAACACTCCCAGCCTTCCCATTCGTCGAGGGCGGCTCGGGACGCTGCGGGTGGTTCGGGCAAGACCGTGGATGCCCCGGAAAAAGGGCTCCCCCCTATACGGCCGACTGCCGCGGAGATGGTGAGCAAGCAGGGTACGCTGCCCTTTGCCCCTGATTGGTCGATCATGCGGGGGGATTCTCTGCTTGATGGGCCTGTGTCGGTCGAGTTTGTCTCGAAGGCTGCCACCGAGCGCGATCTGATGGCCCTGGCGGCGCAGACGGCGGACCAGGCCTACATGCGGTGGTCTCAGGCACACCTCTCGGTAAGTTGGCTTGGATCTACTTTTCTCATTATCTTGGCGGAGTTTTTCTGATCTTTCTCTCTTCGGACAGGCGATGCTCCATGGTCAGCACTTCCACAAGTGCTTGGAGAAGGAGATATACATCGAGAGGCGGAATGCGGAGAAGTACCTCCGCGAACTGAACAAGGCCACGGATGAGTTGAAAGACGCCCGGGCTATGGTGGCCGTCCACGAGGCCCTAATAGAGTCGCTCTGCAAAATCCACAAGCAGGACTGAGAGGATCTTGAGGCGAAGATCGCGACCGAGGCGGATAAAGGGAAGAAGGCCCTAAAGGAGATGGAGTCGGCCTTGGGGGAGACTCTGATGGTGGCGCAGGACGAGGCGTACGAATAGACCAAGTCCCATTTTAAGCAGATCTACCCCGAACAGAACGTGGACCACCTCTACTATGGATGGCAGGCGAACCTGCCGCCGACCCCTGGTGGTGATGAAGCGAGGGGAGTCCAGGGCGACGAAGAGGTGCCATCCCCCCCTCAAGAATAGATTAGCCTCTGTTTCTTCTTTTTTTTTTGATGTAACTGCCTTAAGCGGACTGGCCACCGCAGCTTTTGTATTAAACTTTTGTGAGAAATGAAATTTACCTTTTTGGGCCAATCCTTCCGGACTTGTGTTTTTTGTGATGTTTGTTCTTGTCTTTTGATAGACGGACGAGACCTGTGTCGCCCTCCCCGTTGTTGCCGAGGTACCTCTAGTTCGAGCGGGGGAGAAGGCCACGGAGGCAGCTTTGGCTCGTCAACAGAAGCAAGCTCGGGACCGAGCGGCTGCTAAGGATTATTTTCTGAACAGATCTAGAGAGCTTGGTCTGGAGGTGGTGCGCCTCAAGAAGGCCATAGCCGATCCGGACTGGTGGGTAATCGAGACGGACTGGTCCATATCGGATGCCTCGAGCGGGCGGTCGGCTTCGGAGTCTTTCCTTCGCAAGGCCGTGGTCGAGAAAGAGCTGGAGGTTCGCAGGCTGAAGCTGGTGTTAGGTCCGGGTTTGGTGGAAGAGGCCAGCAACTCGACCCCGGCGCGGTCTCCGACATTTCTGTTGGATGAGGCCCAGCCCGGTGATGCAGGAAGCTCGATGGCGGGAGTATCTTCCCGTGCCGATCCAACCGAGTGTGGGAAGAGACCAGAAGGAGGCGCCGAGTTTGAATTTCAGGCCGAGAGCGAGTGAGTTTGTGAGTTTTTTCCTTGTATTTGTACCGACGTTCATTGAGTTGTAAGCAATGAGTAATAAATAAGAACATTTGATTTTTCGTGCTCTGATTGTCTTGGTTGCTAGGGACGGTTGCCGGGCTCGTTGTGCAGGGGTCGGCTCCGAGGTGCCTTATTGCAACGGGCGTGACTGTTGCGGCGTTTAGTTTTTCGATAAGCAATAACTGGCGACGTTTCGCATTCCCATGAACATTTATGGCGACGTTTCGCCTTCTGTCGTTTCATATTCCCAGGCGCAATAAATATAGGCCTCAGGGGGCTATATAATCCCCACTCCCCTTGTTGGTTGTTAGGCAGTGAGCCGTCTGGCTCGGGTCCCTGCCGAAGGCGGGTGCCCAGAGAATAAAATATCTCCGAGTACTCCGGATCGGAGGCACACCGATCACCCTCGAACTATTCGGGGTTCAGGCTGTTAGAGCCGTGAGACCCCGGGTTGTTCGTTGGTGAGCGGTGGGCCGACCGATCGGTTCGGGGGTTCGGAGAAAGCCGAAGCGTGGTGGCTCTTCTGCCGTCCTCGAACAATTTGGGGTTTTGGGCTCGTGAGAGCCGTAAACCCCGGGTTGTTCGGGGGCGAGAGAAGGGTCAGCTGAATGGCTCGAAGGCTCGGAGCATTTGTTCCGGGACGGAAAGAGCAGCGGGTCGATGGCCCCCTGCCATCCTCGAACAATTCGGGGTTTAGGCTTGTAAAAGCCGTAAACCCCGAGTTGTTCACGGGTGAGAGGGTGGTCAAGAATTCGACTCGAGGCTCGGGGCGTCTGCCGAAGGCGGACGCTCTAAACCTTAATAAAATTTTGTCAACACATGGTTGTAGGTCGTAACCGAGCGTGGTGGTCGAGCGGCTTTGAAGAAAGCTGCGGCCTTGCTCCGGTTTGTCGAGTCCCCAGGTTTGGGAGAGACGGTGCTGGCGTGGCTGGCGGATGTCGCCTCGCACATAGGTTGATGAGCTTGAAGAAGCCCAAACCGAGCGGGGGACGGATGCCGAGCCCCCATACCGGTGAGGAAGACAATTGCGGGCGTAGCAGAGGGTCGCCGCCGAGCGTCAAGGTCGTGGTGCCTTGAAGAAGGCACCCGCCTTGCTTGGGGCTGACGCCGAGCTCCAGCACATGTTCTCAGGGAGAGACGATGCAGGCGTAGCTGGCGGATGTCGCCTCATACACAGGTCGAAGAGCTTAAAGAAGCCCAAACCGAGGGAGGGACGGATGCCGAGCCCCCATACCGGTGAGAGACAGTTGCAGGCGTAGCAGAGGGTCACCGCCGAGCGTCAAGGTCACGGTGCCTTGGAGAAGGCACCCGCCTTGATCGGGGCCGACGCCGAGCTCCCACACATGTTCTCAGGGAGAGACGGTGCGGACGTGGCTGGCAGATGTCGCCTCGTACATAGATTGATGAGCTTGAAGAAGCCCAAACCGAGCGAGGGACGGTTGCCGAGCCCCATACCGGTGAGAAAGACAATTGCAGGTGTAGCAGAAGGGTTGTCGCCGAGCGTCAAGGTCGCGGTGCCTTGAAGAAGGTACCCGCCTTGCTCGGGGCCGACGCCGAGCTCCAGCACATGTTCTCATTGAGAGACGGTGCGGGCGTGGCTGGCAGATGTCACCTTGTACCTAGGTTGATGAGCTTGAAGAAGCCCAAACTGAGCGAGGGACGGATGCCGAGCCCCCATACCGGTGAGAAAGACAATTGCGGGCGTAGCAGAGGGTCGCCGCCGAGCGTCAAGGTCGCGGTGCCTTGAGGAAGGTACCCGCCTTGCTCGGGACCGACGCCGAGCTCCAGCACATGTTCTCAGCGAGAGACGGTGCGGGTGTGGCTGGCGGATGTCGCCTCGTACATAGGTTGATGAGCTTGAAGAAGCCCAAACCGAGTGAGGGACGGATGCCGAGCCCCCATACCGGTGAGAAAGACAATTGCGGACGTAGCAGAGGGTCGCCGCCGAGCGTCAAGGTCGCGGTGTCTTGAAGAAGGCACCCGCCTTGCTCGGGGCCGATGCCGAGCTCCAGCACATGTTCTCAGGGAGAGACGGTGCGGGCGTGGCTGGCGGATGTCGCCTCGTACATAGGTTGATGAGCTTGAAGAAAGCCCAAACCGAGCGAGGGACGGTTGTCGAGCCCCCATACCAGTGAGAAAGACAATTGCGAGCGTAGCAGAGGGTCGACGCCGAGCGTCAAGGTCGCGGTGCCTTGAAGAAGGTACCCGCCTTGCTCGGAGCCGACGCCGAGCTCCAGCATATGTTCTCATTGAGAGACGGTGCGGGCGTGGCTGGCGGATGTCGCCTCGTACCTAGGTTGATGAGCTTGAAGAAGCCCAAACCGAGCGAGGGACGGATGCCGAGCCCCCATACCGGTGAGAAAGACAATTGCAAGCGTAGCAGAGGGTCGCCGCCGAGCGTCAAGGTCGCGGTGCCTTGAAGAAGGCACCCGCCTTGCTCGGAGCCGACGCCGAGCTCCAGCACATGTTCTCAGGGAGAGACGGTGCGGGCGTGGCTGGCAGATGTCGCCTCGTACATAGGTTGATGAGCTTGAAGAAGCCCAAACCGAGCGAGGGACGGATGCCGAGCCCCCATACCGGTGAGAAAGACAATTGCGGGCGTAGCAGAGGGTCACCGCCAAGCGTCAAGGTCGTGGTGCCTTGAAGAAGGCACCCGCCTTGCTCGGGACCGATGCCGAGCTCCAGCACATGTTCTCAGGGAGAGACGGTGCGGGCGTAGCTGGCGGATGTCGCCTCGTACATAGGTTGATGAGCTTAAAGAAGCCCAAACCGAGCGAGGGACGGATGCCGAGCCCCCATACCGGTGAGAAAGACAATCGGGCGTAAGTTATCGGAGCACCGAGCCCCAAGCTTGTAAGGGAAGCTTTTTGGGCTCGCGCTGTTATCCGAGCGCCGAGCCCTAAGCTTGGAAGGGACCCTTTTTAGGCTCGCGATGTTATCCGAGCGCCGAGCCCCAAGCTTGTAAGGGAAGCTTTTTGGGCTCGCACTGTTATCCGAGCGCCGAGCCCCAAGCTTGTAAGGAAAGCTTTTTGGGCTCGCGCTGTTATCCGAGCGCCGAGCCCCAAGCTTGTAAGGAAAGCTTTTTAGGCTCATGCTGTTATCCGAGCGCCGAGCCCCAAGCTTGTAAGGGAAGCTTTTTAGGCTCACGCTGTTATCCGAGCGCCGAGCCCCAAGCTTGTAAGGGAAGCTTTTTAGGCTCGCGCTGTTATCCGAGCACCGAGCCCCAAGCTTGTAAGGGAAGCTTTTTAGGCTCGCGATGTTATCCGAGCACCGAGCCCCAAGCTTGTAAGGGAAGCTTTTTGGGCTCGCGCTGTTATCCGAGCACCGAGCCCCAAGCTTGTAAGGGAAGCTTTTTAGGCTCGCGATGTTATCCGAGCACCGAGCCCCAAGCTTGTAAGGAAAGCTTTTTGGGCTCGCGCTGTTATCCGAGCACCGAGCCCCAAGCTTCTAAGGGAAGCTTTTTAGGCTCACGCTGTTATCCGAGCGCCGAGCTCGAGATATGTTCTTTATTTGCTACAAAATAGGAGGCCGTAGGCTTGTTTTAAGAAAACTGGCATATTTACAATATATTTGAACTTTACAAAAGACTAGGCATGACGTGCCGAGTACAATCATGATAATTTACATGGAGGCTACTCTCCTCCTAGGAACTTGATTAGGTGTTCCGCGTTCCAGGGCCTCTTGATGGACTTGCCTTCGGCACTGGTCAGGCGGTACGTGCCTGGGCGCACGACTTCGAATACTTTGTAGGGACCCTCATAATTTGGTGCCAACTTTCTCTTCTGGCCGGGATTGGATACCGCCAGCTTTCGGAGGACAAGATCTCCGAGTTTGGTGTCGGTTGGGCGCACCTTCTTGTTGCAGAACTTCTCAATTCTTTGCTAGTAGATGCTTCTTCGAACGGCGGACTTTTCCCTGACCTCGTCTATGAGGTCTAGGTCAGCTCGCAGTTGTTGGGAGTTGGCAGCCTCGTCGAAAGCAATGATTCGGGGTGAAGGGATCCCGATCTCCAAGGGAATGACGGCCTCTGCGCCGTACGTCAGATTGAAAGGGGATTCTCCCGTGGGGATTCTCTTTGTTGTTCGGTGGGCCCAGAGAACGCTGGGTAGCCCGTCGACCCATAACCCCTTGGAAGAGTTATCGAGTCGTTTCTTGAGGCCGTCGAGGATTTGGCGGTTCGCGTTCTCGGCTTGACCGTTAGACTGGGGATGGCACACTGAGGAGAAGCGCTGCTGGATCCCGAGGTCTTCGCAGAACTTGCAAAAATGCTTACCCGCGAATTGAGTCCCATTGTCCGTGATAAGCACCTGGGGAATCTTGAACCAACAGACGATATGTTTCCAGAAAAACTGCTGAGTCTATCGCTCGGTGATCGTTGCCAATGGCTCGGCCTCGATCCACTTTGTGAAATAGTCGATCGCCACAATGAGAAACTTTCGCTGGCCCGTTGCTTTTGGAAATGGGCCTACCAAATCCATCCCCCACATTGCAAAGGGAGTCGGACTGGCCATGGACTGGAGGTTCGCCTGAGGAGCCCTCTTCACGGGGAAGAACCGTTGGCAGGGGCCACACTTCTTCACTAGGGCGAGGGCGTCTTGCAGCATAGTGGGCCAGTAGTACCCGTGATTAAGCGCCTTCCGTGCTAGTGAACGGCTTCCCATGTGACATCCGCCGATCCCCTCGTGTAGCTCCTTGAGGGCGTACTTGGCTTCGTCTGGGCTTAGGCAGCGGAGGTAGAGTCTGTCATCGGTTGTTGTATATGATCTTTTGAAGAGGGTGGCATTGATGACCGCGAACCTTTCAGATCGGACCCTGATCCGCTTTGCCTCAGCTCGGTCTTCGGGGAGCTCTCCCTTGACTAGAATTTTTTTGATAAGAGTGGTCCAGTCGTCAGGAGGAGCTCCGTCTTCGACGCACAGAACCTCCGGGGAGTCTGTACTTGGTTTCAGCAGGACTTCAATCAGGACCGTACGGTTGAGGCCTTCAAAGGATGAGGAAGCCAATTTCGACAGGGCGTCGGCCTGGACGTTCAGTTCCCGGGGGATCCTTATGACAGCCGATTCGTCGAAGGACGATAGTAGGCGTTAGACCATGGCCCGGTACCTGAACATCCGATCGTCACGGGCCTCGTAGTCCCCAGTGATCTGGTTGACCACCAGCTGAGAGTCGCTAAAGGCCTAGATCTGTCTGGCACCGGCTTGATAAGCCAGGTTGAGCCTGACGATCATCGCCTCATATTCAGCCTCGTTGTTAGAGGCCGGGAAGTTGAGGCGGAGACAATACTGGAGGAGGAAACCATCTGGACCTCGAAGAATGATGCCCGCACCGCTTCCCGTTTCGCAAGAGGAGCTGTCGACATAAACTTCCCACGTATGGTCGGCTTCTTTGCTCGTGGGTTGCTCGGAGATGGTGCATTCTGTGATGAATTCGGCGAGGGCATGCCCTTTGATGGACGTTCTTGGTTGATAGCCGATGTCGTACTGGCTGAGTTCGATCGACCATTTGACTAGTCGTCCGGAGCTCTCGGGTTTGTAGAGCACGGCCTTCAAGGGTTGATCCGTGAGCACCTGGATCGAATGTGCCTGAAAGTAAGGGCGGAGCTTTCGCGCGGCTATGACCAAGGCCTACGCCACCTTCTCCATCCTGGAATACCGGGTCTCGGCGTCGAGCAGGACCTTACTCACATAGTAGAGGGGCTTTTGAACCCCTTCCTCCTCGCGAACGAGGACGGTGCTGAGCACGTTCTCCGAAGCGGAAAGGTAGAGCCAGAGTGGCTCCCCTGGTTCGGGTTTGCTGAGGAGAGGAGGGTTGGCGAGGTACTCTTTCAACTGTGTGAAGACCTCTTGCTGTTGAGCACCCTACTCGAACCTTCCAGTGCCGCACAGAGCCTTGAAGAACGGAAGGGACTTCTCTCCTGACTTGGAGAGGAAACGGCCGATGGCCGCTAGTCTACCCGTTAGCCTCTGGACTTCTTTGACATTCCTGGGAGGGGCTATGTCTATTATGGCCTGGATTTTTTCGGGGTTCGCCTCGATGCCGCGCTGGCTGATGATGAACCCTAAGAACTTCCCCGAGGAGACGCCGAAGGCGCACTTCGCCGGGTTGAGCCTCATGTTGTGGGTTCGAAGGACCCCAAAGGCTTCTTCCAGGTTGGCGATGTGGTGCTGTCCTTGTTGACTTTTGATGAGCATGTCATCGACGTATATGTAACCCCTGTTTCCGTAAATACGTATTTTTAAATATTTTTCCGTATTTTGATTTTTATAAACTTGTTTTGTGCTCAACTGATTTCGGGTCATGTACTAAGTATTTTCTACTAGACGATTATATATACTTTGAACAACAATGTAATTTTCTATTTTTAATTGATAGATTATTTATTCGTTATTGATGCGGTTTGTTTCTGGGAGACGTGTGGATGCACCAGGTGTGAGTTCGGACTCGATTTGTATTGAATTAGAAAGCTGCTCGTCTGACGACCCTTGGCTGACCGGGTGGAACCTATGAGAGGCTCGGAATGAGGTGGACGTCTGGGGTCAGATCAGAGGGTTCGGATCCGAGGTCTTGTGTACCTGCAGACGGTCCTGAAACACTGGGGTTTATCCCGGTGGCGGACCCTCCGACGATCTAGTCAGTCTCTGTGAGAGAGTAGCAATAACTAGGTAAATTTTAGTGGTGAAAGATTGGTTACCTCTAAAGGTGGGTGAGGGTCTAGTATTTATAGAG
This sequence comes from Hemerocallis citrina, assembly GCA_017893485.1. Classification (NCBI taxonomy): domain Eukaryota; kingdom Viridiplantae; phylum Streptophyta; class Magnoliopsida; order Asparagales; family Asphodelaceae; genus Hemerocallis; species Hemerocallis citrina. The sequence goes on from CM030363.1 coordinate 284,345,675, forward strand.
AATTCTAATCGGGTTTGGATCCGCTTGGGGGCCGGGTCTGAATCCGAAAGCCCATGGGCCTGACGTGGCAGAAGGCCCAGAGGGTTTAGGGCTGACGTGGCAGTATCAGGAGTGGTATAGGGCTGACGCAGCAAAGCCCTTAGTGGTATTTGGAGCTGACATGGCAGATCATGGGGTTTCTGCGCTTCTGGGAGGATCTAGTGGCCCAGGCTGTGCCAGGTCATCCTCATTCCGTACCAGGAGGGGCGGACAGCCCAGAGGGCTGTCGTGGATCGGAGGTCGAGGGCCATTATCGCTCATCGGATACGAGGAGGCCAGTTCGGTGGGGGTGAACTGGAGGTTCGACACCGATCCTGCGGTGGCTCGAAACCGAACCAGACTGTCGTTTCTTCCATTTTTGAGTGAGAGTCGTATTGGGTCCTGGTTGGGCCCCAAGCCATTTTTACCCTACCACACAAGCCCCCCACTCCTGAGGGGGTGCGGGAGCTAGCCGTGGAGGAGTGTTTTCGGTTGTAGAAAATGGGACGGCGAGCCACTGGGCCTTCGTGAGGAGATTGCCTTGGTGTCAGGGATGACCTGGAGCTTGGCGAGGGGTTATGGGTCGGTAAGGGCGATGGCGAGCCGTGGAGCCTTCCTGAGAAGATTACCCTGGTGCTAGACCCGACCTCGAGCAGGCGAAGGACTTATGGGCCAACAAGGGGGATGGCGAGCCGTTGAGCCTTCCTGAGAAGACTACCCTGGTGTCAGACCTGACATCGAGCTTGGCGAGGGATTACTGGTCGGCAAGGGCGATGGCGAGCCGTGGAGCCTTCCTGAGAAGACTACCCTGGTGTTAAACCCGACCTCGAGCAGGCGAGGGACTTACGGGCCAACAAGGGGGATGGCGAGCCGTTGAGCCTTCCTGAGAAGACTACCCTAGTGCCAGACCTGACCTCGTGCTTGGCGAGGGATTACTGGTCGGCAAGGGCGATGGCGAGCCGTGGAGCCTTCCTGAGAAGACTACCCTGGTGTTAGACCCGACCTCGAGCAGGCGAGGGACTTATGGGCCAACAAGGGGGATGGCGAGCCGTTGAACCTTCCTGAGAAGACTACCCTAGTGCCAGACCTGACCTCGAGCTTGGCGAGGAATTACTGGTCGGCAAGGGCGATGGCGAGCCGTGGAGCCTTCCTGAGAAGACTACCCTGGTGTTAGACCCGACCTCGAGCAGGCGAGGGACTTATGGGCCAACAAGGGGGATGGTGAGCCGTTGAGCCTTCCTGAGAAGACTACCCTGGTGTCAGACCTGACCTCGAGCTTGGCGAGGGATTACTGGTCGGCAAGGGCGATGGCGAGCCGTGGAGCCTTCCTGAGAAGACTACCCTGGTGTTAAACCCGACCTCGAGCAGGCGAGGGACTTATGGGCCAACAAGGGGGATGGCGAGCCGTTGTGCCTTAGGAGTATTGAGCAGGGTAGCCTGCTGTCTTTGCTGAGCATTGAAGGCGCCTCGGGATCTGTGCGACGTTCCAATTCCCCAGGGGCCTTAATGGCGCCGCCTAATAAATGCATGGCGCATGGTCTTCCGTCGTTTGGTTTTCCCCATGTCATAAAGGCCGGCCTATGGGGGAGGCTATAAGTACCCCTCTCTCCGCAGTGGGTTGGATCATAGCAAGGGTGGTCTATCGGCCATCAAAGGTGTCTGCTCCGGCGGACGTCTGTTTCTTGCAAAATTTTACCCCCGGTCGTGTCGGAGAAGTGGTTTCTCTGCCGCCCGGATCTTCTCTTGGATCTGACGGCTCTGATACGGCAGCCAGATCCAGGGGGGATCAGGGCGAGAGGGGTAACGACCGAAATTCGGACCGGTAGATGAGGAGCCTCGGATTGGTGGTGCCTCTGTGTAGGCAGAAGAAGAGGTGATGATTTATGTCTGAATTCGAGGGGTGAGCTATTTGCAACTGTGAAGGTTCTGTCTTCCGGAAGAAATGAAGGGCGTTCCGGGCAAGTTGTTTGCAACTGTGAAGGTTCTGTTGCCAGAGCAGGTCGAACCTTTGCGGTTGCAATCGACTGGCTCGGAATGGTGCACTTCTCCCGATCTCTGAGTGTTGATCTGCTTTCGACCGGGGCCCGGGGGTCGACGGAATACCGACCGAAACCCGGGGCCCGGGGGGTGCTCGCCGAGGGTGGTGCCTTAAAACTTTGAATCAAAACTTTTTCTGGTCTGGATCCTTTTTCGGGCCAAACCACTCCGATATAGAGATCCAGACGGGAGGGACATCAACCATATCCCGGACTTGGGGCTGAAGAGCCTCGGATAGATGGGTCGCCTCCGATTGGAGGTTGACCACTCTGCATTCCAATAGGGCTCCAGGTGATGGCGGTTTCTGTCTCACCCTTGAACAGTTCGGGATTTCGGCCGTCGAGGCTGTGAGCCCCGAGCTGATCACGGGTGAAAGGGGAACCGACCGGGCCTCGGAGCCCGGGGCGTCTGTCTAAGGATGGCGCCTTAAATTTTAAGTAAAATGTTCCCTCTGCCGAATACTCCCTCCGAACTGATCCCTGCGTCTGGCTGCCAGCCTGGCAATGGATGACGTCAGCAGCGCACGTTTTGAGGATGTGGCGCGATATCCCAGGCGGCGGTTGCACGTCAAATAGATGAACAGTTTTTGCAGAAATCGAGGAGTCGCTTTCATTCTTTATAAATACTCCCCCCTCTCCTCCTTTAGCCCACTCCTTTCTTGCCGCTTTCTTTTTCAAAATTTTTCCAACACTTCAGCACTCGTCCCTGCAGTTTGCCGCACTAGACTCGCCCTTCCGAAGCGACCCCAGGTGAGTTGGTAAGTCTGTTTAGTTTAGGCGCAGATGGATAGGGCTCAGTCTGGCTCGTCAGCGTCGACGTCTGGGGGGGAGGTGAAACCTGTCTCTAGATCGACGTCATGGGAGGAGCCCGTACTTGAGGAAGAGTCAGTACACGTAGAGGAGCCTTCCGACTCGGTTTCGTGGGAGGAACCCGTAGGGAAGGAGGAGGAGGTACAGGGTGCGAGGTTATTACGCTCTCGACGCCCCTTCGTGGTGGAGAGTAGAGAGTCGGAGGAAGCGGATGATGGCTCGGACGGCGTCCGTGTCGTGGAGTTGACTTCCGAGGAGGAGGGAGGCGAGGGCGGCACCGTAAGAAGATCCACAGTTCAGGGTGCAGGTCCGGGTCCCCTGCCGACTGGTCTGGGACCCTTATCTACTCTCTCAGCGGACCGAACCAAGAAGAGGAAGAAGGCTCTGAGGAAGGCAGGACCGAGGACTGGTGGTTCGAGCCAGGTGCCTGTTTACCGCAATTTGTGGACAGGTTCGCCCGTGCAGCCGAAGCCTTTCCGTCAGTATCTTGACGACCTATCGGACCAGGAGCTCTTCGGCGTGCAGGTCTCTTCGCCGAGTCGGAAGAGGGTGATGATGGACGCGATTCCGACCGTCTTGGAGGGTGGGGACTTGGAGGTTTTGCAGCTGGCGTACCACATAGGTCCTGGCTACGAATTGATGCTGCCGAGCTCTACTCTGCGCCCGACCGATCCCCTATCTACTTGGTATTGCGTCTTTCCAGTGGACGCCTTCATCTCTGGACTGAGGTTGCCAGTCCACCCATTTGTTCGGGAAGTGCTGACCTGGGCCTCCTTAGCGCCGATGCAGTACGGGCCGAACTCTTGGAAGCAGATAATTTGCTTTGTACTGATGTGCGAGGAACAAGAGGTACCCCTGCGGCTGAACGTGTTCCGAGCGATGTTGATGATCAGCTCGGCGGCCGAGGGTGTTTACTATATCTCCCCCCAGAGTAAGGGGAAGGTCGTTCACAGCCACCCGGACTCCATCAAGCATTGGAAGAGTGAAGAGCCCTGGGACATTCCGACTCGGTGGAACCATTCCAAGCCGAGCCATCATCCGCCGAGGTCGAGGGATCTGACGGCCGAGGAGTGGGGGTTTGTCGAGCGCCTCCGTCTGTCCCCTAGTATCGATTGGACGGAGGTGACGGAGGTCCACCTGGCGAGCGCCGGACTGAGCCCAGCCGTTCTGCGTATGTAGTTGTTTCTTTTCTCTCGGTCTTTTCGTACTTTCTTGCTCATTGCTCTTAATGGTATTTTCTGTAGATATGGATGAAGCATCGATCAAGGCAAGGAGGCTCGCCATGAAGAAGGAGGACGCCGAGAGGAAGAAGGGGGAGGCGACGAAGAAGCCGAGGGAGCCGTCCCTTGTTATCTCGGAGGCCCCGCTCGAGCCGAGGGCTAAGAGGGCTCGCTCGGAGACGAGCAAGGGGGTGGCCCCTTCGAGGGGTAAGGGGCCAGCGAGGGCATCCGACCTCGACAAGGGGAAAGGTCCCTTGGTAGAGGTTGAGGAGGAGGATCCGGTGGTGGAGATGTTGCGGCAACGGTGGGCACCGGACTGGTCGATTCGGATGGGCGACTGTCTGACTGAGGAGGCCCAGGCCGTGGAGGTGGTGGAGAAGTTGGCGACCCCTCGCGATCGCCAAGTGATGGAGAGTGAGCCCGTAGAGGTGGCCTTTACGCGCCTGGCGCAGGCCACCGTGTTGGTAAGCTCGCCGATCTTATCTTTCTTGTTAATCTTGCTTCGGGAGTTTTCTTCTTATCTACGTCGGTTGGTCGCAGGCTTGCATGCAGGGAGCTAACGTAAAGAACCTTTACGAAGCGTCCTTGTCCCAAAAGCAGGCTCGGGCGGATAAGAGCGAGCGGGAGATGAAGGAGATGCGGATCGAGCTCGAGGGTTCGCATAAGAGGGAGCAGTAGATGAAGCTCGAGCTCGAGGCCAAGGACGCCGAGTGGGGGAAGAGGGTGGTCTCCTTGAAGAAGAAGTTCGCCAAGGAGAAGGAGGAGCTGACGGCTGCGTTCGCCAAGGAGAGGGAAGAGCTGACGGATGCGGGTCAGCGGATGGTGATCAAGGCCCAGGATGAGTGCTACGCGAAGGCCCTCAGTCATGTGAGGCACTTCTACCCGACCGTCGACCTGTCCAACTTCGAGTATGACATGGAGATCGAGGGGACACCGAAGACTCCTGCCGAGGAAGGGCCCGTTGGCAACCCGGCCGTCGACCCTCTTGCGAACCCAACCGATGTCGAGGTGGGAAATCAAGTTGTATAGCTTTATCTTTCTTTTTCCCCCCTTCGATTGTATTTGCCTTCCGCGGACTGGCCACCGCCTTTTGTGTAAGAAGTAGTACAATTTATAAAAAGTATTTTTGACTGGCCAAGTGTTTTGACCCTGGATATTTCCGAACTTCCTTGCTTATGTGCGTTGAGTTGGTCCTCTTGTAGGTTGTGGCTTCCCTTCCCGAGGCGGACCCCCGTCGTTCCGACGCGGCGTGGCTCCGGAGCAAGGTTGAGGCATTGGAGGCCACTTTGGCTCGGTACCGTGAGAGGGCCCATAACGCTGATGCGGCCTTCAATTATTACAGGAACATGTCTGAGGTCCTTGGTGAGGAGGCAAGCCGTCTGAGGGGGGTGATGGTGGATCGGGAACTCGTGGGTGCCGGACTTGGATATACTATGTCAAGTTCCTCGGTGCAGAGGCCCTCCTCTGAAAAGATACTTCATGATGTGATAGTGGAGAAGGAGGTGGAGATACACTACTACCGGGCGATGCTGGGCGTCTCGAGACCTTCCTCGGGTGGTCAGCGAGCAGAGGGGGTATCCTCCGTGTTGCCGCTATTGGGGCGTATGCGGCCCGCCGATGCTCAGAGTTCCGTGGCCGGTGTGTCGACCGTGGCCGAACCGAAGGACCATCATAACAAGGAGAGAGTCCCAAGTTGTTCGATTGGAGTGACCCCGCCGTTCGTCGGACCAGAGGGGCCTTGAGATGGTGGCTTCCTACCGTTTGAGACGAGATGAGTGTTTCTGTAACGGACTTTGTTTGTTTCTTCCCCACTCAATAAAGAAATATGAATAAGGAATTCATTTCCCTCTTTGCTCCTGTTGACAGTGTATGGAATGGTGAAGGGAGTGTGGTTCGGCCCTGTCGTTCCGCGAGGGATCGGCGTGGGGGGTGGTGAAGTTGCCCGGCCTGGGTCGGATCGGACCTGCCGAGGTATCGGGGATGATCCCGGGGTGAAGGCTTGGGTGTCGATCCCCCTGTCTGGTATTAGGTCGGATCTGCCGAGGCGTTTTAAAGTATGATACAAAGAGATTTCCTTAGTATAAGATAGGGGGGCCGCTAAAACGGCCCTTTACATACGAGATCTTTACAAAAGGTTTACTTCTAGCTAAGTTAGAACTTATGCTCGTCCCTCAAGGAAAGTCACTAGGTGCTCGGCGTCAGATGGAAATTTCCCTGGTTCGACGGCAGTTCCGGGAGTAGGGTCGTCCCTCTCTGGGCTGAATTCGACGGCGTCGAGGGGGAACACACCTCCCCCGACGGTGGTCATGTAGCACGATCATGCTGCTTCTTGGCTGCCTCGAACGATGCCGACTCCTTGCGGGGTGGGAAATTTAAGCTTCAGATGGTAGGCCGAAGGCACTGCTTGGAGGGAGCATAATCCGGGTCGGCCGAGTATGGCGTTGTAAGCCGCCTTGACGTTGACCACCATGAAGTCCATGGACTCGGTCCTCTTGACGGGAGCCGATCCTGCGGTAACGTCGAGGGTGACAATCCCTTCTATCACGACAGGGACGCCGGAGAACCCATGCAAGGTATACCCGGCCGGCTTGAGCTTGCCTCTAGGTAACTTGAGATTCTCGAAGGCTTCGAGGAAAAGAATATTAACCGAGCTGCCGTTGTCGACGAGAATCCGGCGAACTTCACAGTTAGCCATGTGGAGGCTAATGACGAGGGCATCGCAGTGGGGGAGGCGAACGCCTTCGAGGTCCTCTCCTGAGAATGAGACGGGCATTGGTTGTAGCTTGGGCGAGGGGTTGTCTTGGACAGCATTCACCTCTCGGATGAAGGCTTTTCGGGAAGTATTCGATTCCCCTCCCATTGGCCCTCCGTGGACACAGTGCAAGATGAATGGCGTATCCGCGGCTTCCTCGGACTCGGGATCTCGACCCTGGATGTGGTTCGGAGTAGGGTTCGGAGGGGAGAGCCTCCGGCTCCTAGGATCTCGCCGATCCCTTGGGACTTCTCGGGTGAATTCTCAGAGGTACCCCCTGGAGATGAGTTCCTCAATCTCGTCCTTGAGGGCCCGGCATTGGTCGGTGTCGTGCCCATGGTCTCTGTGGAAGCGGCAGTAGAAGCGCTGATCTCGGTTCTTGCTGTTGTTAGGCCGGGGAGGTAGTCGAACAATGCCTTTGTCTTCGATTTCTAAGAGGATGGCGGATACGTTATGTGTCAGGGGAGTGTACCTCTCGAAGCGGGGGACCGGCGGGATCTTCTTCATGGCCCCCGCGTCCCTCGAAGCCTTCTTTGATGGTTCGATTTCTTCGGCCTTCCGTTTTCCCTTCGAGGTGGCCTCCCTAGCATCTTCGGAGCTAAGGGCCTCTTCTGCCCTTATGTATTTCTCGACCCTGTTGTGGAGATCGGGAAAGTCGATGGGGGGTCTCTTCGCCAGAGAAGCCTTCAGCTGTCCATGACGAACGTTGTGCCGAAAGGCCGCAGAGGCGATGCCTGGATCAAGAGAGGAGACCGACCTTGCCTCTGTGGTAAATCTCCGGACGAACACTCTGAGGGACTCTCCCTCTATCTGCCTGAGCCCCAGTAAAGAGGCGCTGGTCCTTTCTGCCTTCCGGCTGGTGACGAAGTGGGCGAGAAAATTGCCCTCAAGTTGGTCGAAGGAGTAAATGGAGCCGGGGGTGAGTTTCGAGTACCATTCACGAGCCGGACCCCGAAGTGTGGCGAGGAAGGCTCGGCATAGCAGGGGATCCAAGGCGCTGTGAATCATCATGAGGGTTTTGAAACCTTCCATGTGATCAGCGGGATCTCCCTCGTCGTCGTAGGTCTCGAATTGAGGTGGTCGGAAATTCCTGGGTATTTCTGCTTGAAGGATGGGGTCGGAGAAGGGAGGACGGACAGGTCTGTACCCCTGAGCTGCTCGTCGGTCACCGTCTCCTAAATGTTCGAGGCGATCCTCCATTTCTTGGAGGCGCCTTAGGAGTACGCCATCGTCTTCTGGCTGGATTGTTGATGGGTGCGACACGCTGGCCTCGGCATCCGACCCGGTTTGGGAGCGGAGGGTTTCCTCCCTGGGGGCCCGTTGGAGGGCCCCGAGAATTTCCCTCCGGAAGTCTTGGAACTCCTTGTGAGTGACGGGGGCTCCCTCGACCCTGTTTGGTCGGTCTGAAGGCTGCCTTCCGATGCGGCTGAGTGCTGACCTCCGTCCCTCGGGCGGCGGTCTCGGATGGTTCGGGGCCGGGTTGGAAGCGGCCCTTCCCCTGCTGCGGCTAATCTGTCGGTTGACGATTACTCCCCGTAGGTCGGGCTGGACTGTACGGGTGGTGCTCCGCCGGGATCCCTGATGGGAATCTCTGTGCCTCGATGCACGTGGCCCGGCATTGGTATTTGGTGGCGGTGTATCCCGTCGGTTGACGGAGGACGCGGCCCCCATGCCTCTGGAGGCCATGGGAGTTCGGCTGTCGAGGGGCCTTGACGGTCGTGCTCGGGTCGGTTTCTGAAGCAGTGTTCCCACAGACGGCGCCAACCTGATGCGGTTTGTTTCTGGGAGACGTGTGGATGCACCAGGTGTGAGTTCGGACTCGATTTGTATTGAAGTAGAAAGCTGCTCGTCTGACGACCCTTGGCTGACCGGGTGGAACCTATGAGAGGCTCGGAATGAGGTGGACGTCTGGGGTCGGATCAGAGGGTTCGGATCCGAGGTCTTGTGTACCTGCAGACGGTCCTGAAACACCGGGGTTTATCCCGGTGGCGGACCCTCCGACGATCTAGTCAGTCTCTATGAGAGAGTAGCAATAACTAGGTAAATTTTAGTGGTGAAAGATTGGTTACCTCTAAAGGTGGGTGAGGGTCTAGTATTTATAGAGAATTCTAACCGGGTTTGGATCCGCTTGGGGGCCGGGTCTGAATCCGAAAGCCCATGGGCCTGACGTGGCAGAAGGCCCAGGGGGTTTAGGGCTGACGTGGCAGTATCAGGAGTGGTATAGGGCTGACGCGGCAAAGCCTTTAGTGGTATTTGGAGCTGACATGGCAGATCATAGGGTTTCTGCGCTTCTGGGAGGATCTGGTGGCCCAGGCTGCGCCAGGTCATCCTCATTCCGTACCAGGAGGGGCGGACAGCCCGGAGGGCTGTCGTGGATCGGAGGTCGAGGGCCATTATCGCTCATCGGATACAAGGAGGCCAGTTCGGTGGGGGTGAACTGGAGGTTCGGCACCGATCCTGCGGTGGCTCGAAACCGAACCAGACTGCCGTTTCTTCCATTTTTGAGTGAGAGTCGTATTGGGCCCTGGTTGGGCCCCAAGCCATTTTTACCCTACCACAATTACAGTATGAATTTTAATAAATTGTTAGTCTCAAATTCTAATATATATATTATTATCATTATCATTATCATTTCTATTATTATTATTATTATTGATTAAAGCCCATCAATTTTTGATATATGTTACATTATTTAATTAATTGATTTGAAGTCCAAAACCAAGACCCATCTCTTATTGGACCCAAATTCATCTAAACCCAAACCTAATAACCCAAATCAACCCCAATCTCTCCCTAACGGCTAATCATATCAATTCCCCTAATCACTCTCCAAAATCAGTAACTTCCAATTATTGGGTAACTAAATCCCTAATATTTGGGCCCTCTAATCTCTCCCACTATCTTGTAACCTCCCCTATTATCTCTCCCCCTCCTTCTCTGTTAAAACACAAAACCAAAACAAAAACAAACCAAAACAAAACAACAGAACAAACAAAACAGACCAAAACAAAATCAAAACCCAACACCTCATCATCTTCCTCCTTCCTTCCGCGTAAAGCCACCATCGACGCGCCAACCCAACTCCGACCTCGAGCGCCTCCGCTCAACCAACGTCCGCCTCCGCCATCGCCAGACCCCACCGCAGCACCAATCCACCACCATCGTCAACCATCCACCGCCATTACCCAATCCATTCGCCATTACCCAACTCCCCAACCCAATCCACCTTCGCCATTACTTCGCAACCCGTATCACCATTGCTCTCGATCGCCATCGCCAGTCGCCTCCACCCTCTCATCCTATCGCCTCGTCGACACCTCATCGCCTCGCCTCGACCTCCTCTCCAACCCCGGTTTGCAGCACCAAACCACCGCAGAACCCACCGTCCTCTTCAACCTCGCAACCCAACCACCACCGAGACCCACGCTTCGTAAGGGTCCTCGCCGACTGCCGTCGCCGCCGTCGCTTCCCGACGTGGTGCCGCCGCCTTCGTCGGAGTCCAGACGCCGCGACCACCCAGCCTCCATGAGCGCCGCCCCACCGCTCTCTCAGTCGAACCGAAGAAGAGAACGAAGAAGAAGAAGAACAGTGGATTGGCGAGTTGGAATCTCGGCCGTTGGATCGCATCGAGATCCGAGCCCATCTCTCCTATCTGATCGCTGTTTGCTGTTTGTATACAGCGGATCCGTAATCGCTGTCCGCTGTTTAGTCTTGGATCCAGTGCGGAGACGCGATCTGATTGGGCGAGATTGCTGTTCGCTGTTTTGCCGCGCCGAATCCAGATCACTGTTTTGCTGTTTTGGCTTATCCTTTGTAGAGAATTATTGCTATCTACTAGCTTTCTTCGCACGGTCTTCGCACGCACTCTTGGAATTGCTCCCCGGGATTCTGATCCCGTTATTCTTTACTTATTTTCGAACCGTCTACAAAGTAAAAGGCAAGTCATTTCTATCGAATGTTTTTGTATTATATTCGATAATTATTGTTGAATTCCACAAGTGGATCTTATTTAAAAATCGTAAAATATTATTGTATCAATCGTTGAGATGCCACGGATTTACACGAGCGAATCCAAGTGGTAGTCTCGGCATCGTGCCATCTTTTTGCCTCTAATGTATAGAGATATTCATACACCATATAGTTATAGTTATTGATTATAAAAATAGGGAATTATAGACACATTTCATATCATGAAATTAGATGACAATTAGCTATAGTAGATTGTAGAAATTAGTTGATCGTTAATGTGATTGTTATTGCTAAATTGTTGAATTGTAATTATTAGAATGTTAGACATCACCTACATTAATACCATGTTCTCATAAGGTTAATTCGCTGTGATTATGATTAATTAAACTCCAATTACTATCCTAAATTTTTCTTAACCATTTTACTTAAAATGAACATATAGACTATTCAGAAAATTACGCTAATCTGAACCTTAACGTGCTGTTTAGACCTAGAACACTTCATTAAATTCAGAAACTCCCTGAAAGTAAATCGTAGCCCTATCTGTCTAGATGTCGATAGACACCAAAACTTTCGAATTCGGAATTATACTGCTCCAGTTATGAACCTTTTACCACAGCTGCGCTGTAATTCCAGATTCACGTACATAACAACTTAGGCTAATGAATTAAGTGAACTATTAATCATATATGGCCAAGATAAATTCCAGATTTGTAAATAACATGTTTAGGGTGTTAAAAAGTATTTTTACTGATTTTTATAATATTTATTTACTGCCTTTATAATTAAAATTAGACAGCATCTATACCCAGCCAGAAACTAAAACCTATAAAGATCACTAAATTTCGCCTAGCTACTGTTGTCGGAATGTAGCTTTTAAGTATGCGTTGGAACCGGGCAGGAGTCTAGTTTCTAGGCCACCTGATGGATCCATACTTGCTGTCCTGTAGCAATGGGAATACTAGTTTTGGTACAGCAACCTACTGCTGTCCAAGATTGGGACCATATGCTTTATAATGTACAATTGTGTTTATAATGTTATATTTAGTGTATTTAATTGTATATAGTATATTGCATGATCTTAGGGTTGTTTTGTCACCTTTTCTAGCGTCCCTTATTAATTGCATTATTGTATGATAATTGAATAAAGAAAGTAAAGCAAGCCGGGGTTAAGGGTTGATTAGGGTAGTTGACAATATAGTAAGTGTACTCGGATGATGGCCAGTATTTTATCGTTATCGTCATCGTGTAAGAAATTACACATGTCCCGTGTTTTATCGTTATCGGCATCGTGTAAGAAATTACACATGTCCCGTGTTTTATCGTTATCGGCATCGTGTAAGAAATTACACATGTCCCGTGTTTATCGCTATCGTCATCATTCCTAGTATATGAACTATAGAATCTACCACCTTAGTCTAAACAAAATTGATTGTATGCATCGAACCTGTGGTACGGCACATATGGGACACAGTAGTACATGCATTAGCTAGGATAAAAGAATGAATAATAGATATAAGGCTCTCATCGCATTATCATTGCATATTGTTATCTTATTGAACAGTGTATCGTTATTATTGCCATTATTGTTATTGTTTATCGTTATCGTGATAAGTCATAGTTATTGCATATTATGCTATTATTGTTGACACTGTTCAATACTATCGACTTCATCGCTTATTTGAATTCATTGCTATACCACCATTGTTATTGTTTCTCTGTTTCTCCACTTGCATGTCCACGACTTGCTCTAAGGACAAATTATTCCTTCTTTTTAGATACACAAGTACAAGTGATCAAGGAGAAATTTTCAGGAGGCATTGGTGAGCAGTTCTCTACGATTGGAGCTGGAGCCTATCGAGCTATTTGGTAAGTTCTTGTATTTCAGATTTGGTTATTGAATTTCATTATCGCTTATGTGATTATGTTTTTCTGCGTGGTTGTGATTCATTTTTCTTATATTATTGAGTTAAGACTGGTACAGCTTATGGATGATATGAGTTGGCGTACTTATATCATTCGCTGGGCCTCAGTTACGTGCCTGTGTTCCCGTATTCCGGGTAGCGGGGCGTGACAGTATACCTCCATGTTACGCCCGATTTGATCTTTAAAGACTCTGTTGAGGAGCCTCTGGTAGGTGGCGCCGGCATTCTTCAGTCCGAAGGGTATGACCCGGTAGCAATACAATCCCTGGTCTGTGACGAAGGACGTTTTGGCGATGTCTGGAGGGAACATCCGAATCTGGTTATAGCCCGAGAAGGCATCCATGAACGATAAGAGGTCGTGGCCCGAGGTCGAATCGATCAGGGCGTCAATGCTGGGGAGAGGGAACAGATCCTTGGGGCATGCCTTGTTGAGGTCAGTGAAGTCTATGCAGATCCTCCAACTCCCGCTCGCCTTCTTGACCATGATGACGTTTGCCAGCCACTCCGGGTAGCTGACCTCTTGTACGAAACGCGCGGACAAGAGCTTGTCGATTTCCGCGTTTACCGCCTGTTGTCGCTCTGGGGCGAACTTGCGCCGTTTTTGGACAACTGGTTTCGACCCGGGGATCACGCTGAGTTTATGCATGATGAGACCCTCGGAGATGCTGGGCATGTCAGAGGGTTTCCAGGCAAAGAGGTCGACATTGCGCCAAATGCAGGCGATTAGGGCGGACTTGAGGTCGGGGGCGAGGGAGCAGCTTACTCGAAAGTGCTTCGACGGATCCCCTGTCTCGAACGAGACATCTTGCAGCTCGTCCACCGGTTCTGGCTCTGGCTGGGTTCTTTCGGGCTCCAGCTCGATGGTATCGAGAGAAAATACCCCGCTTCCGATTGCCGTCATGTAGCACGAGCGTGCTGCTTCTTGGTTTCCCCGGACGAATCCGACGCCAGTGTTAGTAGGGAACTTCATCTTCTGATGGTAGGCCGAGGAAACCGCCTGGAGGGAGCAGAGTCCTGGACGGCCGAGGATGGCGTTGTAGGCTGCCTTGACATTCACAACCGTGAAGTCCATGGACTCGGTCCTTCTGTTCGGGGTCGTGCCTGCTGTGACATCGAGAGTGACGATCCCCTCTATAGTTACGGGGACGCCGGAGAATCCGTGCAGGGTATACCCGGCTAGCTTTAGTTTTTCACGGGAGAGCTTTAAGTTCTCGAATGCTTCTAGGAACAGAATGTTGACCGAGCTCCCGTTGTCTACGAGGATTCTCCGGACCTCAAAGTTTGCCATGCTGAGGTTGATGACAAGTGCGTCACAATGAGGGAGCCGGACCCCTTCCAGATCCTCGCCTGAGAAGGAAATAGGGAGTTGCTGGACCTGGGGGGAGAGAGGGCCCTGTACGGTGTTGACATCCCGGACGAAGGCTTTGCGGGAAATGTTTGATTCCCCTCCCATGGGCTCTCCATAGACGCAGTGCAGGATTGCATGTCCCTCGGGTACTTCGGGCTCCGGATCTTGCTCGGGACGACGACGGTGCATTCGAGGAGGAGGGGAATCCCTCCTGTTTCTGTTGTCCCTCTGTTCCCGGGCGCCTTCCCTTTTGAATTCTCGGAGGTACCCTCGTTGAATGAAGGCCTCAATTTCGTCCTTGAGGGCGCGGCAGTGATCTGTGTCATGCCCGTTGTCCCGGTGGAATCGGCAGTAGAACCGCTGATCCCTCTTCTTGCTGGTGTTGTTGGACGGTCGAGGAGGGTACTGGACGAGGTTGCTATCTTCAATCGCTAAGAGGATTGTCGACACGTTCTGCGTCAGCGGAGTGTACCTCTTGAAGAGGGGGATCGGCGGAACCTTCTTTGCGGAGCCCCTGTCTCTCGGAGCTTTTTTCGCCGGCTCAACCTCGTCGGCCTTGCGCTTCCCCTTCCCGAAAACTTCCTTCTGGTCCTCTGGATTGAGGGCCTCTTCGGCTCGAATATATTTTTCAAGCCGGTTGAGGAGATCGGGGAAGTCTATTGGCGGCTTCTTTGCCAGGGAGGCCTTCAGCTGTCCATGGCGGACGTTGTGGCGGAAGGCTGCCGAGGCAACGCCGGGGTCGAGGGATGAGACTGACCTCGCCTCGGTGGTGAACTGTCGGACAAACACACGGAGTGGCTCCCCCTCCTTTTGCCGGAGTCCAAGTAGAGACGCGCTTGTTCTTTCAACCTTTCGGCTGGTTACGAAGTTGGCGAGGAAGCTACCCTCTAGCTGGTCGAAAGAATAGATGGAGCCGGGGGTGAGCTTGGAGAACCATTCCCGAGCCGGACCCTTGAGTGTTGCGGGGAAGGCTCGGCACAGGAGGGGATCCGATGCGCTGTGAATCATCATGAGGGTTTTGAAGCCCTCCATGTGATCAGCAGGATCGCCCTCGCCGTCATATGTCTCGAACTGAGGCAGACGGAAATTGCGGGGTATCTCCGCCTGCAGGATGAGGGCGGAGAAAGGAGGACGAACCGGCCTGTACCCCTGAGTTGCTCT
The DNA here is from genome assembly GCA_017893485.1 of Hemerocallis citrina. NCBI lineage: Eukaryota > Viridiplantae > Streptophyta > Magnoliopsida > Asparagales > Asphodelaceae > Hemerocallis > Hemerocallis citrina. The sequence goes on from CM030363.1 coordinate 284,360,914, forward strand.
TGGGTCGCCGTTACCCACGTGGTCGAGGCGCTCCTCCATTTCTTGGAGGCGCTTCAAAATGTCGCCATCGTACTCTGGGGAGATTGTTGAGGGGCGAGACAAGATGGCCTCGGCCTCTGACCGTGTGTGGGAACGGCGGGCGTTCTCATTGACGGGGACCCCTCGGATGGTACCCAAGATTTCCCTTCGGAAGTCCTGGAACTCCTGGTGGGTAACCGGGGCTCCTTCGGCCCGGTTTGGTTGGGCAGACTGTCGCCAACCGACCCGGCTGAGCGCAGGCTCCCGCCCTTGGGACGAGGGTCTGGGATGGTTCGGAGCCGAGTTGGAAGCAGCTCCTCCCCTGCCACGGCTGGCCTGTCGGTTTGACATTACCCCCCGCAGGTCGCTCTGGACCGAATGGGAGGCATTGGGCTGGGGCCCGTGACTGACCCCTTTGTTGTTTGGTCCCTGAGCATCGGCCACGATGCCTTGTGGAGGCACGTCGTGCCTGCGTGCGGAGGTAACAGCTTTTGCGGCCTTGGGCACCATGTGAGCTCGGGTCGACGGGGGTGCCGACGGGGGCAGAGCTCGGGTCGGCGTCTACGAGGGTACCGTTGGAAGCGAGGCTCAGGTTAGCGTCTACGATAGATAGCTTCCCACAAACGGTGCCATCCTGATGCGGTTTGTTTTTGGGAAACGTGTGGATGCACCAGGCATGAGTTCTTACTCGATTTGTATTGAAGGAGGAGACTCCTATGCAGACGACCCTCGACTGGACGAACGGTACTGAGGTAGGTGGTGTTGAGGTGGAGGCTGATGCTCGGCTCGGATCTTTGGGGCTCGGATCCGAGGGTCTCGTGTACCTGCAGACGGTCTCGGAATACCGGGGTTGGTCCCGGTGGCAGACCCTCCGACAATCTAGTCAGTCACTAGGAGAAAGTAACAGTAACTAGGGTTTGAGTGGGAAAGTTTTGATTACCTGGAAAAGGAGTAGGGGTCTGGTATTTATAGAAGATGCCAGCCGGGTCTGGACCCGTTTGGGACCGGGTCTGGACCCGGTTGCCCGTATGGCTGAAGCAATGGAAAACCGGACGGTATAGGGCTGACGTGGCAGACGCCGGAGCGGTTTCCGGGCTGACGTGACAGAGGTCCGGGCAGTTTTTCGGCGCTGACGTGGCAGATCCGAAGGATCAGAAGGAGCGCGCATCCTGAGGGGATCCTGTGGCCCAGGACGGGCCACGTTATTCCTGACCCATATCAGTACCAAATACATAAAATAATCAAGAACTAAAAATCTCTAAAACATTTTTGCATAAACATTTTGTTTCCGCTATCACAACATCCTCTGTAGAACTATGGGCAATTTGAATTAAGGCCTCTCTCTCAATTTCGATACTTGATTTCTTATTGCTCTAACACTTTTAAAAACCCTTACCACCAATAGATATGCTAAATTTAAAAAAACGTCACAATAGTTTGGCGCTGTTTTAAAAAACATTACAAAACTTTGACTTTTTAAAAAAACAGCACAATGTTTAACTTTCAACTCACGGAGTTATCCAACCGTTAACTGGGTTATATGTAATGTTTAAAAAAACATCACAAAACTATTGTTTTGTTTAAAAAAACAACACAGAACTATTATTCTGTTTAAAAAAACATCACAAAAATTCCCATTTGTTTTTAAAAAAACATCACATAACTATTATCCCAGTTAACGGTTGGATAACTCCGTGAGTTGAAAGTTAAACATTGTGTGGTTTTTTAAAAAGTCAAAGTTTTGTGACATTTTTTTAAACAGCGCCAAACTATTGTGACGTTTTTTTTAAATTTTGCCCCAATAGATAACAAGCAAAACACATTTACGCATAATTCAAATACAACATAATACCCATATACGATCATCAATCATCACCTACAAAAATAATCTTTTCCTGAAATGGGTTCAAGAAAAAACCCCTTTTCTGAACAATTTGAATGAAACCCATCAAGATGTTAGAACCTGAATATAAAATAATAAAAATCTCAACAGAATTTGTGAAGAAATCAAAATCAATTGAAGAAAAACAGTAAGTAGAAAATTTGTACAGAGTCGAGATTTGAAATCTCTGTCCTTAAAGCAGAATTTGCCCCGTAGTGTGATGGTTACCGGCAAATTGCTTCCCAGGATACAACTGTACCTTCTCTGAAGAATGCAGCACCCTTGCTTCAGAGACAACGAACTGCTGTCTGTGTTGTACTCTCAATTAACACTTGACTTCTGACAAAGAGGAGAGGAAGAAGAAAAGAAATGAAAAAAATTCTATATCTGTATGTAAGCCTCTGTCTGGTTATATAGAGAAAATTGGATTGGAGACTGTTCAGCAGCTGCCATTACTCTGTAACAGCAGAGTAATGGGGACTCTTCAGATTCATAACTGGTGAGCCATTACTCTGCTGTTACAGAGTAATGGGCACCAGTTACTGAATCTGAAAAGCCTTTTCAGTTCAGTAGGGGAAGAGTTTGTCTGGGCAAAAATGAAATAAAAATTTAAGCCAGACCAGACCAAGCCGAGCCGAACCGAACCGAACCGAGCCGAGCCGAACCCAAGGCCGGGGCCGGGGCCGGGCGCGTGCACGCGCGTGCGTGTGTGTTTGTCATTTTGGCTAAGTCCTCTCTCCACTACACGTTAGTGGTAACCCCCGGGCCACGCTCTTTAGTCCAGTTTTCTAGTATATATACTACACAAAATCATTTCCAATTTCCGATATGGGACTATCTATTTTCTCCAAGTTGCCAAGTTAGTACATTTCAAGTACCCAACTTTGGATCAACATTTCTCATTCATACGGAATTTGTTTTTGGCAAGTGAGTATACTACGGAATAGTACTCGTCGAGAGGATCGCAATCCACTCACTATCCGGTGCCGCCGGTGGCCGGAGCTTGCCGGAATCCGGCCCGGAAAACTTCAAAAATTAATTCCAACAATCCCCCACATGAATGGAAATTACCAGACTATGTAATCCAGACACGACAGAAAAACAAAAAACATGACAGAAAGACTCTGAGAGTACAATCGGAAAATTACTGCATCAGGAATGGTAGTAATTTTTCAACTTTGAACCACCCTTAGTAATTAGCTATCGGATTCACTTGACCAGGTAGTGATCATGATGTCTTGAACTACCCGGGCGTTCATGTGAACCTAGACAATAACTATCACACAGTTTCATCTCCTCACAGAACTAAGTTCTCTTGTTGTGTTCATTTTGGCCTTGAACATCCCTGGTTAATTGTGAGTAAACTTAGAGAATGTAGCCTCTCTTCATTCTCCTAGAAACGGTCCCATTTCACACTCACAAGGTGATTGCCCATAAAGAGTATCCTGCTATACCTCACTTTTATTTCAAAGCTATGGGAATCATTAAAAGCCAAGCTTATCCTAACTATTTGCTGGCAGCACTTGTTTTATCATCCTAAGAATGGGTATGAGATGTTAATCTCTCAGTACTTTCGTTGATTCAACAAGATTTAGTTGTCTCTTTGAACTTAGATCTTGGGATCTCCAATTCCTAGGTAGGGTTTCCATCAAGTATCCACTTTCGTCATAGGCTTTAAGCCCATTTCTCTTGATGATCTCACAACCTGCTCTCGCGACAGACCTTTAGTAAATGGATCCGCTAGGTTGTCGGCCGATTTTATATATTCTATAGAGATTACTCTATTTGAGAGCAGTTGTCTAATGGTTTTGTGTCGCCTTCTGATATGACGAGACTTACCATTATACATGCAACTCAGTGCCCGTGCTATAGCCGATTGGCTGTCACAGTGTACACATAAGGCAGGCACTGGTTTTTCCCACATTGGAATATCCTCTAAGAAGTTTCGAAGCCATTCTGCTTCCTCTGCCGCTTTGTCTAAAGCAATAAACTCAGATTCCATGGTGGATCTGGCCAATAGCGTTTGTTTAGAGGATTTCCATGACACAGCTGCACTACCAAGTGTGAAAACATATCCACTTATGGATTTTGAGTTATTTGAGTCCGATATCCAGTTGGCATCACTGTAGCCTTCAAGTACTGCTGGATATCTGGTGTAATGCAGCGCATAACTCTGAGTATGTCGCAAGTAGTTCAATACTCTAGTTATTCCTTTCCAGTGACTTTGTCCTGGATTACTCGTGTATCGGCTCAGTACGTTTACCGAATGTGCTAAGTCCGGTCTTGTACAATTTGTTAGATACATCAGACTACCAATTACACGTGCATATTCAAGTTGTGATATGCTTTCGCCTGTATTTTTGAACAGGTGAAGACTTGGATCGACGGGACTTTTTGCTGTCCCATTGGAATAATTATTGAATCTTTCAAGTACTTTCTCAGCTTAATGAGCTTGAGACAAAGTAATCCCCTCAGATGTCCTGGAGACTTTGATTCCTAGTATGACATCTGCAACTCCCAAGTCTTTCATGTCAAACTTGCCACTAAGCATGCTCTTAGTTTGTTTGATAATGTCGTTATTGCTTCCAATAATGAGCATGTCGTCTACGTATAGACAGACCAGAATGTATCCGTTTGGAGTATCTTTGATGTAGATACATTTATCACATTCATTTATTTTGAAACCATTTGATATCATAACATTGTCAAATTTTGCATGCCACTGCTTTGGAGCTTGTTTCAGGCCGTACAGTGATTTTACAAGCCTGCACACCTTATTTTCCTGTCCAGGAACTACGTAACCCTCAGGTTGTTTCATGTATATTTCTTCTTCTAAGTCCCCATTTAGAAATGCAGTTTTAACATCCATTTGATGTATTTTCAGGTTACGTAGAGCTGCAATAGCTATCAACATTCTTATGGATGTTATTCTTGTAACTGGGAAATATGTATCGAAGAAATCTAGGCCTTATTTTTGTCTAAATCCTTATACCACAAGTCTAGCCTTATGCTTCTCTATTGAACCATCTGGTTTCAATTTTTGTTTGAAAATCCATTTGCATCCTAGAGCTTTACATCCAGAAGGCAAATCGACTAACTCCCATGTATGATTTTGCATAATGGAGTCTATTTCACTTTTGATTGCTTCCTTCCACATAGGAGCATCAGGCATAGACATAGCTTCCTTGAAAGTTCTGGGCTCATTTTCTAACAGAAAGGCCGTCACAAAGTCAGGACCAAATGATTTTGATGTTCTAGCCCGTTTACTTCGTCTAGGCTCATCAGTATCATGTTCTGGTTCATCAACTGAAGTGCTGGCATTCCCTTGTTCACGTGTACGTTTGGGGTACGTAGTATCCTTGCACGGAAACACGTGTTCAAAGAATGAAGCATTTCTTGATTCCATTATTGTATTTACATGGATATCCGGTATGTCCGATTTGTATACCAAGAACCGATATGCACTACTGTTGTGTGCATAGCCTATGAATATGCAATCAATCGTCTTAGGTCCGATGGTGACCTGTTTCGGGTTAGGTACTGCCACTTTTGCTAGACACCCCCACACTTTGAGGTATTTATACGAAGGTAAGTTACCTTTCCACAATTCATATGGTGTCTTGCCATTTTTCTTGTGAGGTATTTTGTTGAGAATGTAGTTGGCAGTCAGCAACGCTTCCCCCCACATGTTTTGGGGTAAGCCAGAATTCAACAACAAGGCATTTATCATCTCCTTTAGAGTTCGGTTTTTGCGCTCGGCAGTACCGTTTGATTCAGGTGAGTAGGAAGCAGTTGTCTGATGAACTATTCCATGTTCCGAGCAGAACATGTTAAATGGTGCATCATATTCTCCTCCTCTATCACTTCTAACGATTTTAATCGTTTTGCCAAGTTGATTCTCAACCTCAAGTTTATATTCTTTGAATTTATCCAAAGCCTCATTTTTGCTATGTAACAAATATACATAACAGAATTTTGTGCAATCGTCTATGAAAGTCACAAAGTACTTTTTGCCACCTCTGGTCTGCACATATTTTAAGTCACACAGATCTGTGTGAATAAGACCTAGAGTTTCTGTGTTTCTTTCTACAGAACGTGATGGAGTTTTAGTGAGTTTCGCCTCCGTGCAAACTTCACATTTTTCTGAGTTATCTACCTTAAATTTTGGTAGCAAATTCATGTTAACTAATCTACGCATAGAATTTACATTAACATGGCCTAGTCTTTCATGCCAAACAGAGGAAGACTCAACAACATAGGCAATAGGAGTTATTTCATTAACTTTGGGAACAGCAGGAACAATAGTTTTAGGGATGACTGTCATTACATTAAACTTGAACAGTCCATCCTTTACATATCCTTTCCCCAAGTACACCCCATTCTTGGACAGTACAAAATTATCAGAAACAAGTACAACTTTAAACCCATTCTTGCTTAGCAAAGAACCTGATATCAAGTTCTTTCTAATATCTGGGACATGCAGCACATTTGTGAGTATTAGCTCTTTGCCTGAAGTCATTTTCAGCACTATCTTCCCCGTTCCTTCAATCTTGGAGGTGGAAGAGTTTCCCATGAACAGCTGTTCATCTTTGTTGCACTTCTGGTAGGAGGTGAACATTTCCTTGTCCGAGCAGATATGCTTGGTGGCCCCAGTATCGTACCACCATTCACGAGGATTGCTCCCTACAAGATTGACCTCTGATACTACAGCACAGAGGTCCAGGTCAGAGAGACCAGTGGACAAATTCTCAACTATATGTGCGTGGGGTTTTTCATTCCCTTTTACATGTCTTGTTTTTGAATGATTACTGTCCTTACTGCGGCACTCAGAAATTTTGTGCCCCAGCTTACCACACTTGTGGCATTTCCCAGCAAACCTCTTTGCAAGAGGTTTTTTGTTTGAGGACTGTGGCAGAAACTTCCTCTTCTTGCCCTTCTGTTCGTGCTCCACCATATTGGCCTTTTCTATGGACTGATTTCCATAGGACCTGTCAGCCTTGCGATTCTCTTCTTCGATCCGTAACCTGACAATTAGATCTTCAAGAGACATCTCCTTTCGTTTGTGTTTGAGGTAGTTCTTGAAATCTTTCCACCCAGGTAGAAGTTTTTCAATGAACGCTGCAACCTGGAATGGTTCGCACAACGTCATATTTTCTGCAGCAATGTCGTGCATTATAACCTGCAGTTCTTGGACCTGACTCACCACAGTTTTGGAGTCAATCATCTTGTAATCCAGAAATTTGCCGATAACAAATTTCTTGGACCCGGCGTCTTCTGTTTTGTACTTCTTTTCCAGGGACCCCCACAGGAGTTTGGACGTCTTGAAGACACAGTAGACGTTGTACAGGAAGTTTACCAAGCCATTCAGGATGTAGTTCCTGCAGAGGTAGTCGCCCTGAGTCCACGCATCAACTGCAGCAACGGAGTGTGCTTCCATTGGCGCCAGCATCGGGGCAGATTCATTGAGGAATCTGTCCAGCTTCAATGTGGTCAGGTAGAACTGCATCTTCCCCTGCCACTTTTTGAACCCAGTTCCATTGAACTTTTCCGGTTTTTCTCCCACGGTTATGTGCGTGGGCAGAACGACCGAATGTGCCGCAACCGATTGTGCAGTCACATTTTGGGTCACCGGAATTTGGGTACTGAGAAGCCCAGTAGCAACTTCAGTTTGTGTGTTCTCCATGTTCTGATTTTGTTCTCTGAAATTGGTTGAAACAGAAACTATTAGTTATTTTTTTCCGAACAGAACCTGTAAACAGACTTCACAAAATTGTTAGAATCTGTGAGGAAAAAATTCTGCTTTAAGATTGTTAGAACCTGAATATAAAATAATAAAAATCCCAACAGAATTTGTGAAGAAATCAAAATCAATTGAAGAAAAACAGTAAGTAGAAAATTTGTACAGAGTCGAGATTTGAAATCTCTGTCCTTAAAGCAGAATTTGCCCCGTAGTGTGACGGTTACCGGCAAATTGCTTCCCAGGATACAACTGTACCTTCTCTGAAGAATGCAGCACCCTTGCTTCAGAGACAACGAACTGCTGTCTGTGTTGTACTCTCAGTTAACACTTGACTTCTGACACAGAGGAGAGGAAGAAGAAAAGAAATGAAAAAAATTTTATATCTGTATGTAAGCCTCTGTCTGGTTATATAGAGGAAATTGGATTGGAGACTGTTCAGCAGCTGCCATTACTCTGTAACAGCAGAGTAATGGGGACTCTTCAGATTCATAACTGGTGAGCCATTACTCTACTGTTACAGAGTAATGGGCACCCGTTACTGAATCTGAAAAGCCTTTTCAGTTCAGTAGGGGAAGAGTTTGTCTGCCTTTTCAGTTCAGTAAGGGAAGAGTTTGTCTGGGCAAAAGTGAAATAAAAATTTAAGCCAGACCGGGCCGGGCCGGGCCGGGCGCGCGCGTGTGTTTGTCATTTTGGCTAAGTCCTCTCTCCACTACACGTTAGTGGTAACCCCCGGGCCACGCCCTTTAGTCCAGTTTTCTAGTATATATACTAGACAAAATCATTTCCAATTTTCGATATGGGACTATTTATTTTTTCCAAGTTGCCAAGTTAGTACATTTCAAGTACCCAACTTTGGATCAACATTTCTCATTCATACGGAATTTGTTTTTGGCAAGTGAGTATACTACGGAATAGTACTCGTCGAGAGGATCGCAATCCACTCACTTTCCGGTGCCGCCGGTGGCCGGAGCTTGACGGAATCCGGCCCGGAAAACTTCAAAAATTAATTCCAACACAAGAAACACATAAGATCATACTTTTGATGAAGATTAGGTGACAAGCAACAAAACCCCTTAAACCCATCTCATGTTTCCTCTAAAAAACAGACCCATCAAAATTATTGCATTCATTTTATACAATAGCAACAAAAACACAAAATTGATCATACTATATGATGAAAGATAGCTATAGAGAGAGAAAGGTACCTCCTTTCTTCTTCACCGACCTCCAAAACTGTCCGAGATTAGCTGCCAATTTCTCTTTCAATTCTCTCTCTCTCTCTCTCTGTTTCTTGTTTGTTTGTAGCTGAAAAATTGTGAGAGTTTATGACTCAAAATATAAGTTATTCTAAGTTTTTTAGAGCATCCACAGTCGTTCAATGGAAAAATGGAAAAATGCATATTTTGGCAATGCATTTCGAAGAAATACTGCAGTCGTTCAATAGTAAAAAAAGTATAAGTTCGTTAAAAAAGAAACAGACGAAACATAATGCTTCGTCTGTTAATAAAAAATAATTTATACTGGTCGAAACTTAGAAAGGAAAAAAAAATACAGGACGAAACATGACCAAAGAAGAAAAAAAAATTCAAAATGCCCATTTCGTCCAGGTTTTAAGAAAGTTTTTTTTTGCAAAACAAAATTGCAAAAACAATTTTTAAAAATAGTTTGTAAAAAAAATTTGCAAAAAGAATTTAAAATTTTGCAAAAACAATTTAACAATTGCAAAAACAATTTTAAAATTTACAAAATTAATTTTAAAAATTAATTTTTTTTTAAAAAATGGATTGGGGGGAAACATGATGTTTCGTCCCACCCACCCTTAAATTCATTTAACCAGTTAATTTATTTGGTTTAAAAAAAAAATTTAAATTCGAACGAAACAACATGTTTCGTCCGATCAATTAAAAATATAATTAAATAATTCAGACGAAATATGATGTTCCGTCAGCTATAATATGCATTTTGCTATTTCGAATGCTATTTCTCCATTTCTACTGTAGACGAATTGCTAAAAAATGGCAAAATAGCAAACGACTGTGTGCGCTACAATACACAAAAAATGGCAAAAATGGCAAAAAAAGCAAACAATTGTGGATGCTCTTACACTATAACCTGGTGGACTGTTAAAACCCAATTCTGTAGCCCTTATATGTTATATATATATATAGGGCCTTAAAAAATTTTGTTGCCCCATAAAAGGGGGTTGCCCAAGCCTACTGGCTTGTTGGACTTACCCCTGGGCTGGCCCTGATCTCACCCATCTCACCATCTCATATTAGCACTACTCAAATATATATACCATTACTAGGGGTACTGGGGTACAATAATTGGAGCACTACATGTGCAACCAACATTATGTGTACTCTTTATAGGATGACTATGTTTGTCTGTGGACACGTGCCTACAACACGTATGCAGCATATGAAAAACCCTTGTAAAGAGTAAAATTTATGCAATCTTGTTTGACTAACAAATCACATAGATATCAACATTTATCTGCAATACCACTGGGTTAGAAAATCTACGATAAGTTATAAAAAATAATTAGAATTTTGTAAAACAATCACAAAGGTATCTCTAAATTCTTTTTTTCATTTTTATATCATACGGATAGAGCCATCACGGCTCTAGCCAACACATAAATATACAACTAACAACATATATAATTAAAACAGAGAATATAGTTATAGATACAAAAAATGGCTACATGCCGATAAAACCAACAACAGATATGGCAATATTAGTCCCAACTCCCCAAAATGAGTACATAGATTGATTCACACAAAACTCATAAGCCCAACCATCAGGCAATCCACAAGTAAAGTATTGTCCAACACATCAAGGAGGTAAAAATATTTGACTATTAACTTTGATGTTTTCAGTGTATTTTACTATCATATATTAATATACTTTATGAGATGTACACTATAATAATGTTCATATATACTACTGGATACATTTACTTGCCAGCCTTTCGAATGCATGAATCTGAAACTTCCATCATGGAGTTTATGTAGCTTAAGTTTGAATAGTAAGACAACAATTAGTTGTAAATAAAGTTCATGTTTCCATCAGCAGATGCCGAAAAAATAATTATAAATTGGGGTGGAAAATCCAACTTCTTATAACTTTATAACTTTGAGGGTGCAAAATGATAAAATTTAACTTTTGATGAGGTATTTGCTATTTTTAGTGTAACTTTAGAGGATGAAATTTACTCAAGTGAATATCTACATGAGCAATCAAAAGAAGCATTAAAAATATCTATTTAAATCTTCCACTGCATTTGAAATCAATCAGGGAACTCAGTGAAACTTTCTACATGAGCAATCAAAAGAAGCATAAAAAGTCTGAAAAAACCCTAAATTTACAAACCTGAAAATCTAAATTTCTGGGTAGAAAGAGAAATATGAAAAAGTGAAGAGATAAGAGAGAGATGGTAATAAAGTGAGGAAGATTTTAGTTTTGAGAGATTTTTTTGGGAGGGAAAATGTCTTTTGATATGGTAAATCTAAGCCATTGATTTGGTTTCAATCAAAGGAGAGCTACTTGATAGTTGTTTTTTTTCAAATTGCCTTGTGATTTATTATGTACTAGGTTTGGTCGTGGGCACGTGCCTACGACACATCTTCGGAACGATGCAGCATATAAAAAGTAAATATTATTATGCCAGGAACATAAAAGAAAGAATTAATTGATCTAATACGAAAGAGTTGTAGATGTTCAACCAAAAAAAAAAAAAAACAAAAAAAAACAAAAAAAATTACATAGCTATATATAGTGATGTTATCCATTGCTAAAAGCAGTGAGAAGCCAAAAAAATAATTTTGTTTAGTTCTGATGAAGAACTTGCTCTGTATATCAAGCAGGAAAAAAATATTTGACGATTAACTTTGGAGTTCTCGGTGTATTTTACTATCAGATGTTAATATACTTTATGAGATGTTCACTATAATAATGTTCATATATAATACGTATACATTTACTTTCCAGCATTTCAGATGCATGAATCTAAAACTTCCATCATGGAGTTTATGTAGCTTAAGTTTAAATAGTACGACAACAATTAGTTGTAAATAAAAGTTCAACTTCTTAAAACTTTGAGGATGCAAAATAATGAAATTTAACTGTTTAGAAGATATTTGTTACTTTCAGTGTAACATTAGAAGTTGGAATTTACCTAAATAAATATCAATTTAAATCTTCTATTGCATTTGAAATCAATCAGGAAACTCAGTGATTTTTTTTACATGAGCAATCAAAAGAAGCAAATAAAATCTGAAAATCTAAAAATTTACAAACCTGAAATCTAAAATTCTAAAAATTTCTGGGTAGAGAGAGTAAGAAATCTTAAAAAATAGAGAGGGATGGTAATAAATTGAGAAGGATTTTTATTTTGAGGGAAAAAAATAGTTTTGAAGGAAAAATATCTTTTGAAAATGTGAATATGAATCATTTTGTTTTAATTAAAGGCGAGCTATTTGATAGCTTTTTTTCCAATTGCCTTGTGATTTATTGCCTTGAGATTTATTATATAGATGTAACTTTGAAAAAGATCCCAAAAAGAAGAGTGAACACTAGAGTATGAGAACTTGAGCTAGAACTGCAATGGTTTGGTTAATATGTATTCCATCATCTTTAGAACCGACAGATTTGACATAATGCTTTGGTTAATACCTAGAATAAAAACAATCTCAACAGCCAACAATTCATCATAAATAGTAACACTAGGATTCAATCAATTTTAACTTATCCCGGGAGTTTTGAAGCATTTACTATCAGATTCGTCCAATTATGACAAGCAAACACCAGTGAGAAGCTTATTTCAAACCAGCTAAAATTTACATTCAGTGGACACTTTAAAAACTAACCAGGCAATCTTGCAACCAATTACAAACTTTACATTTTATCCAAATTTGATCTAATTACAAAATATACCAATAAACTAAAACAAGTTCCCCATAATAAACGGCCTAAAAAGCTACAAATAAAAACTAAACAACAATAACAGCACCACCACCAACGAACAATTTACATTTCCTATGAGAATAAGATGTACATTGCAAGATACAACACAACAAAAAGAAGAATATAGGTCGAATGGATTATATATTTACAGAACGGTGTTGATGTGAAGTGCTTTGAGTAGGGCAGTTGCCATTTGTTTAACCAGGACTTGACCTCCAGAGCGCTGCCCATCTCTGCGTTCTTCAATTAAATTCTGAAGCTTTTGCGGAAGGTCATTCTCTACTATCAGCTGCTTTGGTCTCGGATGATGCTCGTATACAGCCTGCAGCCAAAAATTATTCAATTTTCTCAATTTGACAGGGAAAATGAAAAGGTAAAAAGATCCAAGAAAATGGACATTCTATGAGAAGTTGCGATCTGAGGAATTTTTAATTAACCTTTATTAGTTTCAGAAGATTGAGACGTGCGATAGCATCTTGATGCTCAAGTTTTGCAATGAGTAAAGTACTGAGACCATTAATAGCCATTGCAGTATTTATTCGAGATGATTTCCTGTAAATTTTAGATTGCAAAGGAAAAGTTTCAGAAACAAAAATAGAAAACTAAAAAAAGAAGAATTAAAGGATATAGAAATTGACTTACGTAATTATCTTTAAGAAAGGCTCCAATATATTGACAAAATATTGCTCAGGGCAGTTCTGGAAGAACTTGACTAATTTCTGAATGGCTTCCTTCTTGAGCAATGCTTGTTCAACTTTTCTGTGATCGTTATCATGAGCCAAACATACTGCAAGTGAATCCAAGGCAGTTCCAGCCCATGCTTCATCCTCCAATAGGTTGAGGTACACATCTAGCCCTCCATGAGCCCTTAACTGCTCTCTAGAATTTCGAGAAGCATGAGCCATATCACACAGGAGAGGCAATGCATATTGCTTCAATGGAGAGTCAGACATGATGAAATTCATCAAGTGAGGTATAATTCCATTTTCAGCTGCTTGTTCTTGTCTCCTCTTGTTGATTTTGCAAAGGTTAAATAGTGCATTAAGGACCTGTGACAAATATTTAAAAAAAAGGCCAATTGGATTGTAAGAAGAAGCCAATAGAAAGTCAAATTATACTGGCCTATCAATAATATTTCAGCACCAGCGCATACAACACAATACACTCAGAAATACGGGAAACTATACAGATTAAGGGGACAATCCAATCATCCTATAGGGACACAGTTGTGGCAAACGAGTACTGTCAAATACTCTGGTGTTGAAACACGAAGACAACAGTCCGTCCCAGATAGGAAAATTATTTATCATAAAACTCGATTAGATAGAGTGGCTGATAAATTAATCGTTTAATTAAGGAATATTGAAGGCAATAAATGTTTTCATACTCAGTTTTTTTTATCATATGTAGGATAGGATACACAAATTTGGACTGGCTAGGGGAACCTTGTTCCTATCGATGCCCAACAATACTAATGAGTAAAAGCAACACCCAAAATGCAAAAGACTACCTCCAAAATTTCAGGAAAATTCAAAACACTACCCTCAAAACTTTTTTCTAGCAAAAAACTACCCTAAAGTAGGGCAATTGAGAATTGGTGTAACTGCATTTTGTGATCAAATATGTGTACTCTCATGCGCGGGAAAACTTCAGACTAGTCTTTTGAACTTTGCAGAAACTTCAGGTTAGTTTTTTGCATTATAGCCAAACTAATATTCACCTAATTTTTAAAAAATAAGATTTAAGGCTGTCATGCCCACTTAATATAGGAAAAATACTATCTTCAAATTAAAATCTACTTCACTTCGAGCAAGACAGACACCCCTGATTCCCACAGAGGAGACGAAGACACATGAAGAGAATCTAAGCTATGTCGCCTTTGTAATAGACAAAGTCATTATATAAAGCTGGGACAGAGAGTGGTTGCACTGAAACAATCCTACTGAGGAAAGAAGAATAAGTAAATCCTTGAAGAGGCATCAAGTATACAGAATAAGTAAAACGGAAAAAGCTAATTTGCTCATTATAAACTAATCCAAAATCATCGTGGAACGAACAAATCATTTTTTGCCAATCATGGGAACAATGATATCTGACCATAAATCACCGAAAAAGCTTTCACAGGTCCAGTCAAGTTATAAAATGACTCTTGAACCAAAAAATTTAAAATGGCAAGTTCTTCATTACCTAGAATAAGTCCAACTATTAAGAAGAATAGTGAAACAGATTATATTTGTCGGCAAATGCAAAATGAAATGGAGATGACATTTTACATAAAACGGCTAGCCAGTAATCAAACACAATTTGTCGAATTTGCTCTAGGCTCACAGAATACACTTCAGGAGGCAGCCAAATTACTTTCCTAGAAATAAGAGAAATAATTAATATTTTGAGCACTATTAAGTTGGGTAATATCAAATATAAACAAAATAATCAAATCAGAAAATAGACTATTTGATGATTATAAGGTATGAAATCAACTGAACAAACTGGCTAAGGTAGTAAGGTTCGCAGCAAAACATTCATAAACAGAGAAAAAGAAAAATAATGTGAAGCAATGATAATGTTGAATAATTGAACTCTTCCACAGAGGCAGTGAAAACTGCAGTATAATTGGCCACAGAAGAAATTTAAATCTAACCATGGAAACATTGGATTTCAGGACAGTGAAAATGGATACTCACTTCATTTTGTATTTGAGATACAAGAGAACCTTCACGCAGCTCAAGATTTGGAATCAAATGTATAATTGCATCAGCACGCTGAAGATTCTCCAAACAGTTCGGGTCGGTTGACAAATGATTGATACATTTAAGAATCTACATTTGTTAAGAGACACTTAACTAACATGTAAACAAGAAAAGACTTGTAAGATAGCAGTTATAAAATGAAATAATACCTTTAGAAGGATTGGCGGTTCTATCCTATTAAACATTTGGAAGAGTCGACTGAGCAAGCTTTGGGTACACATGTCGGATTTTACAATTGAGTCAGCTTGAGCAAACTCTAATAAAAGATCCGCTACTTTTTCAAGATATTCCCTTGCCACATCAGCACTGAATGATGATAGCATTTGTGAAAGCAATCCAGAGGATGTAGCACTCCCGGGTCTTCCATTTAGAACACCAGATCCCGATAGCACACCAGATGCTGTCTGGGATGCAACCCCAGATGTTGAAGCTCCATCAATGGAAGTAGTTGAACTTGCAGGTTGTGCTGGTATTCTTGTACTTGGTTTCCTTAATAATTTTGTATTAGGATCTAAGCTTCCAATTTCTCTTCCATGTCTTGAGACCGCTGCGAGCAAATTAAATAACTGTGCTTCAGATCTCACTTTACAAGAGTCACATTAAAAGCTGAACAATATTAACGTGTCAGACAATTAGTTTTTAAAATAATCAATTTCTGCGCTAAACCGCAATCAATTGAATGAACATTACCAGACAGATTTTTACAATTTAATTTTCTATAGGTTAAGAAAAAACAAAATAATTCAAAGTCCTACTGACAAACAATACACAGAAAAATTTGATAATATTCTTTAACTGCAGATGAATTATTTACAAATATATGCAGGTATAAGTGTATAACATATTCAACAATCAACTACAGAAGAACCAAATTTGTTTTACATACTTTGATGCAAGTATCATATAAATCCTTGAATCTGTGAGAATTTTTTCCCAAACTGCCCCACTTTTTGAAAGTTTTTCCCAAACCGCCCTACTTTTTTTTTTAATTCCCAAACCACCCCACTCGGTCTTTGAACGACCGAGTCTAGTATAAACTAGCGCGGTCTTTCAAAGACCGAGTCTTGCACTTCGAAAAATCGAAGAGCAAGACTCGGTCTTTGAAAGACCGCGCTAGTCTATACTAGACTCGGTCTTTCAAAGACCGAGTCTTAACTTTGGCGGTTTTAATAGCGCAGATCTCCTTTCTTCTTCTTCTCGATCTCTCACTACTTCTCTACTTTTTATCTTCTTCTCTCAATCCCTCAACCAAACCCATCGCATCCTAGCCATATTTTGTGGTCGATTTCCCCTTAAATCGATCGATACACTCCCCAAAACCGAGTAATCTCTCAACGATTTTCGATTTTCCCATCCTTTTCCCCCAAATTTGATAATTTCTTTAAACCCTAAATCCCGAAATCCCAATTTCGTAGATCTCGTTTAATTTGCATCTTCGTTGGGGGACGATCTTGGTTGAAGGATCTCGAAGTACTCTACATTGTCACTATCTCGCTTTGGAATCTCCTACTCGAAAGGTATATTTCTGAAGCTTTTGATAAGCAAATTTTGTGTTAATTTTGGGCTATTGTGAAGGTGCTGAGTTGAATTTGAGTTATTGTTGAGTAGCCATTGATGTTATTTTTAGTTTTAATTAGAGAATGAAAAAAACAAATAAGTAGCAAACGGCATTGTTATATAGAAATTGTTGTTGTGGAGATGTTTCGAGATTGTTGTTTTTGTTGTTGAGATGTTGTGGTTGTGGAGATGTTTCGAGATTTTTGTTGTTTTTGTTGTTGAGATGTGGTTGTGGAGATGTTTCGAGATTTTTGTTTTTTATATCTAGGTTATGTGTAGTTAATAACAATTTTGTTGAAGTTGTAGGATTTGTATTTTATTGTAAATGGCACGCACAATGGGGAACATGGAGGAAGGAGAAAGTAGTAGACCTCCACGTGGCGATGGACCACATACTCGCGGTGGACGTGGTCGTGCTCGTGCTCGTGCTCGTACCGAGGGTACTAATGTAAGTAATTAATTGTTGATTCTAATAGAATTATATTCCATTTCGGTCTATTGATGTAAATGTTATTGTTATATAGGTTGAAGTCAATCCAAATGAGGCGGGCACTTCTTCTTCAGTCCCTTCATCATCGTATATCCCTTCTGGAGGCCCAGGACCCCTCGACCCTTCACTCCTCACTCTTCAACCGTTGCATCGATCGTAGAATATTTGGAACGGTGAGGCTACGGAGTGCAGCTTTAGGAATGGTCATCCGCTACCTATGGACCCACGTATGCACGAGATACTAAGAGACTGTGGGTTCTACGGTATTGTTAGGATGACATCCATCAAGTGCGATCGACCTCTTTTGGAAGCACTTCTTGAAAGATGGAGGCCCGAGACACTCCTTTCACCTGCCAGTTGGAGAGATGACGGTCATTCTGCAGGACGTTGCCATACTTACCGAGCTTCCAATCGATGGAGAGGCAGTCACAGGATCAATGGATTTCGACCCGATTTATATAGTCGAGGAGTACTTAGGTGTCGAAGTTGAAGCCGGTGCGGTTAATGGTTAATTTGTCCGTTTGAAGTGGTTGAAGGACAAGTTTAAGAATAAATTGAATGAAGGTTCAACTGCGGCGGAGGTGGAGTGCTATTGTAGGGCATACATTCTCACGCTTTTCGGCACCGTATTGTTTCCAAATTCGACAGGAAATAGCGTGTCATTGATGTTCTTGCCATTGATCGCCAACCTAGGTAACCTCCGCCGTTACAGTTGGGGTAGTGCCGTGCTTTCGTCACTGTACCGGAGTTTATGTTTGTGCAGTATAGGTTCGAACCAGACGAATGTGCCTATGATTTTACTTCAGATTTGGAGTTGGGAGTGAATTCACGTCGGTCGGCCCGTAGTACGGATCCAATCTCCACACTGGACAGTTCTTCCCGATTACGTGGTTATGCTACCTCCTATCAGTGTTTACTGGACAGGCAAACTAACATGGGCAGCCAACCCCAACAGGTGCTTAACATACTACCGCGATAAGTTGGATAGGTTGGCAGCTGACTGTGTTGTGTGGATTCCTTACACGAAGGAGCGACTGGTTCGACTGCCGCCTATTTGCACATACAGACACGATTTGTGGCTCACGAAAGCACCGTTAATCAACTTTAGGGTTGTCGAGTTCTACTACCCCGATAGAGTGCTACGCCAGTTTGGTCTTCACCAAGGAATTCCAGTTGTCGAGCCATTCAATGCTGAGATGCACAATATTACAGGAATGGATTGTACTCCCGGACACAATTGGGCCACTTGCTTCTCTGTGTACGTTCAGAGATGGAATGTTCACCGTTTCGAAGAAATCATCGATGACATTCTACCGTTTGACCTCTCAGTGCATGGGGTGTACATAGCTTGGTATGAGAGTCACTAGACGGTATATCTCTCCAATGTTGCAGACTCCTGCTGGAGTGGTAGTCCCGATCCGTCGACCAGGGACTGAACCAGCAGATCAACATTCCATGAAGTTGCCGATGTACCAATCAAAGGGATCCACTATTCGGAACTTTGTAAGTTTTAAAGTTTAAATATAAATTTGTTTTAATATATCTATGTGTATATGTAAGTAACATAATCTTTCAACTGTTCATGATTCTCAGTTGAACCAGACTTGGGCCATTGCAAAGAAATGTGCAACTTTGATGAATAGCAACGCCGCCGACCAGATGAAGGAAACCATACGGGAGATGTTATCTTGTTGCCGTGCAAAAGCTGATCTTGTAGGCGAGGGAGCAACATTAGATGCAATACTTAGGACTCCCACACATCGAACGAGCGGCCGTTCTGGTGTCCGACGGAAGAGAGTTGTTCGAAGGCCTCCGCCTCAACCTCCAAGCGAATCAGAACACGAAGAACAAGAAATTGGGGGTGAGATTCAAGAAGAGGAGAACATCCCGTTGTCCGGTCTAACACAGGCAACTCCACAACGTGGTAGACGACAATGAAGACCCACCAACTTCTTCACACCTGACCCTTGATTTTTGATGTAATATTATGAGTTATTATTATTTTGTAATATTTTGAACTTGGTAGGTGTTGTAATTTTTTTAGTTAGTTTGATTTTGTAGTTTGATGTTAGTATGATGTTGTAATATTATAACTTAGTAATATTTTGTAATATTTTGAATTTGGTAGATGTTGTAATATGTTAAGTTAGTTTGAATTTGTAGTTTTTTTAAATTTGCTTGATGTTGTAATGTGGTTGTGGAGATGTTTTGAACGTGGAGGTTCGAGATTGTTGTTGATTTGTGGTTGTGGTTGTTGTTTTGAACGTGGAGGTTCGAGATTGTTGTTGTTTTTTGTTGTTGAGTTGTTGTGGTTGTGGAGATTGTTGTTGTTTTGGTTGTGGAGGTTCGAGATTGTTGTTGTTTTTTGTTGTTGAGATGTTGTGGAGATTGTTGTTGTTTTGGTTGTGGAGGTTCGAGATTGTTTTTTGTTGTTGAGATGTTGTGGTAGTGGAGATTTAACAAGATTGTTGTTGGAGATGGGGCTAAACTGTTGTTGGAGATGTGGAAGTGATTGTTGTTGTGGGATTGAATTTGGAGTGTGGAAGTGATTGTTGTTGTGATTGTGAATTTGTAAAGGGTATTAGCAGTTTGAATGGAAATTGTAACATACAGGCACAAGACTCGGTCTTTCAAAGACCGAGTTTGGTGTAAACTTACACGGTCTTTGAAAGACCGAGTCTTGTGCCTGTAAGCAAAATTTCAATCAGCTTCAAGACTCGGTCTTTCAAAGACCGTTGTCATTTTAACTAGACTCGGTCTTTGAGTCTTGAAAGACCGAGTCTTGAAGCTTATTGTAAAATATATCTCACATCTAGTTAAAATGAGAACGGTCTTTGAAAGACCGAGTCTTGAGTTCAATCAATTCCAGAAACCAAGCTGCTCTCTGGAAATGAGTGAACACCACAGCCGGTTTTTGAAAAACCGTTCTAAATATAACTAGACTCGGTTTTTGAAAGACCGAGTCTTCAATCTGAGAATTTTTTTTCATTTGGATTGAAGACTCGGTCTTTCAAAGACCGAATCTAGTTATATTTAGAACGGTTTTTGAAAAACCGACTGTGATGTTCACCCATTTCCAGAGAGCTGCTTGGTTTCTGGAATTGATTGAACTGAAGACTCGGTCTTTCAAAGACCGTTCGCATTTTAACTAGACTCGGTCTTTGAAAGACCGAGTCTTACGTCTGTAAGATATATTTTACAATCAGTATCAAGACTCGATCTTTCAAAGACCGAGTCTAGTTAAAATGACAACGGTCTTTGAAAAACCGAGTCTTGCAGCTGATTGAAATTTTGCTTACAGGAAAGACCGAGTCTTGTGCCTGTATGTTACAATTTCCATTCAAACTGCTAATACCCTTTACAAATTCACAATCACAACAACAATCACTCCCACACTCCAAATTCAATCCCACAACAACAATCACTTCCACATCTCCACAACCACAACATCTCCAACAACAATCTAGCCCCATCTCCACAACATCTCCAACAACAATCTTGTTAAATCTCCACTACCACAACAACCACCACAACATCTCAACAACAAAAAACAATCTCGAACCTCCACAACCAAAACAACAACTTCCACAACATCTCAACAACAAAAAACAACAACAATCTCGAACCTCCACAACCAAAACAACAACAATCTCCACAACATCTCAACAACAAAAAACAACAATCTCCACAACCACAACTCAAAGACCGAGCCTTGAAGCTGATTGAATTTTTTTACGAAAAACTTCAAACACATTTTGATTCGAATATATTAACTTATTGATTCCTAAATACTCTCTTTGGCCAATATTTAAACCTCAATCAATCATACATTTTCGACAATTAAACACATCCAAACTAAGTGCTTAGTTCGATATAAATATTACAAACACACTAGAAAGCACATAATAAAAATTTAATTGTTTTGAGATGCTCTGTTAGTACATCGACGCTTGTTGTGTCCTTCCAAACCGCAACTTGAACATTTCATTCCCGTACCCCTGCTAGAACTATCTCTCACATCCATGTCGTTGCGTATTCTCGTGGATTTAGGCCGGCCTTTCCGTGAACGTCGCAAACTAGCATCCGGTACGAGTCGTGGACCGTCGATAGTAGGCCAATACGCTTGATCTAGAATAGGACTGAACACAGGAGCCCAAGTTTGTGCTAATGACGTGACAAGGTAAAATTTATCAACATAAGACTTGTGATCGATTGCACGATATGCACAAGCTGCTAATACATAAGAAGAAGGAATATGATATAGATAAAACTTCATACATGTGCATGTTTTCGTACCCAAGTTCACGGTGTGCAAATTCCCACCCTTGCGTTCTCCATTTACCATGCGTATACCCGTTCTCACGGAAAAAACTCCAGGCTGATGATGAAACATTGTAACCTCATGTTGGTTTGCTCTTTCACGGCGACTATCAATCAAATCATGTATACTTTTAGCAAAAATCTTCCTTTCATATAAAAGCTTAGTAGCTTCCTGTCGACGAGTAGTAAAGTAAAAGTTGAGACGTAGAAAGATTGTCTCACCAATCGCAGTTACTGGTAAACTACGGACTCCTTTCAAGACTGAATTGAAGCATTCTGACAGGTTCGTAGTCATTATTCCATATCTTCGACCTTCATCTGCATAAAGTGCCCATTTCTCAACCGGCTTCTCTTTCAACCAATTAGCCGCCTCGACATTGACGCTTTCAAGTTCAGCGAGTTTGGCCATGACTTTTTGGGTTGGTTTTGACACGCTATAATTTTGGCCTTTTTCCACAATGTCTTGCTACTAAATTTACTAAAAAAAATTGTGGCAAAATGACGCATACAATATCGATGAAATGCATTCAGTTCGTTCCAAGTTCCATTTTGCAAATCCATAGCAGACAATATACCAGCATGACGATCCGAGATAACACACAACTCAGTGCGATCGGTGACATAATACCGGATGCAACTCATGAACCATGTCCACGTATTTATACTCTCCATCAACCAATGCAAATGCAAATGGAAATAAGCAACCATTCGCATCTGGAAAAACAGCAATTAGCAAACAACCCTTGTACTTACCGTACAAGTGAGTTCCATCGACACTGATAACCGGTCTGCAAGACTTGAAACCTTCAATCGAAGGACCAAATGCTCAAAATACTCCCTTGAATGTTTCCTCGCTAGGACTAGACTCATATTTATCCCAGTGGACAACAGTTCCTGGATTTGCTGCTTGAATTGCTGTTAGTAGAAAAGACAACTTCGTGTATGCTTCTTCGAAGGTACCGAACAACCTCTCAACTGCCTTTTATTTTGCATTCCAAGCTTTCTTATATGAAATCTGATAATTATATTCTATTTTCACAATCTCAATAATTGCCCGCGGTGATAAACCAATATCCTTCTTCACCACACCCACAATCAAATTACAAACAAGGTTAGCATCAATTTTACAGTGGTCTTGATTCAACATGGGATTCGTACAAGTATGCGGCCCAACTATCTTCTTCACCACAAAATTTCTCCCCCCTTTTGGAACAATAGCTCGTAATCTCCAAGGGGATCCACCATCACTTACTCCTGGGGGACCTTGTACGATCTCCTCAATTGTACGTTTTCTAGGTGCCATCTTGCATTTAACAGTGTACAGTGACGGTGAAGTTTTCAATGTGACAAATTCACGATGTTTCTTTATAGAATACACCTTGACAGCTTGCTGAATGGACTCTTTACTTACAAACTCCTGTCCAACGTACAATTCGTCTACATTGGATGAACTAGAAGACTCTTGTGGAACTGGGTGTACTCTAGCACCTTGAGCCATCTCCTCCGTAACATGAGCGTTAACATTAGCATAGCTATCAGTAGCTCTCACTTCGTTAGAACTGTTGTTCGTAGGATTTACATTTGCTACATCATCATCTTCTTCTCCATCATCATTTTCTACACTTTCATCATCGTCTGTTTCTTCCTCTTCTTCATCATCGTCTAATAAGCTGTTGTTAACCACTGTATTTTGAAAGAGTTCAAATACACTGTCATTTGGAACATAGTCAGGAACCGGACTAGGTTGGCATGGCAACTCAACATCTGTAGAATCTGGGTTTCTTGTATTAGTGAAGGTGTTTTCTTGTGAGGACAGTAGATTTGGTTGTGAAGATTGAGTGGGGTTAGACCTCATCTGCTGTGTAGGTACTACCCTTATGAAGCTTGAACTGGGAATATCATGTGGCTGAGCATTCAAAATTTGAATTTGCTGAATATATAACTCTAATGCAGACCAAGTACAATTGGGATCAAACGTCCTAGCAATCATTGACTTCAGCGCATTATCAGTAGATACGGGCACTGTCATAAAATACTGACCATCTCCTCTACCTGCTGCGTATCGAGCTAAAATTTTCACATTCCATTGATTCCTATCCTAATTAGTAACTTCATAAATTTTCTCAACTACTTCTACAAATGTAATGGTACGAGGTACCCAAACTATTTCCGGATCAAACACACTATAGCAACTACCAATCTTTGGATCACGAATTATTTCACCACCAAAGTATAACCAAATAGGAATCTCAAGATCCATACCTACGTATATTTATACCAATATTCGAGTTATTATCTAACCACAAACAAAATATATAAAAAAAGGTAGAATATTAAAGGCCAATATTCATCATACCTTCACAAGCTTCAAGAATAGAGCCGTAGATATTTGGGTAAAAGAATTGAAGTTGCTATCCTCTTCAAATTTAGCAAAAATCCAAAATATGGATCTTTCAAAAGATGGGTTTAGGGCTTTTATAGTGGAAGGTAAGAGGGTTAGGAAAGAATTGATAAATATATTTTGATTGAGATGAGATTTTGTGGGTAGGAGGTCGCCCTAGATTTAGGAAGATGAGTTGGAGAAATAGAATAGAGTAAAGTAGAGAGAGAGAAAAAGAAAGGAGATCTGCGCAGTTAAAACCCCCAAAGTCTAAGAAAGACCGAGTCTAGTATAAACTAGCGCGGTCTTTCAAAGACCGAGTCTTGCTTGCTCTTCGATTTTTCGCAGTGCAAGAAAGACCGAGTCTTAGTATAAACTAGCGCGGTCATCCAAAGACCGAGTCTTGCTCTTCGATTTTTCGAAGAGCAAGCAAGACTCGGTCATTGAAAGACCGCACTAGTTTATACTAGACTCGGTCTTTCAAAGACCGAGTGGGATGGTTTGGGAATAAAAAAAAAAGTAGGGCGGTTTGGGAAAAACTTTCAAAAAGTGGGGCAGTTTGGGAAAAAATTCAATCTGTGAATCATCTGAAAAGAAGAATAGTAAATTATCTAGTATCTATCATGAAAAGGATATCAAATGGTTCTATAACTAAATTAGCAAATGTAAAGATGAGTAACTACAGTAACTGTTAACTAACATAAAGTGAAACATTTTGTGTCGTGTTGTGACCTCATACACTGCACATCCATAGTTAAATTTTATTTTAATGACATCTTTCATGCATTCCACATGCAAGATGTCAAACTTTACTGTAAATGCATATGGACATTCTAGTCTACCGTATTGACGAATGCTCTACCAATCCGCATGCATGCATCACAGCATGACTACTCATGATGGGAACTCCTAACATACACTATTTATAAATTCAGCAGCCATTGCTTCTCAGACTATGAATAGGAAAGCAAGTAGCATAGAGGCAAATCCAGAAGTATGACTGCTTTCACTTGGAAGAGTTACCTGCAAATTCTGCCATCAGAAAATCAAGTTCACCATTTGTTTTAATTTCCGCCGAAGCATGCAGAAGGGGCAATATGGTCTCATGCCCCGAAAGATAACGAACATAATCGAGCTGTCCAGATACATGTCTAGAAGGTGGTTCGTTTTCCAGTAAACTCAGTAACGGTCTAACCTGCTCCTGTTGAGATACCAGATGATTCGTTGAACCAAAATTCCCATTTGAATAACTATCAAAATACTTTGGCGGCTTATCCGTAGATCTTCTGGTGGCAGAATTTGTTACTCTCTGTTGCCTAAGCAAATCAATTTTGTTCGTCAAATGCAAACCATTTTCATTTGCAACCTCATGGAACTTAGATGACAATGAAGCTTCCAGTTTGGAATCCATTTGTGTTCCATCTGGCTTCTGAGAATTGGGAGCTGAAGTGAGTAATGATTCTAATGATACACCTGACAAATGACTCTCAAACCTAACCTTGGAAGGATCAAGTGTTTCATATTGCATGGAAAGAGGTCGAGGAGGATCCAATGGACCAGATCTTGTTCGTGGAGTTAATCCATTCTGTGGAAGAGATCTGCTTCCCCCCGGTATAGAGGCTAATCGTGTCGCTTCATTCAAACTATGTAGAGTATTCACAAGCCTCATAAGCATTCCATTCTTTGCAGCTATTCGACAAAAATCATTTCTAGGAGTCGAGTGTTGGAGCTTAAAAACCTGCCACATGCCATCTATGGCAAGATGAACCATTTCCCTGACAAAGTTTATAAAGGATCAATATACTGGGAGAAACTGAAGAGAGACCAAAGTAACAAAACACAATTGTTGCTGAAATTAGGTTATGAAATGTTAACCTGTACTTTGCATAATCAGGCTCAAGAAACCCCACCAAAACAGGTATACCTTGGCAAGCAATAAACATTTGCAATGTCTGTGTGCTGAATAGCAAATAACATCAGTATATGGTAAAATAAACTAATCTTATCAAAGCAAGGCAGATAAAACAAACCTCGAATGACAAAGCTGCTGGAAGAAATAAGCTGCTTGCATGCGAACTTCTCGGGGTCGATCAGTGCCAGATACTGCAAACTTCATTACAGATGGAATCTGCATTTTAAGGATAAATGGAAGGAAGATGACTCCAGGGCTAAAACAAAATAAAGTGTAGAAAATAGAGTACAACATGATTAAAGTAAAAATCTCACAAGGCCGACCAGACAGGCATTTTCTTGAAATGTAACATTATCTCTGACTATATGATTAATAATTTGGAGCACAGAACATATAACCTGCACACAAAAAAGAGCAGATTTCAGATGCTACTTTTGATAGAAACAACAGACACAAATGAGAAATCTAAACCACAAGTACATGTACACTATCATTTTCCATAATATTTTGATAACTGATAAATGCATCAAACAACCGACTAAAAAGAGAAAATACTTACACTTTTTCTAGAATCTTCAAGAAGTCCTATCAGAGGAAGGAAACCATACTGGGACATATAAACAAATTTTTGCTCTGGTCGTTGGATGAAGAATGCAATAAGCTTCTGGCATGCTGACAAAATTACTCCTTCAGATTCAGTTGGATTCAGCAAGGAAACATTTTTATTGAACTCAACAGACTGGAAGAAAATCACAAGACACTCATAAATACAGATATATGGTTAAATGTAGAACCGACAAAATCACGTAAACATTCAACATTTATTCTTGCTAATAATGTACAGCTGCAATAGACATTCTTTTATTTCTAAGCAGAGGGATTTAATTGCAACAATTTACAGAAGTTGAGATACTTATAAGCAAATATGCATGGTTTTATATGCAAATATTCATGCTTTGAGGGACTTTCCAGTAAGTACGCATATTTGAGGGATGTATATGCAAACAAAACCTGAAGGAACTTACACTTCAAAGAAATCTGCCCATTTTGAGGGACTTGTAAGCAACAAAAAAAACGCAGTTTTTAATTTGAAATTGGTTATTCTACTTCTACATCAAATACACACTATATAATAAGAAGAAGATCACGTGTACTGTCTAAACAAGAACCACCGGAGCACAAAGTAATCAAAATCACCCCCACGGCATACAAACTAAGTGCTAATGGCATCATGAGGCATATCCAGGAGAAATTCCACAGGTGACTAAAAACATTTTCTCCAACAAGTTCATAATGTCGAACTGAAAACCAGCTGAAGCTTTACCTTTCCTGACAGGCTCAATTCTCAAATCAAGATGGTATTAACCCTCAAATTTTACTGTGTTTGGTCGTTGTTTTGAAAATTCATTTTAAACTTAGTTTTTGAAAGAAAAAAAATTATAAAGTTGTTTTTTGTGATTTTCGAAAAAAGAGTATTGTTGGTAAATTGTTTTCATAAAATAGCTTTTTCAAAAGAAAAGTATAAAAGACGTTTGGTAAACTATATACAGTATGTATGTATATTTATATATATCCTTATTTATGTATATATGTATCTGCATAAATATTGTATATTGCATACTATTAGATATACAGTATGTACAGGTTTGTATGTATGTATATACATATATATACAGTATGTATGTATACAAACAGTATACATATACATACACATATATACAGTATGTGTATACATATTGTATATGTTCATAATGTATACATATATACATATACCTATATATACATATATATATGTATACAATATGTTGGTTGGGAAATGAAAAAACTTATCTAAAAAAACAGGTTTTTTCTGTTTCCAAAAAACTCAATTTAAACATAGATTTTGAGTGAAATTTTAAAATGAGTTTTGCAAAAATGTGTCGAAACAAAGTTACCCTATGTTTTGATTTTAAAAACTGAAAACTGTGTTTAAAACCCGAGACAAACACAGCCTTAGTATTTAGTGTGAAACTTACCTGCATGTATTTGCTATATAAAATGAAATAACTAGTATTTGTATTAAATGAAACAAGTTCATGGCTTTCTATGAGACACCCGGATTATCTAATTAACCGGCTGCATATAAACTATTGGCTATATACCATATATAACCAAACCAGCCAATAAAATAATCACAGACACTAAACCATTCTTTGTGTGGATTGACAACATCTGCTAATGATTTTTTTTTTCTTTTCTTTGAAGAATAATCTGCCGACTTGGCCTGCAATCAGAAATTTTACATAGTAAACTGACCAGGACCAAAAAGGAACTAGTATGAGAGTTGGAAAGGCTTATAGATGGGACAAGAGATGTTACCAAATTCAACTCTTACCTCAACATTGTGAGAATTTTCATGGTAAGATAAACCCATTTTTAAATTCAACAAAACATGAGCCAACAGCAGGAACCAGACCATTAAAAATCAAACCCAGGCAAAAACATGATTAAACTTTTCTTCTCTTTTTTCACCATAGAAACACATCTAAGAAAATCAATAACAAGATCCTTAGTATGAACAAAAACAACCTCATAGCGGAAAAAACAAAGCAGGAAAAGGGTATTTCATTGAACCTATCAGGTCTCTTTGGACAACACCAATCTAATATGCAAAATGCAGATACACATTTAAGTAAAGCTGTCGAGACGTAATCTGCCATTAAGGTGGTTCAGCTGCGCCTGTATCGACAAATAAAACTTCTACGTTATGCAATTCGTTTAAATGGTTTGCAGAAATCATGAGCACGTTAACTGTGCAAGAATTCATCTGTATGTATTCCATCCAAGAGTCTTCTGCAACAAGTGCACCATGTGCCCACTTTTAATATGTTAGTTCATTTAGAACGGTAGGATATTAAAAACAGCATTATGTGATAACTTTTCCTATCAGTAACTTATCAAATGGCAGTCTGATTGCAATATCAACAAATATTAACTATTTGGAAGAAATTTTTTTTTGATCATAAAAGGTTGGCCTTGGCCCCCCAGTGTTTCATTAAAAAATTTAACATACAACAAAAAATAAGGCTTATGAAGTTCAGATCCCAACAAGCTGGGTTCTGGAATTCATACACCCCAAACAACAAATAAATAATACAGCGAAATCTAATCCTACTGATCGGCCGACTTCGCCAGAACCAATTCTCGTGCCAATTTGAGCTCACTCTCACTCGGTCCCTCGCTTGTACACCGTTTATCATCTCCAACTATCGCACGGTCGCCCCAAGCAATGACCCAACCATCAACATAAAGCACCATATGAGAGACACTGAAGCACTCTGCCAATCTGACAACTCCATGTCTAGATTAAGTCCTCGTTCTCTTCCCCTCGCTCAACCTTTGTTGACTCTCACCGCCACTTCACGATGAAGGCAAACAACGCACCTGACCCCTCCAAGCCCCCTGATATGAGAGACCATAGGCACCCCTCCCTTTGACCATACTAGGTCAAAAAAGAACTCAAACTATAAAATTGCATGACACTCATCGCGCACCCTAACTAGAATACACTTCGCTGATAATTGTAAATCGGTTATAATTTGGATATTAGGGGAAATTTTTGGATATTAGGGGATCCTCAACTTCAACACGACTTTCAAGCATGAATTCGAAAATTGAATCCCTAACAACAAAACTCCCAAACCCCAAAATTCAAAATCAATTTCGAAATACAAAATCAAATTTGAAACTCAGAATTCCCCCCTCCCTTCCGACTCTCTCCCCATTCTCCCCAAATACTTCCACGGCAGCGCCAACACCCCCGACATTCGCCGTGCCCAATCCCACACCGGTGTCTGACCGCTCTCCCGTCGCAAGCCTCGGCGTCACCAACACGAACCCTAACTGCGCGCTGCGCCGGTCGCCCCGACTTGCCTCCACGCTAGCCACCAGTCAGCACGACCCCTTCCACGGATCGACCAACCACGAGCAGCGATGCCTCCACGCTCACTCCCCGCGCGGCATCTTCGACCCCGCCGAAGATGCGGCGCACAACACCTTGACCACCGCTGCACCATTGACGCCAAGCCAAATCTTGGCGCCCCCACTTCGACGTAGACCCCAAATGACGGCTGCAATCGCATTTGGCCCCTCGGCCCCAAATGACGGCCGCCAAATCGAACCCATTGCACCCTCGACCCCAACTGACGGCCGCCAACCACCCTCTAGACAACCTTGCGGGACCGCCAAACCAAACCCAACCGACCCCGCTGCACCCTCAGGACCAATGCTGAGTCGACCCCTACTGCAGCATCGAGAGCAGCCGGCGAACAGCTACACCATCGATTGCTAACGACCGCTACTGATCGAACCCCCCAACGGCGCTAACCAAATCCCTACTGACCCCCGCCAACTCGAACCCCCAACGGCGCCAACCGCCAACCCCCCTCCATCCCGCCTTGCGGATTGGGATTGACGCCACGT
The DNA here is from genome assembly GCA_017893485.1 of Hemerocallis citrina. NCBI lineage: Eukaryota > Viridiplantae > Streptophyta > Magnoliopsida > Asparagales > Asphodelaceae > Hemerocallis > Hemerocallis citrina. Next base: position 284,391,392 of record CM030363.1, read on the forward strand.
CGAACACCAGATTTGAGAAGAAGGTATTTGAAGAGCTACAAGAAGATGAGGGAGAAGACGAAGAGATCTAGGAGATCGTTGAAGAGGTGAAGTTGGGAACGGAGGTGGGGAGGGCGGCGGCGAAGCTAGCCCCCAAGGTTCAGATCTAGGGTTAGGGTTTCTTTTTTGGGGTTTTTTTGGGGAGCTTCTCTCTCTAGAATTCTAGAGAGAGAAAGCTCACGTGAAAAAAACTATTTGGAAGAATTAAAACCCCTTAAATAAGGATGTGGTATAAATTTTTAGAAACAGGAAAGCATATTAATCATGTAAGTACCAATCATTTATCAGTTAGAAGCAACATGTACCTGCAGGTGGAATATGCTGTCGGAATGTATTTCATCAAAGTCCTGCTAAAAAATACAAAGTCCAATATTCACAAAAAGTAAGAATGCTTGGAGAGCTGAGAGTAATAATACAAAAGCAGGCATGTTTACAATAAAATTTAACACACATTGACATAACACAAGACAAGACTAAAATCATCACCTTTTCCAGTATAACCCCACCATTTCTCTGCCCTGAGTTATTCCCTACATGGTTCTGAGCCATCCTAGCCTTGAGCTCTTTTGCTAAAACATTTTTTCCAGCATCATAATGAAGTACATTTTTTTGGTCTGAATCCGAAGTTGAAGCTTCAGCACCTGGATCCACAGGAAATCTGTCCAATGGGGAAAATAAATCATCGAGGGAAGCATCTTCTGGTGTGTCACTAAATCTACTCAGCTCATTAATTCCAGTTACGGCTGATGGAGCAACAACCTTCACATCAAGTCATTAACAATTACATAAATAAAGAAACAAAACTGCAACTATGAGGGGAAAAAATGGTTATTATATCAAAATTGGCCAGAAGATGCAAAATTCAAACTGCAAAAAACATATCATGCACAGATGTAGAGTAAGTGGGAAATGAGAACTAACCTTTTCAAGATCACCGTTGGGGATTCCTGGTTTAAATGAAAATAAACTATTTTCATCACGACTTGAGCTTCCTTCAGTATCATGTTCTACCATCAAAACATTTTCTTTTCTAGGTCCAGGAAAGTTCACGGAACTATTAATCTCCAACTCATCAGAATAAGGCTCCCTGGTAGCTGCCTGACTGTCAAGTTCTATTTCTCCTACCAAAGAGCTTATAGATGGCTTTTCATGAAAAACTAAAGTAGGATCTCTCACAAAAGGCGCTTCATCTTGTAAACTATTTTCACTATCTGTGCAAGCATCTTGAGCAATATCAGACTTCACACTCTGATCTTCATCAGACTCACTCCTTTCAATAAAATCAGTATCCAAATGTGGTTTACCAGATCCCTCCTAAATTGATCGATCAAACAAAACAAACGAAGATCAACAGAACAATTAGGAATGCAGATACAGCAAAAAAGTATCTGCTTACTATGAACTTTTTGGAAACCTATAAAGCCCAAAAGTTCTCAATATCTAATATCCTAGATAGAGCTGAAATGGGTGATTATTGCATTAAGCGGAAGTTAGGAAGAATATTGATTTTGATAATAGAATTACTTGATCAACTTCAGGGCCACTACTCTTTGTTATCTCTGTTGAAGGGCTTCCATTACCATGGTGATTCTCCCCAGTACAATTATCATCAACAATAATAACATCTTCAATGTTCCTGAATAAACAAAGACACAATTTAGTACTTAGTAGACAGGCATAGAGATAGGTTTCCAGGAAATGAATGGTGCACCATGGTTCTCACAAACTAGAGCCCTGAGGTAGACTATAAGAAGTGAAACAGTAGTCATCTATTTATGGAACAGTATAAATAACAGAATTACAATAAAATGGAATGACGATTGGAGCAAAAGAATGAACTAGTGTTTGAACGAATGAGAGATGTCGCCTCTATTACCATAGGTTTTCCCTAAAGATCAACCTTAACTCCTTATCTATTTGTATTAGTTTTGCATGAATTAACTATGTATATTCAAGATGAGATCCGGTGGTGGAAGTTGTCTGCAGATGATATAGTTTAGGTCGAGGAAACTAAGGCATAGCTGTACAATCAGAGAGATGGAGAGAAGTATTAGAATCTAAGGAATTTCAAATTAGTACATCTAAAACATGGTATATGTATTGTAAGTTTATCAAAACTAGGAGTACAAGAGTGCAAATTTGCATTGAGAACTATGAATTACCTAGGAGAAACCACTTCAGTTAGGGTCAATCACTATGAGGAAATTGAGGAGGATGTTACACATAGAATTAAAATGGGCTGGTTAAAATGGCGAAATGCGCCAGGAGTACTGTAAGGTTGGAGGATACCTAGGATACCTTTGAAACTGAAGGGACAATTTTACCGGGCAGCTATGCCACGCAACCAGCCATACTTTATGGGCCAGAGTGTTGGGAAGTTAAGAAACACTACATTCAAATAGTGTGTAGTGGAAAGGAGCATGCTAAGGTGGATGATTAGAAACGCACTAAACGTCAAATTAAGAAATGATTGCATGCGGAGGAAAGTAACCAATTGGGGTGGCTTGGACACATACAACAAACAACGATAACCACCCTAGTTAGGAAAATTGATCGGATTAAGTTAGGGGAGTCAAAAGGAGAAAGGGCAGAGAAAAACAAACTTAGGTTGAAGCTATCAATAAGGATTTAAAAAAGTGTTAATTTGACGAACAAGATAGCCCTGCCCTCAAAGGAGTGGAGTGGAGGAAAGGATTCATGAAAGTAACCCCAAAATTTTGGGATAAAGGATTTGTTCTTGCTGTTAAATACGGACTAGAGATCCAATGGAACAAATGAAATAAAGACATAGTACAGGGAAATAAAGAGAAGCATGCCATAAGAAGATCACACAGTTCTCATTTCTGAATAATGACTGGATAGGCAAGTAAAATATAGCCTATGAGTCATCAAGAACAATGCATCCTGAAGCAAGCATTGCTGCATTGGTCATGCTGATCAAATAAGCAAGTATGTTTCAATTAGGATAACCAATATCCTATATGCCAACTTAACTGAGTTTAAATCATTAATTACATCCTTATATTGAACATCCATTATAAATACAATTTTATTAACGCCATGAGCAAATGAACATTTCTTCAACTGTGCCCAATTCTAAAAATGCCAAAATTCTGAATGCTCCCCATCTTAAATTATATACTTTTCTATCTCTGTAGCATTTTTTTTGTAAACGATCCATGTAGCGAATTAGTTAAGGTTGGAAAAAGTTTGTAGTACTTTTATTTTTGTCTTCGTAGTAGGATAGATATAGACACGGTAGGAAGCTCAGCTTCAAGGCTTCAAGTTAGTTCAATTATAAAAGGTTACGACTTCTGTTGTAATGAATGGCTGATTACAGTAGAGTATTTCCAGTATTTCTTGGACAAGGTTCTATATATTGGATATTGCAGTCATAATGTACGGCAATTTTCATATCTTAAATTCGGGATATAACATAATTTTTTTAGAATACCTCTGGCTATCATGTTGGATGATGATAAATATATGCTAAATGCGATTTAGATAACTCATACTATATTATATATCACAAATATACTCTTTCCAGTGCAAGCAACACTGTTATAACATAGATATGAAAAAGTATGCAATACAATGCATAAATGAATATTCTAAATGTAATAAATATTCAAACATACTAAATACAAACAAACAGACCATATTATCATTTCCAATCTATATAATAAAACACAAAGAAAGCTATCAAGTGGCTCTCCTTCAATTCTCCCAAAAATCAAAGGCCCAGATCTAACTTTACAAAACATATTTTCCCTCCAAAAGTTCCCCCCAAAACTCAAATTCAAATCCCCCACCCAAAACAACTCCTATATTTTTTTATTTCTCTCTCTCTCTCTCTCTCTCCATCCCTATTCTATTCAAAAGATTAAGAAAATAAAAATTTTATAAATTTTATAAAATAAAAAAACTAAAAAAATTTAAAATTTAAAAACTTAAAAATAATTCAAAAAAAATATAATATGATATGTTTTTTGCTTTATGTTTCCTACTTCAATTAATTTGCTGGACCTCCAAAACTAATTTATATGACCAAACAAGGTGCACCGTTCCGAAGACGTGCCGTAGGCACGTGTCAACGGGCAAACCTAGTTAAGTACATATGTCAGAGAGAAAAATGCCTATAATTTTTACTTCGCCAACTCCAATCCTGGATACCGTCCAGATCACAATATATTTCCTATGCTTGGGCTGACCACATCCAGATCACACAAAATCCAAAACATGGAGTTTTCAAGTGCAACAAATTATGTTTCGTATGTGTGTGTAGTCCACCAACAAAAAGCTAATGAACAACAAAAAAAAGTAGACGATGATACGCGGAAAACCGGAACAGTAGAAAACAATGTAATTCAGTGGGAAACAAGCTTAAAGCTGATGAGTGATGAATATAAATAAATAGGTGAAACTGAACGAAGACGAAGAAATTGAAAAGTACAGAGCAGGATATGCTTGAACTTGGTAGATGACATGATGAGATTGAAAAGAAAATGAAGGGTATCCTTGCATACTTAATTGATCGTCCTGTGTCTCGGAGAGAGGACGGCAAAACCCGCCTTGAGTTCTGAATCCATGGATGTAACAGTAATGTTTTTGCATCTGGTCTCTGCATAGCATCCTACATATGCTTCTTGATGTTAGTGTAGACAGGAGTGATGAGAGATGGGCTTATATCTACATTCACATTATATTTCTGGAGAATGTAGATCATTCTTAAGATTAAATACTCTATAGCAGTATAGCTAACTGTTTACCTTTTTAAAACATTGACGAAGAAATTCGGTAATGTCAGCTGATAGTCCATCTGGTATGGGAGGATGCACATCCTAAAAAATCATAACAAGTGAGTCATGAAAGATGGCCACAAATATTAAGATAAATGAAATATGAAAAGGAAAAAAAACCATGAGAATTTTCAAATATAAAGGGTTGAGAAAATGGTTTCGTTTCAAGTATGAAAGATTGTGTATATGGTATCATTTCCGTGAGAACTTTCAAGTATGGAACTGTCTAAATGATACCATTTCTAAGTTTTATTTACATTGACAAATATCAACATGAACAAAATCCAGCTACACGGGGGAAAATGAAAACTCCAAATCACTGTTTTAAAAAAATATATGATGCCAAAAAAAATAAAAATCACTGTTGAAATTTCCAATATTTATGGAATTGTTATGGAATTGAAAACTCCAAATCACTGTTTTAAAAAAAATATATGATGCCAAAAAAAATAAAAAACACTGTTGAAATTTCCAATATTTATGGAATTGTTATCCAAAAATTTAGAATTATCAACAGGATTAATATGAAAAATCTCAACTTGATAAAACCAATACATCTCAGTCTCAGCTAAAATGTAACGGGATGTAACCCCCGTTTCAGATTATACTGATTTGTATTTTGTTTCTTCGTACTATTGTATTTTAATTTTTCTGTATTTCTCCTTGTTCTTTTAAACCCTATTGCATGCATTGATAATTAGTATTATTTTATCAAGCCCAATTCACCCCATAATTTGTAAGCCCATATTAAAATCCTTCTACAATTGTTCATTCTTTTCTAGCCCAATAAATTTAATTACAAGTCTACAAATTATTTCTTATGGTGAGGCCCAACTTAATTATTTTATCTTATTTTCTTGTATAGCCCACATCCACAAGCCCACTCCAACCCAACAAAGTTCCAACCTTTTCACTTCCTATAACTGCATAACTCCCCTCCTAATTACAATCCATAACCTACCCCACTAATTCTTAATCAATTACCTATTAATCACCCCCATTATAATATTATTAATATACCTTATTATTTAATAAATCCCCCTAACCCCTTCTCCTCTCTCTCTCTCTCCCCTTCCTCTCTTCCGAAACAGAGCACGCCCAAACCCATCGAGCTCCCCGTCCTCCTCCTTGGCTGCTCCGACCGCCAAGCCTCTCGCATCGTCACCGAGCCACCACCGTCATCCCTGCAGCCTCTTCTTCTTCCTCCAACATCAGCACCCCGAAGCTTCTCTCCACCGTCACCATCACCCCTCATCGTCCTCGCACCCTCGAGCCCCTGGTTGCTGCCACTCGTTGCCGAACCCATCAAAGCTTTTCCTCTCACTGCACCACGCCAGCGACCACCCTCCACTGTCGAGCTCCCCATCACCATCGCCAGCATCGCCGTCATCCTCACGCATGTGCCCCAAGCCTCGCCATTGCTGCCGCACCTCTCCTCGTCGAAGTCTCGTCGCTGCCATCCTGTCGACTTCCCCCTCCTTCACCTCACCACCTCCATTGCCGTCTCCAACCGCTCGCCCTCCCACTCGAGCCACCACCGTCAGCCTCGCGACCCAACCTTGCGAGCCCCTGTCACTCAACGTCAGTACCACTACAGTTTGAAAGTCGTCGCAGCACGGCGCTTCGTCACTGCCTTCGCCACCACTAGCGCCCCGCCCTGCCACTGTCCTCTCGCTGTTGTCCCCGTCTTGATGCACGAACCCATCACCGAATTGCTGAAACTCCGAAGCTGCCTTGTGCCGCCGACCACCTGCAACCACCACGCCGTCCCTCCTCTCGACTGCAACCAACCGACCGCTGCCTCCCACTGTACCTCCAACTACCTTCCTCCCTCTTCATCTCCTCTCTACCTCGCCCTCGCCCCTCATCGACGTCCACCGCCATCGCTGCCACCACCGTCCACCTTGCTGCCATCGTCTCTCGCTGCATCCCCCTTGCTGCTCGACCTCCACCTCCAGCCTACTCCCGCAACCCCTGCTGCCGCTCACATGGTTTTAAATCTCGGATTTCGGACTCATCTCGGCAAGAGGTGTTTCGTCTCGGATCGGAGATATCGGAGATCTCGGAAAAATGTGATCATATCGGATGTTCATTTTCTATACTCGATAAAAAAAACAAATAAGATATTATATGTCTTACATGTCATTTATCGTATAAAATATTGTATAATGTAACTAATGACATGAATCAATTACGTTAAATCTTCGCATAATTTAACAATAATATAGAAGAGAATGAAATATTAGTATATAAGTAAATTGAATTTGCATTGATTAGAATAATGTATTAGTTAATAAACTTACTTGACTTTGCATATATACAAACAATAGCGATGCGAAACTCTCACATTATTTTAGCTTAAGGTCCTATATTGGAAGACATATGCAAAAAGTAAAACAATTTTTTAAATATATTCACAATAATATTTGTGTCTATTTCGGGTGATATTTCGCCAATTTCGGCAATATTTCGGCCAAAATTTCGGTAATTTCGGCTGAAATCTACACATTTCGGTCCAGAACAGTGTAGAGTATAAAATATATGATTTCGTATCGGCAAGCTAGCCGAAATGAAATTTCGGCCGAAATTTCGGTCGTATCGGTGGAAATTTAAATTAGTGGCCGCTCACACCCGCAACCTCCGGTGATCCCTTCCTTTTTTCTTTTGAGTTAATGTTTATACATGTACAAATGATAGGATATTGAAGGATCTTGAAAAATGTTATTGTATTGCACATTTTCGGGCTATTTTGTCAGTTCTTGTATCTCAGATATTGGTTATTCATGCTATTATTGTTCATGTGATTATTATTGTATTGTTGAGCTTACCGATATTGTACAACTTATGGATGATGTGAGTTGGTATACTTATATCATCCGCTGGGTCTCAGTTACGTGCACATATTTCCGTATAACGGGAAGCGGGGCGTGACATAAAACCTCTGACTCTATTCACCTTCATTCTACTTAATTTACTCCACATTCTTGAATAGATACAAGATACGTTTATATTAGATCGCATTGCAGGTACTAGATCTAGACATCTAACTCATGCGCAAAACAATGATGTTGAAATATATTTTTCACAAAATAAATATTAAAAATCATTCAAAACCAGAGTCTTCGATATAGTTTTATTGTACTACTACACTAGGCCCAGAGAAAAACCACTCGGGAAAAAAAAAGCCATCTATATGCTATGGTTAGCTGAGTCCAAAATCCAGTTAATACTTATATCGTGCATGTTATGTTCTCTTTAGATATGAAGGTCACTGACAAACTATTGAATCCTTCACCTCAATGTTCATAAAATAGGCCGATCACTAGAATATGCATTAGGCAATCAACTCAAGAAGTTTACATTCATACAACAAAAACAAATGACTACAGATCATACAATGACAGTCTCAATGAAAGTCTCTTGATTATACTATACAATCTTTATACAGACTTTAATTATATGTGCCACTTGTTACATAAACAACAACAACAACAACAAAGCCTTTTTCCCAACAGTTGGGATCGGCTACATGAATCCTGGTTTTCCATTCTACTCGGTTTAGCGCAATATCTTCTGTAAGGTCACAAGTTATGATCATTATTCTCACCGTTTCCACCCAAGTTAGTTTAGGTCTTCCTCTATGCCTAACTCTACCCTCAATACTTATCAAATTACTCTTTATAACGGGGCACTACTAGATCTACGTATGACATGTTCAAACCACCTGAGGTGATTCTCTTAACTAATCTTGGATTAGAGCTACCTTTAGCATGTCTCGTATATGCTCGTTTCTAATACTATCCTTTTTTGTTTTACCACACGTCCATCATAGGATCCTCATCTCCGCTACACTCATTTTTTGGACATGTTGTTTATTTGTTGCCCAACACTCTGCTTCATACATCATTGTTGGTCTAATAGTTGTCCTATAAATTTTTTTTATCAACTTCAGAGGTATACGTTTGTCACACAAAACACCACTCACACTTTTCCACTTATGCCACCCTGCTTGAATCCTATGTATAGCATCTTCACAAATCTCTCCATCTCTTTGTATAATCGAGCCTAAATATCTGAAACGGTCTCTCTTAGGTATATGCCACTTGTTACATATGGGAACCATTAAACATAGAATTGCACTTCCACCATCTCAATTCACTGTAGAGCAACTTCATAGGACAACAGTTCACAGTGCACAAGATGGAAATCATTCATGTTTAAATGAAAAGGTCATGTTATATGCATTGCTAAGGAACTTCGTCATGTGCGGCCTGCTTCCTTTCTCATAGTTTTTTTTATACTCTTTGGGCATGTCGCAAGGGTAGGTCATCTGAGAGAGATATCTAGTGAATTGACAAAGTGCAGGGAGACTAACTTAATATAAATAAGATATATCTTTGGTTCATTAATGAAAATACCCCAAAAGAATTATGGCAAAACCTGAACGATTCTGAAAAGAGCTGGCATAGGCTGAAGATCATAATATGGGGGAACACATGTGAGCAGCTCAATAACCGTGCAACCAACACTCCAAATGTCTGATGCAGTACAAACCCCAGACATCTCAATAACCTGAGATGATACATAACTGTTCAGAAATCATGAAAAATGTAGAATAAGAAGTTATTTAACAAGTCATTCGTAGGGACCTAATTACTGTATGTTCTGAATAAGAATCTTCATTGAATTTATTAAATGGAAAAGCCAGCCATAATTGTATGTAATTATTACTACAGAATGTATATATTGAAGTGAATTTCAAAGGAATGTTAGTCATGTGTATATTTACAAGTATGGGGTGTCTGAGTATTTATATTTCTTATTCTAAATTGGACTTCTTTTGTCTTCTCACAAAGGTGATTAAGTTCGAAAAAAGGCAAAAAGGAATAAGTTTACAAACAGCAACAACAACAAAGTCTATTTCCCAACTAGTTGGGGTCGGCTACATGAATCCTAGTTTTCCATTTTGCTCGGTTTAGCGCAATATCTTCCGTGAGGCCAAAAGAATAAGTTTACTTAAGATAATTAAAATTGAATTGTAAAAACGTAAACACGGTTAGCGTGGAAGCTGCAAGGGGACACAATGGAACACTTATTGACAATGATTGATAAGGAAAGATTCAAGACGCTAAAACATAATGTCAAAGGTTGATAGTTCTCATTATGGTTTATTGGCTTCACATTCTCCCACTACTTTGAAAAACTACGGTGTTTTCTATTGAAGACTGCAAGTTGCATTGCCTCCATTCTTATACCAACATCAGTCCATCTTCCCTAGTCTTTTACCTCCAATTCACCTACTTTCCATAATTAAAAGCCTACAATGATTATTTTATACCCTCCAAATTCAACCATACCTCAACCCCCTGCTTCAGTGACTACAATATTTCACTAAGTCCCTGATCTATAGGGAGGAGGAGATACAACCCTGAGCACATGAAATGAGCAGGTAGAAAATGGTGATGGAAGAAATAGAACATGCATCTGCAATAAGGATAGGTGGAGGATCACAGATCAATCAGATTCTTGTTAACCAAATCCAAAATCTTCCACATCTAAATAGCTTAGAAACCCCGGCTGAGAAAGATGGTGCTCCCGGAACCTTACTTCTGACAAGAGAGTGAATATGAAAGAACCAAAACCTACAATTTCTGCAAATTAGTAGTGAAGGTATTGAGGCCTACAGAGCAGCGAAACAGAGTAAACATATCTATGTTCTAACAGAATTTTCCTCCTAAAAATATGAGGTTCCTATATATATATATATATATATATATATTTCGTAAGCAGGGGGGCGGGTCTAGGGGGCTGAGGTATGCTACCCCCCCCCCCCCCCCCCAAAAAAAAAAAATTAAAAATTAAAAATTAAAATATAAAAATTTGAAGCCCACCCCAAATTATATTTTGGCCGAAGCCCAACTATATCCAAACCAAGCCCAACTTCCCCACCCTGGCACCAATCCCAAACCCTCCCTGCCAATCCATTTTCTCTTCTTCTTGTTTTCCTTCTTCATCTATTCCCCCCCCCCCCCCCCCCCCCCCCCCCCCCCAAAAAAAAAAAAAAAAAAAACCAAACCCCAGCTGATGAAGTCGAGTAGTCGACAAAACCAAGGGCAGATCCAGCGACTCCTCAGTCCTCACTCTCTCTCTCTCTCTCTCTACTTCTTGATTTTGATTTGGAGATCTATGCTCAACCGACTCGAAATCATGAAAGAACATGTTATTGTTCGATTTACATAGCATCTTCTTGAATATTTTACTCATGAATATTTTACTGATTGTTGAAAATATATTTTCAGGGAAATAATCTCTCTGAAATGTGCTTATTTGATTTCATGCTTTAGTTATTAGTATCTCTGAAATGTCACATTTGGGTCTTGATCAGTTTTAGGAATTAGAAGTAATAAGACAGTGATATTATTCTAAACCTTCACAAGAATCAGAAGGCCATCTAAATTAATCAAGAAGGCTGGATTGATTGTAAATCAAATGCCTACTAATGTTAGGCTTGTTACAATAGGAGTAGTGTCTATCTCACCTTCTTATGAATAAAACCGCTATCTGTTGTTTAAATTATTTCATCACTGTATCTAAATAAAGTAATTTCCTAGATACCATGTTCAAATGGAATGGTTGGCTCCCTTGTTAGGTTCAGATATTGCTTCATTGTCTGACTGCGATACGAAAATTACGAAAATTACTTTGGAAAGTGGGTCTTCTGGGAATTTGTTTTGAAAAGTGTGCCATGTTGGGAAAAAAAAATCCAAACTATTGACCATCTGCTCGTCCTCCAAACCCTATCCCTTCCAATCCAACCAAGCTAAAAAATTTACCAGCCCCAATCTGATGAGGACATCAATTCTAATTAGTTTAGTATTTTATTTCAGTACCATATTTGTTTTTAGCAATTATAGCCATATGTAATCTTTCTTTTATGCATTAGAATATTTTTTAGATTTTGAGAATATTTTGATATTTATATCAAGATTTGTTTTGAGCCTATATACAGGCCTTGAGATTAATGAGAAAGATATGTCATTCTTGATTAAAAAATTATTGTGTTGAGTTTTGCTCTTCCTCTCTATTTGTGTGATACAATTGAGATCTAATTATTAGGGTTTGTGATAAATCCCAATAAACTTTTAGGGTTTGTAATAAACTCTAAAACTACCTCCAAATCTCCAAATCCAATACAAATTCCAAACCCTAATTTTCCAAATTAAAAATCAAACCCCAATCCCTCTTCATCTTCTTCCTCTCCCTCCGCAATTTCTGACGCCCCTCCCCGTCGAGCTCCTCCCTCAGCCACATCCGCCGTCGACCCACCTCGGCCCCGTCGCCGCCCTCAGCCAGCGACGCCGCCGTCGCCCTTACTGTTGTAATTTGCTGACTTGGTTACTGCCGTCTCTCTCTTACTATTGCTGCTGATTGCTGTGTTCTGCGTGGCTGCCAACCCGAGATCTAACCCTAGTTGCTTCGAACTCTCGGTATACTCTTTCCACTTTTAAATATTTGTGTTATACTACTTTATCATCTCTATTATATTATTTAATTTAACTGTCGACCACAGATATCGAGATTGCGTGTTCTACTTGTCTAATTAGAGTACAAATCAGTATTGACTCTTTTACTTGCTAAGAATGCTTAAGAATTTAATTATTGATTGTTAGAACCGAATTATTAATTGGGCTTGTTAAATGATGTGTCTAATTTATATACAAATATTTGTACTCATTTACCAATAAAAATTGCTTGTTTTCGCTGATATTGTCTATAATTCATCTTATTTCTATATGATTTCATTTAATTAATTATTTTTGAAGAAAAAATATTTTTGATGCAAAGAGTAAAGATTTGTAGGAAAAAATCAACAAACAAAGGAAAATAATGGATTTATAAATTTTTATTGTTTTGTTGAGTTAAAAGTGCGACAAATAATTTTTAAAAGGATTTTGATACGCTAATATGATTTATAGTTAGCTTAATTAATTTTAAACTAATTAATTTTATTTTATTTAAAAATCCTAATTTCAGATATTATTTTGCGTATGCAAAAGCACGTGGTTGGCAGAAAAGGAAGAAAAGAAAGAAAGAGAAAGAAATAAAATTCTGGATTAAAAAGGAAGGAAATAAATAAAGGACTATTCTGCAAAAAGCACAACCCTAATTCTCTTTCCCGTTCTCTATAAGTACAAGCAAAGAAGAGAGAGAAGGGTAAGAGGTGACGGCTAATTAAAAAAAAAGAAAAAAAAGAAAAAAAAGAAAACTGAAAAGTAACAGAGAGAGAGGCAGAACTTTTCTTTCTCTATCTCTAACGAATCACTGGAATGCTTCTTCTTCTTCGACGTGGGACCCGACAGCAGCAGCAGGCTGATTGGACTCACGCACAGATTCCGAGGCGATTCTGACGCTTGACTCGACAGCGGCTCAGAGTCCTGGGTGCTGACCTGGTGCGCGAAATCCAAGACAACGCAGACAGTTGCTGGCGCGGGTGACAGACGCGACAGCACGTGACAGCGCTGACAGGCGCAGCTGTCCACTCTCGGCGCGGGTACCAAGGCTGCTGACGGCGCGGTCTTCAAGACATTCTTGGGCTTCAGATTTTGAGACAGAAGAGGGGTTTGCTTTAAATTTTGTATTATTTTTGTATCTCTTCTTCTCTATATTTTTAGATACAATCCAAACATTTTTATTAATTGCAAAATGAACATGAACTGAATTTATTGTTCTAGAGGCTAAGATGTAGCCGAGTTTTGTAGAACACAAATTTTAATTCCTGATTATTACTTTATTTTTCCTAGTTGTGTTTTAATTTTTATTATTTATGCGTACAATATGGTGGATAGACATTTGTATTATTTTTCAAATCATAAAGAGACCGAACAGGTTATTTGTGATTAATAAAAATTAACACCGTATATTGGAGGACGTGACCGTTAAGAAATCCCATTTCTCAATTAATAATTTGATGGATAGGCGAAGAATTAGTTGAGAATAATTTTTAGACTACGTGGATAGAGTGGTTAATATCTTTAGGATTTTGGTCTACAATTGGGAAAGATAATATCTTTAATTTATAAGAGCATCTGTAGTCGTTGAATGTAAAAATATCCATATATGGATAAATAGAAATAGAAATCCAACTTTCGCTGCACTCGTAGAAAGCTATTTTTTAGCTAAGACGGCACTCGAAGTGCCGTCGGAGCGCACGTGAAGAAACGTGAAGAAAAAATAATATATTTTAAAGAGGCGGAGAAGGGGAAAAAAAAAAAAATTCAAGCCAAATGGGACGGACGGCACTTCATGTGCCGTCCAAGAGCCCAGGTGGCAACTTTTTTGTCATCTTCCATTTTTTGGAATTTGCAAAAAAAAAATTCAATAATTACAAAAAAAAATCAAAAAATTACGAAAACATTTTAGAAATTGCAAAAAGAATTAAAAAATTGCAAAAAAATTTCAAAAAATACGAAAAAAAATTAAAAATTACAAAAACCTCCGGACGGCACTTCAAGTGCCGTCCGAGGATTTCGGCAGCGTGTACTATTTGGCGATATAATTTATGCGATAAATTAATTAAATTTTCAAACGGACGGCACTTGAAGTGCCGTCCGACGAATAAAAAATTAATTTTTTCAAACGGACGGCACTCGAAGTGCCGTCACTCATATATGGATAAAAGTTATACGGATTCTCATATATAGCAATCTACTGTAGCGATTTATCGATAATATGGATAAATAGCAAACGACTGCAACGGTTTTTTTAGCCATTTATCCATATTATCGATATATAGATAACGACTACAGATGCTCTAAGGAGTTATAATTTGTGTGTGTGATAAACGAGGTGAACCAAGAGCCCTAGAACTAATTTTACCACTAAACAACGTACAAGAGCTTCATAGTTTCACGGCCCTCTCCCTCTTCACCAATTTAGTTAGATTTAATTAGATTAAGTTAATTTAGTTGTTTTATCATTTATAAAATTCGATCTTTCAAATAGTGATTAATCTAGTGATATCGGTACTCAATAAAATATCTAGTCCCTGTGGGTTCGACACTCTACTCATTTCACTATATTACTTGTGCGATTTTGTACACTTGCAAAAATTCAACACCAAGTTTTTGGCGCCGCTGCCGGGGACTAGTTATTCTTTTATTGATATTGAAAATTGCTAGATTATTGCTAGTTTGGATTTTTTTGTAATTATTTTTATTTTATTATTATTTTACATCTTTTATTTTCTTTTGACTAACTTTTGCTTTTATTTATTTTTCTTATTTTATTTTTTTTAGTTTTTCTATTTTTTTCCTTTTTCAATACTTATATTTTAAGACATACACGTACATTATCATGGGGAACGATGAAAATAGGCCTTTGAGAGACAATGCTATGCCCTCAATTTATGAGTCAAGCATAAAGAAGCCGGTTATTGAAGCAAATGATTTTGAGAATGAACCGGACATAATTCTAATGATTCATCGGACTGTTCAATTTTGGGGACTACCGCACGAAGATCCTTATGCTCACATTTCAAATTTTCTAGAAATTTGTGACACTTTCAAGCACAATGGAGTATCAGATGATGCAATTAGATTGACTCTTTCCCTTTTCACTACGAGATAAGGCGAAGGCTTGGCTACATTATCTACCACCAGGTAGTATTACTACTTGGGAGGGACTTGCACAAAAATTTCCAAGTATTTTCCTCCAGCAAAAACAGCAAAACTAAGGAATGATATTGTCACATTTATTCAATTTGAGACTGAGTCTTTGTATGATGCATGGGAAAGGTACAAAGAGTTATTAAGAAAGTGTCCTAATCATGAACTACCGAAATGGCTGCAAATGCAAACATTCTATAATGGTATGGGAGTTACACATCGATCTATGGTTGACGCAGCAGCTGGTGGTGCACTGATGAGCAAAACATACCAAGCAGCCTATGATCTTTTAGAGGAAATGGCATCAAATCATTACCAGTGGTCTTCAGAGAGAGCAATGCCAAGAAAAGTGGCTGGAGTTTTTGAACTTGATCCTTTTTCTACTTTAAAAGCAAAAAATGATATTTTATCTAAACAAGTAGAAAATATGAATTTTAATGCTATTCAATCTAATATGATTTGTAATCTTTGTGCAGCAAATCATTCAAGTTCATATTGTCAAATGGGGAACCATTTTGCTCCATCAAATGCTGAACATGAAAATTGTGTCAAACTTTCAAATGCAAAACAATCATTATGGAAACACATACAATCAAGAATGGGGAAACATCCCCAATTATCCATTGAACAACAATCAAGGAGCAGTTATACAACCTCAAAATTTTCCACAGCCAGAAAAGAAGCCGACACTTGAAGACATGTTTATGCGCTACATGGAAAGGGCAGAACAATACATACAAAAGAAAGATTTGGCAATCCAAAATGTTGCAAATTCAACTTCGGCTTCCATTCACAATCTTGAGGTACAAATTAGTCAATTTTCAAATATTCTTAACCAAAAAACTGCAGGAACATTACCAAGCAACACAGTTGTTCATCCAGAGGAGCATGTCGAGGCTATAACACTAGGAAGCGGAAGGACAATTGAGCAACCACAAGAAGAAAATGAAGAACATAATGTGGTTGAAAAGCAAAGTGAGATTGAACAAATTGTGGAGGAACAAATTCAACATGAGCAAGTAATGTATGATATTTTTAATTCCATAAATTTTTCTCCTGAACAACAGTCATCTATTCAAGTAAGTGAAACTCATTTAATTGTGGGCGAGAAACATAAGGCTAAATTTGAAAAATAACCAATCGAAGTATGTCCAATAAATTCAGAAACTTTTGAAACTCAGAAAGAAAATATTTTTGAACATGTCATGTATTTGGATGTTGAACCTTCTATTTATTCATTTTTGCAGCATAAATTCAAAGAGGTGGGGGAATCAAAGACATCATCATCTAAAAGGAAACGCCTCAAACTGGAGCTTGACCTGATCCACATCTGAAGAGAAAAATTAGAAAGGATGTGTTAATGTTGTTGGATCTTGGCGTTACTTAACCATCTCACCCCCATATCTGGCTGAAGACTTAAAACTTGGCGCTTCTTGGGAGGCAACCCATATTTTCTTTTATTGCATTTAGTTTTGATTTACCTTTTAGTTTATTTTATTTTAATTTTTGATTTTATCTTGTAGGATTGCATAAATTTTGGAAGTCGCCGGGCGGAGCTGTTTTGAACGCATGCATTGATGGCTGTTTTTTAGCAGTTTGGAGTCAAAATCTGGAAAACTGATTCAAAGAGAAGTTGTAGCCTATCTTCTTAGCTTTCCAGCAAAAAAAAATTCAGCTCATTTGGACATCTACAGCTCCAGATATCGCCAAAATACTGAACGTCGCGCGTGCAGAAATTTAAAGACGAATCAGGGGAGAAATTCTAAAGTTTTTGTATTCTTTTTGTTTTTCTTTTTCCTTTCCCATTGAGAACAATGTGATATTTAAGTTTGGGGGGAAGGTTTACAAAATTCATTTTTATTTTTATTATTTTTGAAAAGAAAAACAAAACAAAAGGATTATAATTAGGCTTACCTTTACACTTTTGAGTTCTTTATTGTGATAAGCATTGAAACAATTTTTTTGGGATAAACAATTTTTTTTATAAAGCAATATTAAGCATACTTATTTACTTTAGGATTATTGAGTTTCAAAATTTCTTACAAAATTGTGTGGGTCATGCTATTATACATAAAAGACAAATGTGATGCTTTTTCTTGTGATTATCCCCTTTGATCTAGTCCTAAACAGAGTTTAAGTAAATAGAGTAATAATGAAAGAAAAAAAAATTGTTTATGAATAAAGTCAATCTACTCCAATGTTTTGAGTTGCTTAGTAACTAGGGGTATTCATCACAAATGTTTACACTTATGTAGAACGGCAACTTGCAATATGAGTATGCAAAGCACTGTAAGTTTGTGACTTGTTGAGTAACCGGGTGAATTCATCACAAATGTTTTGCATTCGCGTCAAAAGGCAAGTGACAACTTAGAGAAGAGACTTCTAAAAAAGAACAAAAAAGAAGAAAAAAAAAATCTAGTTTGCTACTCGGTTTGTAGTAGTGAGAAGGGATAATCACAGATTAAGTTGTTGCATACTACAATTACATTAATTGCATGACAAATGCGATTGGGTTGGGAATTATGAATAAATAATTGCACTGGAGAAAGTGGGTATGCTTAGTTTTACTTTATTTGCAATTGTTTATATTTTTAATTGAAATTTTGATGCTTGCATGATATGATCTCTTGGTGTGATGGGTTGAGCCTACTATTATTATTCCCTTGTTCATGATTCTACTTTTTGCTCGAGGACGAGCAAAATCTTAAGTTTGGGGGTATTTGATGTGTCTAATTTATATACAAATATTTGTACTCATTTACCAATAAAAATTGCTTGTTTTCGCTGATATTGTCTATAATTCATCTTATTTCTATATGATTTCATTTAATTAATTATTTTTGAAGAAATAATATTTTTGATGCAAAGAGTTAAGATTTGTGGAAAAAAATCAACAAACAAAGGAAAATAATGGATTTATAAATTTTTATTGTTTTGTTGAGTTAAAAGTGCGACAAATAATTTTTAAAAGGATTTTGATACGCTAATATGATTTATAGTTAATTTAATTAATTTTAAACTAATTAATTTTATTTTATTTTAAAATCCTAATTTCAGATATTATTTTGTGTATGCAGAAGCACGTGGTTGGCAGAAAAGGAAGAAAAGAAAGAAAGAGAAAGAAATAAAATTCTGGATTAAAAAGGAAGGAAATAAATAAAGAAGGACTATTCTGCAAAACGCGCAACCCTAATTCTCTTTCCCGTTCTCTTTAAGTACAAGCAAAGAAGAGAGAGAAGGGTAAGAGGTGACGGCTAATTAAATTTTAAAAAAAAAACAGAAAAGTAACAGAGAGAGAGACAACTTTTCTCTCTCTGTCTCTAACGAATCACTGGGCTGCTGCTTCTTCTTCGACGTGGGACCCGACAGCAGCAGCAGGCTGATTGGACTCGCGCACAGATTCCGAGGCGATTCTGACGCTTGACTCGACAGCGGCTCAGAGTCCTGGGTGCTGACATGGCGCGCGAAATCCAAGACGACGCAGACAGTTGCTGGCGCGGGTGACAGACGCGACAGCACGTGACAGCGCTGACAGGCGCAGCTATCCACTGCTCGGCGCGAGTACTAAGGCTGCTGACGGCGCAATCTTCAAGACATTCATGGGCTTCAGATTTTGAGACAGAAGAGGGATTTGCTTTAAATTTTGTATTCTTTTTGTATCTCTTCTTCTCTATATTTTTAGATGCAATCCAAACATTTTTATTAATAGCAAAATGAACATGAACTGAATTTATTGTTCTAGAGGCTAAGATGTAGCCGAGTTTTGTAGAACACAAATTGTAATTCCTTATTATTACTCTATTTTTCCTAGTTGTGTTTTAATTTTTATTATTTATGCGTACAACATGGTGGATAGACATTTGAATGATTTTTCAAATCATAAAGAGACCGAACAGGTTACTTGTGATTAATAAAAATTAACACCGTATATTGGAGGACGTGACCGTTAAGAAATCCCATTTCTCAATTAATAATTTGATGGATAGGCGAAGAAGTAGTTGAGAATAATTTTTAGACTACGTGGATAGAGTGGTTAATATCTTTATGATTTTGGTCTACAATTGGGAAAGATAATATCTTTAACTTATAAGGAGTTATAATTTGTGTGTGTGATAAACGAGGTGAACCAAGAGTCCTAGAACTAATTTTACCATTAAACAAAGTACAAGAGCTTCATAGTTTTACAGCCCTCTCCCTCTTCACCAATTTAGTTAGATTTAACTAGATTAAGTTAATTTAGTTGTTTTATCATTTAT
Organism: Hemerocallis citrina; assembly: GCA_017893485.1. Classification (NCBI taxonomy): domain Eukaryota; kingdom Viridiplantae; phylum Streptophyta; class Magnoliopsida; order Asparagales; family Asphodelaceae; genus Hemerocallis; species Hemerocallis citrina. The sequence continues at coordinate 284,411,150 of CM030363.1, forward strand.
AAAATTCGATCTTTCAAATAGTGATTAATCTAGTGATATCGGTACTCAATAAAATATCTAGTCCCTGTGGGTTCGACACTCTACTCATTTAACTATATTACTTGTGCGATTTTGTACATTTGCAAAAATTCACATCATTAAACCTAATTCAATTCTTGAAAATCCATCAAACCGATTAATTGTTTAAAATTCTAACTTTGATCCGCACTACATGTCAGTAAAATTAATCCATTAAGGATTTTGGAAATTCTCTATGTAGGGTTAGTTTTACATCACCATCACTTTCCAATCTTGGACCCGCCCCTGTTCGTAAGCAAGTTGTTTTTCAGACAAATAGATAGTGATTTTACTAACTCAATTGATACAAGTCTAGTGCAACTCTTTCATTTTTTACAGGGAAACTTGTTCATCGAAGATAGTATAAATTTATTAAATCAAAATACTGTATTTAACATCCTTGAAGGCCAAATCCTGTAAGTTAAGATGATGAAGTTCATAACAAGGGGACAATTTAAACCATACCTTTATAAACAACAACAAAAAAGGAAATTTGGTAGATATGCATACAATTTTTATTGTCCCTAAAATAGTATCATTAGTTCATAACTCTAGGACCGGGAGTGAAAGTACAAATAATTGAACCTATTCTATGGAAGTGTTAAAGTAATCTTAGGATAGTCCCACATCTGAAGTAGATTATATATAGGAACCAGTGTATTCAGTTATATGTATCCAATAAAGCACTCTTTTCTGTCACTATACTATACTTCAACATGATATCAGAGCAAGAAAAGTTTACACAAAAATTCTCCACAAAAAATTAGGGTTCTCTCTCTCCCCCAATAAATATATATATATATATATATATATATATATTCAGTTGCGCTGCTTCTTCTCTTCTTCCTCCAAACCCTAACCGGCTAACCCTAATCTTCTCCTCCACGCCTCTGCCCCGCTGCCCTCCCTGCACCGCCACCGCTGATCTCCCCTCGAGCCTCTGCCGTTGCACTCCTCTCAAGCCTCCTTGGCCGCCTTCCCAGTAACAGCTGTCGCCGCCGCTGATCTCCCTTCAAACCATCCCGATCCATTGCATCCCAACCTCCAGAGCCACCATCATCGACCTCCTCTCCATCCCGCCTCCTCCCCACTCCAGCAGCCCCCTCCTCTGCTCCCAACACCCGCATCCACCTAAAATCCGCAACCCGCCATCTTCTTCCTCCACCCGGATCTCTGAAACCCGAAACCCGTGACCCGTACCCGCAACCTGTCATCCTCTTCCACTTCTTGGAAGAAGAAAAAAGTAGGAAAAAACAAGTAAAATAAAAGGCAAATGCCTCGTGATAAGCGTTGTTCTGTAATACATGCTAATTTTTTATGTCATCTTTAATCACCATCGGTCATTCTCACCCAGTTTCTCCTTCAGATCTAATCTAAATTTACTCCTAAGACGACCTCCACTAATACAACAGTGACTTCCCCTCCTCCAATGGCGACAAACTCTCCTCCAACGGTGAAACATTCTTCTTCCACTGCTGCTTATACAGATGAGTCAACCTCTCAATCTATCATTTCAGCTGATGAGTATCGCAACATGCTGCCCCCTACTTCTGATCACTCTGTTCACTCAGGTAATACTTGTCATATTTCCTCACATCAATGGATAATTGATTCAGGTGCTTCTAAACATGTCTCATTTATCACTTTAGTCATATTCTTTGCTTCCAAATTATCATGTGTATTGCTGATGGCTCACATGTCCCTGTTGAAGGGGTGGGAGATCTCTTACTCCGAACCTTCATCTTAAATCAGTTTTGCATATTCCTAACTTTCCTAATAGCTTATTATCATTTCATAAACTTTGCAAAGAATTAAACTGTTTAGTGACATTTTTTCCTTCTCATTGTGTGTTTCAGGATACTTCGTCGAGAAAGGTGATTGGCACCGATCGTGACAACATGGGTTATAAATCTTGGATTCTCCAGTCTCAGCTTTTAATTCTTCTGATCCTGGACTGTAGCACCGACGACTGGAACATCCTTTCATTATAACCCTCAAGCACTTAGTTTCAGGTAGTGAGCCTTCATTTAAGATATCTTACGAGTCATGTGAGTTAGGTAAACATCATTGAGTTTCCTAACCATGACGCATTAATAAACACAATAAACATTTGTTTGATTTAGTGAATTCTAATGTTTGGGACTACTGATTTTTCCAAGTTTAATAACTATCGTTATTTTGTTACGTTTATTGATATTTTCTCCCAAATGACGTGGTTGTTTATTTTGAAAGATCATTCTGAAGTATTTAAAATTGTTCAAGAGTTTTTCTTCGAGATACAAACACATTTGGCACAACTCTTAAATGTTTTCGTTCTGATAATACTCAAGAATACATGAGTACTCATTTTCAATGATTTTTTCTCAACATGGAATCGTACACCAAACATATTGCGCCAACACTCTTCAACAAAATGGAGTGTGACGTGTCTAATTTTTATATAAATATTTGTATACATTTACCCATAAAAATTACTTGTTTTCGTCTATCTTGTTAATAATTTATCTTATTTCCATAGATTTCAGTTAATTAATTATTTTTGAAGGAATAAAATTTTTTTGATGCAAAAGGTAAATATTTTCAATAAAAATTAACAAAGAAAACAAGGAGAGTGATTGATTAATTTTTATTGATTTGTTGAATTTTTAATTTTACAATTTGGCCATGTGGAAAGCAAAATAGAAATTTTAATTGTCAATAGAGGGTGAAAATGAAATAAACAAATTTAAAAGGGTTTAATCGAGCTAATGTGATTAATAGTTAGTTTAATTAATTTAAACTATTTATTTTTATTTTTATTTTTAAATCATAAATTCTGATCTTTTTTTGTGCAGCCCGTGCTTCAAGAAAGAGAGAAAAAAAAGAAAAAGACCAAATCATAAAACGGAAAGAAATAAAGGATGATGTGGGGTTATATGCAAAAGTAAACCCTAATAGCCCTGGTTCGTGTCCCTATAAATACAGCAGCCAACTTCAAGAGAAAAACACACTTAAAAGAGAGGGAGAGCGACGGCTGACCTCACTATCAAATTTTTAAAAAAAAGACAAACGCGGACAGAAAAGGAGAGAGGAAAGAAGGTGGCTCTGACGTTTGTGGCTGCACACGAAACGACGAAAGAGAAGGAAGGGGGGTTTTGTTTCAAGCGGCGACGTCAACGGTGCGAAAATCGAGGCGAGGAAAGAAAGGACGAGGGCTCTGAGGTGGTAGGTGGGCAACTGGAAACATGGAGAAAAAAAAAATTAAAGAAGGTGATGGCTGGACTTGCCGCGAAAAAGAAAGAAAGAAAGAAAGAAAGAAGGAAAAGAAGGCGCAGATTTTAATACAAGGATTTTCTGCAACAATTGAGTTATTTCTTTTCTCCTCTAATTTTTATTATGCAATCAAAGAACATGTCTGTTAGTTACAAATTTATTATGAACTAGTTTTATTTTTCTAGGGCTTTGATGTAGCCTAGTTTTGATAACACAATTTTAATTTCATATTATTTTTCTATTTTTTCATGGTTGTGTGTTGATTTTTGTTCTTCATGCTTACAATTGTTTGGCCAACTTTTGTATGATTTATTAAATCACGGAGAGACCGAACTGGTAATTTGTGATTTTGAATTAATAAAATTAAACACCATTACAAGAGCGAACCGTTGTTAATGTGACCGTTAAGAAATCCATAGATCTTAATGAATTTTCAATTAGTAATTTGGGCATGAACTACGAAAAATAATTAGTTGAGAATATTTTTGATATTGCTTGAGAGAATATTGAATAATTTGGAAAATTTGGTCTACAACTTGAAAAAATAATATTTTTATTCACATAGAAATATAAATTGTGGGATCAACTAGGTGAAATCAAAAGCCCTAGAATTTGTTTGGCCAATAACAAATCACAAAAAATTTAGATTTTCGTTCTCTTTTGTTAGTTTAGATCTTTAGATTAATTTAGTTGCTTTATTTATTAAAATTTCGATTTTCCAAATAGTAGTTAATCTAGTCAATTTCGATACTCGATAAAATAATTAGACCTTGTGGGTTCGACACTCTTTTTACTTAACTATACAACTTGTTGCGATTTTGTACACTTGCAAATAAATCACATCAAGTTTTTGGGCCGGGGACCAAATTATTCTTTTAATGATATTTATAATTGCTAGATTGTTACTAATTTGAATTTTTCTATTTTTTTTATTTTTTTTTACATTTTACTTTTTAGTTTTAGTTTTAGTTTTCTGTTTTTTTTAGTCATATTTCAGGACATAGAAGCGTATCATAATGACAAACGATGAGGAAAACAAGATTTTGAGAGACTATGCTATGCCCTCTCTTAATGGAGTAACATCGAGCATAAAGAGGCCGGCTATTGAAGCTAACAATTTTGAAATTAAACCAGCGATCATTCAAATGATTCAACAAACTGTTCAATTTGGAAGATTATCGAACGAGGATCCTACTGTTCACATTGCAAACTTTTTAGAAATTTGTGATACTTTCAAGCATAGGGGAGTATTAGATGATGCAATTCGATTGAGATAATTTTCTTTTTCACTAAGAGATAAGGCTAAGACTTGGCTAAATTTTTTACCACCCGGTGGTATTACTACTTGGGAGGGACTTGCAAAAAAAATTGTCCAAGTATTTTCCATCGGCAAAGACAGTGAAGCTAAGGAATGATATTATCACATTCACTCAATTTGAGACCGAGTCTTTGTATGATGCATAGAAGAGGTATAAAGAGTTACTGAAAAAGTGTTCTCATCATGATCTTCCGAAATGGCTACAAATTCAAATATTCTATAATGGTTTGGGAGTTACAAATCGATCTATGGTTGACGCAACAGCTGGAGGTGCAGTTATGAGCAAAACTCATAAAGCAGCCTATGAGCCTTTGGAGGAGATGACATCTAATAATTATCAGTGGTCTTCGGAGAGTACAATGCAAAGAAAAGTGGCTGAAGTTTTTAAACTTGATCCTATTACTACTTTAACTGCAAAAATTGATATTTTATCTAAACAAATAGGTAATATGAATGTTAATGCTATTCAAACTATGAAACTAATATGATTTGTGATCTTTGTGCAGGAAATCTCTCAAGTACAGATTGCCAAGTGGGGAACTCATTTGCTCACCCACAATCCTATCAAGCAAATTACGTGTCCACTTTTCAACATCAAAACAATCCTTATTCAAACACGTATAATCCAGGATGGAGAAACCACCCAATTTTTCATGGAACAACAATCAAGGAGCAATTAGACCACCTCAATTTTACACAGCAAGAAAAGAAGCCGACACTTGAGATGTTCGTGTGGTACATGCAAAAGACAGATTTGGAAATCCAAAATGTTGCAACTTCAACTTCAGCTTCAATTCGCAATCTTGAGATTCAGATTGGTCAACTTTCAAAATATTCTTAAAGAGAGAACAGAAACCTTACCCAGTAACACAGTGACTAATCCTAAAAAGCATGTCAAAGTAATAACACTGAGAAGTGGGAAAACAATTGAGTAACCACTAGCACATACTGCCGAACAAAATGTGGTTGAAAGCAAGATGAGTACGAACCAATTTTGGAGGAACAAACGCAGCAGGTGGCCAACCACCATTCTACGAAGAATAAAGGAGCTTCAAACACCACGATTTCCAGGGAGTTCAATTTTGACACTTATCCTAATTCACCTTATGATCCACCTATTCCTTTTCCACAGACTTCAAAAGAACAAGCTTGATAATCAGTTTTCAAAATTTTTAAATATTTTTAAACAATTGCATATTAATATTACTCTTATTGAAGTTTTAGAATAAATGCCTAAATATGTAAAAAATTTAAGGACATTTTATCAAACAAGCGGAAGTTAGAGGAGCATGAAACCGTTAAGCTTACCGAAGAGAGTAGTGCAATTTTACAAAAGAAGCTGCCTCCTAAACTTAAAGGTCCATGGAGTTTTACAATTCCTTGCACTATTGAAAATTCTTCTTTTCATAAAGCATTATGGGATTTAGGAGCAAGTATTAATCTTATGCCCTATTCTGTTTTCAGGAAACTAAATATTGGAGAAGCAAAGCCCACTACAATTTCTTTGCAATTGGCAGACAGATCTATCAAGTACCCAAGAAGAGTAATTGAGGATGTTTTGGTGAAAGTAGACAAGTTCAAATTTCCCGCTGATTTTTTTGCCTCTCTAAATTTTTCTTCTCAGCTGAAATTCAAATAGGTGTGGATATCAAAGACGTCATGATCAAGAAAGAAACAACTCAAACTAGAGCTTGAACCTAATCCACACCTGAAGGGAAGTATTAGAAAAGATGTTAGTATGTTGCTGGATCTTGGCGTTACATAACCATCTCAGCTACAACGTCTGACTGAAGACTTAAAACTTAGCGCTTCTTGGGAGGCAACCCATGTTTTCTTTTACTGCATTTAGATTTTCTTTTTCCTTTTAGTTTACTTTAATTTTAATTTTTTTAATTTTATTTTATAGGATTACACGAGGTTGGAAGACGCCGGGAAGAGCTATTTTCTAGACAGACATTGATGACTGTTTTTTAGCAGGTTACAGTCCAAATCTGGAAAAGTGTATAAAATACCGATCGTAGGAAATTGTCTCAGCTTTCCAGAACAAAAAGAATCAGGCAATTTGGACATCTAGAAACAATAAACGTCGCGCGTCTAGAATTTTAATACGAATCAGGGGAGAAATTCTGAACTTTTCGCATTCCTTTTGTTTTTATTTTTCCTTTTCAATTGAGGACAATGTGATATTTAAGTTTGGGGGTAAGGATAAATATTTTTATATATATATATATATTTGAAAAGTAAAACAAAACAAAGTACTGCTATTGGGCTCACCATTACACTTTTGAGTTCTTTATTGTGCTAAAACATTGAAATAATTTTTTTTAGGATAAACAATATTTTATAAAGTAAGATTAATCATACTTATTTACTTTAGGATTATTAAATGTCAAAATTCCTTACAAAATTGAAATTTGTGAGAGTCATGTGATTATACATAAAAGAAAAATGTGATGCTTTTTCTTATGATTATCCCCTTTAATTTAGTCCTAAACAGAGTTTAAGTAAATAGAGTGATAATAATTAATAATTGAATGAAAATAAAATTTTATCTACTCCAATATTTTGAGTTGCTTAGTAACTAGGGGTATTCATCACTAATGTTTACTTTTACGTCAAACGGCCATTTGAAATATGAGTAGGCAAAAGCACTCCAAGTTAGTGACTTGTTGAGTAACCGGGTGAATTCATCACAAATGTTTGCATTCGCGTCAAAAGACAAGTGACAATTTAGAGAGAGGCAAAAAAATTAAAAAAAAAATTTAAAAAAATCTCTAGTTTGCTACTCGGTTTGTAGTAGTGAGAAGGCGTAATCACAGATGGAGTTGTTACATGATATAATTACATTAATTGCATGACAAATATGATTGGGTTGGGAATTATGCATAAATAATTGCACTGGAGAAAGTGAGTATGCTTGGTTTTACTTTTTTTGCTATTGTTTATATTTTAAATTGAAATTTTGATGCTTGCATCATAAGATCTTTTAGTGTGATGAATTGAGCCTATTATAGATTATTATTCCTTTATTTTACCTTTGCTCGAGGACAAGCAAAAGTTTAAGTTTGGGGGTATTTGATGTGTCTAATTTTTATATAAATATTTGTACTCATTTACCCATAAAAATTGCTTGTATTCGTCTATCTTGTTAATAATTTATCTTATTTCCATAGATTTCAGTTAATTAATTATTTTTGAAGGAATAAAAAAAAATTGATGCAAAGGGTGAATATTTTCAGTAAAAATTAACGAAGAAAACAAGGAGAATTATTCATTAATTTTTATTGATTTGTTGAATTTTTAATATTTACAATTTGGCCATGTGGAAAGCAAAATAAAAATTTTAATTGTCAATAGAGGGTGAAAATGAAATAAACAAATTTAAAAGGGTTTAGTGGAGCTAATGTGATTATTATTTAGTTTAATTAATTTAAACTATTTTTTTTTAAATCATAAATTCTGATTTTTTCTTTTTTGTGTGCAGCACGTGCTTCAAGAAAGAGAAAGAGAAAAAATAAAGAGCAAATCAGAAAAAGGAAACAATTAAAAAAAGATGTGGGGTTATATGCAAAAGTAAACCCTAATAGCCCTGGTTCGTGTCCCTATAAATACAACAACCAACTTCAAGAGAAGAACACACTTAACGAGAGAGGGAGAGCGACAACTGACCTCACTATCAAATTTAAAATTCAAAAAAAACAAAAAAAAGACAGAAACGCGCGAAAGGAGGAGAGAGAAGGAAAGGGAATTCTGTTTCAAACGGCGACGTCAGCAGCGCGGAAATCGAGGCGAGGAGAGAGAAGACAGGGGCTCTGACGTGGTAGGTGGGCGGCTGGAAACAAGGAGAAAAAAAAAAGAAAATAATTAAAGAAGGTGGCGGCTGGACTTGCGGCGGAAAAGAAAGAAAGAAAGAAAGAAAGAAGGAAAAGAAGGTGCAGATTTTGATACGTGGATTTTCTGCAACAATTGAGTTCTTTCTTTTCTCCACTAATTTTTATTATGCAATCAAAGAACATATTTGTTAGTTGCAAATTTATTATGAACTAGTTTTATTTTTCCAGGGCTTTGATGTAGCTTAGTTTTGATAACACAATTTTAATTTCATATTATTTTTCTATTTTTTCATGGTTGCGTGTTTGATTTTTGTTCTTAATGCTAACAATTGTTTGGCCAACTTTTGTATGATTTATTAAATCATGGAGAGACCGAACTGGTAATTTGTGATTTCGAATTAATAAAATTAAACATCATTACAAGAGCGAACCGTTGTTAATATGACCGTTAAGAAATCCATATATCTTAATGAATTTTCAATTAGTAATTTGTGCATGAACTATGACAAATAATTAGTTGAGAATATTTTTGATATTGCTTGAAAGAGTATTGAATAATTTGGGGATTTTAGTCTACAACTTGGAAATATAATATTTTTATTCACATAGAGTTATAAATTGTGCGGGATTAACTCGGTGAAATCGAAAGCACTAGAATTTGTTTTGCTATTAACAAATCACAAAAATTTTAGATTTTCGTTCACTTTTGTGAGTTTAGATCTTTAGATTAATTTAGCTGCTTTATTTATAAAAATTTTGATTTTCCAAATAGTAGTTCAATTAGTCAATTTCGGTACTCGATAAATTAATTAGTCCTTGTGGGTTCGACATTATTTTCAATTAACTATACTACTTGTTGCGATTTTGTACACTTGCAAATAAATCACATCATAGTGGTAGACCGCAAAAATCAATATTTACTCAACATTGCTCGCTTTCTGATTTTTGAAATGAAAATCCCCAACTTTTTTTTGGAGTTTTGCAGTTCTCACTGCATGTTTCTTATTAACCGTATGTGTACCCATATTCTTCAAAATCAATCCCCATTCAACATAGTATTTCCATCTAAAAATCTATTTTCAATATCACCTCGTGTTTTTTGTTGCACTTATTTTGTTCAGATACTCCTCCCAGACACTGATAAACTTGAAACGCGCGCTACTAAATGTGTATTTTTTGGGTATTCGCATTTTTCAAAAGGTTATCTTTGTTATTGCCCTTCATTGAAAAAAAAATGAATACATCAGCGGATGTTTCATTTTTTGAACACAACCCATTTATTGAACATATTCGTTCACACAATCCTGATTTACCAATAGTTGTTGTGGAGAATCTTGATTTCCCACCACCACCACCACCACCACCACCAACAACAACAACAACACCCCCACCACTACCACCACCATCACCATCACTACAGGTTTATGTCAGAAGACGACAAAAGGCTCGTTCAGACTCGACCATCCGGTACCCTCTGTTGTTCAACCAATGTCAACCACTTCTGTCAGTAATATCTCTAACACAGATGATTTACCTATTGGTCAATGTACGGCTAAGTGTTCTTGTACTCACTATCCTATTGCAAAGTTTGTTTCTTCTTCTAAACTGTCCAGATCCTTTCGAGTTTTTACCTCTTCTTTGGATTCTATTTCTATTCCTAACAATGTTCAGAAAGCACTTATACGCCCTAATTAGATAGCAACCATGAAAGAGAAAATGCAGGCTCTTCAGCAAAATGGTACTTAGCAGTTGGTTCGCCTCCCTGTGGATGGTAAGACGGTTGTAAATGAATTTTCACTGCCAAACATAATCCTGATAGCACTGTTGACCGACTCAAAGCTCGCCTTGTCGCTAAAGGTTATACACAGTAATTTAGGGTCGACTATGCCGAGACTTTTTTCTCCGATTGCATAACTCACTTGTATTTGTGTTCTTATCTCTCTTGCATCAAATTGTTCTTGGCTCCTTCATCAGTTTGATGTCAAGAATGCATTCTCAATGGAGACTTGAAAGAGGTGTATATACAGCAGCCTTCTGCTTTTGAGCGACAGGAGGAGAATCTTGTATGTTCGCTTAAAAAGTCTTAACGACCTCAGTCTCCACGAGCTTGGTTTGATAAGTTCGGCAAAACTGTGTGCTCTTATGGGTTCTCAAGAAATAAGGCAGACCATTCTCTCTTCACAAAGAAAAAAAGCAAATGCAGTGTTATTCTGTTCTCTCATATTGATAATATCATTATCACAGGCAGTGATTCGCAAGGTATCACAGACATCAAACTGCAGTTAGCGCAAACCTTTCAAACAAAAGATCTTGGTCCGCTTCGATATTTCTTTGGCATTGAGATTGCACGCACAAAGGATAATATTTTTCTTCCTCAAAGAAAGTATGCCCTTGATAATCTTACTAAGACAGGAATGTTGGGATGTCGCCCCAGTGATACATATGGATCCAAATATTAAGTTGTCCTTTTCCAATGATACATTGTTCTCTGATTCAGGACAATATCATAAGCTGGTTGGCAAATTCATATATCTCTCTTAGTGACTATGCCAGATATTGTCTTTGCAGTTAGTCGAGTCAGCCAGTTAATGCATGCACCGATCATCACTTATTGGAGAGCAGTAGTTCACATTCTTCGCCACCTTAAGAAAGCCTCAGGGAAAAGGGCTTCTCTTCCGACCGGTGATTCTCTTTCTTTACGAGAATATTCTGATGTTGACTAGGCATGATCGGTTGATAATAGGCACTCAACTAGTGAGTACTTTGTATTCTTTGGAGGAAATCTCGTATCTTGGAAAAGTAAGAAACAACCCGTGGTAGCCAAATCAAGTGCAGTCTGAATACCGAGCTATTGGGCATTTGGTTTCTAAAGTTTTATGGCTCAAATCTCTTCTTCGAGACTTAACAATCCCAGTGTTATCTCCAATTCCTCTCTACTGTGACAACAAGGTTATGTATATTTTTGAAAACCCGGTGTTTCATGAGCGCACAAAACATATCGAAGTTGACTGTCACTTCGTTCGAGATGAGTAGGAGAAGGTTATTTTATTTTCATAAGTCTGGTCCAGTGAACAACTTGCTGATATCCTAACTAAAGCACTACCTCCTAAGTTTTTTCAAACTTTCTTGAACAAGCTTGGCTTCAACAATATCTACGCACCAACTTGAGGGGGAGTGTTAAAGTAGTCTTAGTTTAGTCCCACATCTGAAATAGATTTATATTACTTTCTGTACTCTCCTATATATAGGAATAAGTGTATTCCGTTATATGTATCCAATAAAGTATTCTTTTCTATCTCTATACTATACTTAATAGGAAGAAAAAATCGATATCAATTTAAAAAAGAATCTTTAAGCAAGCAACATTAAATTAAGAAATAAAACAATTTACTTGAATACAATTTCTTCTTTAAGACTCCACAAATTTTAACGAAAAGTTTACTTGTAAGAAATTTCTCAGATTTACATAGTTCTCAAATAAATACATATGACGAATAATAAACTCACAAAACTCGAGATTCCTGCAAAAAATCTATTAGGAGTAATAGCTAGAATTTCTCAAAGCATAAACCAATAGAATGATCAATTGGAATATCTAAAAAAGAAAAACTTGAGTAGTTGTAAGTTGCTTTTCTTTTTAGGTAGACCAATTGGTCACGATAATGACCCGTGCTTTGAGAAGATCCTATTATTCCTCACATAAATTTGTATAAATTTGTGTAGGATTCTCTGAGGTAAGTTTATTCTTCTTTTCAAGTATTTGCTTGATAATAAATTATGTAATTTCAACCATATTTAACTTTAAAGGTGTAAACTTGACCAAATTTGTAGATAAACTTAGAAACAATTAACATCATGTAAATCAATTTACTTCTTCATTTAGTGTTGGCTTTGTATAATTTTTTTTTAAAAATTGATACTGATATTTTCATTTCCCTAAAATAGGGTTCAATCACTGTCACCACACTCACTTCGGTACTAAAAGTTGTGAATCTTCTGATCCTATTTTCAGAAACTGAAAACTGTTTGCATATATATTAATCATTTATTTTATTCATAAATAAAATTATGGTTACAGTTATACCATTGTTAAATTTTTTATCATATTAACTTAAAGTAGGCCAAATAAGGTATGAAAAGGGAAGAGTGCAAAAGGACGTTCTCATGTTAGCGAGAATAAAAATAGCAATTAGTTTGAACAAAAAAATAACTTGCTTCTATATATACACATATTAAACTATTTTTTCGTAAAGTTACAACAAAACATATGATTTTTTAACTGGTCCGATTAAGTTGATCCATATACTAAACTAGGGACTACAATGATGTTGTGCTTGTAACTTTGTAAGTACCACATATTGTCATCAGAAAGGATAAGGATGAATGATGAGAGTGAAATAGAGTGGGGTCTGGAGAATGAGAGAAAATTTGGAGATTGAGAGAGCAAGAAATATGTTGGGTTATATATATTAAGTTTTCTAATAAGTGACAACGGAAAACAAGGGTTTGGGTGGAGTCTTCTCATGCCAAGTAAGTATGTTTGCATGTGTATCGAGGGAAAACACACAGATGTATCGCCCATTCCTATGTCTCCTTGTTTTGATCCTGGCAGCCCATTTGATGTGTTGGTGTTTTTCTGACCCTTACAGGCAATCCCATTCTCTAGTGTACAATCTCAAAAAATTAAAAACTGATATGGCTAAAAATATGACTAAAATCGGGACCGTTCAAATTGGGCACGAATCTTAAAGCTCTCAGGGGTAGAACGGTAATTTCACCAACAAATGGGTCCGAAATGGGAACTGGATCTCTTCTTCAGGGCCCAGCAACCCATGAACGGATCTGTCCTGTTAGATACGGGTCCCAACCTGTTACAAACCAGTTCAAGAGAATAAAGAGGGATTCAGATTCGAAATTATCCCTAAGAGGTGGTTTCAACAAATTCTATCCATCTACACCGGGGGGTAGAGATTTGTTCTGATCTCGAAACAGATCCATAAGGCAACTATAAATACCCCCTTCTCCCCACCGTTATAAGATAATGAATCTTTGCCTACCTAAAGCTCTTTCTTAATCTTCCTGGTTATTGACAAGAGCGTCGGAGGGTTCGTCGCCGGGATCTATCCCGGTGTATCGAACTTCGTACAGGTTCGTGGCAGCTGCAAGGAACGAGTCAACACATAGACGGCGTCAACAGGTTCGCTTGACTATTTTTCTTAAAAGAACTTACAAATTCGTCTGTTTGCTCCCACACCCGACATCAGCAACAACAAATTGGCGTCGTCTGTGGGAAACAGAAGCAGCGATCCAGTCCCCTCTCCTCAGCCAAACTAGTTTCGAGCCATGCCTCCTAGGAAGGGGAAAACCACGGTCTCTAACCACCGAGAAACTCCCGCACCTTCTCCTCCTCCAGTACTTGAGATTCCCCCTCAACCCACACAACAAGTCCCGCAGCCTGGACATCCTCTTCATCAACCCGTCCAACAACCACAGCCTGGACGGCCTCTTCCTCAACAACCTCAGCCCCAGCCGGCTCCTCAAGAGCCACAAGAGGCTGCCGGGGGACCCTCCCGCTGGAGTTGACAGGGACAACATCCTCAGCGCGACTATGTGTCAGTACACAACCCCTCGTCCGACTCCATGGCCTCGCACGGTCCCCCGACGCCAAAGGATCTCCGGAACATCATCATCAACATGCAGTATGGGGAGGATCTCCGGACCCGCCTAGATGACAGGCGGACCCATGATGGAATACCCTGCCGAGAGCATCACAGGGGTACAACGATCCGGTCCCCTAGAGCCCGGTCCCCGCGTAGGCCGGATCGCAAAAGGTTCAACTCTCCAAGGAGGCGGAAGGAGTCGCCCCAGCACCATCAAAAGAGAAGCCGCTCTCCGGTCGGCCGACCCGCTCCTCGGGACCACCGAGAGCAGGAAGCCCCCGTCACGAGGGCAGAGTTCCAGCAATTCCAAGAGGCAGTCTTGAGGGCCCTCAATGTTGCCCCCGACCACGGTCAGTGGGTGCCCAGTCCTCAGCCTGCCCAGGACCGTAGGCGTCGTACGCCCAGTCCTCAAGCGGCCCCGAGCTATCGTCGTCGCACTCCCAGTCCCCTTCCGCACAAGGACGAATCTTGGGCCTCAGCAAGGCATGATTGGAGGGAAGATTCGGTCTACCGCCGTCTCCACGAGATGGAGAGGCGCCCTGGCCGATTGGACAGAGAGAAGGAGCAACGGGCGAGGAATTTCCGCCCCAGTAAACCTCCATTCTCTCGGACTATAATGGAGGCGCCGGTCCCGAATAACTTCAAGCCTCCTCACTTTGAATCATACAATGGGGAGTCCGACCCTGCTGACCACATTAAGAGTTTTAAAACTCTCATGATGATACATCAGGCATCAGACACCCTCCTCTGCAAGATCTTCCCTGCCACTCTGAAGGGCCTGTAAGTGAATGGTACTCCCGGCTAGCCCCAGCCTCCATCTTCTCCGTCGATCAGCTCGAAGACCTCTTCCTGACTCACTTCGTGAGCAACCGCCGAGCTGAAAAGACAAGCACCTCCCTGATATTGCTTCACCAAAGGAAGGGCGGGCGACTCAGAGACGACGTCAAGCGCTTCACTGCGGAGGCCAGATCCATCGCCTCCCTAGACCAGTTCATCGCTTCCGCCGCCTTCCAATCCAATGTCGTTCACGACAGCCTCAGGGCATCCCTTGCCAAGAAGCCCCCTCAAGATTTCTCAGTACTCCTGCTCAGGAGTGAGAAATACATCCGAGCAGAAGCTCTCTCCCGCCCTGCATTTGAAGGATCGTCCTCCGGGAACAAACGGAAGGGCGCTGAAGAGGAAGGAGCCAAGAAGCTCCAGAAAGACAACGGGAGCCAGCGTCGCCCTCCTCCCCACTTCGAGAAGTTCACTTCGCTCAACACGAGTGTCTCAGCCATCTTGATGGAGGTTGGGAAAGAGGATCTTCTTCCGTCCCCTCCAAAGATGAACACCCCGGGGAAGAAGAGGAACCGGGACAAGTGGTGCCGCTTCCACAGGGACCACGGTCACGACACGGATGACTATCAGGCCTTGAAAGACGAGATCCAAGCCCTCATTCAGAGAGGGCAGCTCTCTAGGTTCGTGAGGAAGGGCAGGGTCGATCCTCCTCTGCCCCTCAGGGGGGCTAATAAGCGACCCGAGCGGCATGCGAAGACCCCGGACTCTGAGCCAGAGGCCATCCTGCATCTCATACATGGAGGCCCAATGGGAGAGATTCCAACTCCTCCCAAAAATCCTTCGTCGGGGAAGTAAATTCTGTGCAGAACCGTCCTCCCCCCAAGGGCCTAGGGGTCTCGGTCACTTTCTCAGATACAGACCTAGAGGCCGTCCGAACTCCCCATTGCGACGCGTTGGTCATAAACCTCCACATGGCCAACTTTGACGTGCGCCGGATCCTAGTAGACAACAGCAGTTCGGTCAACATTCTCTTCCTGGAGGCCTTCCAGGGGCTCAAGCCCGCCAGCTACACTCTGCACGGGTTCACGGGAGTGCCAGTGACGATCGAGGGTGTCATAACTCTTGACGTAACCACTGGCAAAACTCCCACCACCCGAATCGAGCCGATGGACTTCATGGTGGTAGATGTGAAAGCCACCTACAACGTCATCCTAAGCCGACCAAGCCTAGCGGCTCTGCAAGCCATACCCTCGGCTTACCACATGAAAATGAAATTTCCCACCAAGGGGGGTGGGGGAAGTCAGAGGAAGCCAGGAGGCAGCCCGCAAGTGCTACATGACCTCGGTGGGAGGACATGTCCTCTCCCTCGAAGCTCTTGAACTCCCCCAAGGGAGTAGCCCACCTATGTTGGAGCCGGTCGATGAGCTGGAGGAGGTGGCCACTTCAGAAGGATATCCAACCCGCAAATTCCTGATTAGCAAAGTCCTTCCCCCTCCCGTTCGCCGCGACATTATCCAGTGCCTAAGGAAAAATCGAGACTTCTTCACCTGGACTGCAACTGACATGTCGGGGATCTCCGAGGAGCTCCTCATGCATCACCTTAGCATTATCTCGAGGGTCAGGCCCGTTCAGCAGAAGCGACGCAAATTCGCCCCCGAGTGCCAGCAAGCTATCCAGGAGGTTGAGAAACTCCTTACGGCTCGATTCATACAGAAGGTCAACTACCTGGAGTGACTCTCCAATGTCATGATAGTAAAGAAGGCCAACGGGAGCTGGAGGATCTGCATCGACTTCACAGATCTAAACAAAACCTGCCCCAAAGATTCGTTCCCGCTCCCGAGCATCGAGGCCCTGATCGATGTAACCTCGGGCCATGAACTCTAAAGCTTCATGGATGCGTTCTCTGGGTACAATCAAATAAGAATGTTCCCTCCCGACATCCCGAAGACCTCCTTCGTCCCCGATCAAGGCCTGTATTGCTACCGGGTCATGCCCTTCGGGCTTAAGAATGCTGGCGCCACCTACCAACGCCTTGTAAGCAACATCTTCAAGGAGCAGATTGGGCAAAAACATGGAAGTCTATATGGACGACATGTTAGTGAAGAGCGTCAGCAGATCAGATCATGTCTCTGATCTCCAAGAAGCTTTTGACGTATTGAGGAGACACAATATGAGACTGCACCCGAACAAATGTGCGTTCAAAGTCTCATCCGGCAAGTTCTTGGGATTCATGGTCAGCCAAAGGGGCATAGAGGCCAACCCCGAGAAGATCCAGGCCATACTCAACATGGTCCAGGCCATACTCAACATGGCTCCCCCCTCCAATGTTAAAGATGTGCAGAGACTCACTGGGCGCCTTGCGGCGATAGGCGTTTCCTCTCCAAATCCGGAGAAAAGTGCCGCCCGTTCTTCAAGACCCTCAGGGGGGCTAAAGGCTTTGAATGGGGGCAACAGCAACAAGAGTCCTTCGACAAGCTCAAGACATACTTAGCTAACCCCCCACTCTTGAGCAAGCCAAGGCCCGGGGAGGTCCTCTACCTATACCTCGCCGCTTCAGAGCAGACCCTCAGCGCTGTCTTGGTAAGAGAAGAAGACAAGATGCAGAGGCCCATCTACTACGTGAGTAAAGTCCTCCGGGACGCTGAAC
The DNA here is from genome assembly GCA_017893485.1 of Hemerocallis citrina. Lineage (NCBI taxonomy): Eukaryota > Viridiplantae > Streptophyta > Magnoliopsida > Asparagales > Asphodelaceae > Hemerocallis > Hemerocallis citrina. Next base: position 284,428,694 of record CM030363.1, read on the forward strand.
TCCGTTACCCGAAGCTAGAGAAGATAGCCTATGCCTTGGTCATGGCGGCCCAAAAGCTCCACCCGTACTTTCAGTCTCACTCGATGGTTGTCATTACCGACCAACTGCTCAAACAAGTCCTCCATAAGCCCGAGACCTTCGGGCGCCTTATGAAGTGGTCCATCGAGCTAAGCCAACATGATATCAACTATCAGCCTCGAACCGCTATCAAAGCTCAAGCCCTGGCCGAGTTTATAGTGAAGAGTACAATTCCCGATGCCAGCAAAGCAAGAAAGGAACCCCGCTTCTGGACGGTGTATGTAGATGGGTCCTCATGCGCCGATGGGAGTGGAGCAGGAGTCAACCTGGCGGGCCCAGATGATTTCATCCTCCAGTACTCACTCCGCATCAACTTCAGAGCGTCCAACAACGAGACCGAGTATGAAGCCATAATAGCAGGCCTGTGCATGGCCCGCAAAGCAAGGACGAAGCATATCAAAATATTTAGCGACTCGCAGCTGGTGGTGAACCAGGTATCAGGAGAATACGAAGCGCGACACGAACGCTTGGACAAGTACTTGGCCAAAGTCAAAGACCTGATGGCCTCTTTGAGGAGGCACAACTCCAGCGGATCCCCCGAGAAGAGAATGTGCAGGCGGACGCCCTCTCAAAGCTAGCTTCCTCCTCACTCCAAGGGCTCGAGCAGACTGTCCTAATAGAAGTTTTAAAGAATCCCAGCATTGAGGAAGAATATCCTGAGCCGATGGAGACGCTGCCCTTACAACTCGGGGAGAATTTATGAGGTCTCTGCTCGAGTTCCTCAGATATGGGATCCTTCCCCTAGATCCTAAAGAGGCCCAAAAGATCCGAACCAGAGCCGAACGGTACACCCTCATCGAGGGAGTCTTGTACAAACACTCATACACCCAAGTAGACGGCAGACCCTACTTGGGATATCTCTCCCCGGACGAAGCCCAGTATGCCTTTAAGGAAGTGCACGAAGGGGTATGTGGCGCTCACTTATGGGCAAGGTCCCTCGCCCACAAAGTCTTGAACTATGGATATTTCTGGCCTACTCTCCTTCGCGATGCCGAACAGCACGTTCGTCAATGCGGCCCTTGCCAAAAATTCTCAACAATTCGTTGTCTACAGCAAGCTCAGCTCTCCTCTCTATCCAGTCCGATCCCCTTTGCAATGTGAGGAATGGACTTGCTCAGGCCGTTCCCTCCAACACCAGACCAGCTAAAGTTCCTTGTCGTGGCGATCGACCATTTCTCTAAGTGGATCGAAGCCGAGCCCCTAGCTACAATCACGGAGAATAGGGTGTTGCGCTTCTTTTGGAAGAATGTTGTCTGCAGATTCGGCGTGCGCCGAATCTTGATAACGGACAACGGAACTCAGTTCACGGGAGTAGCATTTCGCGCTTTCTGGGCAGATCATGGCATTCAGCAATGAACCTCCTCAGTCTCCCACCCCCAGTCCAACGGTCAGGCAGAGAACATCAATCAGCAAATTCTCTCTGGCCTGAAAAAGAGACCGAGTAGGTCGGCTAAAGGTTTATGGGTAGAGCAGCTCCCCAATGTGCTCTGGAGCTATCGCACCACGAAGAGAACCCCCACAGAAGAATCACCCTTCAACCTCACTTATGACTCCGAAGCCGTTATCCCTTTGGAGGTGGGTCTACCGTCCCCCCGCATGATTGCTTACAACGAAGAGCAAAACGCGAACGAGCTTCGCGACAACTTGGACCTCATTGATGAGCTCCGTGAGAGATCCTCCATTTGACAGGAAATCTATCGGCGTAGGATCGAGCAATCCTACAACAGGAGAGTCTGCCGTACCAATCACAAAGAAGGATATCTGGTGCTCGGGAAGCTGTCTATTTCTTTTTCTAGCAAGAAAGGCAAATTGGCACCCAATTGGGAAGGACCATATAGGATCTCCAAAGTTGTCCGCCCGGGTACTTATCAACTTGAAAATCCGGGAGGCATGAGGGTGCCGAGGGCATGGAACGCAGAGCACTTGTTGAAGTACCAAGAAGGTGTTTCAACACCGCTCCAAGCAACTTCTCCAATAGTGTTCTCCTTAAAGCATGTTGAAGTTTGTCTATTTTTCTTTATTAAGTGTAATAAATGGTTCCCAACTTATAAGCAGCCGTTTAGTTGTTTTCAATAAAAATGTTCTGCCCCTTGGAGATTCCCTATTCTAAGCATTCTTATAGTACTACTTTTGGGCTTACAAAAAAAACTCACTAAACAACAAGTTCGGAGTCCAACACTTGGTTCGACACAACTTTTGCTACTTGCGAACGAGCGAGTACAAAGTAGCTCACCATTCAGAATTGCTCCCACAACAGTTGAAACTCACTAAACAAGTTCGGAGTCCAACACTTGGTTCGACGCAACTTTTGCTACTTGCGAACAAGCGAGTACAAAGTAGCTCACCATTCGGAATTGCTCCCACAACTGTTGATACTCCCTAAACGACAAGTCGACGCAACTTTTGCTACTTGCAAACAAGTGAGTACAAAATAGCTCACCATTCATAATTGCTCCCACAACTGTTGAAACTCACTAAACAAGTTTGGAATCCAACACTTGGATCGACACAACTTTTGCTACTTGCGAACGAGCGAATACAAAGTAGCTCACCATTCGGAATTGCTCCCACAACTGTTGATACTCCCTAAACGACAAGTTCGGAGTCCAACACTTGGTTCGACACAACTTTTGCTACTTGCGAACGAGCGATTATAAAGCAGTTCACCATCCGGAATTACTCCCACAACTGTTGACACTTGCAAACACTAGCAAAACGCAAACTCTCACAAGAAGCTCGAGAAATGAGTATTATTTCATCAAAATTTGAGGTACAAGTCTAATTCTAGACCGAAAACTCATTATTTGAGATACAACTCACGAAACGGATTACAAGATTACAAAATTTTGCCCTAACCCCTCCTAGGGAGTGGGATGTTTCTATTAAGCGACACGCGAGGGCGACGAGCGCTGAGTTGCTGATGCCCCGTCTCCGCGGATGTCCCTAGGCCAGCGAGTCGAGTTGCATCGTCAGTACCCAATCTAACAGTGGCCTCAACAGATGCTCGGCTTGACGAACCGGCCACGCCACTTTGCGCATCTCCAGGATTTCGCAATATAGGGGCGAGCGAAGTGCTAGCTCATGGAACGACCTCCCCTGAGCGTACTCACCCCGAGGGCAGGAGGTGTTCCTAACGTTGCTTCCTTCGGACAACCGTCGCAAATGAGCATTCTCCGCCTCCAGCTCGACCACCCGCTCCTTAAGCAAGTCATCTGTTACTCTAATCTTTAGGCGAGGCAGTCGGCTCGAACCAGCCCCGCGCGAGGCATCAGAGAGTCCTTCGGAGATCAGCCGCTTCGAGACTTTTCTCGAGCACCACATTCTTCATTCCGTCTCTCTCAGACCTCACCTCGAATAGTGTGACGAAGAAACTTGAGCTGGAAACCCTGGTTAGCCTCCATCAAAAGGCAAGACTCCTCGCCCTCGGGAGGCACTTCGCGAAGCCTCTCTTCGAGGCGCCTCATCTCGATGTCTCGGCGAGCTAAGGTCAGCTTCAAACGGCCTAACTCTCGCTCTGCTTTATAAAGCAACTCCCGAGAACGAGAAAGGCCTAACTCCGTTACGCCGAGCCTATGACGAAGAACAGACAAATCACCACCCTGAGTCAACCAATGCAAGGTGTCCCATCGGAAAGTCAATCTAGATCTTCTCTATAATCATAAGCACCAACTTCTCATTTCTCGTAACACTACAATACAATACAATGAAGGAATTGGATCAAACCCTTGTAGCTCCCCCACCGGGATTCGTACCTGAGTCCGCTCTCCCTCACCTTCTTCGACATAATCTGGCTTGATCCTCCTCAGTCAGAACCGAGGGGATGTCGTCAACCTCGGAATGCTCCCTCGAATTATTCTCCTCATAAGAGGCCGACCTCCCGTACACCACCTTAAGCCAGAACGTCGTCGGAATAATCCCTCACCTTCCCGAGACTTGATAGCGTGGACGACAGCCTGCCTAACTCACCCGCTATCTTCACACCCTCCACTACCATCTCCACAATCGCCGACCCTGACACTTTCTTCCCCCTGTCCACCGCCGAGGAGACTACTAATGGTCGATCACTCTCTTGGTCCGAGGTGGAGGTCTCACTCCACGACGACACTCTAAACATCTTGAAAAATATATAAAATAATGTATATATTTACCTTGACGTGATAACTACGGTCGGAATAGTTGGCCAGAGAATTGAGCGCTTGGCCGCGACCGCTAGCAGAGCCACCCAGGAGCAAAAAACAGATTCTCAGAGTGAAAAGTGAAGAATGAGAAAGTGGTGAAGGGAACAAGTCTTATAGTAAAAAAGAGACTCGCGTGGGCCTCCGAGCGTTTTGGGCCCCCATGGAAGCCCATCTGAAGGCTAAACAACAGAATCTGTAAGGGCGGAACCACGAAGCGGCGCGTTGACCTGTCAGAATGCCTCACGATTCGTGCCAGATCTTCATCAAACGGCTCAGATCACACCACGTACTTCGGATTTTTAATCCGAGCTGCCGAACCACCGAGCTGCGAATTGGCGAAAACTACTGCCTCACAATTCGTGCCAAATCTTCATCAAGTGGCTCAGAGCACACCACGTACTTCGGTTCTTCAGTCCGAGCTGCCGAGCTATTGAGCTGCGAATTGGCGAAAACTACTGCCTCACGATTCGTGCTAGATCTTCATCAAGCGGCTCAGATCATGCCAAGTACTTCGGAACTGAAATCCGAGCTACCGAGCTGCGAATTGGCAAAAACTACCGTCTCACGATTCGTGCCAGATCTTCATCAAATGGCTCAGATCACGCCACGTACTTCGGATCTTCAATCAAGCTACCGAGCTACAAACTGGCAAAAACTACCGCCTCACGATTCGTGCCAGATCTTCATCAAACGGGTCAGATCATGCCAAGTACTTCGAATCTGAAATCCGAGCTACCGAGCTACTAACGGGGGGAACTTAATCCCACGTGATTCATGCCTGATCGTGATCAACCGTCCAGAGCTGCTAACGGGGGAAACTTAATCCCTCGTGATTCATGCCTGATCAAGATCAACCATCTAGATTGTGCCACATAGCTTGAATCTGAAATTCGAGCTACTGAGCTGCTAACGGGGGAAAACTCCTACATCCCGATGCGTGCTTCCGATCCGACCGCCCAGATCAAGCCACATCATCAAAGCGCTGATCCGCCCTTAGATCATTCAGAAATTCGCACCAGCAACACGATATACATCCCAGATCGCACCACGTCATTATTTCCATGATTAATTCTTTTACTTTTACTATAATTCGAATAAATTATTTAAAAATTGCGAAAAATAATTAAAATTTCAAAAAAAAATAATTAAAAAATCTTTAAAATAATTATAAATTCGGGAGAATATTTTATGCTTCGGGAAAAATAATTGTTGATTAGAATAATTAATTGGTGCTTTTTGAAACTAGATTATTGCTTCGCAAAATTAAATAAATGATTCGAAAAATATATTTTAAAAATCGGAAAAAATCACCAAAAATCAAGAACCTAAGAATGATTTTTGGGTGTGATGCCAACTCAGAAAAACACCGTTACTCCTCAACAAGATCCAAACTCCCTTTAAGAACTCCGATAAAGTCATGTACGCCATTGAAACAGCAAAACTACTCCTCAAAGGCTGTAAAACAGAGTCTTTAGGAGTGGGGACTCGTGATATGGCTAAAAATAAGACTAAAATGGGACCGTTCAAATTGGACACGAATCTTAAAGCTCTCAGAGGTAAAATGGTAATTTCACCTACAAACGGATCCGAAATGAGAACTGGGTCTCTTCTTCAGAGCCTAGCAACCCATGAACGGATCTGTCCTGTTAGATACAGATCCCAACCCGTTACAAACCAGTTCAGGAGGATAAAAAGGGATTCAGATTCGTAATTATCCCTAAGAGGTGGTTTTAACCACTTCTATCCATCTACACCGGAAAGTAGAGATTTGTTCTCATCCCGAAATGGATCCCTAAGGCGACTATAAATACCCCTCTCCCCCCACCGTTATAAGGTAATGAATCATTGCCTACCTAAAGCTCTTTCTTAATCTTCCTAGTTATAGACAAGAGCGTCGAAGGGTTCGTCGCCGAAATCCATCCCGGTATATCGAACTTTGTGCAAGTTCGTGGCAGCGGCAAGGAATGAGTCAACACATAGACGGAGTCAACAGGTTCGGTTTACTATTTTCCTTAAAAGAACTTACAAATTCGTCTGTTTGCCCCCACACCCGAAATTAGCAGCAACAGTTACCTTCTCCTATTGCAAGTGGAATCTCAAACCATTGAGATTGGGCTTGACTATAGACTTGTATCTTTGTTTATGCTTTATAATGTTACAAAAATTTATGGCTGAAAATTCTTTATTTTTCAGAAGGCATGATGGATGGTCAAATGAATGTCAAATAACTTGATTTTCCTCAGGCTATATAGGCTATCTTAGGCATGCGTAACAAGATGAACGGTAATTTTCATGAGAGGTTCCTATCAACGGGTGCTCGCGAGTGCTCACAAAGTCCCCGTGAGCCTAGTGCTCACTTCAAGACTATTATCGGTATTACTGCCACTTTTGATTTCAATACAAAATTTAAAACGGGCAATCCCATCCTACTCTTCTTTCTCTTTGTGGTGACTGTGTCAATTGAAACTTAACATGTCCATATATTAGATCCACTATCTCCCTTTGCTAAAATGGACGAGGCTCAGCTTCTAAAGCTTCTATTTTAATAAAAAAGATAGCGCCGATATGTTACTTTACAAACGATGCAGAACTGATCCCAAGTAACATTATAGTGTAATTAAATATTTCACTCCTTTCACTATTAAGCAATTTACTTTTTCTATTGGGCATAATATCCAATATTCCTAAAAGGCATATAATTTAAAAACAAATGAAATAATTATAAAAGCTAATTACAAAATTAAATATGTAATTATTCAAACAGTCACCTCAGGGGCCATCCAATATGGTGTGCCGACCACTGAATGCGTATTAAGATCTGCTTCATTCAATTTTGTTGCGACTCCAAAATCCGCAAGTTTAACAAGGCCCTAGAAAAACATTCACCCAATTCATTAAGTATACCATTGGAAGAAAGAAAAAAAAGAGACAGACAGGAAAAGAATTACAAATAAAGAGTGGATAAAATACTTATAATTTTTTACAAATCACAAGTTTCTATAAGAGTGCATAAAAACAACCCATTTGTGAAACATTCTTAAAAAGTAACTAAAGATTTTGCATGAAGTATACGCTTACTAAAAAATTCTCAAAGATATAAGCACAGCTGCAAAAAGCAAAAGCATGAAAGGTAGGATCCACAATTCAACCAAAAATAATAATACTAATAGGGTGAACCATGTAACAGGGTAAATCAATTCTCTTCCTTGTGTGACTTTCTAAACTGGCCAAACTTAATAAAATAATGGATCTTACATTTCTAAGCTTCATATACCATGGTTTTCTGGCAAAGAGTGTCATAGCATGTATTCTGCCAGACGTAAATGGCTAATATACATCAAGCAGAGAATGATTAATTTTGAAGAGCATCATTAAGACTACTCCAGCTAGAAAGTCATCAGATTTACCCGCTACGACTTGATCCAGAATGAAGTATACAAAAATGCAAAGCACTATTCGATAGGCATTGCATACATGCAGTATCCGAAACTTATTAATTCTAATCTCACATTTTAATTTTTGGTTTTAGTTCTATTTTTTTCTGGCAAAGGGTGCTCATGGCATGTATTCTGCCAGACATGAATGGCTAATATACAACAAGCAGAGGGTGATTAATTTTGAAGACCATCAACGAGTTTGCTCCAGCTAAAAAGTCAACTGACTCATCCGCTACTACTTGATCCAGAATAAAGTTTACAAAAATGCAAAGTATTACTAGATATAAAACACTGCATCCATTCAGTATAGGAAGATAATTAATTCTAATCTCATTATTTTAATTTTTGGCTTTAGTTCTGATTTTTTTACAAGTTGGCATCTAACAAATTGAGAATATTGATGAATATAGCAAAAATGAATATTTTGATACATGAATTCTCAGACTGATCTTTGATCCACAATGATCATTTAAGAAAATTAAAGAAAATTAAAAAATAAAATAAAAAGATGTTACCTCTTTTGTAGTCAAAATATTTGCACCCTTAATATCACGATGAATAACACCTTGCTCATGCAAATAGACCAAACCGTCCAATACCTAGTCATGGAGAATTATGTATATTTGGCTACCAAAATTGAGGATAAAGAATGAAAGAAACTGCTGTATCAGAGACAAACCTGAGCAATGAAAACAGCCACCAGTGACTCAGGGAATGGTCCAAATTTGTTGGGTTTAATAATATTAGCAAGGGAGCCATTTTCCACATACCTACATTAAGACCACTTAGCAGATGAGAAATGACAAATACATCTCAACTTTACTGACTTTACCCTTAGAAAACAAATGCGAAATAGAATATAATGACGAAGAAAGATGTGAATGGACAATTACTTACTCAAGAATGATATGCAGGTGTGTCTTTGTCTTTAATGATCCACGATACTTCACAATATTTTTGTGGTTAAGATTCTGCAAGCAAAACCGAGAATCAGGAAACCGCTCAACTTTCCAGTAGATCAAGCAATATCATATATGATATGATTTCATTACTATGATTTAACTGATATCCTATCTTTGCCAATTTCCACCTCTAGATTTTGATTGATGGTCTTAAAGACCAAATAAAGAGGAACTTTTTCAAGGTATCCAACAAAAGCAAAAAGCTATGTAAGTTCTATATGGAAAAAAGGTTCAATCATTACCAAGTGCCTCTTCCATAGGTGGTGAAATTCTGAAATAAGGTGCAATACACTTTCCATTTCAGCTTTCTAATAATCAACAAGTAGAACAAGCACCTACTTCTTGTACCAAACTATAATACATTAGACCTGAGAAAGTGATGAATCCACCTGACAGCTATGAAGTCTTTGCATTTCATTTGATTTTCTGGAATTGTAATTTTAAAAGATCATCTGCCAACATCTTTAGTTAGAAGGTCTTGAATTCAAAAGGATTTTGCATAAACACCGAAACATATCTAATGCTATCTATATAAATCAATAGAATTTAATCAAAATAACAATTAAACATGCAAATTACTATGATATGAGAGTAGTACCTTCAGTAGATCAATTTCTTGCTGATCATGGAATTCACCGAGTGTAGAAGGATGGAGAAAAAAAAATAACATTAAGAATATATCACAGAGAAAAATATACAACTAATATTGCTAATGATCCCAAAAAGCCAACTATTAATCATGCATGGCCGATACTTGACTCTAAAAGCATGAAGTAAGCATTATAATCTGTTAAAGATAAGCTGTTTAGACATGACTAGATCAGGCATTCAGGCTCCTATCGTAATCTACAAAAAAATGAAAATATCTTTTCAATCAAGATTATTAGATTTTCCAGTCCTGTTGGAAAAGCCTACACTCATTGATGGAATAGTTCAGTCCAAGTGTTCTAATCTTACTCCCAGTTTTTTAAATGTCCCCCGAGAAATCCGATAATCCCTCAATATGTCATTTTTAAAGGGTCTCCAATACCAATATGTTATTCAAATATTATATGTCCTTTTGGAGAAAATGTCTGACATATCAGGTTCAGTCCGACACGTCCTCGATATATTAGTTACATGTTCTAAAAGTCGCTCAAAATATGGTAATTACAATTTTAGCTTGTTTGAGATAGATCAGGTATTGACTCAACAACTTGATATATTGATTGCACTTGAAATCTTTCTGCTGGAGAACAAGGGTTCACATCGATTTTGAATCTATCCTTTTCTGTATCATTTACAATGTCAGATATTTTTGTCTTCAGTTATTGTATTTATTTCTTTGTTATTGTTTGTATTTTTCTGTGCCTCACGATGTGAACGGAGTGACTAAGAGAGAGAATCTTATCCTACGGCTATCTAGAAACATTTAGGACTTAAAGATATATTTAACCATCATAATGTCCCAATATTTATGGTATGTCATCAGCATTTGCCATCCAACATTAAAAAAATAGCTGACACGACTGTGACAGCGAGCATTTACAACCTTGGTTTGCTGTGTGCATCATTGTATGAAATTTATTTGCAATGTGTGTAATTCGTGTTGTGTTCTAAATACATTTAGTTTCATATTATTTGTGTTACATGTGATAATGTAATGTACGTAACTATTATGTAAATCATTATTAGGATATACTAATCTATCCAACATAACAGCCCTAGATAGATATCTCGATATATCCTGTCCGACATGAAAATTCTTGGGCCGACATGAAAATTCTTGGCCAAAATTTAAAATCTTGCTCACTGCAATGGCATGTCAGTACCTTACATGTGTGATGTGTGAGTTATCGCCGATGTATATCCCTGTATCCATAAATGACATGAAAATTCCTGGGCCGACATGACAACGACATCCACCATTTAAAATCTTGCTCACTGCAATGGCATGTCAGTACCTTACATGTGTGATGTGTGAGTTATCGCCTATGTATATCCTTGTATCCATAAATAGTTTTTCTCAGCTGCGAGTCAGTTTGTTGTCTGTGTACGTTCATGCCTCTAGATATAGTGAATTATCAACTGGACCAAATATGTATCAATGTTTAATAAAATTGGCTAAATCAGTTCTAGACATTAAAATTTGATATGCTTAGTGATCAAAACCTTAGATAAGACAACAAATTATTAATTCATAATTGAGAACAACTCAAAATTCACATCATAACAAGAAAAGTTGGAATCCTGTAAAAGTGAGTGATCATTTAGAAACTATTCCGATGTTGAAAATAGGAAAAGAATACCATGGTCGACCACCGTTTGAGTTTTGACCTAAAAAAAAAAAAAATAGCATAGCGCAAAGTGCAAGCAACATGATTTTGATTTGACATACTTATAGAAATATATATGTGTCGTTAATATATTTTTTTTTGTACGTGAAATAATTGTCCCTAATAAATTGAACATTAAACGTATAGAAAATAACTACATTAATGTGGACTTTCCTTAGAAATATATTAAATTGGTACCAATTAGTCCATTAATTAGCACCACAATAAAATATCTAAATAGTTAGAGAACAAAAACTAATCAAATTCGATCTTTCAGGCATGTAGAGAATGCAAAGGTCACGATAACGACCCACAAACTATAAGACAAATGGACCCACCACTTATCATAAGGAGAACCTTGCAAACCAAAACCAAACCGACATCAATACATGTAGCTTCATCCTTTCTCTTCCTAAACAAGTAAATTATAGAAATAAAGTTGTGCATCCTATTTGTCGATTATTCCCGACAAAAAAAATCAAGTTATTAATTCTCGCTCTGTTTCTTTGCCTCTAGTGAACACACGTCAATTCATCCCACCTATTTTCTTCCATGATTTCTATGCCATGTTTGTACACCACAAGGTCAAAGACCAATCTTCACAAAATCCACCTCAACAATACTTTTTTCCTTGGACTTGTCTTCTGTTATTGACAACCCCATCGCAGCACTCTATATGCAAGTTTCTCAGTGTCCTCCCCTCCCTTTTTCCTTTTCTTTTTCTTCTCACTACTCATTCATAGTGTATCAAGTGTGCCCTATGAGATAAAAGTTAGAAAAAAAACAAAAATGTGGGTGGGTACATTACATGTGTTACACTAACAGAGAAAATAGTTAATTTCCTACCATCAAAGAAATATAGCAAGCTTATAACATGTTATACTAAGTAACAAAGTATGTATCTTCCAACAATGAACTATACTTAGTTGCAAACTACTTTATTATCATTATAACCTAGGTTACATTGAGGCTCCGTTTAGCATTACTTTTGGACGGCGTTTTTGCATTTGAAAGCTCTTTTAAAAGTGTGTTTAATAAAAAGTACTTATTCTAAAACTACTGTTTTTAGCATTTTTCTCGAAGCACCTAAAATTGTGCATTTAGCTTTTCACAAAGCGAATTTACTTGCCAAAAAAGCTCTGAAGTTAAACATAATTATTTCCAACAGTACATTTGGTACTAGCACTTTTTAGCGAAAGCAATTTTCGTTTACAGCAATACCAAACAAACAGAGTCTAAGGGTGTGTTTGGAATTGGAGTTACATTGCAAGAACTGGAGTTTGTTGCAGTTATCTCACTTACCTTTAATTATCATAACCAAGGTCCAAAATCTCGGTATGGGGAACGATATCGGGTAGCTAAAAAAATTACCAATATCGGCCAAATAAGCATTGATCGATGGATCAGAGTTTTGGTATATGGTATTATTTTAAATAAAAATAATGCTTAAATATTTTATATCAAATAAAATATTGAAACATTAATTAAAATTAATTGATCAATTTTTATTTATTTTTTAAAGTTTGCGGATTTGTGGTAATGCTCACGCCCTAGATCGGTCTGGTTCGGCCGATCCAAATATTTTGAAGGAGGATCAGATCGTCCCCCTCCAAAACCCATCGGATCTGCCAATCCGTTAAACTATTGATCGTAACTACAGTTACCTCACCCTAAAGTTGAGATAACCACATTTATCTAAACCCCATTCACACCTAATTTATTTTAACTTTCCTCTCAAAAATAATATTATCTCAACTGCAGCCTGCCAAACACTTACCCAAAAGATAACTAAAGTTACATTTTGCTCTAAGGTAGCTGGTACGACAACCTAAGTTAGCAAACTTAGTACCTCCACTTATAAAATAGCTCTAATTAAACCCCCAACTATTCCCAAATCGCTCCACATCACCAACTGTCTACACATACGGAACCACAATCTCGACCGAACACATCCAAATCTCAAACCAACACTAAAAAACTACCATCTTCCCTATCAAAGCTCACATCTTTAAACCTCAGTTCCATACCATGATGATGTTGAGATCCTCCTGCGGAATGTTCTCCAGCGAGACCTGCTTGATCGCGACGAAATCCCCATTCTCCAAATCCAAACCCTTGTAAACCCTACCGTAAGCCCCCTTCCCGATCTCATCCCCCAGCATCTACAACCAAAACCAGATTACGTCAAAAAGCGCGTCAACAACAAGTCAGAACATTTGAAGAATTCGAGAAATGGAGGTCTGAAGTAGTGCGCTACTCACGTATTTGTTGTCGAGGGTCTTGTTCTTGTGGAAGTGGGGGGCGGTCGCCGACTGCCGCGACATCGTCGCTACTGGATTGGGAGTGAATTGAAGACTGTAATTGGAAACCCTAGAAATTTGAGGGAAATTTCATGGAGCTCTCTCTCTCTATACTTGGTTGAGGACGGGGTGAGGGGAGGGGGGTTTTGGGTGTGGGTTTCGGACAGCGGTGAACCCGTTTGATTTATATACGGTATCCAACTACGGTGAGGTGACAACTGTTGAGTGGGTAAGTCCCTTCGCGGATTCGATAAAGAGAAATAATACTACATCCACCACTAATTTCACTGCATTTTTTCTTCGCTATCTTAGATGGCACACTTCAATAGGTAGGAAAAGATAGAGTAAGTGAAAGAATTCTCCAATAGAAATATGTCATATAAGATAGTGAACAAAATAGTAGTGAAATTGGAAATGGATGAAGCATTACTCATAAAATATTGGGGAGGAAGAGCAAGAGCACAAAAAGTAGGAAAATGCAGATTTGTTGAGTCGAAAAGTCAATATTTGCAAAGATGGTCGAAAGGGTTGGATGGATTTAGTTTTTTTCTTTTTTTTACCTTACTTTTCTTGGGAAGATGTAGCATGGATTAGTAATGTTTTTTTAATGCAGTGTTGGGATACAGGTGATTTGTTTAGTTTAAGAGAGTTGGGGTCTATCCAAGTCGAACACACTAATAACATTTGTGGCTTGAATTTGTACAGGGTTCTTGAATTTGTTTGAGCAATTTCTTTCATATCGGTTTACTTTCTGGTAGCTTAGGTAGATAACTGATTAAATAAGATGAAAATTTTCCAAAGGCTTAACAAATTGGGAGATATAAGATAAGGCATGTTATACCAAACTTGGAAAAAATAAAAAATAAAATCCCCTGTTTTCCATTTTTTTTATTTTTTTTTGTATTTTTCTTCTTTTTTTTAGTATTTATTTATATTGTACTCTTCTGCTTCTTTTGAACCGTGTATTTGACCTTCATTCTCTATATAATACATCTATTTGTTTTGTAGCCTTTAAATTTGATCTTCTTGATTCGATTGTCTGTCTATTATTTTATCTCTGGTTGATCGGACTATTTTTTATTTTTATTAGTTAATTGTTCATGTCATATTTTTATTATTGTTCCTACCTCTTTTTGGATCCTAATTAATACCCAAAACCCATTAATACACCCTTAAACCCTATTCTTCTTATTGGATGTTGTTTTTATAACCCATTACCCAACACTCATTCACCCACTAAAACCCTAATAATACTCCTTCCTATATATACTACTTACTTTTTATCCCCTCACCTATTCCAAACCCTAGCCGCTCAAACCCTATCTCTTCCAATCTCCCTCCCCCTCCTGTGTGCACCCTGTTCTCTCTCCCGACCACCAGCCGCCCTCCGACTGCCTCCTCCACAATGCCAGCGAAGCTGCCAGCGCAGTCAGTGCCGGCCCTTCTACAGCCCGAAGCCAACAGCAGCGCTCGCCCCCGTTGTCGCACCGACCACCCTCGCAACCTCCTGTTGTCAACAACAGCTAGAAGCGACAACAGCGCTGTGCCGCCAGTCCCTACCGCACCATCGCTGTCCTGTCGGCTGCCCCTAGCTGCCGACCTCCCGATGCAGTGCAAACCCCCCCGGTTGTCCTTAGCCTTGGGTGTTACGCTTGCGATTGATCTCGAGTGTTTTGTGATCGTGTGTTCATGGTGGTTAATGATCTGTTCGTTCGCTTATGTTCGTGCTCGGGAATCCGTTCTCGTTATTCTCGTATTCTCATCGTTTTCACGGTCAATTTCGAGTCAAGTAACTTGTATTCTTTTGTTGTATATACAAGTACTAAATAGTGCCTATAGTGTGGCTTTTGTGTCCAGATTAGTCCTCATGAAAATTCCCTGTTAGGTTTTGTCTCTATTTGTTGATCCATCCGTAGTCATCCTTTGTTACACACACGACATGAAATAACTTAGAAATAATCTAGATTCTTGATACATGTTTGTATGTTATTTCGTGATCCATGATATATTGTATGAATCTTGCATGCTTGATATGTTAGTCGTAGTATTCTTGTGGTAGACTTGTTAAATACCCCATACCATATTATTTTGGACATCTAGTATACCATGTTTCATACTTTGTTATAATTTGGATTGTTGCATATGAATTATTTGATTTAATATATGAGGAAGATTTATGTTTTTACTGCTGCCCAGTTTTTGTTCAGTATTTTATACCCTATTAAGGTCAGTAAATCAAACTTATTTGTGAATATAAATTGTAGACAATGTTGTCTATTTTTCAGAATTTCTGACATATCTCAATTTCGATTTGTGAGTTGCAAGTTATTGCTGTTTTACTACAAATGTGTAGAAAATTTCAAATTCGGTTCTCTGTGAATTCTGTAGAGTCATTTATTTTAATACTGATGTTAAATATAAAATTTTGATCTAATATTTTTCTGGGTATAACTAGACATGACTGGGATTAACCTCTAATTTTTTTGGATTTAATTAATGACATTTATAAATTATTCTATACTTGTGAACAACTACTATATTTTCAGAATTTTCACGCTGTTCAGGAAATAACCATGTTTTCAACCTGATTCTAGTTGTTGTTGATAAAAACTTTGTAAATATAAAGTGTAGCCTGATGTATCTATTTTACGACCCTTTTGACGAATTTAGATTTCGAGTTATACTTTATAATATATCGCTTTTTTAGTACTGATGTATCTAAAGTTTCAGATTTACAAATTCGTTGTATCTTGCTGTTTTCTGATTTTATTTGACTATTTTATCTATGCTGGAAAATTATGAAATTATATTTGCTGATACTAAACATACTAGGGAATACCCCATATTTTTATTGAATTTAATCAGTAAGTTTTTATGCCATTTTCATGCTTATGAATACAACAGTGTGATTTCTGGCTGAACATGTTTTCTATATATAATGTTGTTTTGAGTCCTGTTTCTGTAATTATTATATGACTTACATATGTGCTGGATTAGGACGAGAGTCTATTTTCCCAATTTTCTGACGGGTCCAGATTTGCATGTCTGTGGCAACGGAAATCTCAGATTTGGTGCAGTAGTGTCTTGCTGTCCAGAACTGAAAGTTTCGTTGCCCTAACCTATTATGAGTTGTCTGTCACTTGTGCATGTTTATGTTCCGACTTGAACCTGTCCATTGTTCTTGTCATGCTATTCTTGTCCTGTTAAGGAAAATATCTAGTAGTGGGAAATATAGAAATGTATACTTAGAAGGGGGGCGTGTTTTCCATTTGTTACCAGTGACATGATTACATGACATGTGATTCTGATTATCTGTTTACACGATTCCTGACTATATATTTCCTTATGAGAATGTGTACTCAGAAGGAGGCTCGTATTTCCCACCTGTTACCCGACTACATACTCCCCTATGGGAGGATGTACTCGGAGGGAACCGTAGGTCCTACCTGATGCATGATTACCTGTTACATGATACATGATTCTGATTACCTAGTTACCTGATACCTGAGTACACGGCCTGATATAATCCACTACGAAATCTAAACGTAACTTGCATGTAAGTAGCAACCATGTGGTAAAAATTGGGACGCATGAAGTGTAACTCCCTGTCCCAGTTGTACGTAGTTTATTACGTGAATTTTTTTACTTCAATTTTCAGATCAGTTTTATTTTTCTCTTTGGACTCTTTATCTAAAGCCAGAATATTTTTCTGATCAATTCTACAATTTTGTGATTTTTCGATCGGAGTTGAAATACAAATTTTAAACCCCGATTAATCCTAATCCTAATACTAATCCTAATCCTAATCCTAATCCTGCCTAATTCTACGCCTAACTTCTCATTTTCTCCCCCCCCCCCCCATTTTCTCCTTCTACGCCTAACTCTCATTTTTCCACACATCCTTTGATTTTTCTACACCCCTACTTTGATTTTTCTACACCCCTCCAATCCCTTCCTTTCTATATACACACACACACACACATGCAGAACCTCCCACCTCATTCCCTTCTTCTCTTCCTCTGCCTTCTTCACATCCTCTGCCTTCTTCACACCCGAGAGCTCAAGCAACACCCAAGCTCCACTTTACCTTCCACCTTCGAGCCAACGACTCCGCTTCTACGATCCCGTGAACCCCGAAAAACAACCCGACGCTGCGCCACCTTGTTGTTGTCGTCGCTCACCGTTGCTACCGTTGCTCGCTAGCTACCGTCTTGCCGCCATCCTTACCGCCGTTGTGCCGCCGTCTGTTGCCGACGTCGCTTCTTCTTTTCGTGGTTAACACCACTACCAAAATCGTCACGTTATAAGGCAAGTACCTTATACATTATTTTTGGTTCTCGTACAAACATTTTCCTTTGACTCGTGGCAAGTAGTCTAGTTATCATCATATTTTATTGTCAAACTCTGTTCTAGTCACTGGTTCCATGCTATATCAACTCAAGAGTGAACCGTTAACACATTTCGAATCGTGTTATCGAATATCGAATATTCAACCTTACTATCTCTAAAATTGCTTGACCTTGCACTAAGAATTCGACCATGTTCCCAATACTGAATTGAAGATTTTCTAGGTGGAAATCGTAGCCCATCAAGTCCCGAATCCAGAACATCTTACGGTTTCTCAATCGGATGTATAGATTGTGAGATATCGCGATTTTAGTACTGACATATCATGAATTTCTGAACCTGCACGGGATTACGAACGGTATCTTGTACTGAGAATTTGACCATGTTACCGATACTGGAACGAAAAACTTTCTACATAAAAATCGTAGCCCTTCGAGTCTAGATATCCGAAACATCCTACAGTTTCTCAATCCGATGTATAGATTGTGAGATATCGCAGTTTTAGTATTGTGACTCCGAATTTCCAGAATGCGCGTGAAACATCGAAATCAGCGAAGAATGAATTTGTACGCATAGCTACTATCTTTATAATGTATCGTGTGAATATGCGTTGGAACCGAAAGAGAGTCTACTTTCTAGAATCTCTGACGGAATCGGATTTGCTTTTCTGTAACAACGGAAAAGTGAATTTGAATGCAAATATGTCAAGTTGTCTAAAAATTCATCTCTACGGTTTTGCATATAAACCCATTACTTTTCATATTTAATGAACTGAGTGTATTATTGTTCTTGTAATAATAACTTGCATAGATATAATAGATTGATAGCATGTATTTTATACCACTTGATAATTCCATAATAACTACTCTCGATATATGTACTCGTTTTACGTCTCATGTCCATGATTACTGCCCTTGATATTTTCCTTGGCTAAACTATTTGATTACACCGTTCCACTAGTCGTACCAACTGCATGTTCATAATTAATTATAAAAGAATAACAAGCCGGGGTTATAAGGGTACGGCTTAATAGTGGACAATATAGGGGAGTATACTCAGAAGGGGGCCCGTGTTTCCCGAAATAGTGATTCTTGATTCTTGATTCTTGGTTACACAATTCTTGATTACATAATTCTTGATTACATGTCTTGATACTATCAGTGGAAGATCCGAGTACATAATCCTATAGAATTCACTACTTAAGTCTAAACGTCACATAAATTATATGCACCGAACTTGTGGTATGGGACACAGGATTACGTGCATTAGATAACTTAATAAAATAGATAAAACTTGAGATTTCCACTAAGCATGATTCTTGATTACAAGATTCTTGATTATATGATTCTTGATTACATGACTCTTGATTGCATGACTCTTGATTCTTGATTACATGATTCTTGATTACATGACTCTTGATTACATAACTCTCGATCCTTGATTACATGATTATCGATTAACTGAGCCTAGGTTATCAATTTCTTTTATCTCGAAGTCTAGAATACGCTAGTTACAGTTATTACTTCATGATCATATTGTCCCTGTTCTTTGCTTACTTCCATATTGTATTTGTACTTCTACTTCTTGTTTCTTCCATGTTACATCTTGTTATATTACCCCTTTTTCTGCTTGTTGCTACTTGCTGCCCGAAACTTGCTCTAACGGGAACTTTTCTATTTTTCTTTGAGTTAATAATTATACAGGTACTGATGGACCCGACGAGCAGACTCTCTAGATGATCGTTGCTGCTTCCTTACTACTTCATGTTGTTTTTTTTCAGTCGCTATTTTATCTAGTTGTTATAGCGAACTGCTTATCATATTATTTTAATTCTGGCACCTTGTACTCTTGGGCATCTTGACCCGATGTTGATGTATTATCCAAATGATGGTTATTCTATTTTCATCTCATGTGATTATTATATTTGACTGCGTGATTGTGTTATAAAGATCTTGTTGAGCTTATAATTGTACAGCTTATGGATGATGTATATCATTCGCTGGGCCTCAGTTGCGTGCCTGTATTTCCGTATAGTGGGAAGCGGGGCGTGACATGAAGTGCTACCTAGTTAGGACTAAATACTAGACTTGAAATAACATGATCACCTGTATGTTTCTGTTGCCTATATGTTCCTGTTGCCTGTACATGCTACCAGACACCTGTTACATATTTACTTACTTGCATGATACCTGTTACCCGTCACATGTCACATGCACCCTGTTGTCTCATCATATTACCTGATTATGTCCCTGATTTATGTTAGTCATTCTATCTTGTTATCATGTCTATTCCATGCTTGTTCTTTACTTGCTTCCGCTGTTACCATATACTTGTCTATCTTTTCATGTACTTGTTGTCTGCACTACAAGCGACCCGTAACTTGCATTGACGGGCGTTTTGTTTTTTTTTTTTCCGTTTCCAGCAATTTGTTAAATTGCAGACTTTGGTGACCAGCTGCCCGATGGAGTAGGTGACCAGACTTTCTAGTTGCTGGAGTTCTTGCTATTATTGTTTCATGTTGCTTATTTTGAATAAATGTATTGTTACATGGATCATTTGTATTGGGCAGTTTGACCCAGGATTTATAACTCTTGTTCCATATCTAGTCTATTCGAAATTTATCTATTTTGTTTCAAGTAAATTATGTTGGTTATATTAATTTATTCATGCATGCATGGTTGATTTCTCCTTGTTATCTCTTGATTATTCATGTGAAATGTTTTTTTTTTTGGATAAAAAAGGTGACCGCGTCACCGCTTCATTAATAAATTATTAACGAAACAAGTATTACAAATATATAACATCTATCTATTCCTAGAACGAAACCACGGAAAACAATTACTCGGTAAAGCAAACAACATTAACTAGTCCCTTTCCTAGCTAAAGTTATAGTCGATGCCACCTGTAGTCTGTTCTCCCCCTATCAGATGTGACGCATGCAATTTCCTATTGAACAATCAGATACTGACTCATCACGCACCAACCATAGTTACGACTTGCCCATGCACCTTCAATCGACGTCAAACTTGAACACCGCTTCAGCACCGACTTCTCTACCCCATTCGGTAACACCTAATCAGAACAATATACTGGAAACGACTTGCCTAATCACAATTCTGATAAAGATTTGCCACTCTGCCCATTCAGTGACGTCTTGTCACTTCTCTAATCTAGAACGCTCAACTCATTCACCACCACGGTGGCCGACGTTCTGTTCGTGACGTCGCCGATGACTAGCTCGAACATCGTCTCTGTGACGACTTGGCCACCAGCAGACCTGCAACGACTCACATCACTCTCACCACAGCAACAATCTCGCTCAAACTCCCAATCTAGCGACGACTCGCACATCTACCATATCAACGCCGGCTTGCACATCTATGACAACTGTCACAACTCGTACATCCTCTAGCATATCGACGACTCGCACATCATCCCAACGATGTTGAAAAAATCGAACACCGCATTGGTGAGAATTAGCATGTCACCAACGGTCGTTCAATGAAGGACAAAATGAAGCAACTCAATCTGACATCTTACTCTCGGCCAAGAACTCAAATGAAAGCCCCTGCACACGTTCATTACCTCCCAAAAGTAATTTGAGTTTCAAAACTCTAAATTGAAACTTCTTCAAAATAACTCTCTACCCCAGAAACTCCCTCCATCTTCCCCAATTGTCCACCATGACAACAAACACAACCACCGTCTCCTTCTTGCATACTTACTCCTTTCCCAATGACGTTACACCCTAATCTTTTGATGTGTGTGCACACACTGGGAAGTAAACTTTTCTTCATAATCTTGTCAGTTCTCCTTTCTTTAAACTAATGAAGTGACTTACCGCTAGGCCCTTGTCGCACTCGCAAGCTCTAATAATTGTTCTCACCTAATAACCCACTACCTAGCTTAAAAAAGGTTGTCACTGTAGTTGGATAAAATTCCGACCGGCATAACCTAAACATGTTTCCTGAATTAGTTGCCATAAGAGCATTTGTAATTTTGAAAAATATAGGGAACGAGCTGTTGTAGCCGTTACCTATATTTCCAAAATTTGGAAAAAAAAGGAAACAACACTCTTCTATACTTGAGGGACGATATAAGAATTCCCAAATATAGAAACCGGAAGATCATCTTGCGTCCGATACAAAAATCAATTTTCGGACGCAAGATGATCTTGCGTTTGAGGAATTTAAACAATTAAAAATGAGAAGAAGAAAAAAATATCGAACACAAGATCTTCCTGCGTCCGTTAAAAAAAAAGTTCTGAAAAAACAGACGCAAAAGAAAAAAAAAATCAAAACAACACCAATGCATGAAGGTCTTGCATCGTTTTTTTTTTTTTTGCCAAAAAAATTATTTTTTTCCTATGGAATAGGGCCTATAGAATTGTTTATACATATAGTCTATATTTGAGATTGGTTTGATTTTTTGATCAAGGATTGAGATGAAAAAGGCTTATAGGAGTTGGTTTTTTTTTATCATATCTTATAGGAGTTGTTATGTGTACGTTGCGCAGAAATTTTTTATGTGAATGTGTTGGACTCATTTTTTTATATATAAAATTTACGGCTGACATTGGTTTGAATTTGTTAGATCCACGGTTCGATCAAATTTTGAGTTTTTGATGACTACACGTTCAACTCAAAATTCATATTTTTATTCTCTAAATGTGGACATTTTGAGTCTTGACGACTACTGATGCTCTAAATTTATACTTTTTGAGCTTGGAAACATGAAAATCAACGAAGAACACTGAGGCAGCTAGGATGTTTTGATGGTGGATGTTTTTTTTATGAACAAGAATGTGTAACGCAAGTAAGGATCTTACCATTTAATTTATTTACATTTGGGTATTTTTAATGACATTTCTCCTCTTTATCATTATGGGACTTCAGGAAACTGATTTCTTTTTTGGCTTTTTCCGAGATAGGTCACAAACAAATATGGAAATTTCATATACCTCACTAAAAAATTAAAACTTTCGTGTAACTCACTCATAATAACGAGAAATACCCAAAAAGTTTTTTTTTATTGTCACTCTACTTATGTTAAATCTTATCCTGTATTTAAAAATAACTATTTTGTCCCCCTTTTAGAGTTAGGGTTAGGGATTTAGGGTTTAGGGTTTATGGTTAGGATTATGTTAGGGTTAGGGTTTTAAAAGATGGCAAAATAGTCATTTTAATTTTTAATTAAAAAAATAGTCATAACCCTAAACTTTAACCCTTAATTTTAAAAGATTGCAAAATAGTCATATTTAAACTCATAGTAAAATTTAACATAAGAAAAATGAAAATAGCAAGTTAGTGAGATATATAAATATCAATTTGTGAGTGATGTAAATAAAATTTTCACATTCCGTTAGTGACCTATGTAGAATTGACCCTTGTTTTTTATGTTTTGACGAAACGGATAGAACCAAAAGGCTCCAGCCATGCAATCAAATATATTAATCTGAGTAATGTACAGTCAAAACATGAGCAGATAATTAAAAATTTACAAGATGTAAACATTATATACAACAAGGATGGCTGACAAAACAGTGGATGATCGGCCCCAACAACGGCAGGAAAACGCGCATCACGAACCAAGAATCACCACCGTAGCAGATACTCACTGAGGGCCTCAATCTGAATCCCCCAGGAGCAAAATAACCAAACATAGCAAACGATACAGACGCAATCAAGCAGCTCCCAAATGAATCAGAGCATAAAAAAGGGGAATAAGCATAGAACTGAATAATCAAACCAGTAAAAGCAGAGTGAAGGATACAACGAGTGGCTCCAACGCGGAATATCTCAGCAAATACAATTGCTCAGAATCCATAAGCAACAAACCAATAATCCCAAATGGAAGATTGTACCAACTCCAAGATCCAAGATTAACACCCAAAACAGAGCACGCCACTAACAATTGCTCCCAAATCACAAAATAAAAATAAGCACAGCCACATCCAACTCTGGGAATAAAAGACTCCCCTGATGAATAACACAACAAGCTTAACTAAAACATAACAAAGAACATCATATAAGGGCTAAAGATCAGCCGAGCCAACAAAACCACTGGCCAACATCTTAACAATTGCCAACTGAACAATGGTGCTACATCACAACCATCGATCAGTGCACTTGCACAACCTAAGTGGGAATTAACCCAAGTAGATAATAACCAGGGAGGAAGACAGCTCAAAGACACAAAAATTAAGCCCGGGGAGAAATAGAAAAAACAGTTGCAGCAAAATACATAAGGAAAGAAAGTGAGACTACTGCTAGCATAAACAGTATCACAAAACGAAAACCCCCTTGATGGGAGAGAGTAGAGCTAAACCACCAAAAGTCCAAAAGAAACATACCGAGCCACTTTACTCCTGCAATGAAACAACAAGAGCACAAATAAGGGATTGGGAAAAGAACAAACAGAGCAAGCCATCAATTAAAAAGAAACATCATAAGGGAAAGGTATAAGATTAAATTAAATAGCATGCAGAGCTCTAAGACATTGAGTTGCTCCAATCAATCTATGACCATGAAGCTCATTTTGGCTTCAAACTTTAATGAGGATGACCAAAACTCGAAGAGAAAATTAAAATCCTCAACGATGGATAAAGAGGATGACGCTTGTTGCTTAAATAATCTTTTGTTCCTTTCCATCCAAATAATCCAGATAATGATTTGAACAGAAAAGTTCCAAGAGCGGAGGAATTTAATGCTCGATTGAGGCTTGGACCAACATGATTGTAAATTAGAAGGAAGGGATGATCTCTCCCAAGCTAGGGTAGCAATTTTCTGTAACCCTTGTTTTTTATGTTAACCTGTAACTATTGCACGTATATTGGATTGTCTGAAATTAAAAACTCGTCAACAAGTTAATTTTTACATACATTTTCTATGTTCTGGGTAGTTGTATACATTTTTATGATGTTGAAATTAGGTATATTTACCCCCGACCTATGTATCAACAGATTGTGTGAGCGATGATCATTTTCTAAAGATCACCTCGAGGGATTGGAATAGAATGTGATCATTTGATAGAGATCACCTACATGTCAGGGACTTGGATTCTGACCAGCTACAGATCTCGCCATTAATGGAGAAGAAGGAGGTTAGAGATTGAGAAGAGATCTAAGATTGGGGAAGAAGAAAGAGATATTGAAGAAGAAGAGGATCTGAGGAGAAAGATTAGGGAAATTTCATTCATGATTAAAACTCTATTACATTTCACTACTTATAGGCAGCGGATTTACTCTGACACGTGTGCAACACGTAAAAAGAAACAATTGGACTTTATAATCAGTCCTTAAACTTCCCGCCATAAGCTAGTTGAAAAGGTGCGTAAAGCACGTAAAAAAAATCAAATACAGACTTGAACTACTAAACCCCTGGCTGAACCCATGGTGTTGCTTGGTTGTGATGAGTACTCCGGCAATAGGCTCCGATGGTCAGGTCGATGATCCTGACAACTCCACCCCCCTTAAAAATGAGCTTGTCCCAAGCTCAAAATCATGAAATTGCTCATTATAGAACAGGTATACATAAGGTGGTCCACCATTCCTTTCTTCCTCTGATGCCATTTTCGCTTCTTCTTCAACAAAGATTGGTGTTGCACTCACTTCAAATACCTTCCAAGGGCCAGACAGTTCTAAAGGTTGAGTCCGTCTTCTTTGTGATATAGGTTTTAGATCAAGAACCTGGTCATCATTTCCGTCATAAAGACTGACTGGACTGATCCACTGCTCCTCATATATAGCAACCCTGATAATTTGTATATCAGATTCCCCTTCACCAAACTCAATAGTGTGCACAATTCGCAGTCCCTTGTGGCAACCTTTCACTAAACATTGCTCAAACTTAAAGATTGGTGAAAGAAAGTACTTCGACTCGTCAAATTCTCCCACTGGTATATCAACTGGACCTCTAGAGTACGATCCATTCTCAAAGAAGTCAAGACCTAGTTCCATGCTCATTGAGCCTTCTTCCAACAGTTCACTCTTTTCAAAGTCAAATGACCCAATAGATGGCAAATCAATATTTTTTGAGTTGATTACAGTATGCTTCCCTTTCTTAGAATCAGGACTTTCCCCTTTATAATCTTTAAGAGTACCTTGCATTTGCAGCCTATTTTCTCCAAAAGGATTCAAAGCCACCCAATTTGTCTTTCTATGAATCTGTGAGCAAAGGCCCTCAGAGGGTGACCACTAAATGCGAGATAGGGTGTAGAAGTCATAAAGTTTTTCATTCTTGTCCCCTATGCCAATCGCTTCTATCTCAGCAGTGAAGGGTGAAAATACTGCTCCAACACCTTTCCATATTCCACTCAAACTACTGGCAAAAGTATTCCATGATGGTTTGATTACGGGATCCTGAGTTTGCAACACCGTCTCGATCTCCATCAACATAGCAGCAGAAACAGTCTCAACTTCGGAATCCACATCTTCTAGAGAACTCAAACTTACAGAAGTAGCATCATTTTTCTAAAACAATTGCACTACTGATCTCAGGTTCTTTAACTTCATCATTGGAAATAACCTCGTCAATCGGAACTTCTGAAGTTGGATCTTCTTTATTTTCATCTACAAACTCACTCTCATCTGAAATTGAAGATTGTAAACTATTGATTTGTTCCTCCTCCACAGTCTCAACAGTAGAAATAGAGTCCTTTGTCTCTGAATCTGACATTGACGCTGTTGTAGAACTACCATTATCTTCTGACAAGGTCTCAGGAATAGGCTAAACATTATCAGGCAAATTGCTTACCTGTTCCTTGGCACCACTTAAGTCCAATTCACTAGAACTGGACTCTACTGTGGGAGTGTCGGACTTGGTTGTGGTATCAGCATCAATTTTATCTTCTTCTCCCTGTTCCGAGGTGGTTTTCGGCTGCAAGCTTGTATCATTTTCAGAAGAAGGTTTCATGGCCCTGTCCCGCTCATCAAGAAAAACAGCAATATCCTTATTCCTTCGGAAAGCCCACTCAAATGGGTTGGTTGCCACCAGCACCGCCCCATTGCTAAGCTGTCTATTTAGCTCTTTAACATCCGCCTCTATTGCATCACGCAAACGCCTAATCCTGCACACAATCTCCTCAAACTCACTTGATTCACTTGGAACAATATAATTTCTCCATTGTCCCACTTCAGTAGTCACCTTGGACCTTCCATCATCAATGCCAACTCTAAACATAGTATGCCCATAATCAACTCCCACAACTTTACCCCTATTGAAAACCTTTCTACATCTGGTAACAAAACCTTCCCAACTCAGAGCTCTTTTCCCTGTTAACTTTCCCAACTTCAAAACCTCACTCTTCCAACGCCAAGGGTGTCTACATGACCAACTTTGTGGAGTAAGACCCATACTCATACTAGCGGAAACCTTCTCCATAGGGGTGAGATTGACCATGCCACTTAAAAGGAAAAGAATTAATTGAAGTTCACATATTTTGAAAACTTCTTCCATGATGTTCCTTAGTTTGTTTTGCTCTACATTTTCTTCATTGACAATTCTTGCATTTTTTTGATTCTCAACATCAACCATCTCATTAACAGGATTTGTCTCTCTATTATCGGGTTCTAGCATTTCATCAAACACCTTGAATGTCCCATCACCATTCTTCTCAACACTCTTTACTTTAACTTCAAAACTCAATAAATCTTCACCGTTTAAAACAACTCCCTCTTTATTCTTTCCACAAGAAACCACCTCATTCACCTTCACTTCATCTACAACAACTGATTTGTTAGAATCTTCCAACTCAGTAGAGTCAAATTGATCTATCAATTCCTCTAAGAACAGGGACCAAGAAATTTCATGGATTCGTGGTTTGATGTGTCTATGGAACCATTGTGATGCTCTCCCTCTTAGATGTAGCGTAGCACAGTTCAATTTTTGGGACTCGGAAATCTCATGAACGCCAGGGATCTCATAAAAATTGAAACATTTCTCTATTTCACCAATCCATTCCCTTGGATCACCTTCTTTAAAAACGGGAAACTTTGGAAACTTCAGCTTAACTGGAGTTCCTTTCAAACTAGTAGAGATGAGATTAGGATTAGTTACCTCCTTGATCGGAATTTGAGGATGACCGGTCGGGTACCAAGGGACAACGAGCGGTTGGGAATAGGGCTGCCGTAACTTCAATATTATCGCATCTATTCTTGACAACGCTGCCTCAAACTTTCCTTCCATTTTGATCGACATTACTTGGATCTTCGTCGTCGATGAGAATGGCAGGAGAATCGACGGCTCTGATACCACTTGTCAGGGACTTGGATTCTGACCAGCTACAGATCTCGCCATTAATGGAGAAGAAGGAGGTTAGGGATTGAGAAGAGATCTAAGATTGGGGAAGAAGAGGGAGATAATGAAGAAGAAGAGGATCTGAGGAGAAAGATTAGGGAAATTTCATTCATGATTAAAACTCTAGTACATTTCACTACTTATAGGTAGCGGATTTACTCTGGCACGTGTGCAACACGTAAAAAGAAACAATTGGACTTTATAATTAGTCCTTATACTTCCCGCCATAAGATAGTTGAAAAGGTGCGTAAAGCACGTAAAAAAAATCAAATACAGACTTGAACTACTAAACCCCTGGCTGAACCCATGGTGTTGCTTGGTTGTGATGAGTACTCCGGCAATAGGCTCCGATGGTCAGGTCGATGATCCTGACATACAAGAGTTGGAATAAAGAACACAAATTTGAATATTTTGATTTTGGTTTATTTTCATGTTCTTGATTTTACTACCAAGTAAACATTGTAAAGTTGGGGTTGTTTGCAATTAAACTTCACACTACCAAATTTACTTTCAACTAATAACCATGAGGGTATGAATTATTATTATTATTATTATGGGCAAAAATCAAAGTACCCCCTAACGTTTGGCCTGAGTACAAAATACTCATACAACGTTTGAAAAAATACATTATCCACATTCATCTGTTAACTTAACTCATTCTATTAACTTTGAATTATTAAATTACATTTCTACCCTTACTCTTTTATATCTCAATCTCTTTTTCCTTTCTCCATTTTCTTCATTCTCAAACATTAAACAAAACCAAATCTCAATCTCATTGGCAAGATGATGAGATTAACACATTATCTATTGACATTTAAACTGAATAATTCATCATGATGATTTCCCAGTTAGCAATTACTTCTGGTTGAGAGAAAATTGTGAATACCATATTTTTAAACCTATTAACGTGAATCAGCAAAAGACGCAGAGATATCCCCTTCACATCAAGAAGAAAAGAAAAAAAAATCTTGACATCGTCTTTCCTTCAGTAACTTTATTTTATTTTATTTTTTTGATTGTTAGGAAGATGTCTTTTCTCTGTATGTGTATCAGATCATCAAGTATCAAATTTAGCCGCTCAAGTAGGAACGAGGTTCGAATTTGTGAGTCTGTTAGTTGCATTAAGCAATTAAGTTGTAGGTTCAGCTCTACAACTCAATTTAACACAGAAAGTTGCATCAAATCTTTCAAAATGCACTCACTTATTGGTTGCATTTTTCTCCTCTTCATTTTTAAAGGTTCAGCTGAGATATTTAGAGAACGTTTCCTTAACTTTCTAAATCAAGATGCGATTGATGCTTCTATTATTAACATGCTTGCTGATCCAAAGGTGGTAAAAAGGATTTCAAGCGAGAGAGGGACAAATAGTAATCTCATCATCTTGTCAATGAGATTGAGATTTGGTTTTGTTTACTAATGAGATTCAGATTTGGTTTTATTTAATGTTTGAGAATGAAGAAAATGGAGAAAAGAAAAGGAGATTGAGATATGAAAAGGTAAGGGTCTTATTACCAGTCCTTCTTCCCGAGTTAAGAAACGTAATTTAATAATTAAAAATTAACGGAATGGGTTAAGTTAACGTGTTAATGTTGGGATTGGGGCGTCAACAAACGCCATCTGGTCGCAGCGAAACTAATTAGAGCAATGAGGAAGTCGAAGTAGATGAGGCGAATAAATTGAGCAAGCAAGTAGATCCACCCAACTAATACAAACACAACAACGATGACTTATCCCGGTTAACTTTTGCTTAATCCGGAGGAAAATATAGGGAAATCTGATATTCAACTAGAAGAGATTACAAGAAGTTACTGATTCGCTTGACACAAGGAATTAAACTCACCCACCAAGAACTATCTCTCTCTCGAGCCTCTCTTTGCAATGGTGAAAAGAATCTATGAAGTACTGTCTCTCTTATTGGAGGAGTTTACAATATATATAGAAGAATAAAGAGAAAACCTAGGTCTAATCTTGATCCTCAGTCGTTCGATAAAACCTGAAAAAGAAGTAATTGAATAGGAGCCGCACGATCTAACTTGGAGTTGATAATTGGGTTGAACCGACCTAACAAATCGAGGCCTAAAACTGAACACAGCGCCGCGGGCGGTCGATCGTCCAACAAGACCGGTCGACCGTACCACTCTCTAACTTTTCAGTACAACGAGCAGTCGGGGGTGCGGTCGGAGGGTGCGGTCAACTGTCACCCAGACTGGTCGACCGCAACTAGCCTGAACCTGCTGCTGCTGTTGTTCTCCTTCTACTCGCTTCGACGCTTCGACCCCCCGTGCTTCATATTACCTTCTTTTAATCTGAACAACGAGTAAACAAGACACAATCCTAACAGTTAATAGGTATAATGTATTTTTTCAAATGTTGTATGAACATTTTGTACTCAGGCCAAACGTTGGGGGTTACTTTGATTTTTGAGTTCATGCGTGTTCCCTTTTTAATTTCAAGGAGTTTCTCTTTTAAGTTCATGTGGTGGGTGGGGACTTACGATAATGAAGATGATGCTGAAGAATGAGAGTTCCATGAAAACCGATCAAATATGCGTAACATAGTTTATATAGTAAATTCATCTTAATGACAACTTCTTATCAAGTTTGGAAAAGAAAAATTGAATAACTCAGCATTAAACCGTAGCAGAATATTGTTCTAACTGCAGTAGCATTCTCAAAATATTGTTCACAAGTCATCGAACATTTTGAAAATATTATAGCAATATAAAAGAAATAGTGAAATCCAACATCATCTTACCTAGTACAGTGGTATATGCAACCAACATGCCTCAAGCTCAAATGTGAAAACATTAAAACTTAAAAACAATATCATGCACTAAATTAATGCTCATGTATGCAGTTTCGATGGCCATCAAAAATATACAATTGCAAGTACTCTTACATCGAAAATGATGATCGATCATTAAATCCCCCAAGGATACCAAATTTTGTGATGCAATAACTGATTATAATGAAGAAAATAATGAAGAAAGTGGAAAAATAAGAAAAGATTTGATTATGAAAGGGTAAGGGTAAAAAGGTGTGGGAATTGAGTATACATTCAAAACACTTATCTTGTTGACAGTAGTGTCTTATGGCCCCAACAGTTAAAGTTTTGAGTTCACATGAGGTCGGGGGGTCAATTTCTGCATTCCACATAATATATATATATATATAGAATTTTGCTGTACTGACCCACTTTTTGAAAATATTTGGCGCTCTGACCCATTTCCGAAAACAATTAGTGATCTGACCCAGTTTTGGACACGTCAGCATAAACCGTTATTGGAAATAACGGCACAGGTTATTTACGTGCCATTATTTCCAATAACGGCATCTATATTTTAAAAAAAGTGTCATGCCGTTATTTGGAGTAACTGCATAGGTTATTTTGTTTTTCAACAACTTGTAGTCTCTATTTAGAGAAAAAATTGTAAGTGTGAAAACCTTATAACAGATGCCGTTATTTCAAATAACGGCGTTCTCAATACTGATGCCGTTATTTGGAATAACGGCATCCGTTATAAATTTTTTAATAAAAAAGTAACTTATTATTCATTCCCTCTGTCGAACAAGTTAATTTAAAAAAAAAATAAATTATAACTAATGTCGTTATTCCAAATAACGGCATCAGTTATATTTTTTTTATTATATAAAAATAACTTATTATTCATTCTCTATGTTTCTAAACAACGGCAAGAGTTCATTTATATATAACTGATGCCATTATCTCTAATAATGGCATCAGTCATTCGAATGCCGTTATTGAGGATAATGACATTATTTATAAGTTTTTTTCACACTTAGAATTTTTTAAAGTTAGAAGATTCACACTTGTAAGAGAAATATATTGATGTCGTTATTCCAAATAACGGCATAGAAAAAAAATGTAAAATAGATGCCGTTATTGGAAATAGCGGCATGTAACTAACCTATACCGTTATTTCCAATAAGGATTTATGCTGACGTGTCCAAGACTGGGTCAGATCGCTAATTGTTTTCGGAAGTGGGTCAGGGCGTCAAATATTTTCAAAAAGTGGGTCAGTACGGCAAAATTTTCATATATATATGGGTAAAATGGATATGAGCAACTTGCTCATTTAGTAAATGAGCAATTGATTATGTGGCATGCATGTGATACATTGGACAACTAACCCTTTTAAGGCTTTTCCAATCACATGTATGTCACATCATCAATTGCTTATTTACTAAATGAGCAAGTTGCTCATACACCTTTTTCCATATATATATATATAGAGAGAGAGATAGATAGAGAGAGAGAGAGAAGTGATCCGATGAGATACATCTTAAAATGAGATAATGAGATACATCAATTATGACTATTAGATATGAGAAGATTGAAATGAGTGACTCTAAATTATTTGGATTAATTGAATTAATTAACTTAAAATCAAATTTTTTTCTATATATCAATTATAAAAAAACCTTAAAAAAAACAGCAGCCGGAATTTCTCTCTTACCGTCCCTCATCTCTCATCTCTTTCTCTGTTTCCCTTTTCAAAACCCAACCTACAAAATCCAACCTACAACGGAGTATGGGAGTTTGTGTCCATTCTTAAATTTATGCATAACAGATGTCTAATAATCAAGTACAAACTACAAAGTTGAATGGAAATCATATTATTATAATTATTTGTGCCCAACTATCCATTTACACTCCTAGTCTCGCATCTCCTCTTATAAAATTTCTAAATTCCATCTGTGTTTGATTTTGTCACGATTTTGAACCTTTCAAGTGATTTGGTCATCAATTCAACTCGTGCCACTGGCAGCACTCTTGATCTGAAAGTTGACTTAACATTAGTGTTCGCCTTTCATTTGCCACATCTTTGAAACTAAATTCCCAGTTTCCAGCAATTTTTAATTTTCAATATTAACTTTATCCGCTTTCGTTGATGATGATTCCGGTCTGATTTCAACCAGGTCCCGACTGATCCAAATTCGACAGCAGAACGGAAAAGGAAAACTGTAGAAACGTAGGCAACATTTGATATACCATTAAAGTTGCTTTCCTTTATGTCCAATGCCTCTTGGGTTGTATCATTAGACACTTCAGAACTGATTTATTGTTCGAGCTCTATCCTTTCTCGTCAGTGGTTTAAGCTGTTGCAGAATTTGATTCTTATCTAATGGAGTTGGCAAACGGAGTATGGGAGATGAGCGGTTGGGTTTTGAAAAGGGAAATGAAAGAGAGATGAGAGATGAGGGACGGTGAGAGAGAAATTACGGCTCCTGTTTTTTTGGTTTTTTTTATAATAGATATGTAGAAAAAAAATCCGATTTTCAGTTAATTAATTCAAGGAGTTTTGTCTGTCCTGTTCCTGTGGTGGCACTTTGCTCATTTGCTACATTTTCTTTCTTTTTCGGAGGGTTCTTTTTTTGGAGGGTCTGATTGTTGATCAACCACGATTACGTTGATCTTCTTCTATTATCTTAGCTGCTTTCGAGCATTTCTATTTCTTTCATGTTTTGTTCCTTTTCGGTCTTACATCTTATAAACTGATCTGTGCATATTGTATATTGTACTCTTTTGATTATATATAATACGTTTTGTGGTTGGGGTCCTTGGACCCTATCCGTTTATCCAATAAAAAAAAAAAAGAAAAGAAAAAAAGTAAGGAGAAGAAGAAAAGGGCCTAACTACACAAATGGTTATTGTTAATCAACAACGCAAACATATAATAGTTTAGTTTAGTGCCTCTTTTCAGTGTCTGGTTAATCACACAAGATTCCCTTAGAACATTAAGAAGGCAGGAGAATCTTCCCCTAAACCCTCCAAACTTAGTTGCAAATTAAGTAATGGTGGTACTCACTGAGAGAGTTCCATATGCTTGAAGACAACCACGTATCATACTCAATTACTTTCCAAAACAGTCCAAATAGAATTCGGCCAGGAGCGTATATTGCTTCCAATTGTTGGAATTAATTTTTGTAGTTTTCCGGACCGAATTCTGGCAAGCTCCCGCCACCGACGGCGCCGAAAAATGAGTGGATTGCGATCCTCTTGACGAGTACTATTCCGTGGTGTACTCACTTGCCAAAAACGAATTCCGTATGAATGAGAAATGTTGGTCCAAAGTTGAGTACTTGAAATGTACTAACTTGGCAATTTGGAGAAAATAAATAGTCCCATATCGGAAATTGGGAAATATTTTTTCTAGTATATATACTAGAAAACTGGACTAAAAGGCGTGGCCCGGGGGTTACCACTAACGTGTAGTGTAGAGAGGACTTAGCCAGAATGACAAACACACAAACATACGCGCGCGCCCGGCCCGTGGCTTAATTTTTTTATTTTTTTTTTTTGCCCAGACAAAAACTTTTTCCCTACTGAACTGATGAGGCTTTCAGATGAATCAACAGTTATGAATCTGAACAGTTATGAATCTGAACCACCACTCTGCTATTGCAGAGTAGTGGACCATTACTCTGCTGTTACAGAGTAATGGGCCTCTGAAAAGTCTCCATTCTCTTTTAAAGGCTACTGAATCCAGACAGAGTTTTTCTTGGACAGAAAAAGTTTTATTCTTCTTCTTCTTCTTCTCCTCTGTGTCAACTGAGAGTACATCACAGACAGCAGTTCGCTGAATCTCTGAAGCAAGGGTGCTGCTCTTCAGAGAAGGTACAATTATATCCTGGGAAGCAATTTGCCAGCCACCGTCACACTACGGGGCGAATTCTGCTTTAAGGAGAGAGATTCTCAATCTCGACTCTGTGCAAAGCCTTTCGTTTACTATTTTTATTTCCTGTATTTCAGTTCTTCACAATTGCTGTTGGGATTTTTCACATTTATAAAATCGGGATCTAACAATCTTCAAGCAAAATTTTTTCCTCACTGATTCTAACAATTTTTGTGAAGTTTATTTACAGGTACTGTTATTAATTCGGAAAAAACAACAACAACTAATAGCTTTGTTTCCAACTATTTCAGATAAGAACATGGAGAACACACAAAGTGATATTGCAAGTGGGCTTATCAGTACCGAAACACCGGTGACCCAAAATGTGACTGCACAATCGGTTGCGGCACATTCGGTCGTTCTGCCCATGCACATAACCGTGGGAGAAAAACCGGAGAAGTTCAGTGGAACTGGATTCAAGAAGTGGCAAGGGAAGATGCAGTTCTATCTGACCACCTTGAAGCTGGACAGATTCCTCACTGAATCTGCCCCGATGCTGGCACCAATGGATGCACACTCTGTTGCTACAGTTGATGCGTGGACTCAGGGTGACTACCTCTGCAGGAACTACATCCTAAATGGCTTGGTAGACCCCCTGTACAACGTCTACTGTGTCTTCAAGACGTCCAAACTCCTGTGGGGGTCCTTGGAAAAGAAGTACAAAACAGAAGACACCGGGTCCAAGAAGTTTGTAGTCGACAAATTTCTTGACTACAAGATGATTGACTCCAAAACTGTTGTGAGTCAAGTCCAAGAACTGCATGTTATAATGCACGACATTGCTGCAGAGAACATGACGCTGTGCGAACCATTCCAGATTGCAGCGTTCATCGAAAAACTTTCACCTGGATGGAAAGACTTCAAGAACTTTCTCAAACACAAGCAAAAGGAGGTGTCTCTTGAAGACCTAATTGTCAGGTTGCAGATTGAAGAGGAGAATTGCAAGACTGACAGGTCCTATGGAAATCAGTCCATAGAAAAGGCCAACATCGTGGAGCACGAACAGAAGGGCAAGAAGAGAAAGTTTCTGCCACAGGCCTCAAACAAAAAACCTCATGCAAAGAGGTTTGCTGGGAAATGCCACAAGTGTGGTAAGTTGGAGCACAAAATTTCTGAGTGCCGCAGTAAGGACAACAATCGTTCAGGAATAGGACATGCAAAAGGGAATAAAAAATCCCATGCACACATAGCTGAGAACTTGTCCACTGGTCTCTCTGACCTGGACCTCTGTGCTGTAGTATCAGAGGTAAATCTTGTGGGGAGTAACCCTCGTGAATGGTGGTACGATACTGGGGCCACCAAGCATATATGTTCGGACAAGGAAATGTTCACTTCATACCAGAAGTGCAACAAAGATGAACAGCTGTTCATGGGAAACTCTTCCACCTCCAAAATTGCAGGAATAGGAAAGATAGTGCTGAAAATGACTTCAGGCAAAGAACTAACACTCACAAATGTGCTGCACGTTCCAGATATTAGAAATAACTTGATATCAGGTTCCTTGCTAAGCAAGAATGGATTTAAGGTTGTTCTTGTTTCTGATAACTTTGTGTTGTCTAAGAATGGGGTATACTTAGGTAAAGGATATATAAATGATGGACTGTTCAAATTTAATATAATGACAGTCATCCCTAAAACTATTGTTCCTGTTGTTCCCAATGTTAACCTATTGCCTATGTTGTTGAGTCTTCTACTGTTTGGCATGAAAGACTAGGCCATGTTAATATCAATTCCATGCATAGATTAATTAATATGAATTTGCTACCAAAATTTAAGGTAGATAACTCTGAAAAATGTGAAGTTTGTATGGAGGCCAAACTCACTAAAACTCCATCACGTTCTGTAGAAAGAAACACAGAAACTCTAGGTCTAATTCACACGGATCTGTGTGATTTAAAATATGTGCAGACCAGAAGTGGCAATAATTACTTTGTGACATTCATAGATGATTGCACAAAATTTTGTTATGTATACTTGTTGCATAGCAAAAATGGGGCTTTGGATAAATTCAAAGAATATAAACTTGAGGTTGAGAATCAACTTGGCAAAACGATTAAAATCGTTAGGAGTGATAGAGGAGGAGAATATGATGCACTATTTAATATGTTCTGCTCAGAACATGAAATAGTTCATCAGACAACTGCTCCTTACTCACCCGAATCAAACGGTACTGCCGGGCGCAAGAACCGAACTCTAAAGGAGATGATGAATGCCTTGTTGTTGAATTCTGGCTTACCCTAAAATATGTGGAGAGAAGCGTTGCTGACTGCCAACTACATTCTCAATAAAATACCTCACAAGAAAACTGGCAAGACACCATACGAACTATGGAAAGGTAACGTACCTTCGTATAAATACCTCAAAGTGTGGGGGTGTCTAGAAAAAGTGGCAGTACCTAACTCGAAACAGGTCACCATCGGATCTAAGACGATTGATTGCATATTCATAGGCTATGCACACAATAGTAGTGCATATCGGCAAGGATACTACGTACTCCAAACGTACACGTGAACAAGAAAATGCAAGCACTTCGGTTGATGAACCAGAACATGATACTGATGAGCCTAGACGAAGTAAACGGGCTAGAACATCAAAATCATTTGGTTCTGACTTTGTAACGGCCTTTCTGTTAGAGAATGAGCCCAGAACTTTCAAGGAAGCCATGTCTATGCCTGATGCTCCTATGTGGAAGGAAGTAATCAAAAGTGAAATAGACTCCATTATGCAAAATCATACATGGGAGTTAGTCGACTTGCCTTCTGGATGTAAAGTTCTAGGATGCAAATAGATTTTCAAACAAAAATTGAAACCAGACGGTTCAATGGAGAAGCATAAGGCAAGACTTGTGGTACAAGGATTTAGGCAAAAGGAAGGCCTAGATTTCTTTGATACATATTCCCCAGTTACAAGAATAACTTCCATAAGAATGCTGGTAGCTATTGCAGCTCTACGTAACCTGGAAATACATCAAATGGATGTTAAAACTGCATTTCTAAATGAAAAGTTAGAAGAAGAGATATACAAGAAACAACCTGAGGGTTACGTTGTTCCTGGACAGGAAAATAAAGTGTGCAGGCTTGTAAAATCCCTATACGGACTGAAACAAGCTCCAAAGCAGTAGCATGCAAAATTTGACAATGTTATGATGTCAAATGGCTTCAGAATAAATGAATGTGATAAGTGTATTTACATCAGAGATACTCCAAATGGATACATTCTGGTGTGTCTGTATGTAGACGACATGCTCGTTATTGGAAGCAATAATGACATTATCAAACAAACTAAGAGCATGCTTAGTGGCAAGTTTGATATGAAAGACTTGGGAATTGCAGACGTCATACTGGGAATCAAAGTTTCCAAAACTTCTGAGGAAATTACTTTGTCTCAAGCTCATTATGCTGAGAAAGTCCTTGAAAGGTTCAAGAATTACTTGAATAGAACTGCGAAAAGTCCTGTGGATCCCAGTCTTCACTTATTCAAAAATACAGGTGAAAGCATATCACAATTGGAATATGCACGTGTAATCGGTAGTCTGATGTACTTAACAAATTGTACACGACCGGACCTAGCACATTCGGTAAATGTACTGAGCCGCTACACGAGTAATCCAGGACGAAGTCACTGGAAATGAATAACTAGAGTATTGAACTACTTGCGATATACTCAGAGTTATGCACTGCATTACACCAGATACCCAGCAGTAGTAGAAGGCTACAGTATGCCAACTGGATATCGGAATCCAAGAACTAAAAATCTACAAGTGGATATGTCTTCACACTTGGTGGTGCAGCTGTGTTATGGAAATCCCCTAAACAAACGCTATTGGCCAGATCCACCATGGAATCCGAGTTTATTGCTTTAGACAAAGCGGTAGAGGAAGCAGAATGGCTTCGAAACTTTTTAAAGGATATTCCTATGTGGAAAAACCAATGTCGGCTTTATGTGTATACTGTGATAGCCGATCGGCTATAGCACGGGCACTGAGTTGTATGTATAATGGTAAGTCTCGTCATATCAGAAGGCGACACAAAACCATTAGACAACTGCTCTCAAATGGAGTAATCTCTATAGAATATATCAAATCGGTCGACAACCTAGCGGATCCATTTACTAAAGGTCTGTCGCGAGAGCAGGTTGTGTGATCATCAAGAGGAATGAGTTTAAAGCCTATGACAAAAGAGGATACTTGATGGAAATCCTACATAGGAATTGGAGATCCCAAGATCTAGGTTCAAAGGGACAACTAAATCTTGTTGAATCGATGGGAGCACTGAGAGATTAAATCTCATACACACTCTTAGGATGATAAAACAGTGCTGCTTGCCAAGAGTTAGGATAAGCTTGGCTTTTAATGATTCCCATAGCTTTGAAATAAAAGTGGGGTATAGCAGGATACTCTTTATGGGCAATCACCTTGTGAGTGTGAAATGGGGCCGTTTCTAGGAGAATGAAGAGAGGCTACATTCTCCAAGTTCACTCACGATTAACCAGGGATGTTCAAGGCCAAAATGAACACAACAAGAGAACTTAGTTCTGTGAGGAGATGAAACTTTGTAATAGTTATTGTCTAAGTTCACATCAAAGCCCGGGTAGTTCAAGACAGCATGATCACTACCTGGTCAAGTGAATCCGATAGCTACTTACTAAGGGTGGTTCAAAGTGGAAAAATTACTACCATTCCTGATGCAGTAATTTTTCGATTGTACTCTCAGAGTTTTTCTCTCAAGTTTTTTTGTTTTTCTGTCGTGTCTGGATTACATGGTCTGGTAATTTCCATTAATGTGGGGGATTGTTGGAATTAATTTTTGTAGTTTTCCGGGCCGGATTCCGGCAAGCTTTCTCCACCGACGGCACCGGAAAATGAGTGGATTGCGATCCTCTCGACGAGTACTGTTCCGTGGTGTACTCACTTGCCAAAAACGAATTCCGTATGAATGAAAAATGTTGGTCCAAAGTTGGATACTTGAAATGTACTAACTTGGCAACTTGGAGAAAATGGATAGTCCCATATCGGAAATTAGGAAAGAATTTTTCTAGTATATAGAAAACTGGAATAAAGGGCGTGACCCGGAGGTTACCACTAACGTGTAGTGGAGAGAGGACTTAGCTAAAATGACAAACACACACGCGCGCGCACGCGCGCCCGGCCCGGGCCCTGGCCTCGGGCTCGGGCTCGGCTTGGCTTGGCTTGGTTTGGCTCTGGCTTAAAATTTTATTTTATTTTTGCCCAGACAAAAACTTTTTCCCTACTGAACTGATGAGGCTTTTCAGATTCGGTAATTGGTACCATTACTCTGTAACAACAGAGTAATGGCTCAACAGTTATGAATCTGAACCACCACTCTGCTGTTGCAGAGTAGTGGACCATTGCTCTGCTGGGCCTCTGAAGAGTCTCCATTCTCTTTTAAAGGCTACTGAATCCAGACAGAGTTTTTCTTGGACAGAAAAAGTTTTATTCTTCTTCTTCTTCTTCTCCTCTGTGTCAACTGAGAGTACATCACAGACAGCAGTTCGCTGAATCTCTGAAGCAAGTGTGCTGCTCTTCAGAGAAGGTACAGTTGTATCCTGGAAAGCAATTCGCCAGCCACCGTCACACTATGAGGCGAATTCTGCTTTAAGGAGAGAGATTCTCAATCTTGACTCTGTGCAAAGCCTTCCGTCTACTGTTTTTATTTTCTGTATTTCAGTTCTTCACAATTGCTGTTGGGGTTTTTCACATTTATAAAATCGGGATCTAACACCAACCGCATGATTTGAGTGAAAATTTCACTGTAATTTGTTCGGGGGTCAATGTTCGTGCATTTCTTCTCAAGAATATAAGTGAAAACTATAGTCAAAGTGATCATTCAAAATCGATTAACCTTAAAAACCTATTTTGATAGCAGAGCATTTAAAATCGATTAACCTTATCTATAATTGTGCACCAAGTTAGATTTTGATTCAGAAATATGGGCACTTGCGATATATGTGAATTCATGAAAATTAATCATTCCACAATGATAGGAGCCGCAGACAAGAGCTTTGGAATGAATTAATTTACATTAGGGACAAATGGAATCTGCCATGGATGGTAGAGGGAATTTCAATATCGTCAGGCACATGCATGAAAGAAGCGGAGGGGTGGGTAACGTACATGATAGAAGAAAATTCAACAAGGTTATCTAAAATCAGATGTTGATGGAAATCTCTGTTAAAGACCGTTGTTTTACTTGGTCTAATCATCGAAGGGTACTAGTTCTGGCTAAACTGGACAAATTTCTCATATCTAATGACTGGGAGACGAATTTTCCCTTGTCTATGGCAAGATTGTGCATCTGTAATACTTCAGATCATGTTTCTATCATTATAAGCACCAAGGAAGAAGGAAAGCAGAAAACAAAATCTCCCGCTTTGAGAAAATGTGGCTGACCAATAACGAGTGTCATGAACTGGTCAAGACAAGCTGGGAAGGGAAAATCATTTAGGCAGAACCAGCAACTAGGCTGGTTAGGAAACTCTCAAGACTCAGAAGAAGGCTAGGACGATGGAATAAAGATGCATTTGGGAATATACTTCAAAGGAAGGAATCGATTTTGAAAGAGATTAATGAGCTAGAAAGGAAGGAGGAGGCAGATGGATTGGATGATAATCAATTTCAAAGATTAATGACTTGTAGGGAAAAACATTTGCATAATTATAACAAGGAATAAATCATATGGCGTCAACGGTCAAGGGTAAAATGGTTGGCAGAAGGGGATGCAAATACAAAATACTTTCATAAGGTCACAAGCATGCAACGGAGGAACAACTTCATTCCACTCACTGGATATTGAGGGAAACACAGTGTCTGAGGAACTACATATAGCAAAGCACGTTCACGACACATACAAGGAATTATTTGGGCAAAACATGGATGGACAATGCGAGTCCGCGAAAAATCTTTGGGAGGAGTTACCGGAAGAGACTCAGGAACGAGTTGCAGCACTACATGATCCATTTATCATGGAAGAGGTCAAGGCGGCAGTAAGGGAGATGAGTCAGGATAAGGTGCCAGAACCAGATGGGTTCCAAGTTTTCTTCTACAAACAATTTTGGGAAATTATCAAGAATGACTTAATGGACGCCATGAATGGTTTTTATAAGGGCTCATTAGATTTGGGTCAATTAAACTATGCCAACGTATGTCTAATTCCGAGGAAAAATGTGGCTACAGAGGTTGGGGACTATAGGCCTATCAGCTTGATTAACTGCTCAGTTAGTACAATCAAGAAAGTCTTAACAAATAAACTTAGAGGTCTGATTGAGGGCATTGTGGAGGAGTACCGGACCAGATTTATTGTTGGGAGGGATATTCTAGATGGGGTGTGATGCGATTTGTTTTTGGTCGCAGTGTGGATGCACCAGGTGTGAGTTCGGACTCAATTTGTAATGAGGGAAGAGTGCGGTACCGGACGGTGAGCGAGAGGCTCGCTTCGGCGCTTGAGGATCGGCTCGGATGGCCTCGCCTCGAGTACCTGCAGACGGTCCTGAAACACCGGGATTTATCCCGGTGGCGGACCCTCCGACGATCTAGTTAGTCTCTGTGAGAGAGTAGCAGTAACTAGGAGAATTTTGGGTAGCAAAGATTGATTACCTGAAAAGGTGGGTTAGGGTCTGGTATTTATAGGGAATCCCAACCGGGTTTGGATCCGCTTGGGGGCCGGGTCTGAACCCGAAAGCCCATGGGCCTGACGTGGCAGGAGGCCCAGGGGGTTTAGGGCGGACGTGGCAGCGCCCAGAGCGGTATAGGGCTAACGTG
Source organism: Hemerocallis citrina (assembly GCA_017893485.1). Lineage (NCBI taxonomy): Eukaryota > Viridiplantae > Streptophyta > Magnoliopsida > Asparagales > Asphodelaceae > Hemerocallis > Hemerocallis citrina. The sequence continues at coordinate 284,471,083 of CM030363.1, forward strand.
GCAGAGCCCTAGGTGGTATTTGGAGCTGACATGGCTGATCATGGGGCTCCTGTGCCTCTGGGAGAATCGGATGGCTTAGGTCGTGCCAGGTCATCCTCATTTCTTGCCAGGCTGGGTAGACGGCCCGTGGGGCTGTCGCAGATCAGAGGCCGAGGGCCATCGAGGCTCGTCGGATACGAGGAGACCAGTTCTGTGGGGGGTGATTTTACGGCTCGGTGCCGAGGCTGTAGTGGTTCGGGGCCGAGACGGATTGTTTTTTCTTTTCTTTTCGAGTGAGCCATCCTGGGCCCTGGCTGGGCCCCAGGCCATTTTTACCCTACCACAGGGTGGCATTAGTCCAAGAGGTCGTACAAGATTGTAAGAAGGCGGGGTTCATACTAAAACTAGACTTTGAGAAGGCTTACGACAAGGGTGAATGGAAATGCTTGCTGCAGGAAAGAGTTTGGGGCTAGGTGGATCAGATGGATCGAGACTTGGCTAAAAATTGCAAAGGTAAATATTTTAGTCAATGGGACCCCAAGCAAGAAAATCAGGTGTAGGTGGGGACTTAGACATGGGGACCCACTATCACCGATGTTCACAATAGTGGCGGATGGCCTACATAAAATGCTACAAGCATACAGAGATAAGGGACTAATTAATGGGTTGGGAATGAGGAGGGGGGTATCCGCGGTAATGAACATCTAATATGCGGACGACACTTTGATCTTCGGAGAGTGCGACATTGCCCGGGCAACACTCCTGAAGTGGGGATTATATCTTTTTGAAGATTGGTCTGGATTGAAAGTGAACTTCCACAAAAGAACTATTACTTTGTTGGGAGATATGGTGGAATCAGGAATTGCAATTGTAGGTATTCTCAACTGCCTGATCCAGAAGTAACCTATTAAGTACCTGGGTTTGCCAATTGGCAGCGGCAAACTTCGGAGGGTGGATTGAAATGGTTTAATTGAGAAAATCGTGAATAGACTCGAGGGATGGAAGGGAAAGATGCTCTCTTTCGATGGGCGCCTAGTTCTGTTGAACTTGGTCATTAGCTCTATCCTTTTTCGAGATACTCGTTTGGGCTATCAAGAAAATTGATAGACTAAGACGATGGTTCCTTTGGCATGGGTCAGGGGCAGACGGAAAATGATACTCGTTAATCAGGTGGGGGTGTTAGGATCTGTGGCCTCGAATACATGTAGGCACGGAGTACTTGAAGTTGGAGAAGAAGAGGAGTAGACAAAGAAGCAAAGGAAGACAAGCAGCAAGTAGAAGAAGAGAAGCCTGGAGGGTTGCGGTCGACCGGCTAGGGGTGCGGTCGACTGACCTAGTCAACTGGGAGTTCTTCGAGTGTATTAGTCCAACAGAGGAGAGGACGGTCGACAGACCTTGGGGGTGCAGTCGATCGGTCCGCTCTTTAGGTTGGTTCTACACGTTGCGGTCGACCGGCTTGGGGTGCGGTCGGCCGACACCGACGCTGATTGTTCTTTTGGGCTTACAGGAGAAAGGCCCAATTTGCTATATTTGTGTTTATCTTTTAGGGTTTATTTGGGGGCAATATATATGGCCGTAAACTCTAAGGTTTAGTATGTCGTGATCATTATTCAACTTCAAGAGAGATTGTGCCGAGTGTTTCAAAGGTGAGAAAGAGAGAGATTAAGAGTTGTAATCTCTTTTGTAATCTTTATATTTCTTTGGGAATAAGAAGTATTGGTTATCTCTGCATATTGGTTGTATTCTTGTGAGATCTATATATTGTGGTGGCTTATTCTTGGTTCATCTATTTCTTTGGAGTTTTCATTGCTTATGGTGCACTTTCGCTATTAGCACTATGAGTTGGGAGTAGATTTCTACGACAAGTGGTATCAGAGCAGTTGGTTCGAGATGGCCGATAACAAGATGAAGATCGAGAGATTCGATGGGAGTGACTTCGCGATGTGGAAGATTCAGATGATAGCGTATCTTCGTCAGAAAGATTTTGATGGTCCGTTGTTTGATGAGAAGCCGGTTGGTGCAGACAAGGATGTGAAGGTCTTGGCAGAGTAGAATCATTTGGATCAGAAGGCGCTGGGGCAGATTCAGTTGGGGCTGAGTAGGAAGGCGTTACTTCATATCTTGAAGGCAAAGACCACAAAGGAGGCTATGGAGATTCTCACGGATATGTATGAGAAACCGTCGACATCTAATCAAATTCTTCATCTGAAGAAATTGGTTAATATGAAGTTGAAGGAAGGGGGTTCAGTAGCAGAGCATGTGAACAATTACTGTATGGTTTATAACCAAATGGAAGCTGCAAGTTTGAAGTTTTCAGAGAGGAGGCAGTCATTGTTACTTCTATCTACTTTACCCGATAGTTATGGTATGGTGGAACAGACTATTACAGGTACTATGACAGATTCGATGACTCTACAGGATGTGGTGAGTAGCATTCTGAACGAGGAGGTGAGAATGGTGAGAAATGGGAGATATCCATCATCATCTTCTAAAGATTCCGCTATGTACGTTGAGAAGAAACGTCAGAGATTTAAGAGCAGTCGAAGAACAAAGGATCAGAGTAGTTCATCTGAGAGTGGATCTGATGACAGCGATGGAGGACATGGGCTTGAGTGCTGGTATTGTCATAAGAAGGGTCACATGATGCGCAATTGCAAGGCTTATATGAAGAAGAAGCAGGAGAAACCGAAGAGAGATACTCCAAAGGAAGCTCAAGTGGGGCTTATTGAGAATCTATGCTTATCAGCTCGGGAGAAGTTAGGCACTCAAGATTGGTGTATTGATTTGGGAGCTTCTTTTCGTTGCACTCCGAGGAGAGAGATATTTGATGACTACGAGGAGTGTTCTTTTGGGGATGTGATCGTAGGGAATGGTCACCGATGTCCTGTATGTGGGGTTGGTACTGTTCGCATGAACACCATTGATGATCAAAGTGTTGTCTTGCGGGAGACAAGGCATGTTCCAGACTTGAAAGAAAATCTTATCTCGATTGGAAGGCTAGACAAGGAGGGGTTGTCTACTACAGTTGGTAGTGGGGAGTACTGCACAGCTGCAGGTTCAAGGGTGGTTGCAAACGGGAAGCGTGGGGGAACGCTGTATTTGCTTAGAGACGTGAGGGGTGTTTCTCCTGTAGTTGACTCTCAGCCGGAATCTAGTAGTAGGTTGTGTGGGGTGCAACTGAGTTCTTTCAGTCGTAGAGGGGAGGTTACTAATTTAGTGGGAGATGCTGGCCATGGAAGTGATCCTAGTGGGTAAGACGTTGCTGCGGTGAGGGTACTTTGCGAATTGACAGTTGAAGCTTCAAGTCACTCTTGTGAGGTAGAGAGCACTGGTATCGATATGCGGGGTGATGTCGATGAAGGTAACCGAATTGAGACTGTAGGGGTTGAACAATCTGCGGAGTTTATGGAGGTGTCATCCACGGAGGTTTCTAGTGCGGAGGGTGCATTGAGAGGTGTTGAACCATGTCCGGTGTTGATGGAGATCTTGCGAGGTGGGGAGTCTCATAACACGGAATTCGACACGGGAGGTTGTTTCTCCGGTATTCGTGCTCTATGCGATTGGTGGACCACATCCTTCATGAGGTGATGAGGGGTGGTTGGTGCACTCCACGTGGTGGAGTGGCGGAGGTGCTCTTCATATGAGTGGGGAGTACTTGGGTCTTCCATGAAAGTGGGAGATGGCAGAGATAATGCGAGGAAAGATTGCAATAACTTTAAAGCGTGATGTATTTGGTCCAAGTGGAAGATTGTTAGGATCTGTGGTCTCAAATACATGCAGGCATAGGGTACTTGAAGTTGAAGAAGAAGAGGAGTATACAAAGAAGCAAGGGAAGACAAGTAGCAAGTAGAAGAAGAGAAGTCTAGAGGGTTGCAGTTGACCGACTAGGGGTGCGGTCGACCGACCCAGTCGAATGGGAGTTCTTCGAGTGTATTAGTCCAACAGAGGAGAGGACGGTCGACTGACCTTGGGGGTGCAGTCGACCGGTCCGCTCTCTAGGTTGGTTCTACACGTTGCGGTCGACCGGCTTGGGGTGCAGTCAACCGACACCGACGCTGATTGTTCTTTTGGACTTACGGAAGAAAGGCCCAATTTACTATATTTGTGTTTATCTTTTAGGGTTTGTTTGGGGTCTACATATATGGCCGTAAACTCTAGGATTTAGTATGCCGTGATCATTATTCAACTTCAGGAGAGATTGTGCCGAGTGTTTCAAAGGTGAGAGAGAGAGAGATTGAGAGTTGTAATCTCTTTTGTAATCTTTGTATTTCTTTGGGAATAAGAAGTATTGGTTATCTATGCATATTGGTTGTATTCTTGTAAGATCCATATATTGTATGGCTTGTTCTTGGTTCATCTATTTCTTGGGAGTTTCTATTGCTTGTGTTACACTTTCGCTATTAACACTACGAGTTGGAAGTAGATTTCTACGACGGGGGGGGGTCATATGAAGACGAAAAGAATTTGGAGGGTTAGGCATTATCAATATTCGACAAATGAACCATGCCCTGTTGTGCAAGTGGTGGTGGAAAGTCAAATTAAAGACTGCTAAGATTATTGGAAGAGAATAATTCTTTATTGATTAATTTTAATAAACTGAATACAATATGACTCATACATATAGGGTAGAATAGAAGATTAAACTAATACATAACCAATATGGGACTAAACTAATATATCATCTAACACTCCCTCTCAAACTCATGTTGGTTCAAGCAACAAGAGTTTGGAATACCGACGATGTTGATGTGGAAGGAACGACAAACTGTGGTGCATTGACGGTGCTTGATGGCGCATGTGACGGAACTGAGAAGTAAGGTGTTGCGGAAAGAAGTAGTGGTGGCTCACTATTGAGATCTCACCCCGAACAGTGGCATGATCTCCATATCCCGATCTATAATGGGATCTCACCCCTGACTTGAGACATAGTCGATGATGGGATCTCACCCCTGAACTGAGAAATACACTGAAGGGATCTCACCCTTGACTTGAGAATGGTCAATGATAGGAACTCACATCAAACTTGAGAATTATCGATGATGGGATCTTACCCTAGACTTGAGAATTGTCGATGATGTGATCTCACCCCAGACTTGAGAATTGTCGATGTGGTGGGATATCATCCCTGAACTGAGAACTGAATGCTGATAACACCCCTTCTCAAACTCACGATCAATCAACCGAAGTGAGTTGACGGATGTAGAAGCACAAGAACCTGCAAGAAAGTTTTTTTTTTCTTTTTTGGAAAACAAAAAATGGGTTTGGGTTTGGTTTGAAGAAACGGGTCGGGTTGGAAAGGAAATAGTGTAAATATGGTTTAAGTAAAGGGATATACGGTTTGAGAGTTTCGGGTATGGGTATGAGAGTTGAGTTTGGATCTCAAACAAGAGATTGGGGTTTAGAAAGAGGAGGGTTTGTCACGCCCCGCTTCCCAAAAATACGGAATACGAGCACATGATATTGGCCCAGCGAATGACTAATGTCACCCATAAGCTGTTTAATCGATCAACTTAACAATATAATCAATACAGAACAAATACGCAGGCAAAAACAATAATCTCATAAATAATAATACTTGGAATGAGACAATATAATATTCAAATACAATAATAATAATCCATCGTCTGGAAACAATAATAAAATCCGGGACATAAGCCCAAAATAAAAATAAATCCCAATACAAAATAGTAACAAGTCTCAATACATTAAGTTTATTATAGCGATAAGCAATTTAAAAGCAGAAAACTTCAAAATATTTGTTCTCCAATTCCAGCAGGCAATTCTTCTTCATTACCTGTATACACTTCATCTAAAAAAAAGAAGAAAAATTATCCTTAGAGCATGTCATGGACAACAAGTAGAGAAAGCAGGAAACAATGGAATAACGGTACAACAATGAAACAATGGATCAATAGGAATCAATAACATTGCACGATAATAATAATCAATAACATGGTAATCTATGCAGCGGTGTAACGGTGAGTCAATATTCGGTAACAGTAATCAACGGTTAATATCATTATCACTTAAACAATATTGGATACAAATAGGATCAATGATGAACAATATTCAATGTCAGTGATGTGTCAATCCTTATGTCTATTAATCTTTTTAACTCCTAACTAATGCACGTACTACTGTGTCCCATGTGTGCCGTACCACAGGTTCGATGTATACAATCAATTTCGTTTAGACTACAATGGTAGATTTTATAGTTCATGTACTGGGTATGATGCCAATAATGGTAATAACACTGGACATGTGTAATTTCTTACACGATGCTGATAACGGTAAAAACTTTGGACATCATCTGAGTACGGTATCCATATCATCAACTACTCTAGTCAATCCCTTAAACCCCGGCTTGTTAATTATTGATCAATGCAACAACACAATATGTAATTAATGGACAATTCTGTGAACGATAGTATCAATAGGGAAACAACAGGTTGATAACATGGACAGGACGGTTAAAATATGGACAATAGCTCATTGGGATCATGCAATGCAACATACATTCATTAACTCATTCAATAATACAACATATGAATTATTAATCCATAAAAAAGTAGTATCCAGAATTCTGGACAGCAAGCGCAACCTGTACAAAAATGCGGTTTCCCACTGATTTAGAAAGCGAAAGTTGAATCCTTCAGAAAATCTGGAAACTAGACTTCCATACGGTTCCAACGCATACTTAAAGTTCAAATTCCGACAACAGTAGCTAGGTCAAACACATAATTCTTTTCAGGTTTTATGTTCATGCAGAATTTTGACATCTTGTTGTTTTAGTTTTTGAATCAGCAAAAACCCAATATTAAATTCAGTAAAAATATAATCTAGATTCCTACACATGTGAAGCAACAATCTAGAAATTTTCATAGCAAAATTTTATCATTTGATCAGCCTTTTACTGTTTGAACATTAAAGGTACGAGAATCAGAAAATCTGAAATGTAAGAACACAGCTGTAGTAAAATGGGCATAACTTTTGCTACAAAACTTGGAATTCGAAAATTCTGAATGTTATTAGCAACTAGACACTTGGGGCTACATTTTATACTCAGAAAGTATTTCATTTTAAGGTCATTTACTGGTTTGAAACAGCGATCAAAGTTCAGGTCAGCAAGCATGTACAGTTTTTAGGGTATTTTTCTTGAAAATAAATTAATTTAACATAATGGGTATCAATTCTATAATCAAATATTTGTGTAACTAGCATGATAGGTGTCCAAGCATGATAAATAAAATTTAAAGCACGCACATATACAAGTCTAACATCAATAAATCACCAAACAATCAAACTACATGCAGCCTAACGAATGTCTCTACAATAATTTATTTGTGTTGTGACTTGTATGAATAATCCTATTAACAATTCTATATGCATTCATTAAAGATCCAAACTTTAGAGTCAAAGTGGCACAATGTCAAGAATATTGGAGTTAGCTCGTGTAAACCCTCAATAGACCAAACGAAAGAGATAACAAAGGGTAATACGATAACACAGAGATCTACTTATAAGAATTTCAATAAAATTTGAATTTGATACGAGTAACAATTCAAGTGAACGGTGACTTGCCTGTTAAACGGTGAAAACGAATACCAAGAATAACGGGATAAGGTTCCTGAAGCAATGAACTCACGAACTAGCAAATTCCCAAAGCAGCACGTGCAATATACGTGCAATCAAGTTCAAAACAGCACACAAAAACAGCCACAGCAACAGAGCACCCAAAGACTCAACAACGAGGGAGAGAGAACAGCACAGCCAGGGATGGTGTGCCGACGGCAGAAGGCAGCTACGCGGTCGAGCGGCATCGCACAGGGGTGGCGACGGCAGATGAGGGGATCGGGATTTGGGGTTGATGGGTTTAGGGTTTGAAGCTTTGTTAATAGCGAGAATAGGGGAAATAAGAGGACGGGGTCGGGAAAAGAGCAGTTGGGTGTCGAGGGGGGCGCCGGGGAGTGGTTGACGGGAGTGGGGGTCGCCGGAGATGGGTAGTTTGCCGGAGAAGACGACCCAAGGGGATGGGTTTGGGGAAACTGGCAGGAAAACAGAGCCAGAGGAGAGAGAGAACAGGAGGAGAGAGAGAGAGAGTGGCTAGAGTTTTAATTTGTGTGCCAAAATTAGGGTTTACAGTATAGTTATATTTATAGGATACAATTAGGGTTCAATAAAAGCAGTTTTGGGTCAAGAATACATCAAATTGGGTTTTAGGGTTCAATTAGGAGGTAGATCAAAATTCACAGGGTTCAAATAAAAATACCTGCAATCAATTAAAAGATAATAAGCTCAACAAGAAAACTCCAACAAGAAGAACGGAAAATTTTCAAGAAATTCTTAATTAAAAATAATTGAGAACGAAAGAAAATAGGGTTTTTATTCAATTGCAAATAAAAGAAATACAAAGGGAAAAAATTTGAAAATTACTGAAACGGTAGTTACAGGGTTTGGTTTTGTTCGGGTCGGGTTTGTGAAGGGAAGAAAAAGAAAATAAGGGTTTATATTGTAGATCTGAAGAAGAAGAAGAAAAGGAGGGTTTGCCGGCATAGGGGGCAGGAGTTGCGAGTAGAAGCAGATGACTTCGAGAGGGGGGGGTCGGCGGTGGATTGGAGCAGCCACGAGAAGATGGAGCGCGGAGCTCCTTGGCATCGCCGGCAAGGACGCCGGAGTGGAAGGGAAGGCCGAGGATGCTGATGGGAATTTTGGCGCGGGATCAACGGCTTTTGAGGGAGACGTCGGCGACATGGAGGTGATTTGAGGGAGACATCGGCGATGGGGAAAGGAAGTTTTTGGATTTTGGGTTCGCTGTTGATGGGTTTGCTGAGTGGGATGCAACGAAGATGATGATGGTGATGTTGGGTGTTGCTGCCGATGCAGCGAATAAGAAGTCGTCGCCGGAGTTGAGGAGGGGTTGTTGATGACGAGGAGTTGGATTTTGTTCACCGGGGAGTTGGATTTGCGGTGTTTTTGGGTTCGTCGGAGATTTGAAGTTGCTGGGACGAAGATGTAGCCGCAGTGGTGACAGTGGTGTCGCCAAAGTTGTTGGAAGGGATGACGTTGTTGGAGTTGTTTTTGTTGGAGTTGTTGAAGAAGGAGGTTGTCGCCAGTGTTGTTTGTTGTTGATGGTGGCTAGGGTTTTTGGTAGAGGAATTTGATGACGGCTAGGACTTTTTTTGTGTGTGGATCTTGTTGTTTGATGACAGCTAGGGTTTTGGAGACTTGATGGGGAGAGAGATTAGGGTTTCGGTATTTTGATCGGGAGCGGAAGAGAGGGATGTTGAGAGGTGGAGTGATTCTGATAAAGACGGGACTCACTCCACCTCGATGACGAGAATAAAATTAGTATAGGCCTTATAGGATTATAGGCTCTGATACCATGTTAAGATTATTGGATGAGAATAATTCTTTAGTGATTAATTTTAATAAAATGAATACAATATGACTCATACATATAGAAGAGAATAGAAGACTAAACTGATACATAACCAATGTGGGACTAAACTAATATATCATCTAACAAAGACAAAGGCAAAATGGGCAACAGTAGTAAAGGCGACCTACATCAAGAAGGCTGTGTGCACCGGAAACAGAAGAATATGGCATAAATGTCAAAGTTTTGGCGGGGAGTCACGCGTACTAAAGACATTTTCTTGGCGGGTGTTAACTTCTCCATCGGGAACGGGACAACAATTTGCTTATGGAAAGATAAATGGTGCGGGCCAATTAACCTAAAAAGAAGATTTTCGAAAATTTTCAAATTTGCTACAAATAAGAACGATTGGGTCACCACACAATGGAGGAACGAAGGATGGAGACTGAGGATATTGGGAAGAATAAGCAAGGAAGCTAGAAGACAAAAACAATAGCTAATTCTATACCTAAATGATTGGAAGCCAACAGGGGAGGATCATAAAGACAAATGAGCTGGGCGACAGAGAAAGGTGGTGTCATCTCGGTAAAATCGACTTACGAATGGTTAAATGATTTGGGGGGGGGGGGGGGGTAAGTGTGGACAATAGACCCGGTATGGAAGGTTAACATACCCCTTAAGATTAGGATGTTCAATTGGCTGGCTATTTGAAACATCAGTCTAAGAGCACCTGTAGTCGTTGTAACTCAAATTTTGGGTATTTGGCATATATAAAAAGAAATTTTGAGTTTGTGTTGCAGTTGTTGTAACCCAAAATTTGAGTTTTTCCACTATTTAAATCGTTAGACGAAAGATAATCTCTCGTCCCTTGAATATATATATATATATATAATTTTGAAACATAAAATTAAACAGACGAAGGATGATTTACCGTAGCTATAGTTTTTTTTATTTTTTATTTTAAAAAAATCACTGGACGGGAAATGTTTTCCCGTCCATCCATTTAAAAAAAAAAATTAAATAAAAAAACGAACGGACGGAAAATCATCTCCCGTCCGACATTTTTTTATTTAAAAAAGAACAAAACGAACGGACGAGAAATCACTTCCTGCCCGACGTTTTTTTAATAAAAAATTTGTTCGCGTCCGATACGTTAATTTTTTTTAAAAAAATTTGTGACGAAAGATGATCTTCCGTTCGATCGAACAGACAAAATATCATATTTCGTCGGCTATTTTTTCCATATTCCTATATCTTCTGCCAAATATGGCAGACCACTCTTCCTAAAAACCCAAATTTTGGGTATATAGTCAACGACTACAACACAAAATTTTCTATTTTTGGAAAATTTGGCAAATAAGCCAACGACTACATATGCTCTAACTAGGGATAATTTGGCAAAGCGAAAGTGGCAAGGAGCATGAACTGTATTATGTGCCAACTGGATACCGAAATGGTGGGTTACTTTTTCATTCAGTGTCGATACGTTAGGCCTATATGGGTGGATATGCTGCACAGATCCTGCATCGCCAGGCCGCTACCGGAGACGGTCCATAATGTCTGGGGGGATTGGAGGGACAATAATATTTCCAAAGGTTACATTGACATTTGGGGAATTGAGGTAGCGGCAATCTGTTGAGGGATATGGTTAGAGAGTAATAATACAATCATTAGATCAATACACAGACACCTCATGCATCAACAACTGTTATTCATGATTATTGCTAATATCATATTTTGGTCTTGAACAACAGGTGCAAAGTCAATCAAGAAAATTAAGGATATATATGCAAATGTCAGTACTTCAACCTATGAAGCTGATTCGAGGGGGGGGGGGGGGGGGGGGCAGAAGAAGAGTTATAAACAGGTGGAGGATGCTGCACCTCAAGCCGGTATTGAGGAGTTGTCACTTTTTGGGGATTTGGTGCTTTGGTTGAAATTACACTGTTTTTGGGGTTGGGAACTATCTTGTATGGAATAGCTAGGCTCTTTTTTTTATAGGGAAGAATGAGTCTCATGGTCCGGTTGGGATACATGAACATCATTTTCCTAATTATCATGGTTGTTTATTTTATTAATTTTTTTAAATGAAGCGCGGAGGGTTTTACACCCACCGTTTACGATAAAAATAAAATAAAATCATTCCACAACAATCAATAGGAAAAAAATAACAATTTATTCGACTTTGATTGCCAAATCCAATTCCAAACATAAGAAACTAGTACCGTGTGTCAAATATGATGCAGGCATGCATACTTTTCTTCTGATCGTTTAACGGTAGGTTGAATGCCCCCCACGTTCCATTAAAAAGAATTTAACAAAACATACAACCAAAAATAAGGCTTATGAAGTTCAGATCCCAACAGGCTAGGCATGCATACTTTTCATAGCTGAATCTTAGGCTGAATTGTGAATGCTGTCTTCATCTGTATCGACAAAGGAAAATCATTAGTGTCAACTCTACAGAAATCACAATTTTAGCTCCATTTGTGAATTAGCAACAAATTTGCATTAATTTTCTTTTTGAGAGGACAGGCGTTTTAAATATCGGAGGCTTCCAAATTTTCGACTTGTTTCATTTCATATATCTTCTCAACTTGTGGTAATGGTTAGTCAGGATAGAGTGATTCTCACGTATGTCACAAAGGTACTGTTGTTGTGCATGTCATGCAAGGTGATAAAGGGGATGGTGGCGGCATCAGTGGGCCTTGTCTCGCGGGGATCGAAAGTCTTCGAAAGGGCACCAAACAGGGGTGTTTGAATCTTGATAAAAACAAATTGAACTTGGGTATGGAGCTGGGTTTGGACAGGGGTCATGGGAAAAAAAGTATAGGCCAGAAGGAGGTACAACTTGTGCACGATGTGATACACCAGGAGGAGGTGGTAAATGTGCAGGATGTTATTGAGTCGTCCATAGCGACTAGGCAAACCTCCAAGGTACAATATAATAGAGAGGTGACAGATATGGTGCAAGTGGAGGACACAATCGAAGAGGGGGAGGCTAAGATGGAGGAGCTGCTAAATCATGAGGTTGAAAAAAGAGTGGAGCGCGAAGTTCATAAAAGAACGAAGGCAATGCTGGGGAATTGGGCTTTGAACAATAAACAGCGAGCGGAGGTAGCTTCAGAGTCAAATACGGAGTCTGACAAATCCGAACAGCATTACTCGGGAGATGAGCGAGAGTTAATTAACATTGATGAGGAAACAGCGCCGGTAAAAGCGGGCAGGAGAGTAAAGGGGAAAAAAGGGCCTAAGACAAAGGAGGGTTTCCGACGCAGCGTCAGGCAGAAGAGTAAAGGGGATAAACCGATGACCGTCAAAGAGATCTATCAGAAGATGGGAAAAAGAAAAGCCTATGAAAACATTGTAGGTACAAAATCGAATATTTCAATCTTTGGCTCTATTCCTGATCATATGTTAATTGAACTTGCAAATGTCTACGGCTTGAACTTGCATCATAATACACACACCGGCATTATTGACGATATTCGGGGTAGAGAATTAGCTAATATTGCTAATGCTCAAAGGGATAGACAAGGGGGGACAAGCATGGATTGCGTGTCCCAAAACCTGGTAGAGTTGGATTCAACTCTACAGGTACAAGGGAGGGAAGACACTGATAATGTGTAACATCCTATTTTGGAATGTTCGAGGGCTTGGCAAGGCGGCCAAGCGTAGAATGGTAGGCGAAGTTATTAGAGATAATAATATAGATATTGCTTGTTTGGAAGAGACTAAATTGGCTCAACCAACGAGTATGGTTCTTAGGGGGCTAAGGGCTGATCATTTGCAGGAATGGAGGGTAAGGGACGCTATAGGTGCGTCAGGGGGGGTTATGGTGGGGGTCAATACCAGTAAATTTGATTTACTAGATGACTGGGTTGGGGAATACACGGTCTCGGTTGTCGTAAAAAGAAGGCAGGACGGGTGGCAACAAACCATCACAGCGGTCTACGGCCCAAATGATAGATTGCTAAGACAACAGTTTTGGAATGAGCTACAACACATAAGGGGAAGGTGGAGTCTACCTTGGGTGGTGGGGGGGGGACTTCAATATTGTCAGGCACACTTTCGAAAGGAGTGGAGGGATAGGGAATGGTCACGATATGAGGAAAATCAATATGGTGATATCAAGGTTGAGATTGATGGACATCCTTATTAATGACAGGTGCTTTACGTGGTCCAACAGACGTAGGGAGCCTGTTCTTGCTAAGCTAGACATGATTCTAGTCTCTACAAGCTGGGATAACAAGTTCCCATTGGCTTTGGCAAAGTCTTGTATTCGAAATACATCGGATCATGTTCCTATCATGATCGATATGGGTGAAGTGGGAAGAAGAAGACAAAGAATCTTTCGGTTCGAAAAAATGTGGCTGAACAACAAGGAATGTCAAGAAATCATGAGGAAATGCTGGGAGGAGGATCTAGAGCTGACGGAGTCAGCTGCCAGACTTAACAAAAAATTAGCTACCCTCAGAAGGAGGCTTAGAAAGTGGAATAAAGACACGTTCGGGAATATCTTCAATAGGAAAAAGGTTATCCTGCTCGAAATCGAAGAACTAGAGAAAAAGGAAGAATCTGGTGCCCTGGATGATACTCAATTTCAAAGATTAACGACATGCAGGCAAGAGATCCAGCAAACCTACATCGATGAGGAAATTATGTGGCGACAGAGAACGAGGATCAAATGGCTGAAAGAAGGGGATGCGAACACCAAATACTTCCACAAGGTCGCCAGTATGCGATGAAGAAACAACTACATCCACTCATTGGACATTGACGGCATCTCAGTGGCAGACGACAGACTGATTGTTGAACATGTCGATGCCAAATTTAAGGAATTATTCGGACAGAACAGGGATGGACACTGTGAGTCCAATGAGAATTTATGGGAGGTATTGCAAGGAGATACCAGGCACAGAGTTGAGGCACTGCAGGACCCATTCACGATGGATGAGGTGAAGGCAACGGTGTGGGGGATAGGACAGGACAAGGCTCCAGGGCCGGATGGGTTCCCGATCTTTTTCTACAGACACTTCTGGGACATTGTGAAGCTTGATATTATGGCTATCATGAATGCTTTCTATGCCGGTACTTTGAATCTGGAGAGACTCAACTACGCTCATGTGTGCCTTATACCTAAAAAACAAGCTGCGAGGGAGGTGAGTGACTTTAGGCCTATCAGCCTCATTAACTGCTCAGTGAAAATCATCACGAAGGTTCTCGCAAACAGATTAGGAAAGATCATCGGGAACATTATAGAGGACTATCAGACCGGTTTTATTTCTGGGAGAGACATCCTTGAAGGAGTGGCGTTAGTACAAGAAGTAATACAGGACACGAAGAGACGTAGGAAGGCGGGCTTCATGTTAAAATTAGATTTCGAGAAGGCTTATGATAAGGTAGAATGGAAATGCCTGCTGGAGATCCTTCAGAGATGAGGGTTCGGAAACAGGTGGATAGGCTGGATTACGACTTGGTTAACTACTTCCATGGTCAATGTGCTGGTAAATGGGGAACCGGGAAAGGAAATCAGATGCAGGAGAGGGCTCAGACAGGGTGATCCACTGTCACCACTTTTGTTCACTTTAGTGGGGGACGGCCTGCATAGAATGCTACACACTTACCGAGAGAATGGTCTGATCAATGGTCTAGGTATGAGGAGGGGTATCTCTGCAGTTATGAATGTAGAATATGCGGATGATACAGTTATTTTTGGTGAGTGCGATGTGGCGCAAGCAACTCTCATCAAGTGGGGATTGTACTTATTCGAAGAATGGTCGGGATTAAAAGTGAACTTCAGTAAAAGCTCCATTACTTTCTTAGGGGATTCAGAGGCAGGCTGGAACACGATAGCTAATATTCTTAACTGCCCCATCCAGAAATTACCAATTAAATACCTGGGGCTCCCGATTGGAACAGGAGATATTAGGAGTATGGATTGGCATGGTATCATAGACAAAATCGCGACCAGGCTTGAGGGGTGGAAAGGAAAAATGCTGTCTTTCGGAGAACGTCTTATTTTGCAAAACTCAGTTATTAGCTCTGTACCGTTATACTTTATGTCCTTTTTTCAAATTCCAGTTTGGGTGGTCAAAAAAATTGACAGACTGAGGAGACGGTTCTTATGGCATGGGGTGGGGGAAGGGAGAGGGTATGCACTAATCAAATGAGGTATTGTATGCAGACGTAAAGAGCATGGTGGACTAGGTGTGGTCAATATTCGCCAAATGAACCAAGCACTTCTCTGTAAATGGTGGTGGAAACTAAAACTCAAAACTAAGACAAAATGGGGTACACTTATAAAGGCGGCCTACTTTAAGAATGGGTGCATGCATCAACAACAGAAAAACAAGGATTCAGCTTCCGGGTTTTGGAGGGGGGTGACCAAAACTAGAGACATCTTCATCTCAGGGGTGACTTTTTCGATTGGTAATGGTGCAACGACATGTTTCTGGAAGGATAAATGGTGTGGACCGATAAATCTTAAGAGGAGATTTTTGGAGGCATACAAGTTTGCTACTGATAAATATGATCGAGTAGCTAGAAGTTGGCGGAATGAGGAATGGAGACCGAGACTTATGAGGGGTCTTACAAGCGAGGCTAGAAGACAAAAACAGGATCTCATTGCATTCTTGCAGGATTGGAAGCCAACTGGAAATGATAATGAGGATAAAGTAAAATGGGAGGCGGAAAAAAGGGGGGGTCTATTCGGTGAAGTCTACATATAAAAGGTTAAATGATGGAGGGATTCGAGTATATGACCCTGTATGGAAGGCACATACCCCACTGAAGGTGAAGACCTTCAACTGGCTCGTTTGCAGAAATGCCATCCTTACACGGGATAACTTGGCTAGGAGACACTGGCAAGGACCGATTAACTGTGCTATGTGCAACTGGGATAACGAAACGGTGGACCATCTTCTACTCACATGCAGCTTCGCGCAGCCGATATGGGGAGATCTTCGAAATAGAATAGGTATCTTAGGGGCAGGCCCAAGTACGGTTCTAGAAGCTTGGGGGGGGGGGGGGGGGAAGGAGATTGGAGAGATGGCCACATTCATAGCAACAGCTCCTGCGTTTGGGATATCGGGGTGATTGCTATATGTTGAGGCATATGGCTTGAACGGAACAATAGAATTTTTAGAAGCACACAAAGACACATCATGCATCAACAATTGTTGTTCAAGATTATTGCTAATATCATATTCTGGTCTACAACGGCAGGTGAAGAACATACGAAGAAAATCAAGGACATGTACAAGGACATTGCCACCAATCAAGCTCAGTCACAGGAAGAGGAAGACACAGCAGAAGATGGTTGATTGCTTGGGGTGAGAACTGAGGAGGGTAGAACTGTCACCAAGGATACTTTTGGGAGGTTTTGGTCTCATGTTTGGGGCCAGTTGTTCGTTGTATTTTGGGTCCATGTTGCTTTCTTTTTCCTTTGTTTGTATTTTTGATTGTTCTTATGGGTCTTCCATATAGTAAAGGGGGACTTAGATTTTGGTGGACAATGAGTATCATGGCCTGTATGTAGAACACATGAGCATCATTGTCCGTTTTGGGAGTTTTTGTTCTGTTTTATTAAAGACTTTTTAATGAAACGACGGGGGGGGGGGGGGGGGGGGGGGTATGCCAACCTTTTATGATAAAAAAAAACAAATTCACCTTCTATTTTTATTCATTTCAGTAATTTAGACAATACAACAATGTTTTCCTATAATTGTTTGCTGTCAACTTTTGCTGACCAAGTAAGTCCACACAAAATCAAGAGCAAAGAAATTATCGAACATTCTTTTTTTTTTCATTGCTTAGCTGGGAAAAG
Source organism: Hemerocallis citrina (assembly GCA_017893485.1). Lineage (NCBI taxonomy): Eukaryota > Viridiplantae > Streptophyta > Magnoliopsida > Asparagales > Asphodelaceae > Hemerocallis > Hemerocallis citrina. Next base: position 284,488,266 of record CM030363.1, read on the forward strand.
TAATTCATGCATATTAGAGGACTTATTCACTCAAGAGATTCTCGGACCACTTGTGAAGATTAAACTAAATTATAGTCAAGAATCTTGCATGATTTTTAATTTTAACTTAGTTTATATATTTTTTTTGTACCTAATTCAAATTCCTACTACGTACAATTCCATGACAAACAGTTCGTGTCCCTGTCGAATTTGCCGTCCTGAACTAACAATACCTCTTGTCTCATTCTCTCTCCCTCTCACTCTGAGATCATCATCATCATCATCTCTCTTTTTCTCCCACTCATTTGCTAAGCCGGCAAGCTAGCTGGTGATTGGCTGCATTACTCCTTATACATCTATATATATAATTAAGAATCTTATACTAGGTTCATTTGTTTAAAATTTCCCTAAGGGAAAGAAGATAGAGAAAAAGAGGAACAATGGAGGAAAAGTTAGATGAGAAAGAGATAGTAGTGTCAAGCGAGCACCACGTACAAGTTGATGAAGTTGTCGCTGATGGTGACAACGGTAAAAAGAATGGCGAGCGGGAGGAAGAGGAGAAGCTAGTAATTGAAACGAAGAAGAGCAAGAGGGTGGCAGCTTTGGATGCCTTTAGAGGACTCACCATTGTGGTATGATTGATTAACTACATATATACCACAATGTGCAGATAATTAAACACGACATTTTCCGTACTTGTTTGTTTTGGTTTTGATGGAAACAATGTGCAGGTAATGATATTGGTAGATGATGCTGGGTCTGCTTATGAGAGGATTGATCACTCTCCATGGAATGGCTGCACGCTTGCTGATTTCGTCATGCCTTTCTTTCTCTTCATTGTTGGAGTAGCAATTGCTCTTGCTCTCAAGGTATTTTCCTACAAGTATACCAATCAAGATTTTTTAAATCTGACAAATAATTAGCAAGAATCAAATGAATTTTATTGAGAACAAGTTACATGATGGCCATATTTTAGATCAATGAACAAGTTAGCATAGACTGTAGTGTATACTTGGATTTATTTCCACATGCACTGCACAGATTTTTTCTCCCCCTTATTTCCTGATACCGATCTCAAGCATACATAGAGATTTGGTCAATAGATATGGTGTCACGCACGAATGCTTGAGTTAGAGAGAAGAGATAAAGATTCCCATATTTTATCTGAATGTGAAATCAAACTCAAAGTTTTAACACTGATGTATTCTTCAATGCATCACAGAGAATTCCTAAGCTCACAAGTGCAGTCACAAAGATAGTTATCAGAACACTAAAGCTTCTCTTCTGGGGAATTATCCTGCAAGGTGAATATCCTGTTGAATTCAAATTATTTAGGTACATAATAATTCCATATTTAATCATTTTTAACCAAATTTATTTTACTGTATAAAGGTGGATACTCGCATGCTCCTGACGACCTCTCCTATGGTGTTGACATGAAGCAAATTCGATGGTGTGGAATTCTGCAGGTCTCTCTTTCTCATTCTATACTAACAGATTATCTTAAAATTTTAAGGTGGATACTAATAGATTATCTTAAAATTTTAAAGGGTGGTGACCCTAAGCAGGGCCGGCCCCCACCTTGAGGTCGGTGAGGCGGCCGTCTCAGGCCCCCGATTTTTTTGCACTTTTAGGGCCCCCAAATTTATATTCCCCTTGTAAATATAGGTACGTATTTTGCGCGTAAAAAAATTATATTGTAATTAGGGGCCTAAAAATAATTATTTGGGCATTCCGCCTTGGGCCTCCGGGAACTCAGCGCCGGCCCTGACCCTAAGCCAAGAGCTAATCAACCAAGGAGAGAAAAAAATTGTCGTCCCTTAGTCTAGATAGCTACAAGACCTAATTGTACAAGTACAAGAACCCAACATTATTTTGGTATCATCAAGGATACTTTTGAAACGCCGGACTTTGTTTGTCTAAATCTTGTCAAAGATTCGCCTATTTCTTTCCCACCATATTCAAAAAACTTAACTCACTTTTAATTCTTCTTGTTGATAGAGAATAGCGTTGGTCTACTTAGTGGTGGCTATGATTGAGGCACTGACTTTAAAGCTCCGACCAACTGTCTTAGGCTCAGGCCACTTCACCATTTTCGCTGCATATCGATGGCAATGGTAAGAAACAAGTTCACATATATGACCATAATTTATACCTTCTATATTTTCTAATATTTGCTTCTTGAATTACTTTGAAAAATGTTAGTAGTATTGGCATAAGTAGATAGTTTCTATTCACCTGTTTGATCTTGATGAAAAACAATGGAAAACTTAGCAACGGAAAAATTCAAATGTTATCTTGAAATTTTTTTTCACTTTCTTTGAGCTATAGTTATTCTCTGCTAGATCCAAGTTGATCCCATATGGCCAAATTGTCTCTTATCTTGGATTAAAAACATTCTGATGCTAAATAATTTACCGGAATATCAGGCTTGGCGGGTTCATAGCATTTGTAATCTACATGATAACTACATTCTCATTATATGTTCCGGACTGGAGCTTCACCTACCATAATGATGGGGATCCAAACGACGGGAAAAGATTTACAGTATGTTCAAAGATTCTATTTCCTCCTTTTTTCCTGTGCATCAACAGAACACGAATTTCTCTGCATTTTCTGAGTTTCTTCAGTATATCTAATTATGTTTGTAACTGAATAATAAACGACGCATTTTCAGGTCCAATGCGGTGTGAGAGGGCACCTAGGTCAAGCTTGTAATGCAGTTGGTTACGTCGACAGGCAGGTCTGGGGCATAAACCATCTGTATTCACAGCCAGTTTGGATTCGATCAGAGGTAACATAATTAAAATTAGCATTCTAAATTATCAAAACAAAAAAATCATTTTTCTTCCTTCACCCTCTTCTCTTTTGTTTCTAAGTTACTCTTTTTGTTTGGTGAAATGGTCAGGCTTGCACATATAGTTCACCACTTACAGGACCACTTCGAGCTGATGCTCCTTCTTGGTGCCTTGCTCCCTTTGAACCAGAAGGCTTGTTGAGGTCTGCTTATGTTCCACATCTTATATAATTTTTGTCCTTATGAAATTAGTTTTTCTTACAAGATATACTTGAATTTTGTTCGTATTGCTTCCAGCTCAATATCAGCCATCGTCTCAGGAACTATCGGAGTCCACTATGGTCATGTTCTGATCCATTTTAAGGTGATTACTGTATACTTTTTTCTTGACATCTTTTACTGTACTCGTAGCAAGAGAACTCAAATAAACTCATGATATATCTAATTTCTGAATAATCTCTGCAGGGTCATGTAGAAAGACTCAAGCATTGGGTATCAATGGCGGTTGGTTTGCTCATCATTGCCATCATACTTCATTTCACTAATGGTACATTCGCTTTTCTTACCACACATTTAATTGAACTCTTATACGAAAAGCATCATCAATAACTGACTAAAGTTTTTCCGTTTTGAAGCCATTCCGATGAACAAGCAGCTCTACAGCATCAGTTATGTCTGTTTCACTGCGGGGGCTGCAGGAATTGTCTTCTCGGCCTTCTACTTACTGGTACTTTTTAATTTTCCAAATTTTGAGTCATCGATTTCTTCATATTTGAAGGTAATTTATTTTTCTCATAATTACTGTGATGTGTAGATTGATGTGTGGGGATATAGAGTACCATTCCTGTTCCTGGAGTGGATTGGTATGAATGCAATGCTTGTGTTTGTAATGGCAGCACAAGGGATCCTTGCTGCCTTTGTGAATGGGTGGTATTATGAGAATCCAAGCAAGTCTCTTGTAAGTATTCCAGTAGCTAGCTTTGGTTTGTTCCACCTTATGCTCTTCTATTGTTTCTTTCGTCTTTCTGATTTCCACCGTAAATCTCATGCAAACATTGGGAATTGGTAAAAACTATTATGCGCAAGACATAAATGAGACATTTAATTCTGTCTTGCACGCGCAATGCACAATGATAAACGCTGCTTTCAATTGAGTGTACGATGTGGAAATAATAGAAACACATGTAATTTATGTCGAACTACTTCTAGAGTGATAGTAAAAAGAAATGAAAATCGTGTCTTCATGCATTTGCAGGTCCATTGGATTCAAAATCATGTCTTCATTGATGTATGGCATTCGGAAAGGTTAGGGACTCTTCTATATGTGATATTTGCTGAGATTGTTTTCTGGGGAGTTGTTTCGGGCATTCTTCACAAGCTCGGGATCTACTGGAAACTATGATTGTGTAGCCCACATCATATCCGTCATCGTCGTCGTCGTCGTTTCCTTCTATGCATTGTTTCTATGTAGGAGAAAAATGCTAACCGAGCAAACAGAAAAAGAAAATGAAAATTGCAAATGGACGATTAATTGTAATTTATGTGTACGTTTATACTGAATGGGAATTTTTTTATACATTTTCGTTTTAATGACTATAATAAGTGAATAATAATAAGTCGTCACAATGGTAATATCATCACTTCCAAATGTGTGCAAGGTTCAGGTAATCCACATCTTAATTTACCGACACGTGTCCATTTCACCGAACCTCTCAAGCCAGTGCATTGGATTTAGTAAGACACTACAGAGACTGAAATTGACTGACAAGACAAAAAAAATAAAAACAATAAAAAATCCCTCAAATGGAAACCCCGTGCAACAAGCGTGTCCTCGTGACCGGCGGCAACGGTTTCATCGGCACGTGGCTCGTCCGTGCCCTCCTCTCCAAATCCTACTCCGTCCACGTCACCTACCACCCCTCCACCGACCCCACCCACCTCCTCCAAAACCCTAACCCTAACCTCCACCTCTTTCCCGCCGACCTTCTCGACGCAGCCGCCATCGCCGCCGCCGCCGAGGGATGCACCGGCGGTGTGTTCCACGTGGCGTCGCCTTGCTCTCTGGAGGATCCGGCGGATCCGGAGGGAGAGATGATGGAGCCCGCGGTGAAGGGGACGGTGAACGTGCTGGAGGCGGCGAGGGAGTGTGGGGCCCGGAGAGTGGTGGTGACGTCATCGATATCGGCGATGGTGCCGAATCCGGGGTGGGGCGAGGAGGTGGTGGATGAGAGGTGCTGGACTGATCTTCATTACTGCATCAATCGTAAGGTAGCTGCAGATTTCATCACTTCATTTTGAATTATTGATCACCGAAATGGAAAACCACACTGATGTGAGCTACGTCATGTAAACTACCTATACATAGGATTTAATTTTTTTTTTAATTTTTTTATCATGAACTTAACCCCTCCATCAAGTGATAAAAAATTATGTAATTTAAATGGGGGGTGGAACTTGTCAAGAAGTTAGGATATTTTGCTTATGTGTGGTTTTAGACCCTGTTTGGATACAAGGGTTAGTAGATGTAAGTGGAGGTTAGTAGAGGTGATTTGTATAGCTACTGTTATCTAAATTGTGATCCGTTTGGATCATATTTTGGAGTTATGTTACCTTCATTTAGTTCACCTCAAGTTGAGATAACCGTAGGTATGTGAACTCCAATCCAACCAAATGTTCCTTAAAGTTTCCCTACAGGTATGCTACCATTGTATTCAAACATGACCTAAGTGTTTGGCACTACCATGGTTAAAAGAAATATTATATAAGAGTGAAGTTGAGATAACTCTTGGAGTGAGATAGTTGTAGTTATCTTAACTCAAAAATGAGTCACAAACAGGTCAAAATAGGATAACTGGAGTTTTCAAAAGTTGTTTATGATCAGTTCAGTTATCCTAACTTAACCTTAAGAATTAAAAAAGGCATTTTGGTGACATGATTAGAGTTGAAACTTAAAATGAAGATTTTACTGATATTTGTTAGAATATAAATATTAAAACCCTCACCCTTAGCACGACTTCGGAGTTTTGGTCTATCTGTAAGGACTTTCACATGGTAGAGCACCTCATGTTTGAATCTTGCTGGGTGAAAAAAGAGAAGTTCGTCGCGTACATCCAGGTCTCGGCTCACAATTTGTTGAACATTTATCACGTGTTTTTGACCCATAAAAATATGAGCTCTCAATTTGAGATGGCATGTTAGATTACAAGTGCAATTTTTCTTTACTCTTCTACAACTTCAAAGTTTTAGCCTAGTGGCAGAGACTTTTACAATATTATTTGGTAATTGCTTTTATAGAGGTTAAAAGCACTTTTGTATGTAAAATGTGTGTTTGGTATCTTTTTTTCTACCACACCTCAAGTAGCGCACCGTGTTGTCGTGGTTTCTGGCCTACCATGCACACTCAAAAACTTGATTTTGGTTGATATTAAATTTAAGAAGGAAGAAATAAAAACCTTTTTTTTCTTTTTTGGTTGTATGCTATTGAAACCTTTGCCGAGATTGAGAATTAGAGGCAATACAATCAATCAAGAGAGCACAAATGAGGGTGATTGCAATATAATTATATATATACCAAATATATTCATTTTAAATGTTTTTTATAGTATATTCTTTATAACTTAATTATATCTTTTGTAACTTTGATTTACATTTTTGACAAATTTTTAGAAATATATTTTGTAGAATGATACTGTAAAAGAGCACCAAAACAAAACTATAGTTGACTTTATAAATGTAACAAAATTTGTGTTGGAGCTCTAAGTTTTACGTACTTTAACTATTGTTCAGATTTGAGAATTTATAATTGATTATTTAAACACTTTATGAAGCTGACAGCAAAGTTAGATGACCCGTACCAAGTTGTGTGAAACAATGGTTTTGATCCTTGAGCTATTGTTGCGGATCTAATTTGTATTCTGTTATGTATTCTTAATATGTTTTCCCCAGAAATGGTATCCAGTATCAAAAACGAAAGCAGAGAAGACAGCTTGGGAATATGCAGAGAAGTACAACATGGATATTGTAGTCATCAACCCATCAACATGCCTCGGTCCACTCCTTCAGCCTAATCTTAACGCCAGCTCTGCCGTCCTCCAGCAACTGTTACAAGGTTTATAGTAATCTATGTCTGAGTTACATTTATTTCTGGGTATGATCATTATAATATTCGTATAACATTTTAAATTCTTAAAATAAGGGTCGAAGGATACTCAAGAGTATCACTGGCTTGGTTGTGTGCATGTTCGTGATGTTGCTGATGCTCAAATCTTACTTCTGGAGACAGCCAGTGCTTCTGGAAGGCATTTATGCACAAATGGGATATATCAGTTCAAGGACTTTGCCCAAACTGTTGCTAAATTGTGCCCAGATTACAATGTGCATAGGTAATTGGTTTCGCAGATTCTTCCCTTTCGTACTATAGAATCTCACTTTGCAAAAGTTTACTTTGTTAGAGAAACTAATCTGCCATTACTTAAAGGCATGTAGGTCCATATACCAGTATCTTTTTTCTGTTTTCTTCATTATATAGTATGTCATCTTATATATAAGGTGATCTGGCAGGCATGAACACTCCCACTTCATTCTGAGTCTATCATATAAGATTTCTTTGCTTTCAGAAAAATTAATATGATTCTTGGGGACCATCAAAAAATTGACCTGATATAGTGATAGGGTAGTGCAGCACCACTGCGATGCTTTCTCTTGGTGTTATTCCTTTATTCGTTTATTTCTTCCCCTACCCACCTTTCCCCCTCTCAGTTCTTTTTAGTTTTCTTTTTAAGGGTAATATAATAAAAAACTTGGAGCATTATGAAACCATTACATACTTCTCATAATGTCTGCAGTAGTTCAACTTCCAAAAAATGTATCAATTATATTTCCTCTACTTGTAGATATTAGAGAGTAAGAAGGGTGCTAACCGGTTATTGGAAAGCTCTTCTTTTCCCTATATTTCCAAAGTTTACGAATTTGGTGCAAAATAATGGAGGGTTAACTCAGAAGCTGGTTGTATATTTTTTCTTCTTTTTTCTCCACAATTTTTGTGGAGCCTTCTGCACAGTTGCTGATCCTATTTTAATTGGAAAATTCATTGAAAAAAAAAGAGATGATAATAAGCTGAAGTTGTTAGACACTTAGACTAGTCATTCGGATATATAACACATTTGGAATTCCTTTAACTGTATGATATATATGAGATTATTCATTCAAATAATGGAAGAGAACTTCTTGTGGTATTCAATATAAATGTAATAATGTAGTTTATGATTCACTTCATGAAGAAGAATAATCAAGGTTAGAACATTAAATTGATGTAAAAGAGGACAAAATAGTTGGTTCATATGTACATTAAGAACCAATTTGTATGAGGTCATCGATTCTGTTATTTTGATGGTCCTTTTTAGTCTTAGTGATATTATATAATGTAATTTATAATAAAAGTGAATATATTCATATGACCAACTAAATGATTCCTTAGTAGCTTAACAGTAGATGTCATTTGAACAGAAAAATATGTTTCTAATGTGCATAGTTATATGCATGCATATAGTGATATTATGTATGCTATTTGTATGCTATTTCGATGCATGCATATAGTGATATTATGTATGCTATTTGTATGCTATTTCGATGCATGCATATAGTGATATTATCTATGCTATTCCGAATCCCTCTACTTCCTAAATTTGTTTCAATATGAAAATTTGTTTCAATATGGAAGATATTGTTATTAGAGTAGAACTTTATTTTGGAGCATTACAACAACAACAACAAAACCTTTATTCCAAATTTTTGGTGTCGTCTACATGAATCCTTCAATTATTTTGGAACAATAATTGAAGTAAAATCGTTACCATCATATTCTCTCATCACATTATGAAACCAGGCTTCATATTGTTTCCCGTCCGTTTTATTTCCCCATCAAACCCACCGATTTATGAACATGCATAGTTATGACCATGTAATCAGAAAACAGATCGCACCACATGTAATATCTGACTAATACTTCCATCCTTCATGATGTTAATAGTTGCTGTATTTTTTTCCTCTTAACACGTTGCTGTATTTAATTAATTTCCAGTGAAGCAAACTTCCTATCATTTTCTTTTTTCATTTCCTCAGTTCAGTTCTAATGCAATTCTTTCTTCCCAATGAATCAGTCAAAATGTCAGTGTCGAATATCACGTTCTTTCTTATCCTAATAATTTATGTTGTTATGGCTCGATAGCATGAATATCATATACTAATCTAATGCAAGCCCTTAAGAAGTTTTGTGATTGAATTCCTGAGTTTAGACTTTAGAGCCACCTCGATTCGGGGGATGGCATTCGGGTAGACCGGGCCGGGCCGGGCCCAGCCCATTCGAGTTGGCTAGCGGGCTCGGGTCGAGTTGGGGCATTAACAGGGCCGGGTTGGGTTGGGAAGAGAGAAACTCGATCCGGGTCGACTCGCAAACCCGTACGGGTTGAACCTGTATTGGGCCGGGCCGGTTCACGGGTTGGCCCTTGAAATTCATTTGTTAATTTTTTTTTTAACTCGAAAAAATTGAAACAAAAAAATTAAGAGTTAAATTCATGAGTCAAATGGGTGTGAAGTGTGAACAAAAAAAATTAATTGCCCACTACCCACTACTTAATTAGCTCACCTCACCCTAGCTATTTATAGTCAACTCCAGCTCCTCACTTCTCTCATCTCACCAATGTGAGACTAAATGCAATTCAATTTTAAACTTTGAAAACTTTTAATCCCACATTGGCGAGATGAGAGAAGCGAGGAGGTGAAGCTGTCTATAAATAACTAGAGTGGAGGTTGTCTAATTGAGTAATGGGTAGTAATCAATTAATTTTAATATTCACACTCATTTTTATAAAATTTTGAAATATTTTAGAATATATATATATCTATATAGAGTCCCCTTCGGTTGCACACTACTTTTGGTGAGCACTCCGTGAGCATTCATAAAATAAAGATCCTATGAAAAATCCGAACCGCTCTTATTGTTCTATATACCTAAGATAGCCTAACAATGAAAAATCAAGTAATTTGAAGTTCATTTGCCCATCCATCATGCTGTTAGAATTTTCAGCCATACAATTTTGTGATGATGTAAATCATGGACAAATGAATTTCAAATTACTTGATTTTTTATTGTTAGGCTATCTTAGGTATATAGAACAATATGAGCGCTTCAGATTTGTCATAGGTGCTTTATTTCGTGAGTGCTCACGGAGTGCTCACCAAAGTAGTGTGCAACCGAAGATTTCTCTATATATATTATAAAAAATCCAAACGGGTCAAACCCAGGTCAAATCCAAAAATTCAATCTATCGAAACCTACGGATTAGCGGACGGGTTTAACTTGGTCAACGGGTTCGAGGGCCGGGTCGGGTTTACGATTTTTTCGACCAGGGTGACCCGTTGGTTAAACCCGGATCCGAACCACATAATTGCGGGCCGGATTCAAGTGAGCGGGTTGCGGGTGAACCTCGCCCGGTTGTCATGACTAAAATTCCTAGAATTCCTGTAGCATAATTATCTGCGAACTGACTGCTGATCTCATTGTTTAACAGGTTTACTGAAGAAACTCAGCCGGGACTTGTTCCGTGCAAAGATGCAGCGAAAAAACTAATCTATCTCGGCCTTGTTTTCACACCAATTGAAGAGGCAATCAAGGAATCCGAGGCTAGTCTCAGAGCACATGGCTTCCTCAGCCAGCCTAACTTACAATCTTAATTATCCCTAGACTTTGCAAATGAAATTGTCATATTAATATGCTAATAAATCTTGTGAATGCTTCAACAGCCTTTATTTTTCATTTAAATAATTTAAACTTGCTTTAATAATAATGTTGTTTTCTTTCCCAATCTTCACTGTTTTCTGTGTGAATCATAAGTTAAATATATATGCCTTAATCTTCTGGCAGTTATTGATGTAAAGTTATCTAGAGGTAGAGAAATTTTCAAGAATATTAAATAATTAAGTTTACCAACAAGTAGTGTCGATTAAGTTAGAAGGTAAAATTAGTGATTAATATGATGAATTTTCAAGAAATTGAATAAGTTAACAGTCTCAATTAAAGATTTAAGTCTAACAATCAATAAATATACTTAAGCGTTTTTAGCAAGTAAGATATTCAATAATGATTCGTACAACTCGTTGTCAAATAGAAGTACACACACTGAATATTTGTGGATGACAGATAATTCAGATAATATTCTAGAGATGATAGGCAATACTACAAATAATGGAGGAATGGAAAGAAATTACTGGAGTTCGATAAAAGTGTCGCCGCCACAGATGGAGAGGAAGAAGGTGATAGTCGTCGACGTCAATGACGTTGCACTCTTTCATAGATCATTCTCATGATGTGAAGATTAGGTTAAGAGATTGAATGAAGATTTGGAGATTAGGGCTTCGGATTTGAATTGGATTTGGGGATTTGGAGTGGAGGAGGTTTCAGTTGTGATGGTGGAGGTGGGATCTAGGGTTTCTCACAACCCCTAAAGTTCTCTCAATATCTCACACAAAAGAGAGGAATGAAGAGCAAAATTCAATCACACAAATTTTTTAATCAATCAAAGCATAACTTCTCACTAGTCTAAAGGCCTATATATAAGTTCAAAACAAATCTCAAAATAAATATCCAAAATGCAGAAAATAAATGGTGCAAATTGCAAAACTACTACATATGCCAAAACAACTAAAAAAATGCTGAAATTAAAATAACCAGGCTAATAAAATAGTCATTCTAGATGATGTATGCGCTGATAGAAGCACCAAAAACATCTCAAACAGATGTCCTCATTGGTTATACTTCCTTTTCATGGCTTGGTTTTCACTCTTCAGCTATCTGTTTATTCTGTATCACTTTACCAACCACCCTTTTTCTATTATAAGGTTATAAATGCCATTACATCATTAGCTTCAGAAATTCTTTTGGCCCTCTAATTCATCTTTCCAAAAATTGAAACCTGTTGTAGGTGACCAAAAGGGTAGTGACACAAGAGGGGGCCATCAAAACATGTGATGAAAGCATGATGGGGCCCTTGTTTGATGTAGTGGGCTTTACTAAAAGCATTACTTGTTTGATATGAATCTGATGCCACCCTTAAAGGAAGGCAAAATACCAAGAAAACATTATGCAGTGGTTTCTGAAGTTTTATCTTCATCTGCATTCCATGTGCTTCTTAACTTCAAAGTTCAAACCTTTCCCTCCCTCCTCCCCATCTTTAAAGAAAAGAATCTTTCTTTAGTGCAAGTTTTTTCCAGCCATGTGGAGGCCTAATCATGGAATTGGCAATGACATTCATATATATACTGATTTTTTTCCATTATCACAAGCAATGACATAATGAGTTCTTCTTCAGCCGCTTCTTCTCCGATTACACCAGTTGCTGCTGGGCTTTGCTCTGGAAACTGGTAACAAAGCTCAACTGAAACTTTTTCCACTCATTTCACAATTATGTCTGCTGATTCTTTCTTCTCTATGCATGTGAACAGGTCGATAAGTGATGAGTCGCTAAAGAGGTATGTATCTTATGCGAGCGAGAACTGTATCCAGGAGCTTCTTTCAGCTTCAGACTCAGTTCGGTCACCAGAAGATTTCGATGGATGGAAGGTACTTTCAGTAGATGATGGTGTAGAGATTTCCAAAAGACGCTCCCGTAACTTGCCTGTGTTTCGCAGTAAATGGCTACTTCACTCTGTGTCTCCACAAGAGTTTATCTCTGTTGCCAATACCATTGATGTCGCTAAGGTAATTAATCAGAATTCATGCATTATTACATGGTAATATGCTCTAGGTGCTATGTGAACAAAATCCTATTCTTTTCTGTGTTGAAAGTTCATCAAATTTACTATCCCGGGGGGTATCCAGACTAATAGTTCTCACTGAACATTTTTGTCTATGAAAACATTAACAAGCGCGTTGCTATATTTGAATCAAAGACTGGTTAGGACTCTATTTTCCACAAAGGGGAGGAAGTTGTATCGCATTCTCTCTCGTCTCCAATAGTATCTAAACTTGTTCTAATAAAAGAAATGTTATTGAGGGGTACTTTCTTACCTATTTGGGGGAAGTTTGAAGTTACGTTTCTCTTTGTAATAGTGTGGAAGTTATGTTTCTTGATATAATGCCAACTATCAAAAAGCCCTTTCTAATCTGTTACATGTTTGTAAGCAGCAATGGGATCCAGACTTGGTGGAAGCCAAATACATCAAAGCTCTCTCAGATAATCTCAGCATTATTCGCCTAAGGTTTGGTGATGCCTCAAAACCACTCTTCAAGAACAGGGAGTTCATTGTTTATGAGCGACATGAGACAATGGCTGATGGTACTCTGGTAAGCTTATCCTGAAATTTGCTCAGCTATATGTTTCTCTTAGTCATTTTTTGTATGTTTATTCAAAATCGAGAACTTTCAATAGTTCGGACACAAGAAATATATGCACTAATAGCAGATATAATATTTGTGGAAGTGTATCTTATTTGGCACTTCACATTATCTTGGCCACGGAGTTTAATTTTGTCTTCTATAGCTATCATGTCTTTCATTCTTATCTTTAGACAATTTCCCACGGCCTAAGAGAAATTGGATGACGTTAACAGATCATTAGGATTATGACATGCCATACATCTTTTAACCAAAAAATTTCACTGAGAATAATTAGACATTAATTAAGAGAGGTTGCCTTCAAGTTTGTTAGCCAACCATCAAGTTATGTCATACCTTTCTCAGAGCCTTGTTCTTCAGTCTTATCCCATTATGGCGAATGAAGATATTGATGATGCTTCTCGAATGTTAATGAACTGTGCATGCATTGAGAATTCCAGTTTCTAGTTCCAGTAGCCACCTCATCTTTATTCGATGTGTTACTTTTTTTTTTTATCGTAAAAGGTTGGTCTTGGCCCCCGTCTTTCATTAAAAAATTTTACAAAACAAACAACCAAAAATAAAGCTTATGAAGTTCAGATCCCAACAGGCTGGGTTCAGGAATTCACACCCAAACCAACAAACAAAATACAACGAAATCTAATCCTACTGATTGGATGACTTCGTCCAAATCAATTTCTCGTGCCAATTCGATGTGTTACTTGTCATTGATGTTCCTGTACATTTGGCTGTTCAGGTGGTTGCTGTTGCCTCTCTACCAAAAGAGATTGCCGCAGGGTTACAGCCGAAAAGAAACAACTCGATCCGAGGGCTCTTGCTACAATCTGGATGGGTGGTCGAGAAACTAGAGGATGATTCTTGCATGGTCACTTATGTTGTTCAGGTAATACTAGTTTACACTCAAGACTCAGATTCTCTGCAATTCCCCCCCCCCCCCCCCCCCCCCCCCCCCCCCCCCCCCCCACCCCCCCCCCCAATTCCCAACAATAATTTACAAGAGAATTTGAAGGCTGATATATTGCTACTGTTAAAATTTTGACAGTTAGATCCTGCTGGATGGTTGCCAAGGTGTTTTGTTAATAGACACAACTCAAAGCTGGTCATGATCATCCACAACCTGAAGAAATTAGCTCAAGCAGTCAAGCTTGTCCACAAATAGTGGAATATGAAGCAAAAATGTAGTACATATGGGTAGATTATATTAGAGTGTATATGTACGGTATTGACTATTGAGGGTGAACTTTCCAATTTTATAAATAAATTTGTTGCTCTAGAAATCTGAGTACTGCAATATTCAAGGGAAAAAATATTATGCACATTTTCATATGACCTTTACCTTCTAGCATGATCTTCTTGAAAGTTGAAAGACTGACCCTCGTGAACGACAAAGATCATGCCACCCCACAATGTGTTTGTACGATACATGTGTACTTGTATGCCAACATGTAACAGGAGGAAGAGATGTGGGTGTCAACGGCCTGCTCCTCTTCTTTATGCGAAATGTAGTTGTAATTGGAGCTCGGCCTTCGGACATAGAGATAAATTAGAAAAGGGCCCAAATAAGGGAAATCTCTAATAAGCACTTCAATTGGGCCTTCAATTCAAACACAGCCCTTAGGGTTGCTTACAAAATAATTTGGAAAATAATCCTGATTACCACGAATACTATATGAGTACTTTTTTGTCTTTGGCACCAAGCTCTAGTTTTACTTTCATCACATAGCATATCCATACTGCTCAGCCTTCCAACTAAAACTTCATTTCTCTAGTGATATGGGTAAAAATAGAACATAATCGGACCGTCCAAATTGGACACGAATCTCAAAGCTCTCAAGGGTTAAACGGTAATTTTCATGACAAACGGGTCTGAAAATGAAAACTGAGTCTTTTCCAAGTCCAATAACCCAAAAACGGGTTTGTCTTACTGGTCAGGGTGACAACCCATTATGAACAAATCTAGGACATTTAAAGAGTAATTCAAAATCATGATTATCTCTAAGAGACGATTTAGACCAAATCTCTGATCATGAAACGATTTAAACTCTATTTCTTATCCAAAAACACCGGGAAGTAGAGATAAATGATTATCTCGAAACTGTTTTCAAATGCGACTATAAATACCCCTCTACCCCCACCATAAAAAAAGGTAATCGGTATTTTCTCCAAAAAGGCTCTTTCATAATCTTCTTGATTACTGACATGAGCGTCGGAGAGTTCGTCGCCAGGAACAATCGCGGTGTTTCAACTTTTTTGCAGGTCAGTTGCATCATCAAGAAACAGTTAACACCGGCAAGAAGTCAGCAGATTTGCTTTTATTGTTTCTAGAAGAGTTCACATATCATCTGTTTGCCCCCACATCAAAATTAGCAACAACAGATTGGCACCGTCTGGGGGAAATGAAAAAAGCAATCTGACCATATTTCACCGGTGAAAGTAATTTTCAGCCATGCCTTCGAAGGGAAAAGGGAAGGCGGCGACGTCCAGCCGAAGATCCACCCCTCTTCCTCCACCTCCTCCACTTGAGGATGTTCCCACTCAACAAGATCAACAAGTTCAGCAGCCTCAACCTGAGCAGTCGCCTCCCCAATGGGCTCGCCCTATGCCCAGAGGGGTCGTGCCGGGGGGCTCCCATCGAAGCCGTCCAGAACAGCATCCTCTTCATGACCATATCTCGGTCTCCGGTTCTTCCACCGACTCGATGGCCTCGCGAGGTCCTCAGGGGTGAAGAGACCTCCGTCAAATCATCGTCAACCACCAACAAGGGATCGACCTGCGAATCTGCTTGAATGAGAGATGAGCCCATGACGAAGTCTCTCATCCAGAACGCCAGAGAAGTCAGAGGAGCCGTTCTCCCCGAAGGCCGGGATCCAGAAGCCCCACCTCCCCAAGGGGGCGAAGGGGGTCTCCACCCCGTCGATAGCGAAAGAGCCACACCGCTGTGAGTCGATCACCACCAAGGGTTTGCTATGATGAAGGGGCACCAATCACCCAGGCATAATTTCGAAACATCAAATATGACATCCTATGAGCCCTTAACATCGTACCAAATCACGACCGGCAAGCGCTTAGCCCTAGTCATGACACAACTCATGAAGGAGAGTCCTGTCGACTAGATCCGAACAGAGGAACAACTCAGTACACCGTCGCCTTTGAGAGATGGAGTGGCGCCTCAGCAAGATCAATCCCGAAGAAGAACAACGGACCACTAAGTTTCGCCCAAGCAGACCCCCCTTTTCTAGAGCCATCATGGAATCTCCTATCTCCGAAACCTTTAAGCCGCCCCGCTTTGAATCCTACAACGGGGAGTCAGACCCTGCCGATCATATCGAGAGTTTTAAAACTCTCATGATGATTCATCAAGCCTCGGATGCGCTCCTCTGCAAGGCCTTCCCAGTAACGCTGAGGGGACCAACACGAGAATGGCGCTGAGCCGAGAAAACAAGTGCATCTTTGCTAGCCCTTAGCCAAAGAAAAAGTGAACGCCTAAGAGATTATGCTCGGCACTTTATCGCCGAAGCCCGATCTGTTGCCTCTCTCGACTAATCAGTAGCCACTGCAGCATTCAGGCACAACGTCAATAACGCTGACCACAAGGCGTCCCTTGCCAAGAAGCCTCATTGGGACTTCTCGGAACTTCTTCTTAGGAGTGAGAAGTACATCCGAGTGGAAAAGGCTCTCAACCCCCCCCCCCCCCCCCCCCCCCGAGTCGAAAGGAGTCATCTTCCGGGAACAAATGGAAGAATACAAGCGAAGAAGGGTCCTAAAAATTCCAGAAAGATGGCAATGGCCATCGCCGCCCAGCTCCTCATTTTGAGAAATTCACCCCCTCAATGCTAGTATATCAGCAGTTCTTATGAAGGTAGATAAGGAAGGGATACTCTGCGCTCCCCCTATAATGAATACCCCAGCAAAGAGGAGGAACATAGAAAAATGGTGTCGCTTTCATAGGGACCACAACCACGATACGGATTATTGTCGAGCTCTCAAGGAGGAGATCGAAGAACTCATACAGCGGGGATACCTAGCCAAGTTCGTCAGAAAGGACGGGGCCGATCCTCCACCCCGAGGAGCCAACAAGCAAACCGAAAGGCCTGCCAAGTTCCAAGACTCTGAACCTAGGGCTATCCTCCACCTTATCCATGGAGGTCCAATGGGGGGAGAATCAAACTCCTCCTGAAAGGCCTTCATCCGAGAGGTGAGTTCGGTCCAGAACTTTCCCCCAGCCAAGAACCTTTGGGTCTCAGTGATATTCTCAGACAAAGACCTGGAAGGTGTCCGAACAACTGTCACGCCCCGCTTCCCAAAAAATACAGAATACAAGTACGTAACATTGACCCAGCGAATGACTAACGTCATCCATAAGCTATTTATCTGATTAATTCAACAATATAATCAATACAGAATAATTGCGCAGATAATAATAATAATCTCATGAACAATAATACTTGGAATGAAATGATAAAAATATCCAAATACAATAATAATAATCCAACATCTAGAAACAATAATAAAATTCGGGATGTTAGCCCAAAACAATAATAATTCAATCCAAAATAATAACAAGTCTTAATACATTAAGACTTGTTATATTCATCGTCTTCTTAGTCATGCATGTCAGAGACTTCATTTTCAGCATGTGTGCCGGTGCCATATATCTGTTCACACTTGCGCTCCTTAAGATTATTCCAATCATGAAGTACAGTTGAGATCATTTCAACATCATGTCGTCCATGTGGATCTAGTTAGATCCAGAACAAATATAAAAAAAATAGAAATTCTCATTATAGGTTGTTGGGGGGACGGATGGTTGCCATGAGTCTTAATTCGAGGACAGCTGACTCGAACGAGAAAAAGCGAGGCCGGAGTGCTAATCCCGCCTCTAAAGTAGCACCGGCTTCGAATTGACCCTCTCAAAGCCACCAAGTATTTATTCTTATTTCCACCCATGTTTTTGTTAAAAAAAAATATGACCTCGTTATCGCTTCCTTAACGATAAATTAACTTTACCCATGTTTGTTAACTATATATTACATACCTTTAAACTATAAATTTATGTAAAGTTCTATTGTTACAATTATAGATCTACCATACAACTCTCTCAGTCGATCTTCCTCCAAGTGCGAGAATGTTCATGGCTACAATGGCATCCTTTCAGCGTTTCCTCTAGTCCTTTGGATGGTGAAAAACACATGTCAGGTCTTACAAAGGTACTCGGAAAATGCATGGACAGAGAAACTAAGGGATATGACCTTGAATGCCATGGTGGAATCTCAAAACATACCAATTCCATCGAAGAAGATAACTGCTTCAGTTGAAGGACCATATGGGCACGAATAGCCATATTATTTAACGTAATGGCTAATATTTTTAAATTTTGATATTGTTTGATGAGTTATTAATTGTTGTTACGTAATCCAAACCAGATTCTGCTTTCTGCTCTTATGTATGAAAATATGATACTTGTTGCGGGGGCATTTGAATTTCACCGTTTATTGCCATATTGAG
Organism: Hemerocallis citrina; assembly: GCA_017893485.1. Classification (NCBI taxonomy): domain Eukaryota; kingdom Viridiplantae; phylum Streptophyta; class Magnoliopsida; order Asparagales; family Asphodelaceae; genus Hemerocallis; species Hemerocallis citrina. The sequence goes on from CM030363.1 coordinate 284,506,937, forward strand.
TGACATTCTGCATAGAATTAAAGAGGGGAAGCCATGCTCTCCTAAGAATGTGTTGGTTGTATTATTGAAGCTTGAACAATTGAAGGGAATGATGGGGTACTACTTCTAGCTCCATGACAAACTCCTAGCAATGGCTCCTCCTTCTAGCAAGCTCCCTCTCCTAGCAATGACTTCCTCTCTCTAGCAATTCCTCCAAGCAAAAGGACTCTCACTCTCTTTCTTTTCTTTCTTTCTTTCTTTTCTTTTGATAATGTTTTTGGTGCAAGAGAAAGGTAGAAAATGGGGGCTCTAGTTATAGAATTTTGGGAGGGTCTAAAGTGCAAAATTTTTGCCCTAATAACTCTTCAAATTTATTTTACAACTCTCCATTTTCCTAACTCCTAAAACCCCCATATCTTCACCTCCCCACTCTTCACAACTCCAACTCCAAAACCCTTCTCCTCCCCACTCCAAAAACCGGCCTCCTCTTGCCCAAGAAATGGTCCAAATACATTTGTGTGTGCATGCACACAGGTACAAACAAATATGAACACATTTTTATAACTCTAAATGTGTACTAATATTTGTAACTTGTTACGTATTAGTGCAGACTTAACTAAATTTGTGATTTTAAGAGTGGGCTTGCTACATGGGCTCATTACTAATTAATTTATTTAATTATCTAGTGAGCTCATCTCCTAATGGACTAGATTTTACTTTATAGGTCAATGGATCAAAAGAAGGCTAATTAAAACTTATGCATGCTAAAAATTTGTAAATGAGAATAACAAATGAGAATAAAAAATTTGCACGTGCATCATACGTGCAAATCAAAAATATGTATTTTTTTAATTTAAAATAATTTATGGGGTGTTTCAATTTTGTTCTTTTCTATTAACTCTATGTGTGTTGTGGTTACTTAAGTCCCATTTTGCCAAGGGGTCTTCTCCGCACAGAATTTCTAATTGTTTTTGTAAAATTTCTTTTGTAGTTATTTCTTGAACTTGTTGTATTCTAGTTTTGTTTGGTAAATATTGATATTCACCACGCTTGGTTGAAGAAATTCTGATGTGTGGTACGTCAGTTCTAGAATAAGGTTGGATTATTCTAATTGCTATTGCTTGGTGTCGACAAGGTGTCGTAAATACAACTGATTTGTGTGATATGGTTATAGAGTGGTATTGTTGAAAAAAGTCATTTCCTAAGAGCACATCATTATTCACATCATCAAACTAGTATATTATTGGTATTCTTAGTATGTAACTTCCTATTTGTACATTAACATTTTGTTGATACTTATCAAGTATGATAGTTTGTCCAGTTAATCCAATTATTGCTTTTTTATTATATCCATCTTGTTTTCATTTTGGTAGTATATTTTTGCGGCACAGACTAGTGCCTGCTCCGGTGTCTATTAGACTATGATAGTTTCTTGATTTGTATTCTTCGTAAACAATTTCTGTTAGTATGTATAATGTGTTTTTTGTTGCTCTTAATGAATTTATTTATCTAATATTCTATTTATTATCATACTTTCATTGTTTACTGTTATTGTGATTTTTTCTTATTGAATTGAGTAAGGTTGTACTGATGTAAGAAAGTCAGTTCCTAATAGCATTTCATTAACATGTTGTTCTGGGTCTACGTGTAAGTGTAATAACATTTCCTTTTTACCATTTATCCTTAGTGGTTGTATAATTTTATGTACAATTGGATGTCTATTATTGTAATAGTCTAGGTAGTAATATGAGTTTTCTAATGTTATTAATTCAGTGGTTTTTACATTTGTTTGTTTAATATGTGAATTAGTGGCTCCCGTATCTACTAAGGCTATTTATTTATTCCATTTCTCATTGTCATAATATTCTATTTCTATTTTAAATTGGTTATTGTTTTGGTAATCTAATGTATTTATTACTGGTATTAATTCTAATGCTTGTTGCTTATTTCTTATTGATAGTGATCTCTTTCCGAACATTATTTGTGGTGCTTTTCCTTTTCTAGTTTCTTTTGCTTTATTAAAGTCGAATTCTATATAATTTGGTATAGTCATTTCAGGATTTTCTCTAGCTGGTTTGTATCTTATAATTTCGCTGAATAGCGGCTCTATTTTAAAATTATCTGTATTTCTATTTTTTACTTCATGTTTGCTAGTGAAAGCATAAATATTTCTTATTTGTATACTCATAACTTTGCTTTTTTCTATAATTTCTATTCCTGATAACCTATGATACATGAGTAGACTTTTGTCTTTATTTTCTTCTGCCATGCTTATAGAGAAATTAGGTTTCATTGTGAATTTTAATTTTTGGTACATTAGGTTTCCTTGCACTATTTCTATTAAGGCATCTTGTGTACTTTGTATTATTCTATCATCCATTAGGTATATTTCCAGGGGTGTATTTATCTCTTCCTTGAAATAGACTTTTATTATTATTTATACTGCTCCTAAATGTATGTGTCTTAATGTTTTTATGGTTTTTTCATTTATTTTTTCCATCCCTTGTCTTATTATTCTTTCGGTTATTAATGGGATTGTGGTTTTTCTTTGTGCTTGTTCAATGTCTATGGGTTGTTTATTATTTCTAGCTATTACGATGGTACTTTTATTTCTTTCGAATATTGGTGGTTTAAAAATTTCTTTTTGATTTATATCTAATTTGGTCGCTCTTATTTTATCGTATTTTTGTATGTCAAAGCACATTCTTTCTCTTACTTCTTCATTGTTTTCTTCTCTTTGTGAAGGTTCTCCTATTTCTGTTATTTCTGTCATCATATTTATTTCACATTCTTCTGTTTCACCTTCACTACTTTCACTATCTTCTTCTATTATCATTATTTCTTCATCTTCACTTATTTCTGACCATTCTTCATTATATTCTATGGGTTCATAGTTTATATTGTTCATTTCTTCAAATTCTTCTATGTATTTTACATTTTCTTTTCTTTTAGGGCAATTTGGTGATATATGTCATACCTCTCCATATATGTAACAATTACATTTCTTAGGGTTTTTCGTATACTGTCTATTTTATTTTTATCTATTCTTCTAAAGTATTTTTTATAGGGTTTTCTATATCTCCTAAAAGTTTTTCTATATTTTGGTTTATATTTTTGGATTTTGTGATTATTCTTCTTTGCATAATTATAGTTATTATTGCATTCCCAATGATTTGGTCTTGCATCTTCACAACAAATTCTTTGTTTATATGTTCTATAATATTTCATTGTTGCTCTAGCATCTTGGCATACTTTGTCTCTATAATCTTTTACGAATTGTGTTCTATACCCTAAAGTGTCTACTTCTGGTTTACTTTCTCACCTATGTATGCACTATATATGTTTATACTCTATGGATCAGGTAGTTTTAGAAATAATAAATCCAGGATTGGACTCCTTTCTTCTTTTGTGTAATAACTATCTTGAAAATATTTTCTAAATTCACAAGCATAGTTGTCAAAATAACACATGTCGCATATTTCTAAGTTGCTTAGTCTTCATCTTGCTTGATTCTTTTTGTATATGGTGTGTTTTTCTCCTTTATCGTATACACCGAATTCTGTACTTATTGTTATCTTGTAATTCGTAATTATTTTTTTTAGACCTAAGGTTCGTTGTGCTGATGTTTCTTCAGTTCCTTTATCATCAATTGGTCTTGATTTTTTTATAGTATTTCTTTCTTCTTCCTTTAATCCATTCCACCATTTTGCTACTACACCTATAAACGTGGCTTCTATAAATTTCTCAAATGCGTTTCCTGTAAGATTCTGTCTAAATCCTACTATTAGTGATACTTTTACCCACTCTTCAATTGTCCTATCTACGTCTTTTACGCAATCTAGGTCTAACCATTCTCCATTCCCTGTTATTCTTTTTTCGCTGTAGGTTCATATTTTGGGATTTTCTTTTCTTTGTATTTTCCTATCTGCATTCTTCTTTTTGTGTTTTACCATTTCCATGGTAATTGGTAAGGTTTTTTGTTAGGTGGTGTCCTTAAGAATTCGCACATGTCATTTGGAATTTCTGAATATTTTGCTATAATCTTATCTTGGTCCATCTTTACTTCTTCATTTGTTATGTCTATATTTTTCAAGGCTTCTTCTACTTCTACTGGGTTAGGATTTGCCATTAAATCTTCTATTTCCAAAATATTTATATTAAGTTTTGTTATTGCTTCTAACTCCTTCATACCTTATTCCATTATGCCCAATTCTTCTTCTGGGTAGTCAATTATATATCTAGCTAATTCTTTTATATTTTTATTTATGATTTTTAAATCTTTTCTTATATCTCCTATAATTTCAGGACCATTGTAATCTTCTTTCAACTCTTGTATGTTTATCATATAAATTTTTGGGGTTATGTTAGGATTTAATGCAACTGCTTCATTGACCATACTTAGCCTGTTATTTTGTATGCTAATAGTTGTTGGTAATATCAACTTGCATCTTCGTTTCTGTAATCTAATACTCCATATGCTATCTCTTTTTGTATTTCTTTAGGTAGTTTATTAATTACTTTTCTTGTTAGTAATAAGTATTCTAATATTTTTTTACTAGCAATATGCTTACTTTTTGTTAATCTTTTATCAATGTATCTAATCTTAAATTTTGATTTTTTTTTTAATTTTAGCTTCTTTATTTTATGTGAATTTTTCAGCTTTTATAAAGATAAAATGTAATATAGTTTATAATTTCTAAAGTAGGGTTATATATAAAATTTTGTTTTTAGGTTATTATATTAATAGGATTAGTTAGATATAGTATTTTATAAAAGTGGGTCGTTGGGCTAAATCTTTTTGAAAGTGGATCGTTTGGATAAATAATTATCAAAAGTGGGTTAGTTATTAGGGTTAGCTCGCGAAAAGGTCGGTCAGCACGGAAAAAATTCCAAATCTAAAAGGCGGTGACCACATCCCAAAAGAAGTAATCAAGGTTGCGTTTGTTTTGATATTTTGAATTGAGTATTCTAAATATGATATTCTGAATATGAGATATTCTGAATATGAGTCTAAAAGCTGTTTGTTTAGCCTATATTCTGAATATTGATATTCTGAAAGCTGTTTATCTGAAAAAGAGAGTTTGGAAGCTGTTCGGTTATATTTCTTGCTGAAAACTGTTATCTAAAAGCTGTTTTTATGAAAAAACGAGTTTAAAAGCTGTTCTGTTATATTTCTAGCTGAAAACTATTACCTGAAAGCTGTTTTTTCTGAAAAAGAGAGTTTAAAAGCTGTTCCGTTACATTTCTTGCTGAAAATTGTTATCTGAAAGCTGTTTTTCTGAAAAAACGAGTTTAAAATCTGGTCTATTATATTTCTAGCTGAAAACTGTTATCTAAAAGCTGTTTTTCTGAAAAAGCGAGTTTAAAAGCTGTTCGGTTAAAATTCTTGCTGAAAACTATTATGTGAAAGCTGTTTTTCTGGAAAAACGAGTTTAAAAGCTGTTCTGTTATATTTCTAGCTGAAAACTATTACCTGAAAGCTGTTTTTTCTGAAAAAGAGAGTTAAAAAGCTGTTCCGTTATATTTTTTGCTGAAAACTGTTATCTGAAAGCTGTTTTTCTGAAAGAACGAGTTTAAAAGCTGTTCTGTTATATTTCTAGCTGAAAACTGTTATCTAAAAGCTGTTTTTCTGAAAAAAGCGAGTTTAAAAGCTGTTCGGTTAAAATTCTTGCTGAAAACTATTATGTGAAAGCTGTTTTTCTGGAAAAACGAGTTTAAAAGCTGTTCTGTTATATTTCTAGCTGAAAACTATTACCTGAAAGCTGTTTTTTCTGAAAAAGAGAGTTTAAAAGCTGTTCCGTTATATTTCTTGCTGAAAACTGTTATCTGAAAGCTGTTTTTCTGAAAGAACGAGTTTAAAAGCTGTTCTGTTATATTTCTAGCTGAAAACTGTTATCTAAAAGCTGTTTTTCTGAAAAAAGCGAGTTTAAAAGCTGTTCGGTTAAAATTCTTGCTGAAAACTATTATGTGAAAGCTGTTTTTCTGGAAAAACGAGTTTAAAAGCTGTTCTGTTATATTTCTAGCTGAAAACTATTACCTGAAAGCTATTTTTTCTGAAAAAGAGAGTTTAAAAGCTGTTCCGTTATATTTCTTGCTGAAAACTGTTATCTGAAAGCTGTTTTTCTGAAAGAACGAGTTTAAAAGCTGTTCTGTTATATTTCTAGCTGAAAACTGTTATCTAAAAGCTGTTTTTCTGAAAAAAGCGAGTTTAAAAGCTGTTCGGTTAAAATTCTTGCTGAAAACTATTATGTGAAAGCTGTTTTTCTGGAAAAACGAGTTTAAAAGCTGTTCTGTTATATTTCTAGCTGAAAACTATTACCTGAAAGCTGTTTTTCCTGAAAAATAGAGTCTGAAAGCTGTTTTTCTGAAAGAACATGTTTAAAAGCTGTTCTGTTATATTTCTAGCTGAAAACTATTACCTGAAAGCTGTTTTTTGTGAAAAAGAGAGTTTAAAAGCTGTTCCGTTACATTTCTTGCTGAAAACTGTTATCTGAAAGCTGTTTTTCTGAAAAAACGAGTTTAAAATCTGGTCTATTATATTTCTAGTTGAAAACTGTTATCTAAAAGCTGTTTTTCTGAAAAAGCGAGTTTAAAAGCTGTTCGGTTAAAATTCTTGCTGAAAACTATTATGTGAAAGCTGTTTTTCTGGAAAAACGAGTTTAAAAGCTGTTCTGTTATATTTCTAGCTGAAAACTCTTACCTGAAAGCTGTTTTTTCTGAAAAAGAGAGTTAAAAAGCTGTTCCGTTATATTTTTTGCTGAAAACTGTTATCTGAAAGCTGTTTTTCTGAAAGAACGAGTTTAAAAGCTGTTCTGTTATATTTCTAGCTGAAAACTGTTATCTAAAAGCTGTTTTTCTGAAAAAAGCGAGTTTAAAAGCTGTTCGGTTAAAATTCTTGCTGAAAACTATTATGTGAAAGCTGTTTTTCTGAAAGAACGAGTTCAAAAGCCGTTCTGTTATATTTCTTGCTGAAACTATTATGTGAAAGCTGTTTTGCTGAAAAAACTATTTTAAAAGCTGTTCTGTTATATTTCTAGCTTAAAACTAAAACCTGAAAGCTGTTTTCCCTGAAAAAGAGAGTTTTAAAGCTGTTCCGTTATATTTCTTGCTGAAAACTGTTATCTGAAAGCTGTTTTTCTGATAGAACGAGTTTAAAAGCTGTTCGGTTATATTTGTTCAGGATTTTCGAAATCAATTTGCATTCATCACTTGCTATATCAACGATAATTTCTACGGCCTAAGCCAACCAATTTATTCAGACAAAAAAGCAGCAGGAATTTAAAATAAGAACGGGACCCAATTCAACTATGCTCAACCAATTTATTCACCAAAGCAAGCTTACTTCATTAATTTTGTTTACATTGTTCAACATAATGACGTAACAGATTCTTAATGACATGGGATCGATACATATATTATGAGAATAAGTTGTACAATTTGTTGTCAGCCATCATTACAAACAAGCATACTGTTAAATCATTATTTGTTGTCTCCAGTCGCTGCATGCTGTCTGGAGCTGCTGCTGTTGCTTCTTAACTCCTTCATTTGAAAACTGTAGAGCAGGTAGATCTATAAACAAAGAAATCATTTGAGAAAAATGCTGCATTAAAATTCCAAAAAAGGGGGAGGAGTAATAAATTGTGCGGCAGTAACTTCCTACATTAACCATAAACGGAAACGGAAAACTGAAAACCGGAGTTCAGATTTGCTTAACCACTATTCAGAATACAGATATCCCCTCTTGTCAAACACTATGAAAACAACATAATGCCTGAAAAAATACGGGCTACTCGCAGTCTCAGTTTCATCAAATCAATGATACAAACGACTCGATATACCAGAGCTGCATTTTTTTAAAATGCCACGCCCACTAGTACAAAGCACATTGTCAACATTGACTACTCAGAATTCATCATTGACTACGTAGACAACATCTTCTTAATCCCAGAAAAACATATTCGTTCATTTACAGGGATTTGAAGTCTTCTTAATAGTATTCACTAAGTGGCATTACCAGCAAGTTAACCAAGGCATATTCATATAAATAAAAGTAGAATTCATCTCAACAAATCAGATGCATTTAAAATAGTTTCGATTATTGCTTTTCTGAGAATTGGTTCTGATGATACCCACACTGATCATACTTCAGACCTTAAAAACAATTGATGCACATTAGTTCTTAAATCCTGGGCTGTGATGTACCGGGTCTGATATAGCTGAGCTTTGAATTCCTGATATGCACTTATACTTTCTGTTTCTTTGGCTGTTCATGATTTATGGATACTGAGAAATATCTTTGGCTGCTCATGGTTCCAAACAATTGTTTCTGGAGTCAATTTGACTTGTCTTGATTCGATAATCATTGGTAATATCCTGAGTTTATTGGTAAAAGTAGTCACAGTCTCAGATTCATAGTGCTCATTCATAAAAACTCCATACTAGAGCTGCATTTTTTCCAATGCCACGCCCACTAGTACAAAGCAATGTTCTTGAAAATCCGATCATCATCGACTGTAACGACATCAACTTCGTTATGTTTGTATGGTTCGGAGGACAACCGAATGCATAACCAGATCTGGGGATTGAGGAGAGAGAGAGAGATCGAGAGAGAGAGCGCCCGTGAGTATGGTTGGGAATATCGAATTGAAGGGATATCAATATTCTGAATATGGAACTCAGAGTACGCTCAAAACAAACGGGTAGTATTCTGAGTTAGATATTCAGAAGATGTAACTCAGAATACCAAAACTAACAGTGCATATCAGGAATTCAAAGCTCAGCATGTCAGACATGGTACATCACAGCCCTGGATTTAAGAAATATTGTGCATGGATTGTTTTTAAGGTGTGAAGTATGATCAGTGTGGGTATCATCATAACCAATGATCAAGGCTTCAAGACAATTCAAGTTGACTCCAGACAACATTTGTTTCAAACCATGAACAGCCAATGGTATTTCCCAGTATCCGTAAACCATGAACAGCCCAAAAAACAGACAGTATCTGTGCAAATCAGGAATTCAAAGCTCAGCTATGTCAGACCCGGTACATCACAGCCCAGGTTTTTAGAACTAATGTGCATCAGACAGTTTTTAAGGTGTGAAATATGATCAGTGTGGGTATCATCATAATACAATGATCAAGGATTCAAGAGAATTGAAATTGACTCCATAAAACAATTGTTTGAAACCATGACAAGCCAAAGATATTTCTCAGTATCCATAAGTCATGAACAGCCAAAGAAACAGAAAGTATAAGTGCATATCAGGAATTCAAAGCTCAGCTATATCAGACCCGGTACATCACAGCCCAGGATTTAAGAACTAATGTGCATCAATTGTTTTTAAGGTCTGAAGTATGATCAGTGTGGGTATCATCAGAACCAATGATCAAGGATTCAAGAGAATTGAAATTGACTCCATAAAACAATTGTTTGAAACCATGACAAGCCAAAGATATTTCTCAGTATCCATAATTCATGAACAGCCAAAGAAACAGAATCCATCAGTGCATATCAGGAATTCAAAGCTCAGGGTGTCAGACCTGGTACATCACAGCCCAGAATTTTAGAACTAATGTGCATCAATTAGTTTTTAGGGTCTGAAGTATGATCAGTGTGGGCATCATCTTAACCAATGATCAAGGATTCAAGACACAGAATAAATTGACTCCAGAAACATTTATGTGAAACCATGAACAGTCAATGATATTTATCAGTATCCATAAACCATGAACAGCCCCAAAAAAAGACAGTATCTGTGCATATCAGGAATTCAAAGCTCAGCTATGTCAGACCTGGTACATCACATCCCTGGATTGGATTCTCAATCTCAGGACAGAAGCATGATATTCTTAGGATAGACAATGGCCAAGATTAACCAACCTGGAATAAACTCGGGATGTTTGTAATGATCAAGGATCCAAGACCATTCAAATAGACTCCAGAAAACAATAGTTTGAAACCATGAGCAGCCAAGGTAATTTATCAGTATCCATAAACCATGAACAACCAAAGAAACATACAACACTATTGGTATATATCACAAACTAATAAAAGCTCAGCATATCAAACCTGGTACATCACAGCCCAGGATTACCATAACAATTGATCTGTTATAGTGACACAAAGTCGCCAGATTGCAGCGATCCCTTTATTAGTAACTAATTCCATGCTATCTCCCATCACAACCTACCATAGAACAATAATTAGAACCAATCTAAGATATTGTAGGAGTTATTAACTTTTACAGAAAAATAAACTTACTCCATTGCCACCCATTCTCCTTGTTGTGGATGCAGTATAATATAGTCCATCAAGGCTGGCATAACTCAAATGACATCGGCAGATATGAACATAAGATTCATAGTGTGCAGCCTCAGAAACAAAATCCATCTCATCATAACTCAAAACCAACGAGGAAGAATAAAGTTCAGTTAGGATTAATTCATCACCAGCTACTCCGACAAATCATTCGATAAATGGTTCATAGTGTGCAGCCTCAGAAACAAAATCCATCTCATCATAACTCAAAACCAACGAGGAAGAATAAAGTTCAGTTAGGATTAATTCATCACCAGCTACTCCTACAAATCATTCGATAAATGGTTCATAGTGTGCAGCCTCAGAAACAAAATCCATCTCATCATAACTCAAAACCAACGAGGAAGAATAAAGTTCAGTTAGGATTAATTCATCACCAGCTACTCCTACAAATCATTCGATAAATGGTTCATAGTGTGCAGCCTCAGAAACAAAATCCATCTCATCATAACTCAAAACCAACGAGGAAGAATAAAGTGCAACACCTGTACAACAATGAAGTGCTTGGTAAAGACGACATCTCAAAAAAAAGAGTAAAAAGCTTAAAGGAAGATCTGCATGCTGATTATTTATATTAGTAATATTGCAAAGATACAAACATATCCAAATGACATCGAGAAATGGATATGCTGAAAATGTGTACATTCCAAAATACATTACTGTATAGCATTCCACATTGCTAGGGCGATTTCATCTCTTTTGTTATTCATATGTCTCAATTGGGAAGATGATAAATCCAAATCTTGCGATGTGGATGCTGCATCTTCGGTGTGTTGGTGATCTACTATTGTTTCGCCACCGAGTTCCACTAAAAAAGGATCGTTTCGTGAGTGCAGGCATATAAAATTATGAAGTGCACAACAGGATGTGACCATCAAAACTTGTCTGGTATAATAATAGTTCGGCATGTTCTCGAAGATGGTAAACCTCTTCTTGAATACACCGAACGTTCTCTCAATCACATTCCTTAACCTAGCATGTTGTTTGTTAAATAGTTGTCTAGAATGGGTTGGTGCATGGTTGGCCCCTTGATAGTCCTGTAAATGGTATGGCTCACCACGGTACGGTGCCAAAAACCCGGGCATATTGGTATAACCACAATCCACTAAGTAGTACCTCTCGTTCGGTGGGATTGGCAACAGTTTTTGTGCTAATGCAGTATGCATTACACGGGAGTCGTTGGCACTGCCTTCCCATCCCGGGTAAACAAATGTGAACATCATGTCAAAATCACATGCTGCCAATACATTTTGACTTACAATACCCTTGCGAGAGCGACAAGCGTTGGTTCGGCTAGCGGGAACTGTAGCTTTTATTAATGTCCCATCAGCAGCACCAATAGCTCCCTGCAGATTAATAATTCGAATAATACATATCCCAAATCCAAACTTGGAAAACAATTTAATAATACATGATGCAATCAGGGTGGCGCTTTACCTGAAACCACGGGTAAAAATCCTCTGATCCACTGATTCTGTGATGTACGGTTGTATAATCAGGAGGTTTGATAAGGAGTGTGGCTGCTCTTGCCATACCGTTCAGGACAATACTAAAGTGCTTTTGGATTGTTTGGGTTGAGTGGTTAAACGCGGCACGAACTAGTCGCATTCTTGCACTATGACCGACAATAAACAGGAAAATAGCCACGCTTTCCTCGAAAGTAACTCGCTTATGGCTTGAAGACTCCGCTGTTCCCTCGCAGAGGTTCCTTTCTCGCAGGAAAGCACACAAGGTCATAAAACAATCCTGGTTCATACGGAATATATCATGAAAGTCGGCCTGGGAACCCGCTAACAAATTTTCCAGATATTCACGTCCCGTTTGCTTTTTATTAGTGGATCTTGTACGGTCAGGTTCTTCAGGTTCTTCAGGTTCTTCTATTTCTTCACATAAATAGTCAGCTATCAACACTGCAGTCATCACCTCTTCGACCTCGTCACTACTGGATGAAGAAATATCCATAACAGAGGATGCAATTCCAGTAGTGACTCACTATAAAGAAGAAGATAGAAATCAGTTTGGGGCATTCCAATATCAAGTGCACACAGTATTAATAATACGAATGTATGTAACGAGATTTACAGAATCACAAAACAACATATTCAGAGATGGCAGGATTCCACAAGCCTGTGCAATTGAATTAAGATTACAAGGTATACTACTACTAGCAGATCTATTCTAGGAATTATTTTTAAAATATAACATTACAAATTTAAATTTAATTATGCAAGCAATTTGTTCATCCTAAAAGCCGTCATATTACAATCAACCGCAAACAAATATGGAAATAATGTTAAGAATAGTTCTACAACATGATTTATTCAACCCATTACGCTGAATGGGATTACTACAGGGTGGCCCAATAACGGACCGCCGCCTCCTGATGGGCTCGAGACATACGAAGGAAACCATGAGCAAAGTTGGGATTTTGAAAGAGGTAGGTTGTAGCTCTTACGGCTACAATCGGATCAAGCCCTGTCATCGATTCAATTACATCTTGGCATTGATCCTGTTCGGGGAATACAGGATTACTTGAGGGAGTGCTTTCCACTTCATTTTTATTCATGTACCTCCCTCTTTTTTCCGTTTGAGCTTGCTTAGCTACATCAAGATATTCCGACATCTTGGACAACATTGATTCGCGGCCACTTGATGCAGTAGATTTTCTTTTGCGTGAACCGGACCCCGTACCCATTGGGACATCATCAGACTCATCAATCACATTTACGTGTGATTGTTGGGGGTGGCCAAACTGATAGTTCATCCGCCGCGCCTCCACATCCTCGAACCCCCCTTGTGTGGAGGCCCTTGCCACATTGCCCTGGGCTACCGATTCCTCGAATATTTTGGTCAATGCATCATAATGTGGCAACCCCTTATTTTTGTATTTTTCTGCAGCAGGATGCATCTATTCACAGAATATGTTGTTACTATGCAAGTATATCAATAAATGATTAAGTATAATAAACAGGATTCACAACCAACAAATCAAATTTTGAGATTATATATATTAACCTGAATATATTGTTTCCAAACCGGATCCTCACAAGTAACGGTTTGGTTGGCTTCATCCCAACCGAAACCACTCTGTTGCCTCATTTTGTGAAACACCCCCCATTCTGATTTAAGTCGTCCATATTTCGACCTCAGTTGACCCACCGAGAATGTACGCCCAGACGTAGAATTCAATATTTGCTCAAAATTAGACCAGGTTCTACCATCGAATGTGGTGCTCCTTAACAAACCATTGTCAACTGCCCCCTCCATAAGGCTGATAAAATCAGCTGTAATACGAGAAGTCCACAGCCCATAATCTTCGTCCACTGCCTTCCCCTTTCCCCTACCCGCATTACTCATCTAGCATGAACAAACATCCAAAAAAAAAAAAAAAAATTTGCCAAATTCCTTCAATTAGTTTAACAGCTGATCGGGTAGCCCTAGTTTGCAAATAGCAACCGATTACACCCTAAAAACTCTCAACAGTGGTAACCCTAGTTTGTGTGCAGTGTGCACCTCAATCCCGAAAGCTGTTCCGGTACCAAATGCAATTAAAAAGCACAATAAATTGGTAAAGAAAACCAACCAAATAAATAATACAATCGCTGTCTTCATACCTTTGATTGGATTTGGAGAAGGATGAAATTGTCAGCACAGGATTCAACCTTGCGTAGTGCTTTGATTCTCCTTGCCCTTCGATCCCTAGCTTTTTTCCGATAGGCAGCACGGGTGGTGCAAACCATTAACCCGCTACCCAAACCCCTCAACCCCTCACCAAGTCGACCGCAAAAAACAGTCCGGTAGCGAAGTCGCCGGCGGCGCACTGACACTTTTCCGTTCGATTTCACAGTGGAATCGTTCGGGAATTCGTTGATTTGGGGTTGGGGGGGGGGGGGGGGCGGGGGGTAATTAGATCAGATCTGGGATCTTCGAAGGAGGGAGGAGACAATGGAGTCGACGAGCTCTCCTGGGTGAGTAGAGAGAGAGAGCATCTGAGTGAGAGGAGAGGAGAGATGGGTTGGAATCGATACTGTTTGGAAGAGATCTGAAGGTAGAGGACGACCGAATGGCCAGATCTGTGGAGCGAGGAGACGGAGAGAGGTCGTGAGAGAGATGGAAGAGATCTGAATATGGAGGACGACCAGAAGGCCAGACCTGGAGAGCGAGGAGAGAGGGAGAGGTCGTGAGAGAGATGGAAGAGATCTGAAGGTAGAAGACGACCGTTGTTTTGGGGAGCGAGGAGAGAGAGAGAGGTCGTATGAGAGAGAGAGCCCGTGACTATAGTTGGGGATATCGAGAATTGAAGGGATATGCATATTCTGAATATGGAACTCAGAATACGCCCAAAACAAACGGGTATTCTGAGTTGCATATTCAGAATATGCAACTCAGAATATGAAAACAAACAAGGCCCAAGTAATCAACGGCCACTCTGCATGCGGTAACCTTACATTTCGAATCCCCTCACCGCCCACATCCTCAAATAAACCCCTCCCTTCCCCAATAAACCAAAACCCTCGCCTTTTTCCCCCAAAAATTCTATCCCAAAATTTCCCCCATTTTGTCCCCCCATTTCAAACAAATCCCCAAACCCAAACCCTAGAATTGCAGCCCAAATTTCAAAGCGGGGAGCTTCGAATGGAGGGGGCTGCGGGGACGTACAATCCGAGGACGGCGGAGGAGGTGTTCAGGGATTTCCGAGGGCGGCGCGCTGGAATGATCAAGGCTTTAACGACTGGTACTCTAAAGTTTGAATATTGGCTTTGATTTTGCACGAATTTTGATGTAAATTTTGACTGATTTTGGCTTGGTTTGGATTGGTGTTGCAGAGGTGGAGAAGTTCTATCAGATGTGTGATCCTGGTGAGATTTCTTGTGTATTTTTATGATTTGGGGAATTTATGGTTGGTTTTTTTTTTATTTGACTGAAAAGGTTGAATATTGGGTAATTTGCTGTGATTGGGGTTAAATATTAGGGGGTTTTTGGGGTTGGGAGTAAAGGTAGTTGTGTTGAGTTGAATTGTCCTGAGTTTCTTTTGGATGAAGTGGGTAAAGTTGGTTTTTGGCAGAAGGAAAATGGAAAGGTAAAATGTTGAATCAGTTTGTTAGTGGAGCTCATATATACTTTTGAAGTTGCGGTGTGTGTGTTTTTCCCCTTTTAGGCCTAAATTGTATTTGACTTTATTTGTAGTTTTTTTCGCTTGACCATACTATTAATGAGTAGAAATTGTTATCAACCATTTGAAAGATCTTACATTGAGATGGTTAGAGCATCTGTAGGCGTTGGCTATTTACTCATTTTTTGGAAAAAAAAAACGAGCTGCAGTTGTTGGCTATATACCCAAATTTTGGGTTTTGGGTGAACAGTTGTCGGCTATATTTGGGAGATGATATAGAATTTTGGAAAAAGATAGCCAATGAAGATTTTTCGTCCGTGCAAACGGACGAAAGACATCTTCGTTGCTGGGCTTTTTTTTAATTTTTTATAAATATTAGACGAGAAATGATTTGTCTTCTGTTCAATTTTTTTATTTTTTATTTTAAAAAAATAAAATTTGATGAACTTCGATTAAAAAAAACCCAAAAATGAGTAGGGACAGCCATTTCCTCTCATTCTTTTGAAAAAATTCCTATAGAATACACCCTATAGAAATTTCTATAGATAGAAATTAGGTTTTAATTGAAATTAATTAAGAATTAAGATTTATTTAAGATTTAATATGATTTAATTAGGATTAATTTAACAGTAATTTAGGAATTAATTAGGAATTAAATTTTTATTTTTTAAAAAATACAACGGATGGGAAATGATTCCCCGTCCGTTGCTTTTTTATATAAAAAAAAATTAACGGATGGGAAATCATTCCTTGTCCGTTCATTTTTTTAAATTAAAGCCCAAAATTTGGGTTCAAACGACTATAGTTGAAACCAATTTTTTCTATTCCTATATGCCAAATACCCAAAATTTGACTCCGAACGACTACAGATGCTCTTAGTAGTTTTTAAATTTTTTTTTTAATTACAAATGTCACCCCCTGGTTACATACATGTGTTTGAAGTTAAAACGGTCTGGTTGTTTATTTGGCCACTTATGAAAATTCTAATAGTTCTGGATAATTATGTGGAAAGGTTTCTCTAGTTTGGGCAATGGGGTTTTCATTCCCCTTCTTCAAATTGTATTTTTAACTGGTTGTGCTTCTCTGAGTGATGCCCAATGCCCGCTTTCTCCAGGGATTTAGGTCAGGCGTCTTTTCCACATAACCCACTGTGTGAAAGGAGCATGACAACTCATCTCGAAAGATATTTGTTTTTATGCTCTTGTGACTGTTAATAGTAGGAAATGTCATCAAAACTTAGTAGAAATCATTGGTTACAACATGATGCATGAAATGGTAGATAAATTAGCCCCTCATTTTGTAGTGTTCACTCATTTAGGTTTGTTTGATGGCTTGGCTTCCATTTTGGCCACTTTTTAAATTTGAGGGATAACCTCAAGATATACCTCTTAACAAATAAATCATTTTTGTGATGGCTGGGGGGTTAGAGCCCCTTAATCATTCCCTTAACCAGTCACTAAACAGTGACCTGGGGATGAAAAAAGAGATTATTAATTGGCTACTGGCCAGTATGATTGCTTTTGGATCTCTGCTTTTCAAATGTTTATTTTTTCTCAGAGAAATTCTTCAATGCTAATAACTAAGGCTCATATAATTTTTCCTTATTCTTAATTTCAACTTGTAGGATTTTCTTTGGAATGGGTTGAAAGTAGGAATTCCTGGGTGTGCGTTGACACAATTTGTTTAAATGAGTTAAAATAAAGTGGCCCATGGGTTGAATTCTTTGTTGTAAATGAGATGGAAAAACGTGATCTTTTTATATAATTTTTTAAACCTATTTATGGATTTATTGGTGTGACATCTCAGTATGGAATGATCTAAATGTAATGTATAATTGAATCAGACTTGTACACTGAGAATGATATCTCTTAGGGTGGTAGGATCATATAAAATTTTCTACACTGGAGTATTATGATAGATGTGGTCATCTTGACTTGTCAATGCTTCATACTACAACTGTAAAAATTTGATTTTGTTTGCAGAGAAAGAGAACTTGTGTTTGTATGGACTTCCTAATGAAACATGGGAAGTAAACCTTCCTGCCGAGGAAGTCCCTCCTGAACTACCGGAACCAGCCTTGGGAATAAATTTCGCTAGGGATGGCATGGATGAGAAGGACTGGCTGTCGCTAGTTGCGGTTCACAGTGATGCGTGGTTACTGGCTGTTGCCTTCTATTTTGGGGCACGTTTTGGCTTTGATAAAGATGCGAGGTATTCTTTTTCTCTGTGATAATTGCTGATAAGCACATAAATATGCCTGATCGTGTACTTCCCATTCTGCTATTGATTTTCATATCTATAAAACATGCATTTTCCTTGTCATTAATTTCCTTTTTGTTATTAATTTGGTTCAATTAGAGATTGAAACACATCACATATTTAGAAATATCAGTTCTCGTCTGGCGAAGTCACATCCAGGTAGCTTGAGTTAATGTCTTTTTTTCATGACACACCTGTAGCAGGGCCGGCCCCCACCTTGAGGCAGGTGAGGTGAGGTGGCCGCCGGGCCCCCAGAATTTTTACAATTTTAGGGGCCCCCAAATTTGTATTTTCCTTGTTAACATAGACACGTATTTTGCGCGTAAAAAATATTGTTATTTGGGGCCCCAAAAAGTAATTATTTGAGCCTGTCGCCTCTGGTCTCCGGGAACTCAGGGCCAGCCCTGACCTGTTGAGTTCATTTCTCCTGGGTCTTGATTGAAAGAATATACTTCCCAAAATGGGTTATTTAGTAACTCCTATAGGTAGAATAAAGGTGGTAGATTTGGCATGGTGTACTGTTTGATTCCTTGTCCTGGATGAAAGATTCTCTTTCCAAATTGAAATGTTATTTTATTAAATAGAATTAGGAATGGAGACTAGTGTAAGCTCTGGCTACGAAGCGTAGAACACACACCGATCTGACATGATATAGTTTTAACACATTTACCTGGCTAATTTTAAATGATCCGTATTGTGGAAATGATAGGCATCAACTCTAAATAGTAATGCATAGTGTTATATACAAAAACCTTCCTTATTCTTGCATTTATGGATCTATGATCTATATTAGGGGTGCTCGAGATGTGGTCATAACAAAAAGATGCAGAGAAGACAAAAGTCATTGATGAATTTCATATATGGGAGAATTTGTAGTACAGGTTTAGAACATAAAATAATTGTGTAGAACAGGGATTGAGTCATTGAGGTTATTAGGGGTGCTTGTGATGTGCTCATAGTAAAAAGATGCAAAGAAGACAGAACTCATAGATGAATTTCATGTATGGGAGAATCTGTTGTACAGGTTTAGAACATAAACAATTGTTGAGAACAGGGATTGAGCCATTGAGGTTTCAGTGGTTTTGTCTTAGTGTAGTAAAAGCCCATTCTACAAAGTTCCGTTATTTCTTATTGGAAATATATCCTCTTTGTCGTCTTTTCTTCAACATGCTTTCCCCTTTTCCTCTGATGCTTCCAATCATTTGGTAATTCTTTGTGGTTTTGTGGATTCACTTTTTCGTATTGCCAAAAAAAAAAGGTTGGATACCTGTGATATTCTTTTGTTCTTTTAATCATTATAGAATGCTTAGAGAAATTTTGTTGGTAATATATTATCCCTGGTAATTCTCAGGTTATATTGATAAGAATGTGCCCATGTTGGAACTTCATTCTTAAATTTTGTATGGACACCAAAATTTTATAGGGATACATTCGTTGGGTTTGGAACGACATTTGTGACCTTGTTAGTGGGGCTCAGTAGGATATGGAATATGTACTTCATTTCAATTCATTCCACCTGTTAGGCTGAGTTTCTTCTTTTTTCTCAAGCTTATATGACCTATTACCTTCAAATAATTTGGAATGGAATGCGATGCACTTTTTTTTTTGCTTTGTTACCATGTTATATATTTTTCATGGTTTAAGTGGTGATTTCGTAGAAATAATAAATTTCGCTACCTTTAAAGTATTCATTTTGTCTCAATCAAGAGGCCTGGATTTCATTGTTCCCGACTTTTGAGACCATTTCATACGGTGTTTCCTCACTGGTTCAAGAAAGGCTTATAACTTTTAGTTTATTTTAGAATTATTTATTATCTCCAACCCGAACAGATGCACACCCCACTATAGTTTCTCACACTGTTATAGAAGACAGTATGCGGAACTATGCGATTCTTGGCCGCATAGTGCATTACCTCATATGCAGCACATATGTGACCGCATATGTGGTGCATATGTGGAGCATATGTGACCACATACGCAATTTGGGTTTTTTTAAGTCAGCAAAAAGCAGAAAAAGTTGTTGAAAAGGGAAATGACAAAAGATAAAACATACTTAAGAAAAAATATCATAAGTGCATATTATGATAATATCATAATACAATTAAACAAAGAAATGAAAACAAGTAGAATTAGTTTGCAACATTACTTAAAAAAAACCATCAGAAGTTGTACAAAAAACCAAGTCTTGTACGAAGACATATAATCAATCAGAGTCCTCAAAATGGTCCGAAGAATAGTCTTCCTCAATATTCACGTCGGAGTTGATGCTATCAAAGTCCCTCACGCTTTCTTCCACCTCACTCCCATCGCTAGGAATCATTGCCCCATCCTCATTATGCAACCCTTGACCACTTGTTGACTTCTTTCTCCTTGCACGTGTGAAATTGCGAAAGAAAGAAGTGAACTCGCCCTTTTTTAAACTTAAAATTGGTCGGGCCGCGGGTCGGGTCCAAAAAAGACTTCATATAATATAAATAGACCAAACTACCCACTCAAAGTATGCGGGTGCATACATGATTAATGCGGGCGCATATCAAATATGTGACCTCATATTTCAATATGTGGTTGCATAATCATATTTTTTGACAAAGTAGACTGTATGCAGCCCAAAAAAAGCAATTCCTCACCGCATAGTGCATATGCAACACATAAATTCACATTTTGGAACACTGGTTTCTCATCTATGTTCTTTTTGGCAATCATAGAAATATACAAATATTTTTTTATGGTCACTTGACTTTTGCTAAGGCTGCTGTAGCCATAGGCTCTCGGATCTTGAAGATTGCAATTAAGTTTCTCAAATTGTTGCATGTTAGTTGCAATAGGTCTTGTTATATCCTGGACCATAGTTAGGTTAATCTTAATTGTAGTTAGGTATTTAATCTAACCATAATTAGGTTAATCATAACCCAAGAATTATAGGGACCCGGACCCGGACCTTAACTTTAATTTAAGCCCTATCAGTACTTTAATCTCATACTGACTATAAATCTAATAAATCCTTACCCTCATTTTAATCTTTCCATCTCTCTGGTTACCAAGAAGCAACAGCCCCAACTCTCGTTTCCTTTCTTCCTCTATTGTCAACATAGACCTTTGCTTTATAAGCTCTGAGGTGAAGTCCTCTTTACCATCCTCTTTATCATATAATTGGTGAGAGCGTGGTGAAACTCGATCAACCATTGGCAGAATGCAATGTAGGGCTCTCTTGGCAGCCCCCACTTGAGCGCATAAGTTATTCATGTGTATCAGATACAAGTACACATGAATCCAGATACATGTACCTAGTTTGACTGATACTTTTTGTAATAGTTTTGTAGACTCAAAATGTACTCCCAAGTCGGAAGAATGTGGAGGCCCATGTAAAATCATATCTTTGTTCTTTGTTAGTATACAAACCTTGAGTACAACTAGAATCTGGATACATGTGTATAAGTTATTCATGTGTATCAGATACTAGTACACATGAATCCAGATACACGTATCTATGTTGACTGATGCTTTTTGTACTCTAGTTTTGTAGACTCAAAATGTGCTCCCAAGTCAGAAGAACGTGGAGCCCCATGTAAAATCATATCTTTGTTCTTTGTTAATTGCTTGCAGGCACCACTCTTACTCTCCTGAGTATACAAACCTTGAGTACAACTAGAATCACTCACCTATGTTTCTAGGATTCCACACACACACACACACACACACACACACACACACACACACACACACACACAAGGCTTTAATGCCCCTAGGGTATAACTAGCTCAGCACATACACACACACACACACAAGGCTTTAATGCCCCTAGGGTATAACTAGCTCAGCACATTTAATGGAGGTATTTGGTAAGAGGGACTGCCTAAATAGTGGTTCGATTTGTTGGAATCTCACGAGATATTGATCGATTAAACTTTTCTAATTCTTGAAACTGCCTAGCACATTTAATGATTTTAAATCTGTGTCATTCTCTTTGTTTTTTAATATCCCATCTCCTTCATGCACAATGTCACTCTTTTTCAATCTGAAATATTGACCCGCAGCCAGCCATCATATTGTTAGTTTGTAGAGGATGTGAGAGATTTATTGTATCTTTTTGGTACACATACATGATTGAGACAGTAACTTAAAACATTTTTAATGACAGGTTGTCAGATAATTCAAGGCACAATATGCTTGCATCCTTACTGTTAGCTAATATCTACTCTCTGGATGCTTCCTTTTAATTGTAAAAATACTTCAGTAAGGATAAAATACAGCAGATTGTTCATATTCTCCAATGAGTTCTTGTTCTTTGAAAAATACAACTCAAATAACAGAGAAAGGGAGATAAGATGATAATAAAGAAGGGGTTAATAATGGAGTGAGACATGAGAGATTGAGCTGTTAAATTGTAGGGCCCTCGCAAGGAAGAAGAATAACCAGGATGTGTTTTGTGTTGGCAAGTGTCAAATGTATACGGGAATGAAGTGAGTGCCCTTTTTAAAAAAATAAGAAAGAATTAAAATATGGTCGAAATCTCATTGGGTAATTGACCCTCTAGTTTTTAATGCTGCACCTCCCTAATTAAGTTGAAAATAAAGGGCAACCAAGGCCTTGCGAACAATAAAACCTTGTTTTGGTGTGTGTTTGATGTATCAACTGTTGGTGGAGGTGATGTCCTTTTATGGCGCCTTAAAATCATGACCTACACCATTCAACATGTTCTCCATGTTAGAAAATGTTGGTTTATGAATATGATGAGATTTAAACTCATCTTGCCTATTCCTCAAGGAGTCAAGCGGTTGCAAAATAGATGGTTTTAAGAGAAGCACAAATGGCCACCTAATGCATTGGCAAAAACATGTTCAAACCTCGTGATATTTCATCCTTCTTTATTATATGACAT
This sequence comes from Hemerocallis citrina, assembly GCA_017893485.1. NCBI lineage: Eukaryota > Viridiplantae > Streptophyta > Magnoliopsida > Asparagales > Asphodelaceae > Hemerocallis > Hemerocallis citrina. The sequence goes on from CM030363.1 coordinate 284,529,486, forward strand.
GTAGAACACTTTGAATAGTGGCACTTCATGCATTTAGCCTAATTTTTTGGTCTGTTTTTATGTTGCTATAGTTTATATGATAGCTAGAGTTTAAAATTGGAAATGATGTTATAACTTTTTGTCCCCTATTATTTATAGTAGAAATAATTTTATATTGAATCTTTCAAGTAGAGTTGCATCTCAGTTGTCGGTTTTTAAGGTTAATTTTGCAGAAACATTGTATTCTTGGACACTGTTCCAATGTCAATTTATTGAATCGAATAGGTGGATGAATGTCATCTGGCTTTAATTGCTATTTGTGTTGTTTTGGTGATAACTGGCTCGTGTACAGATTTACTGGATGTCATTGTCGAAGCTTTACTAATGTTTATTTGATCCAGACCTCTTTTCTGGTGGATTACACCTTCCTTACGAAAGATAACTAGCAAGCATTTTTTTCCTCCACATGTTCTTTCTTTTAATCTAACCGAGTTAATTATCATGCATCACAAAACCCTATTTTCCTTAAGAGAAAAATTCTATTAGTGAATACAAAAAAATGCAAGTTATGTAGCTCCCCCTCATGTTCTAGGATATTTAGGATTTTTTTTAAAAATGTAAATTATTATGTGATGCTTGTGTTTGTCAATCTTTGTACCCCTCTATTGTAATGTTTCATGGAATTATATATTCGTTATATTCTGGCACCATTTGCAGGAGGCGGCTCTTTCAGATGATTAATGGCCTTCCAACTATATTTGAAGTTGTGACTGGAACCGCCAAAAAGCAAAAAGATAAAACGCCTAACAGCAGTGCCAAGACCAACAAGTCAAATTCAAAGGTTACGGTTAAACATTTTCCTTTTTCTCTCTGGATATTTTGTTTTCATTAGCATTATTCTTTAACTCGTAAAAGTCCTGTTTTCATGTGTTGTTCAGCCATCACGCCAGTCTGAGATAAAGACATCTAAAATGGCTCCCCCGAAAGATGAGGATGATAGTGAAGGAGGTGGCGAGGATGAAGAAGAATACGAGGAAGACCATGGTAACACATTGTGTGGGGCCTGCGGCGACAATTATGCTAACGATGAGTTCTGGATATGCTGCGATGTTTGCGAGAAATGGTTCCATGGCAAGTGTGTGAGGATCACTCCTGCACGGGCCGAACACATCAAGCAGTACAAATGCCCAGCTTGTAGCAACAAGAGAGCCCGAGCTTGAATTATCAGGAACGTGTATTATGATGGTTGATAAGTTTAGATAGGTGTTGAGAATTGGAGGAGGGGGGGGGGGGGGGGGGGGGGGCGGAATGGATCTGCCTGCTTTGGTGAGGATTCAGTGAACTGTAGACTTTTAGTGTCTTATTGTGCATGTTGTGTCAGTGTTGTAACTTCTTTAGGTATTAGCAGCTCAGCTGTACTGGATAGTCTTAATTTGAAGTCTGAACATTTTCTCAGCATTTCTAATAGATTGCATCCAGTGTTGTTGACTATTTCTGGAATTTTTATTAGTTATTGTACTGACAAAATACCCTCCCATACGTCATGCATGCTTGATATCCCTTGCAATGTTGGGTTTCTTGTCCGATTAAAGTGGGGTTAAGTTTTGTAGGGTCTCATTTGTGAACATGTGCGATATACTTGACTTTGAAGTATTATTTTGCAACCTTATTTGTTGCGCGGTTGTTGCTTTTGTTGTCACATACCTGCTAACAATTTGTTGTTCCCAAAGTGCGCAAAATGTTGTGCTCTAGTGTATTGAGATGGTTAAATGTCCTATTGTCCTACCAGGTTGATCTTTTTCAGAAATTTTTATTATCTATTTAGATGGCTTTGCAGAATAAGAGCTTCATTCATTCGTGATTCTACAAGAATTTTTTGTAGGCATCTCATGTGCTTCTCTGCCATGGAAGTTTCATTCTGGTTATCTGATAAAATGATGAGTATTTTCTATGCGGAACAGTTCTTCAAAGTTACCAGGTAAGTTACCCAAACACAAAAAGTGAATATCAGAGTACAAGTATAATTTTACTATTTTGGATGTCTAAATCTAAATGATCACCCCTGATAGGATATTGAATGATAAAGATATTACAATTTACTTTTAATCTTGTCATTTTTTATCCAAAGGTCCGTAGAAGATGAACGTGGCTAACCGATCTGTGGGAACTGTACGTGGCTAAGCGATCTGTGGAAACTGTGGGATATCAAGATGCGGTTGGTAAGGGGGGGATCCTCCTTGTGGGGAAGTGCTCTTGCAAGCAGGTGTGGGACGAACTGGAAACGAGAATGTCGGCTTAGGTAACGCAAACATCGGTGAGATTCCAATGCCCCAAAAAATATAGGCTAGTGTCTTGTGGTCTGCATGTGTTTCAGTTAAAAACATAGTATAATCTTTATAAAATTTTGGCATGCTATTCACAAGGAAAACAAAGTCTTAAAAGTATAATTAAATTTGAGGATTGTGTTATGCTGTACATAATTAAGCTACCTAAATATTTCCGCCCTTTTCTATTTTATAATGTTAGCATTCCCTTTACTATATCAAACATTGTTTACCTGTTCAATTTAGGCTCTGCTCAAAACTTATGATAGCTAGAATATGTAACAGGAAAAAACCAATATCAGTACATATAATACCACCCATTTCCACAACCATAACCCTTGTCATAATTCAAAGAATAGTTCCCTCAATACAATACACACACACACACACACAAATCTCACAATCCATTGAGTACATAATCTTTCTCATTTACATACACTACCAAAGTTAACAAATAAATTCAAATAAAAAAATCACAAAACCATGCAAAAAAAAAAGGAAGCCCATATAGTCATAACATCTTCTTGACCTTCAATGTGTTTGAACTCACTACAAATGAAGAACTCTGCGAAGCATCCTCTTCATCGAATTCAACCCAGACCGTGCTAATCTTTGTCTCCAATCCTTCGGAAAATGGATCCACCAGCGACGAGATTTCATCCTTTGTGAGAACCCTAATTTTAGGGTAATCAAGGCTCTTGCAAGAAACACATCTCTTGCACTCCTCATAGAACTCATGAAGACTTTTAGTTTGAGTACTTGCTTTTTTTAGCACATCAAGAGCCAGGACCCTTGTATGCTTCTTGAGACCCAAGAAAGAACTCAATACAACCTCAACTCCCTCACTAAAACTCTCATAAACACTAAAACTCTCTTTCAAAACCACATTCATGGTGGATTGCATCAATTCATATGTAGCTCCGGGCAGCGGCAGTGAGCAATTCATGATACTATCAAGAAACCCTTGGCACTTGGATAGCCCTTGTAAAACTACCTCCATGCTCTTCTCTTCACGTAAAGGTTGGACAATAATTGGCTCAAGCTTCCCTGCTTGATTAATCAACCACTCCATTCTTTCTTCCAAAAATTTTGAATAATTCCATACGAAGTTACACAGGGGATTTCGCTTGGTTGATAGCCAAGTTAGTTCAATTCGTAGGTCGTTAGAATGCCATAAATTGCGTAAATCTTGTTCGAAGTAACGATCCCCACCACGAATAAGGCGATGGAGGAGGAGGAGAGTTTTAAGGGCTACTAATGGATCTCTTGTCGATTCAAGGCGTGAGGAGATTCGTCGAGTAAGGAAGGTGGTTGAGGTTGGGGAGTTGGAGGTGAGGAAGAGGATTTCGCGGATGTATTTGTCGTCTAGGGGGGAATTATTGGAGGAAGAGTTTGTGGATCGGAGGAGGGCAAGGTTGATGGTGGAGAGGAGGGAGCGGCCGGAGGTGGTGGTGGTGGTAGCATGGTCTTTGATTGAGCATAGGGCTGCCATGACTTTGCTCTTCATAGTTTTCTTTCTTTCTTTTCAAGGGTGGAGAGTAGGGTGCATGAGATTTATACATACATGCACTAGTAGGGTGGATTATTTTTTCCCCCTATGGTTAGGGTTCTATATGGGCAGTATAGAACTCTTGAGGGGAATTGCTTTTGTACGCCTATTTTAAAACTCACTTTCTTTAATGCCCACTTACACTAAGTCACTATTTGTTTTAGGTTAATCCGAAAGTATAGTTTTATACTTCTATACTTGATATCTTAAGACACAAATCACATAAATAAATTTTTTAAGAGCTAGACTAGTTGGAGGCATACTTTGTGTGGAAAGTAGACTAGTTGGATGTTGCTATACCACAAAGTACAGGGATGCTGTCTTTTGACTTTGTGTGGAGAACTTAAAACATGTATTAATTCCTATGCATGTCACCATCATTTCAAGTTTATACTTTACATGGAGAATTCCTTCACTTGTGATATGAAATCCATTGTTTGTCTTGTGGCTAAGAAAAGAGAAAGATGAGACCTGAGATGGTGCATGAGCTGAAAAAAGAAAGGAAGAAAAGGAAAAAAAAAAGAGTCCACTTGAGATTTTTTTTAATTGAATTGTATTTGATATGAGGGTCAACCCTTTGTGGATATGGTGGGAGAATCACATCATATCCTTTAAGAATAGGAATAGGGTTCCCCATGCATCAAAGCCTAGCCTTATTGGCAACCTTTCAATGAGTTTGACCCAGAACATATAGTGTCTTTCTTTCCTTCTTTCTTTAAATTTTTTTTTGGGGCTTGGATTCCACATCAAATCGTCAATAGTTTGTGGGGATTAAGGGAGAACAAAGTTGATGTATAGTTTCTCTCCACTTTGAGAAGAGCAAAAGGTGGTGGTTTCATATGTACTTATTCCCTACCCATCATATACGTATCTACTTGAAGAGTAAGTCTATTAAGAGCTGGGAAGCTGAAATCCTTATCGGGAGCTGAGATTCTCAGCCGTTCGATTGCGATCCGATGGTCAAGATTTGATCCGGCTATCAATTGATATGTTGAAGGGCAAAATAGTCATTTCTCAGCTTCTTTCTTTCTCTTCACAGCCTCTCTCCCGTTCTCTACTCTCCTGTTCTCCATCTCCAGAGCTACGCTCTCCCTCATCTCTCCCGTTCTCTCCCTCTCTTCCAGGTTTCCTGAAGCCCTCTTCGACATTCACCCATCGAAACCCCCATTCGACCTCCGACATCCCCCTTCGACCTTCGAAAACCCCTACTACCTCGTCCCTCTCTCCCCTTCGAGCTTCGAAACCCTAGATGGCCATCGAAACCCCCCCATTCGACCTCCGACATCCGCCTTCGACCTTCGAAAACCCCTACTACCTCGTCCCTCTCTCCCCCTTCGAGCTTCGAAACCCGAGATGGCTGCCATCTTCGACCTTCGAAAACCCCTACTACCTCGTCCCTCTCTCCCCCTTCGAGCTTCGAAACCCTAGATGGCCATCGAAATCCCCTGAAGCCTCCGCCCTTCGAAATCCCCTCTACCCCGACTCCTGACGCCCCCGACCTTCGAAACCCTAAACGATCTCCATCTCCATCTCCATCTCCATCTCTAACGTGGATTGAAGTAAAATTTTCAATATTAATTTAGGGTTCTTCATGCATGATGTTGATTTAATTAATTTTGGGTTGATTTAATTAACTTCATAATTTCTTTTTGTCTTTTTAGTATTCTTGTCCACTTTTTTGTCAAATTGATAACAAAATGTTCTATTATAGGTGGAGAGTAAATTTGATGATATGGTCAAGATAGCACTTCAAATTCTTAAGAGGGTAACTTACTTAGTGAATCTTATGCTCAAGAGATGGATTGCTCCACTAGAGACAATGAGGATGATACTTCCGATAATATGAATTGAGGGAAGTATTCTGGTAAAGCTGAACTCATTCATATTTTACTGATTGAATAATTTCTGAAACTAGGCAATGATGAACTCTATTATGCTATAGTAGTCTACTAGTCTGTTATATTCATGTGAATGTGAGTTTGCTTCATCGTTGAATAACTTGGATTCTAGTTTTACAAGTGATGATGAGATGGATTATGTTTCTGAAGTTGCACACTATGAATCATTTATTTAATGATTTGTAGGAGTGACTAGTGATGAATTAATCCTATCTGAACTTTATTTTTCTTCGTTGGTTATAAGTGATGATGAGATGGATTATGTTTCTGAAGTTGCACACTATGAATTAATGATTAATTCATGCGAGTCTATTATGTGATGGTGAGCTGAGATTCTTATCGTGAGCTGAGATTCACAGCCGTGCGATTGCGATTCGATGGTCAAGATTTGATCCGACCATCAACTGATATGTTGACACTACACCCTTTTGTTCAATATAAGTTGTTCTGAGCTTACCCATTTTCAATTTCATTTTGAAATGCATTTGTACTGATTTGGAAAATTACTGAGGTTCATGGTGGTGTTTTTCTGAGCCGACATGATTTTTTCATCTGAGTCTATAGTTTTATGTTTTCAGTTGCACTTATTCTGAGCCTACAAGTTTTAACCATGTTCAACATACACTCTCCAGGAACATGCCACATACGTACTTGCATTTTTTGCTATTTGATGAATCATTTTGTGCAGGAATTGAAGAGGAAGAACAAGAAGGTCGTTGAAACAGATATTGATGTGTAGCTTCTGTAGCTTTTCCAGGAACATGCCACACTCTCCAGGAACCAATGTAGCTTCTGTAATGAAAATAGTTGAAACAGATTTTGCTATGTCATACTCTGTCTCTGTTTGTATCATGTTTTTTCTGAGCTTACAAAATTGGATACTTCAAGTTCTGTTTCTGTTTGTTCTGCGATTACAAAATTTGATACTTCATGATCTGTCTCTGATTGTACTGAGCTGACAAAATTTGCTAATTCATGGTCTGTTTCTGTTAATTCTGGGCTTACAAAATTTGATACTTCATGCTCTGTTTGTGTTTGTTCTGAGCAATGGCAAAATTTGATACTTCATGAGCTGTTTGTGTTAGTTCTGAGCTTAGAAAATTTTCATACTTCAAGCTCTGTTTGTGTTGGTTCTGAGCTGACAAAATTTGTATACTTCATGCTCTGTTTGTGTTAGTTCTGAGCTAGCAAAATTTGATACTTCATGATCTGTTTGTGTTATTTCTGAGCTTACAAAATTTTGATACTTCATGATTTGTTTGTGTTACTTTTGAGCTTACAAAATTTTCACACTTCATGAGTTTTTTTGTTAGTTCTGAGCTGGCAAAATTTGATACTTCATGCTCTGTTTGTGTTATTTCTGAGCTTACAAAATTTTGATACTTTATGATCTGTTTGTGTTAGTTCTGAGCTTACAAAATTTTCATACTTCATGATATTTTTTTCTTAGTTCTGAGCTTACAAAATTTTCATACTTCATGCTCTGTTTGTGTTAGTTCTGAGCTGACAAAATTTTCATACTTCATGATCTATTTGTGTTAGTTCTGAGCACTTTACAAAATTTGATACTTCATGATCTGTTTGTGTTAGTTCTGAGCTTACAAAATTGGATACTTCATGCTCTGTTTGTATTAGTTCTGAGCTTACAAAATTTTCATACTTCATGTTCTGTTTGCGTTGGTTCCGAGCAGTACAAAATTTGTGTACTTGATGCTCTGTTTGTGTTGGTTCTGAGCTTACAAAATTTCATACTTCATGATCTGTTTGTGTTAGTTCTGAACTGGCAAAATTTGATACTTCATGATCTGTTTGTGTTAGTTCTGAGCTTAGAAATTTTTCATACTTCATGCTCTGTCTGTGTTGGTTCTGAGCTTACAAAATTTTCATATTTCATGCACTGTTTGTGTTAGTTCTGAGCTTACAAAATTTGTTACTTCATGCTCTGTTTGTGTTAGTTCAGAGCTTACAAAATTTTGTTACTTCATGCTGCGTAATACACCAAAACAATCACAGAATTTCGATCATGACACCAAAACAATAATGAACTGAATATGTGGCAGAAATTCGATCTTCATAGAATTGCAAGGTACTTTACAAAAAGTTTACAACGTAACAAATGTTCTTGACAGATGACACTTTACAAAAAACTGAACACTTAACAAAAACTTTGTTATGTATAGTGTCAACAAAAACAAAATTTTAGTTTGCTCCAAATATCAACTTTTCACGTAGTCCAGTATTCAATAGCTCCAAGAACCACTTCATGCTGAAATCAACCTGAAATCAAAATTAAACATAGCTCATTTAACCTGGAAAAGATGAAATAATTACAAAATAAAGTCGGCTCAGAACACAAAAAATCATGAAGTAAATATGGTAGGCTCAGAAAAACAGAGGCTGAACATGAAGTTCAAAATGTGTTAGCTCAGCAAAAACAGAAACTGAGAAACAAGTAGCTTGGGAGCAAACAGAAGCAGATAGTGAAGTATCAAATGTTTGTAAGCTCATAACAAACGGAGACAGAGCATGAAGTATGAAAATTTTGTAAGCTCAGAACTAACACAAACAGAGCATACTTCATGAAAATTTTGTAAGCTCAGAACTAACACAAACAGTTCATGAAGTATCAAATTTTGTAAGCTCAGAACTAACACAAACAAAGCATGAAGTATCAAATTTTGCCAGCTCAGAACTAACACTAACTGATCATGAAGTATCAAATTTTGTAAACCGAGAACAAACAGAAACACATCATGAAGTATCAAATTTTGTTAACTCAGAACAAACAAAAAATGAACTCTTTGAAACTGGACATGAAGTATCAAATTGTGTATGCTCAAGACAAGCAGAAGCTAGGCTTGAAGTTTCAAGTTTTGTAAGCTCAGAACAACAGACACTGAATATGTGGTTTAAAAAAAACCAGTAGGCTCAGAACACACTATTCATAACTAGGGCTGCATTGGGGTGCCGCGCCAACTAGGGTATGATAGATATATAATCAAGAATAAATACAACAAGCTTGAAATAATTATTCAGATCATAAAGTGTTTTGCATCACGGCCTACACCAACAAACAGATCATGACTAGTCGCTCAGATAGGATTAATTCATCACTAGTCACTCCTACAAATCATTAAATAAATGATTCATAGTGTGCAACTTCAGAAACATAATCCATCTCATCATCACTTGTAAAACTAGAATCCAAGTTATTCAACGAGGAAGCAAACTCACAATCACATGAATATAACAGACTAGTAGACTACTATAGCATAATAGAGTTTATCATTGCCTAGTTTCAGAAATTATTCAATCAGTAAAAAATGAATGAGTTCATCTTTACCAGAATACTTCCCTCAATTCATATTATCGGAAGTATCATCCTCATTGTCTCTAGTGGAGCAATCCATCTCTTGAGCATAAGATTCACTAAGTAAGTTACCCTCTTAAGAATTTGAAGTGCTATCTTGACCATATCATCAAATTTACTCTCCACCTATAATAGAACATTTTGTTATCAACTTGACAAAAAAGAGGACAAGAATACTAAAAAGACAAAAAGAAATTATGAAGTTAATTAAATCAACCCAAAATTAATTAAATCAACATCATGCATGAAGAACCCTAAATTAATATTGAAAATTTTACCTCAATCCACGTTAGAGATGGAGATCGTTTAGGGTTTCGAAGGTCGGGGGCGTCAGGAGTCGGGGTAGAGGGGATTTCGAAGGGCGGAGGCTTCAGGGGATTTCGATGGCCATCTAGGGTTTCGAAGCTCGAATGGGGAGAGAGGGACGAGGTAGTAGGGGTTTTCGAAGGTCGAAGATGGCAGCCAACTCGGGTTTCGAAGCTCGAAGGGGGAGAGAGGGACGAGGTAGTAGGGATTTTCGAAGGTCGAAGGCGGATGTCGGAGGTCGAATGGGGGGGTTTCGATGGCCATCTAGGGTTTCGAAGCTCGAAGGGGGAGAGAGGGACGAGGTAGTAGGGGTTTTCGAAGGTCGAAGGGGGATGTCGGAGGTCGAATGGGCGTTTCGATGGGTGAATGTCGAAGAGGGCTTCAGGAAACCTGGAAGAGAGGGAGAGAACGGGAGAGATGAGGGAGAGCGTAGCTCTGGAGATGGAGAACGGGAGAGTAGAGAACGGGAGAGAGGCTGTGAAGAGAAAAAAAGAAGCTGAGAAATGACTATTTTGCCCTTCAACATATCAAGTGATAGCCGGATCAAATCTTGACCATCGGATCGCAATCGAACGGCTGAGAATCTCAGCTCCCGATAAGGATTTCAGCTTCCCAGCTTTTAATAGACTTACTCTCTACTTGAATATATATATATATATACTAGTATTATACACGTGCGTTGCACGTGGGGAAAATAGGGAGGAGGGAATGAAAAGGACAAAAAAAAATATCAAGTATTGTAAACGTGTGTTGCACGTGGGGAAAATGGGGAGGGGGAATGAAAAGGACAAAAAAAATCTACCAACACGTGCGCTGCACGTGTTGACAAAATGACAAATATTTACAAATGACACTAAGCCCTTCTCCCATTATAATATTAGAGAAGAGATATAGGGTAAAAGGGATATGAGCAACTCTCAATAAATCACGATAATTTGATGAGTTGTGCTTGCTTTCTTTTCTCTTGTTCACTTTCATGGTTTCTATTTATGCTTGTAAACCTTTTCAATTTTTAGAAGGTATATCCTTTTTCTGTTGTGTGTGTTTTTCTTTAATTGTTTTGGGCAATGTATCTGTACATGAAGTTGTCCAGATGAAGGATCTGAAATTCTATAACCATTTAGTGTCAGAATTTATCTTCAAGAAAGAATATATCTAAAGATGGCGAAAACTTTCCGACGCTCAAGGTAATAGAAAAGTTGAGACAACGAAAGAGGGTTAGGGAATAGAGTCACACCATCACGAAAGTTGTCGTTGAAGACTTTTTTTGTCAAATAATGGACAACAAGACATCTTTAACGTCAGGCATCTATTACACCGAAGAAATATCAAGTTCTCAACACACCACAATGGAACCAACTCTGGAAATACATACTACGATCCAAAGCCACACAAAAGGTCACGAGCATAAATATTATTCAATAATTAAGAACTGGATTCTGGCAAACAACACCATAGAAGATCATGGTTGCTTTCAATCTAGGAAATACTTTTTTCTTTAGAAAAAAAAGTAATATTAGTGAAGCTCTTGAATATCTTGTCTTTTATCTGTCCAATTTTTTCAGTCATGTTTATCTCACCCATCCTGATATATATATGTTTCTCCACCTATGTGTATCATAAAAAATAGGCATATAAATGTAAGTGTTAGGGTTAGGACTTAGGTTTAGGGTTTACCAAATAAAATAATGGTTAATGACCTATTGGCATATAAAGTTAGTGTTAAGATATCTTATACACATCGGAAGTTAGAGTAATACTCCAAAAGTACCCAAACTTTTTAAAATTGGACCTATAGGTACCTACCGTCCACTTTCGTTAAATTATTAACATATATAGGGTGAATTTACATTTTTACCCATGGTTCTTTACTCATCTTTAGCTATCTTCTATTTCCATCTTTGAAAAAGAGGCAGAGTGAGGGTCCGATCGAAGGGAGGGACTGGGGTGGGGGCAGCGGCGCATCAGATGTTGCCGCAGGTGGTGGCGGCGATGCGGCAGATGCATCAGAAGGTGGGGAATGCCACATATTTGCATAAGTATGAACTTGTATCTTAGTTGTTATTTACAGATAATTTTGGATTTTGAGTGTAGAACTACTCTTAATTGTTGATTATTATTGATGGTTGTAGTATATTTTCTTCAATTTAGTGTTGAATTTGAGATTGTTATTAGGGTTGAGTTAGGATTCATATTTGTTGCAATTGAACAATGTTATTATCTTGACCTAGGTTTTTTGTGTTGTTGAGTATATTTGAATACATTTTAGTGTTTTATATTGCTTGATTTTGAATGTGCGCACGTTATTTTGCTTGATTTTGAATGTACACTTTTAGATATTAAAATAACATGCACAGAAAAAATGAAATATAGATTGAACACATTACAGTAGTACGATATTGAACACATTACCTTAGTACATTATTACACACATTACAATTTAATTACTTTAGATTGAGCAAACATACAATGCATCTAAAATCAATTGCTATTACAAAATGATTTCTGACACTTCAACCATACATGAGTAGAGGCAACACTCACTTTAGTATACAAGTACATGTTGGGTTCTTCTCAATGTGTAGGGAGGACTACTGACTCTGCCTATTTTTGAATGCATAAGTAGCAGTTGTCCTCCTTGCATACACTTCCATTCACCACATTAGATAGAGGCAACAATTCTCTGGTGTGGGGGTTGGAGAAGTAGTGGGTGTAACATTGTATTTAAAGTACTTTACAACTTCTTGACATCCACTCCTCATATTTATGCTATTTGTTGCATGATTTGTGACTGGTGCATGTCAAGAAGTTGAAAAGTAGTTTGTGACACCCTCTACTACTCCATCCTCCAAACCAGAGAATTTCTACACTTTGCCTTATGGTGGTGGATGGAAGTGTATGAAGGGAGAAGAAGAGCTACTTCTGTATTCAAAAGAAGGAAGAAAAGAGGCAGAGGCAGTTGCCTTCCCTACCCGTTGAGAAAAAACCAACATGTACTTGTAGAGTAACATGGACATGCATCTATCTCCAGCAGTGAGAGTATCATACTCTTCTTCATCTTCTACCTCTCTTTTTTTAGAATCATGTTCATTAGAAACATGATGTCCAACACGTTGCTACTACTGGCTATATATAGCAGTCCCAAAGATCACCTTTCAAAATATGTGCAGTATTTGGCAATTACTCATGTTCATCTATAAAAATCATTAAAAGATGTTCACTGATACACCTTTCAAAATTCCCTAATCCCAATGAACAAGTTGCCAAAATAGGCTTAGTTACTCAGTGATACACATTAAAAAAAAAGCAGAAAGATAAATGAAGAAGCTACCAAAAGATGAGCTGGGTTTCAATGAACTCAATTACTCCAATTACGAACTAAACATGTTTCAAAAAGTTAGCCATTCACATGCTGATACCAAAATAATAAAGTAAAAAATTGCAGTGATACATGTCTCAACACAATGATATTTGATGCCAAAATAGGCTCAATGTTTTAGTGATACACATTTCAAAAAATAAGCAATTAAGACCAATGAAGAAGCTACAAAATAAAAGATGTGTATGTATCAACATCAAAAGCTTCAGCAAAATCAAATCATCTCATTGATGCACTCAAAAGCTTATGCAAAATCAAAATTGTATATTTTTGATGGTGTATGTATGAACAATAGCAGCAGAAGCATTGATTTCAAATTGCAGCAGCAAAAGCTTCGACAGCAACAAAATCAAAAGCAATATCAAAAGCAAAAGCTACAGCCGCTACTTTAGCAGCAGGCTAAGCATAAGCAAGAGTAGCCTAAGCAAGAGCAGCCTAAGCATTAGTAGCAGCAGCCTAAGCATAAGCAGCAAAAGCATGTATAAAACTTGTATATTTATGATGGTGTATGTATGAACAGCAACATAAAAACTTGTATAAAAAATAACATAGGCCTATCTATCACCAGCAGCAAAAGCATGTACTACACTCTATATAAATGATGATGTATGTATGAACTTGTCAAACTGACAAAAAAACTTGTAAACAAACTTGTGTATCTTGTTTTTTTTGGAAAACTACACACTTTATAAATGATTCATCTGCATATGTTTACTTTGTTCTTCAAATGCACAATCAATATTATGTTCTTCAATATTACGTAAGTGCAAGCTAGCTCAAACAGACAATCTTTATGTACATAAGATGAAGCAAACAGATAATTAATATACAAGTTTCAATTTATTCAATTTATTCAAATTCTTCACTCTGTTGGCTACTGCTTCTTCAGAAGCTTCTTCTAGTTTTGTATCTCACAATTTTGTTCTTCATCTTCAAAACAAGCAGGTTGCTGCTTCTTAAAGTTCTTTTGCTATTGCTTCTTCTTCTTCTTCTTCTTCTTCCGACCACAAAATAACCTGTTTCATCTTCTTCTTCTGCTAACCACAAAAACCCCAGATTAACAAAATAATCATGTCTCTGTATGTACATGAAACTAAACAATACATGAAATAATTACTATTAGGCTCAGAACACAACTATAGTAGCATCAGTTTATCAAAATAATTTAAAAAATAAGTGTCACTAGGGCTGTATTGTAATGTCATGCCAACTAGTTCAAATACAAAAATATGTAAATAGTATCTCATACCAATTGAACTCAATCCGATATATTCATAAACTTTACAATAACATAAGCAAAAGATATCAATCTCAAAATAATTCCCAAAGATAGTTTCAGAATATAGAATAAATAATTAGAATCAAGAACAACCAACTATAGAATAATTCCCAAAATAATTTCCAAATATAATTTCATAAATGTACATAACAACAAGCAAGTTGCTGCCATTTCTTCTCATCAATGTTTAGGTGAATAAAATATGACTTCCATCCACATTCAAGAATAACCAACTAAGTATCATATAGAAAACCAACAATACTATTTCGTGTGTCTCATCATTGCCTACTGAGAATTCAAAATAATTTGCAAGAAATTGAACAATATTATATGACTTCTCAATTGAAGCATTAGTCACTAGGGCTACATTGCAATGCCATACCAACTAGTTCAAATGCATAAATAATCCTTGTTTACCATGCCAACTAGTTCAATTTTATCAGAACAGATATGAATGATGCACAAAATGAATGTTTTAGTTAGAAACAAAAACCACCAGGTGAAATAAAAACAAGTGGTTCATTTGATGTTTGTAATCAAACTTGACATAAGAGCCATTTCAATAAAATTGATCGAGTGTCAGTAGCACCGAAGAAGGTATAGTATATTCCAATGCCAGAAGTGCTTAAAATTGCAGTGACTCATGAAACCCAACTTATATCCAAGTTAGCATCATATAAAAATCCAACTTATATCCAATTAAGATCACTAGCATATATATTTTACCTATACGAACTTGTGTATCTTACTACTGTAAGTTCAAATCGGGTACTAGGGTTTCTACATGGAGATGGAAAGGGGCTGAATCAGGGACTAGGGTTGAATTTCGACATGGAGATGGAGAGGGGCTGAATCGGGGACTAGGGTCGACATCGAAATGTCACTTCACTGAAATCTGCACCTGATTTGGGAGTTGAATTTGAAGGGACGAAGAAGACGAAGAAGCCAGGGTTTCGGGATTTGGGGGGGTTTTCGATTGTGCGAGATAGAATTGGAGATCGAGATGTAGACTGGTGGCGGCAGTGGTGAGAGCGACGCTGAGGTGGAGCTATAAAGACTAGGGTTTCGAAGAGAGAGAGAAGGAAGACAGGGAAAGAGTTGGTTCGGGAGAACGGAGAGAAGGAGAGAAGAGGGAGGGGGGAGGTTTTTTAAAGAGAGGGTATTTTGGTCATTTCACATGCTTCTTAACTGGTTCATACCCGTTAAGAAGTATTTTTTTGGAATATTCGACTAACTTAACTAAGAAATTGACGGCAATTGCCTTTAGGTCCAAATGATAAAAATTTGGGTGCTATTAAGATAATATTTTCACTTTAGATATGTATATGTAATTTCTATAAACACTAGGTGCCAATATGTCATTAACCCATAAAATATTTGAAAAGTTCATAGTAAGTACAAACTTTGTTCCCTCGGGTTGGATGGAAACATGTGAAGCCAAATAGACAGGTCAATCAATCAAATTGTTCCTAAAGCCATTATAGTTTGTAATTAATTATACTAATTATAATGTGCCAAAACTAGCTTTTTACTGCCGTGCCAAAGTTATTCTGCCATAAACTTTGGCTTTATCTTTCTCTCAATATAATTAAAAAGTTCATAATATCTTCAATAAACATGTCATACTCAAATTAATGATGGGAACGAATAACAGATTAACAATGACTATGTGAAACTAGAGTGATCTTGTCCATGTTTAACATAGTTTGCAACAATTGAAACCTATATTCAACCTAGCTAGAACTAGTGCTAGAGGCGAGGGAAGGAATTCGTTTGAAAGCGAGTATATGATCTCTTCGAATAGAAAATCATGTTGCGACGAGTACCGGTCTATAGAAATTTGTTAGTTTTCATATGCACCACTGTTTTTTGGCCTTCGAATAGAACGACACATTTTAATAGATCACTGTGACAGTGTAAAAATGGCCTGAGGCCCATCCAAGGCCCAATACAATTCCTACTCAGAAAAGCAAGAATACCGATCTGGTTCGGCTCCGGACCCCTTCAGGGTCGGCGCCGAACCTCGTGTTTGCCCCCACAATGCCGGCTTCCTCGTACTGACGAGCCTCAGTATCCCCCGGAGTCCGATCCGGAGCAGTCCCTCATGCCGTCCCCCCTCTCTGGCGGGGCAGAGGGATGACCTGGCGCAGCCTAGGCCCTCCGATTCCCCCAGATGCACAGAGGACTCACGATGGGCCACGTCAGCTCCAAATACCGCCAAGGGTTTCGCCACGTCAGCCCTATACCATTCCTGGTATCACCACAACCGCCCTAAACCCCCTGGGCCTTCTGCCACGTCAGGCCCATGGGCTTTCGGAACCAAACCCGGTTGGGATTCTCTATAAATACTAGACCCTCATCCACCTTTTGAAGGTAATCAATCTTTGACCACTTAAATATACCTAGTTATTGCTACTCTCTCACAGAGACTGACTAGAGCGTCGGAGGGTCCGCCACCGGGACAAACCCCGGTGTTTCAGGACCGTCTGCAGGTACACAAGACCTCGGATCCGACCCTTCCGATCCGAGCCCAACCTTCAAACGCCTTTCCAAGCTCATCGTAGGCCCCAGAAGGTCAACCGAAGGTCGGCAGACGAGCGGCAATCTCCTTCAATACAAATTGAGTTCGAACTCACACCTGGTGCTTCCACACGTGCCTCAGAAACAAACAGCATCAGGTTGGCGCCGTCTGTGGGAACCAGCTGCTCCAGAAGCCGATCCGGCCCAGACCCTCAAAGGCCATCGACAGCCGAATCCTCATGGCAACCAAAGGCAAGGGGGCTGCTCCCTCCGTCAACCAACGGGACTCGCCCCCACCCACGATTAAAGCCAGGCCACGCCCGTCGAAACACAAGGCTCTCTCTCGGGAGTCCCCAGGGAGCGTCGGCCGGCCAGCCCAGCCCGACCTCCGGGGCATAATCCTCAACCGCAAGATTACCCGCAGCAGGAGAAGGGCCGCTTCCAACCCGGCCCCGAACCGCCCGAGGCCACCATCCGAGGTACGCAGACCCGCGCTCAGCCGAGTCGGAAGACAACCCTCGGACCGACCAAACCGAGCCGAAGGAGCCCCCGTCACTCACAAGGAATTCCGAGACTTCCGAAGAGAAATGCTGGGGGCCCTCCAACGGGCCCCCAGGGAAGAAACCCTCCATTCCCGAACAGGGTCGGACGCCGAAGCTAGCGCGTCCCGCCCTTCAACGATCCAACCAGAAGACGACGACGTACTCCTAAGGCGCCTACAAGAAATGGAGGACCGCCTCGATCACGTAGGGGACGGCGGCCAAAGAGCGCCTCAGGGGTACAGGCCTGCCCGTCCTCCCTTCTCCGCCCCAATCCTCCAAGAAGAAATACCCCGGAATTTCCGACCCCCTCAATTCGAGACCTACGATGGCGAAGGGGATCCTGCTGATCACGTGGAAGGTTTCAAGACCCTCATGATGATTCACAGCGCCTCGGATCCCCTGCTCTGCAGAGCCTTCCCGGCCACCCTTCGGGGTCCTGCTCGCGAGTGGTTCTCGAAACTCGCCCCCGGCTCCATTTACTCCTTCGACCAATTCGAGGGAAATTTTCTAGCCCATTTTGTCACTAGCCGGAAGGCCGAAAGGACCAGCGCCTCATTACTCAGGCTCAAACAGGAAGAGGGGGAATCACTCGGGGTGTTCGTCCGGAGATTTACCGCGGAGGCAAGGTCGGTCTCCTCTCTCGACCGAGGCGTCGCTTCAGCGGCATTCCGACACAACGTCCGCCCCGGACAGCTGAAGGCCTCTCTGGCCAAGAGGCCCCCCGTCGACTTTCCCGACCTCCTTAATAGGGTCGAGAAATACATAAGGGCAGAAGAGGCCCTAAATCCCGAAGACGCCAAGGATCCCACCGGGAAAGGGAAGCGGAAGACCGAGGAAGTCGAACCACCAAAGAAAGCTCCAAGGGACCCGGGGGCCGTGAAGAAGGTCCCGCCAGTCCCCCGCTTCGAGAAGTACACCCCCCTGACGCATAACGTATCCGCCATCCTCTTGGAAATCGAAGACAAGGGCCTTGTCCGACTACCCCCCCGATCTAATAACAATAAGAATCGAGACCAACGCTTTTACTGCCGCTTCCACAGAGATCACGGGCACGAGACCGACCAATGCCGAGCCCTGAAAGACGAAATTGAAGGGCTCATTTCCAGAGGGTACCTCCGAAAATTTACCCGAGAAGGCCCACGGGATCGGCGAGCCGCTAGGAACCGGAGCCAATCGGCTCCGAATCCTCCTCCGAACCAGACCCAGAGTCGGAACCCCGATTCCGAGGGGGCCGTAGATATCCCTTTTATCTTACACTGCGTCCACGGAGGGCCGAGGGGAGGTGAATCAAAAACTTCCAGAAAAGCCTCCATCCGAGAGGTGAACGCTGTCAGAGACGACCCCTCACCCAAACTACAATCAAGGCCGGTCTCCTTTTCAGGGGAAGACCTTGAAGGAGTCCGCCTGCCCCACTGCGATGCCCTCGTCGTCAACCTTCACATGGCTAATTATGAGGTCCGCAGGATCCTCGTCGACAACGGTAGCTCGGTGAATATTCTCTTCCTCGATGCCTTCGAAAATCTCAGGTTACCCCGAGGCAAACTCAAGCCAGCCGGGTACACCCTGCACGGGTTCTCAGGCGTCCCTGTCGAGATAGAAGGAATTGTTACCCTCGACGTTACCGCCGGATCGACTCCTGTCAAGAGGACCGAATCCATGGACTTCATGGTGGTCAACATCAAGACGGCCTACGACGCCATACTTGGCCGGCCTGGACTAGGCTCCCTACAAGCAGTACCTTCGGCTTACCATCTGAAGCTCAAGTTCCCCACCCCTCAAGGAGTCGGCATCGTCCGAGGCAGCCAAGAAGCGGCGCGGTCGTGCCACATGACCACCATCGGGGGAAGTGTGTTCCCCCTCGACGCCGAACCAGCATAAGTTATGACCCGGCTAAATGTAAATCAGCTTTTGTATAGACCCTCACTTGTAAAAAGCTGCCTTAGCGGCCCTCCCTACCTTATGCTAAAAGATATCCCTTTTTGTCCGAACCCAAATGTCTCGATAATCTCAATACGAGCCCGGACCAAAAATCCTTCCTAAAGCCCCTCTTCGATCCCTCACGGAACGATGGAGCCAGACCTCGCCTCCGACATTGCGTACTACACTACTGACCGGAGTGGGGAAGGAAAAGGATTCTCCTTTCATACCCCTTTCTATTTTTCGTTCCAAAGAGAAAAAATCAAACAAAAGAAAAACAAAGACCGATACAAGACCGCTCCACTCATCTCAAATCAGGAAGATCAGGGCCCC
The DNA here is from genome assembly GCA_017893485.1 of Hemerocallis citrina. Taxonomy (NCBI): domain Eukaryota; kingdom Viridiplantae; phylum Streptophyta; class Magnoliopsida; order Asparagales; family Asphodelaceae; genus Hemerocallis; species Hemerocallis citrina. Next base: position 284,548,882 of record CM030363.1, read on the forward strand.
TCAGGCCCAACGAGGAACGGAGAGTATTTCGGTCAAGCAACTAGGGGCCCCTCCCCTCGTTATGATGCTCCTTAGCCTCAGCCACATTCGACCCTCCAACCACAGAGCTCAGGGCGTCGTCCGGTCGCGCCCACTGCAACAGCAGCAGCGCAAAGGGGACCCCCTCCGCCTGTCGACCTGCGAGGGAAGAGAACGAAGCACCCGACATCGCCTTGTGACAAGGCACCCCCGTCCCCTTCTCCATAAAGGTGTCGCGAGGTAACCCCCCGGGAGAGGACCTCGGCACCAAAGTACTAAGCCCGGCCTGTCCAAGGTCCGCGCCGCCAAGCTCCCGGTCCCACGCCGCTCTTCTCAACCGGCGCGCCTCCACGCTTTAGACGGCGGACTTATTCCGACAAAAGTTACAAGCCTCATCAGTATTCCGAGCCCCCCCTCCAGCAACCAACCGACTCAAACGCACCTTCTCAAGAAGATTCAGAAATGTCCAGACCCAAAAACAACCGACCGGTCAAAAACTTTTCTTACCACTGTAAATCCAAGTGTTTCTTACAAAAAAAAATTGCGGTGGCCAGTCCGCGGGAGGCAAACACAATCGAGGGAGAGGGAAAGAAAGACAAAAATTACACAACTCCTTGACCCACCTCCGCGCCGGCGGACGGATCCACGAGAGCGTCGGCCGAGGGGTCGACGGCGGACCCTGCTTCACCCAGAGTCTTCGACGTCCCCTCGATCTCCACATCATACTCAAGATTGGACAGATCGAGGGCCGGGAAGAAGTGCCTCACGTGACTGAGGGCCCTCTCATAGCTCTTGTCCTGGGCCGCTATCACCATCTGCTGGCCCTTGCGCAACACCTCCTCCGCCTCCTTGGTAAACTTCGTCTTCAGGGAGGCCACCTCCTTCTCCCACTCCACATCCTTGGCCTTGAGCTGGAGCTCCAGCTGCTGCTCTCTCTTATGCGAACCCTCGAGTTCGATTCGCATCTCCTTCACCTCCAGGTCGCTCTTTTCCGCCCGAGCTCGCTCCTGGGCCAGGGACGCCTTGTACAGGTTCTTGATGTTGGCCCCTTGTATGCAAGCCTACAACCAACGGCAGACAAAGACCAGGCCTCGGCACAAAAATCAACAAGGAGATACAGAGTCGACGGGCTTACCTGCACAGTGGCCTGCGCCAGGCGGGCAAACGCCATCTCTACGGGCTCGCCCTCCATCACCTTGCGATCGCGAGGGGTCGCCAATTTCTCCACCACCTCAACGGCCTGGGCCTCCTCTGTCAGACGGTCCCCCATCAGAACCGACCAGTCAGGAGCCCACCGCTGCCGCATTAGCTCCACCACCGGATCCTCTTCCTCGGCCTCAACCCAGGGACCTTTCCCCTTGCCGAGAACAGGGGCCCCCGCTGCGCCCTGACCCTTTGAAGAAGCCGCGCCCTTGCTCATCTCGGAGCGACCCCTCTTGGTCCTCGGCTCGAGTTGGACTTCCGAGATAACAAGGGGCAGCTCCCTCGGCCTCTTCGCCGCCTCCGCCTTCTTCTTCTTCTCGGCATTTTCCTTCTTCATGGCGAGCCGCTTTGCTTGGATCGATGCCTCATCCATATCTGCAGAAAATAACCATTAAGAACAATGAGCGAGAATGTACGAAAGGATCGAGGGAAAAGAAACAACTACATACGGAGAACGGCGGGGCTCAGTCCAGCGCTCGCCAGGCGAACCTCCGTCACCTTAGTCCAATTAATACTAGGGGACAAACGAAGACACTCTACAAGCCCCCACTCCTCGACTGTCAGATCTCCCTGCCCCAGCGCAGGATAACTCGGCTTGGAGTAATTCCATCGAGTCGGGATGTCCCAGGGCTCTTCACTCCGAATTACCAGATACTTTTTCCTCCAGTCCTTAAAAGAATCAAGACGGCTATGAACAACCTTCCGCCTACTCCGGGGGGAGATATAGTAAACCCCCTCGGCTGCCGGGCAAAGCGCCAGCAACGCGCGGAACACGTTCAAATGCAAGGGCACCCGTTGTTCCTCGCACGTCAGTACAAAGCTGATTATCTGCTCCCAAGAGTTCGGCCCGTACTGCATCGGCGCCAGGGAGGCCCAGTTCAACACCTCCCGAACAAACGGATGGATCGGCAACCTCAGTCCAGAAATAAACGCGTCCACAGGGAAGGCACAGTACCAAGCAGACAAGGGATCGGTTGGGCGAAGAGTAGAGCTCGGCAGCATCAACTCGTAACTAGGCCCTATGTGGTACGCCAATTGCAAGACTTCCAAGTCCCCGCCATCCAAGGCGGTCGGGATCGCGTCCATCAACACTCTCGTCCGACTCGGCGAATAGGCCTGCACGCCAGAGAGCTCCTGATCGGACAGGTCGTCCGGATACTGACGGAAATGCTTCGGCTGCGCGGGCGAACCAGTCCCCTTGTTCGAGCCACTAGTTCCCCACTCTACCTTCCTCGGAGCCTTCTTCCTCTTCTCGGACCGCTCCGACGAAGGAGTGAATAAGGTCCCCCGACCAGTCGGCATGGAGTTCGGACCCACCCCCGGAACCATGGATCTCCTCACAATGCCGCCCTCGCCTCTCTTTCCCTCGGCAGCCGACTCCAAAACACGGACGTCGTCCAAACCATCTGTCGCTTCCTCCGACCCACTACTCTCCACCACGAGGGGACGACGAGAGCGCGACAACCTCGCACCATGGGCCGCCTCCTCACCCACCGGTTCCTCCCACGAAACCGTGTCAGAAGACCCGTCAGCATGCACCGGCTCCTCCTCGAGTGCGGGCTCCTCCCAGGACGTCGAGTCAGAGATGGGCTCCACCCCCCCAGACGTCGACGCTGACGAGCCAGACTGAGCCCTATCCATCTATGCCTAGACTAAACAGGCTTGCTAACTCACCTAGGGTTACTTCGGAAGGGCGAGTCCGGTACAGCAAGACGCGAAGATGAGCGCGGAAGTATTGAAAAATTTTATTCTGAAAGAGAAAGGAGTGGACAAATAGGAGAGAGGGGGGACTATTTATGGGAGATAGAAGCGACTCCTCGATTCCCGCGAGTACTGTTCACCTATGCGACATGCAACTGCCGCCTAAGAATTCGCGCCACACCCTCAAAACGTGCGACGCTGACATCATCCATTGACAGGCTGGCAGCCAGTCACGGAGGCCAGCGCAGAAGAAGTATTCGGAGGAGGGAACATTTTTATTTTTAAGATTTAAGGCGCCGTCCTCAGACAGACGCCCCGGGCTCCGAGACTGGGCCGGTTCCCCTTTCACCCGCGAGCAGCTCGGGGCTTACAGCGTCATCGGCCGAAGACCCGAACTGTTCCCGGGTGAGACCGAAACCGCCTCAACCTGGAGCCCTGTTGGGATACAGAATAGTCAGCCTCCCATCGGAGAACTACTCATCTACCCAGGGCCCAAAGCTTCGAGACGCCCCCCTCGGCAAGCACCTCGGTCAAAAGCAGATCAACACCCGAAGGCCGAAAGAAGTGCTCCATTCCGAGCCAGTTGATGCAACTGCAAAGGCCCAGCCTACTCCAGCAACCGAACCTTCGCAGTTGCAAACAACCGGCCCGGAACGCCCTTCATCCCTCTCGGAAGGATAGAACCTCCGCTATTGCAGACGGCTCACCCTTCGACGTTCGGTCGCTATCCCTCTCGCCCGGACCCCCCCTGGATCTGACCGCCACCTCAGGGCCATCAGATCCAAGAGAAGATCGGGCGACAAAGAAGCTACCTCTCCGACAAGACCAGGGGCAAGAATTTTTCAAAAAAAACAGGCGTCCGCCGAAGCAGACACCTTTATGGGCCAAACAGACCACCTTTGCCTGGATTTGAACCACAACGAGAAAAAAGGGGGGGGGGGGGTACTTATAAGCCCCCCCCCCAGGGGCCGGCCATTATGATATGGGGAAAACCAAACGGCGGAAAACCATGCGCCATACCGTTACTTAGCGGCGCCATTAACGCACCTGGGAAATGGGAATCTTGCACAGGTCCCCAGGCGCCCCCAAAATGCTCCGCGAAAAAAAAAAAAAAACGGACCACACTACTCAGAACAACCCCAAGGCACAACGGTTCGCCCCATAAGCGGCCTGCAACTCCCCCTCACCAACTCGAGGTCCGGTCTGGCACCGGGATACCCTTCTCAGGAAGAAGCAACGACTCGCCTTCGCCCTCACCGACCCGTCATCCCTCGCCAGCTCGAGGTCGGGTCTGGCACCTGGGTACTCTTCTTCGGAAGATCCACCGGCTGGCCATCACCCTTACCAGCCCATAATTCCCCCTCGTCTCGAGGTTCGGTTTGGCATCGGGGTACTCTTCTCAGGAAGAAACAACGGCTCGCCTTCACCCTCACCAACCCGTAATCCCTCGCCAGCTCGAGGTCGGGTCTGGCACCTGGGTACTCTTCTTCGGAAGATCCACCGGCTGGCCATCACCCTTACCAGCTCATAATTCCCCCTCATCTCGAGGTTCGGTCTGGCACCGGGGTACTCTTCTCAGGAAGAAACAACGGCTCGCCTTCACCCTTACCGACCTATAATCCCTCGCCAGCTCGAGGTCCGGTCTGGCACCGGGGTACTCTTCTTCGGAAGATCCACCGGCGGGCCATCACCCTTACCAGCCCGTAATTCCCCCTCGTCTCGAGGTTCGGCCTGGCACCGGGGTACTCTTCTCAGGAAGAAACAACGGCTCGCCTTCACCCTAACCGACCCACAATCCCTCGCCAGCTCGAGGTTCGGTCTGGCACCCGGGTACTCTTCTTCGGAAGATCCATCGGCTAGTCATCACCCTTACCAGCCCATAATTCCCCCTCCTCTTGAGGTTCGGTCTGGCCCCCGGGTACTCTTCTCAGGAAGAAGCAACGGCTCGCCATCACCCTTGTCGACGCGTAATCCCTCGACCTCTCGAGGTTCAATCGAACACCAGGGTACTCTTCTCTGGAAGAGACAACGGTTCGCCATCACCTTCACCTGCACTTTGACCCTCGACTAGCTCGAGGTTCTATCCAAGCTTCAGGACAGCACCACCAGGAAGGCCCTGTGATCCGCCCTCCCATTTTTTACAATCAGGAACACTCCTCCACGGCTAGCTCCCGCACCCCCGGCAGGAGTGGGGGGCTTGTGTGACAGTGTAAAAATGGCCTGAGGCCCATCCAAGGCCCAATACAATTCCTACTCAGAAAAGCAAGAATACCGATCTGGTTCGGCTCCGGACCCCTTCAGGGTCGGCGCCGAACCTCGTGTTTGCCCCCACAATGCCGGCTTCCTCGTACTGACGAGCCTCAGTATCCCCCGGAGTCCGATCCGGAGCAGTCCCTCATGCCGTCCCCCCTCTCTGGCGGGGCAGAGGGATGACCTGGCGCAGCCTAGGCCCTCCGATTCCCCCAGATGCACAGAGGACTCACGATGGGCCACGTCAGCTCCAAATACCGCCAAGGGTTTCGCCACGTCAGCCCTATACCATTCCTGGTATCACCACAACCGCCCTAAACCCCCTGGGCCTTCTGCCACGTCAGGCCCATGGGCTTTCGGAACCAAACCCGGTTGGGATTCTCTATAAATACTAGACCCTCATCCACCTTTTGAAGGTAATCAATCTTTGACCACTTAAATATACCTAGTTATTGCTACTCTCTCACAGAGACTGACTAGAGCGTCGGAGGGTCCGCCACCGGGACAAACCCCGGTGTTTCAGGACCGTCTGCAGGTACACAAGACCTCGGATCCGACCCTTCCGATCCGAGCCCAACCTTCAAACGCCTTTCCAAGCTCATCGTAGGCCCCAGAAGGTCAACCGAAGGTCGGCAGACGAGCGGCAATCTCCTTCAATACAAATTGAGTTCGAACTCACACCTGGTGCTTCCACACGTGCCTCAGAAACAAACAGCATCAATCACCTTTTTTTTTTTTTTGATAAAAGGATGACCTCTGTCATCGCTTTTTTTTTTTGTTGATAAAAGGATAGAGGCCAAAGACTCCAGCCCCGATAAAATAATATATAAATAAAATATGAGTAATAAACAAAGATAAGTTTACAAGATGTAAAACTCAAAAAAACAATATACAAGCCAACAACAAAATGGAGTAAACAGTTCGCAACTAAGGAAGCTGCCACAAGCATCGAACACAAAAATCAGCCTAAAAGCAAAAAGAGCCCGCAAATCAGAACAAGCAAGAAGCTAGTAGCTGCCCACTTAGAGAACTCCGGAAGCAGGGAAGAGGTAACCAATGAGAGCACACAGTAGACAAGGAAGAACTCGAGGCCACACACTGATAGAAGCAAACTCAGAACACACCAACATCCTACATAGCCAGAAGCAAAGAACAGCCAGCAAAGAGCATTCATCAACCAACAGAGTAGCACCGCACAAACACAGCAGAGAAGAGCGGGGACACTCCTCCCGAGAGCAACGTAGGAGCCAGAAGAATATAAGAAACTCGCAACTCAGAATGCATCAGGCATGAGAGAAATAACAGTAACCAAGTCGGGAACAATACTCAAGCCAAAAATATAAGTCAGAAACATAGGCAGAGATAAGATAAAAACCTAATGCATAATAAAATAGACAGCAGACTGGAAGCAGACCACACAAACACATAAAGAGGGAAAAGGTGAATTCCTGGCGAGAGTAAATCACCTACGAAAGAACTCCCAAGCCAGAAAACAAGAGCAGTCAGCCTGAGCCGGGACATACCTCCCAAGAGACACACAGGAGTCAGAAACACAATATAAACAGCTGAGCACACACAACTTGGAACACATCAGACATGATAGTAGGAGAAGAAGTTAAGTAGGAGACATAACACAAACCAAAATAAAAGCCAGTACAACAAAATGTGATTGAAATAAAAACTAAGCACTGAACCTAAAGGGCTGCGCATCGAATGCAAACCAAGCCATTACCCATAACCGGAGATACTCAGATCTGCAAGAGAAAATAGAACGTCACGACAGAGAAGACAGAATAAAAAAAAACAGAACATACAAAACAAACCCCAGAGATAAATTAAATAGGATGAACAAAAGAAGCAACTACATTATCAAAATTGGTTAACCGAAGTTTAGCTATTTTATGATAAAGAAGATTGCAGGCCCAGAAATTAGTGAGACAGAGCAGATCATCAATTAGGAAATTAATGGGACGAGAGGTGTTGGTGAAGATTATTATTCCTTTCTTTTCACATGATCGAAATCAACGCCATCATGGTCAAGTCGCACACAGCCTTATAGGAACGTTTGACATGACGGGACCTCCATCAATCCGATGAAGAACTAACCGATGCAAGAGTACTGTGAACGTGCCAAGCCTTCTTACAAATGGGCCATAAAGGGAGGATGAAGGGGCACTTAATGAAAAGATGACAAGCATCCTCGTAGTTAGAAATGTATGAAGGGCAAAGTTGGCCGATAGCAAGATTTTTTTTATTAAGATTTTCAACTGTAAGAAGTTTATTGTGAATTACTAACTACGAGAGAATGCAGATTCTAAGCGGGGTGATACTCTTCCACACTGACTTGTAGAACGGAGAGATAATACTGATGTCGCTTGTTTTCGGTGTGGGGGCAACAGGTGTGAATTCTTGTAATTTGTGAAGTGGAAGGGACAGATCTCGACCTTGGCTCGGGTCGGTTCCTGGAGGTCGGCTCGGAAGAGCGGCGGGAAGCTCGGACGGCCGGATTACTTGCAAAAGGCCTAGAAACACCAGGAGAAATCCCGACGACAGGCCCTTCGACGATCTAGTCAGTCACTGGAAAAGAGACTAAGCAGCTAGGGTTTAGGTGAGGAAAAATTCATTACTTTTGAAAGTGAAGACGGGGCCTGGTATTTATAGGCAGGAGCAAATGGGTATCAGACCCTAACAGGCCGAGCAGACCCGTTTTCCCGTGGGCCTGAATTGGCAGAAGGCCCGTTGGACCTGTTGACTTGATGATCTGGGATGAGTGGAATCTGAGGAGATTTGACGACCCTGATTGGGCCACATCATCTATACCATATCATAAGCCCCTCACTCCTGGAGGGATGTGTGAACCAGCCGTGGAGGAGTAGTTTTGCGAAGATGAGTTGGCGAGCCCCTGAGAAGTGTTTGGTGTCGGCACTGAGCCGAGCGTGGTCGAAGACTTGATCGAAGTCTGTGCTGAGCATCGAGGCGTCGATCACATTGGGTCAGTGTCGAGCCCATTGGGTTGGTGCCGAGCCTTGAGCCAGGAGGGTCAAGGCTGAGTTCGCCGAGCGAGGCGATTCATGAGAAAGTGGTGGCGATGCTCGAAGATCATGCCGAGCTCCGAGCTTGGGGTCAGCACCGAGCGCCTCGATAAAGGCATTTTATGAAAAAGTCGTATCGTTGCTCGAGGTTCATGCCGAGCTCCGAGTGACTCGATTGAGGCATTTAATGAAAGCTGTGTGAAGGCTCGCGTTCATGCCGAGCTCTGAGCTTTGGGTCAGTGCCGAGCGCCATGCTAGGGGCAGCTTATGAGAAAGCTGTGTGGAGGCTCAGTGTTCATGCCGAGCTCCGCGCTTTGGGTCGGTGTCGAGCTCCTGGATAGAGGCATTTTATGAGAAATCTGTGTGGAGGCTTGGCATTCATGCCGAGCTCCGAGCTTTGGTGCGTCGATGGTGCCAATTTGATAGAGGCATTTTATGAGAAAAAACCGTGTCGTTGCTCGAGGTTCATGCCAAGCTCTGAGCGCCTCGATTGAGGTATTTTATGAGAAAACTGTGTGGAGGTTCGGCGTTCATGTCGAGCTTCGAGCTTTGGGTCAGCGCCGAGCGCCTCGATAGAGGCATTTTATGAGAAAAAGCTGTATCGTTGCTCGAGGTTCATGCCGAGTTCCGGGTGCCTCGATTGAGGCATTTTATGAGAAAGTTGTGTGGAGACTCTGAGTTCATACCGACCTCTGAGCTTTGGGTCGGCGTCGAGCGCCTCGCTATAGCCATTTTATGAGAAAAAAGCTGTATCGTTGCTCGAGGTTCATGTCGAGCTCCGAGCGCCTCGATTGAGGCATTTTATGATAAAAGCTGTGTGGAGGCTCGGCGTTCATGCCGAGCTCCGAGCTTTGGGTCTGTGCCGAGTGCCTCGATAGAGGCATTTTATGAAAAATCCGTATTGTTGCTCGAGGTTCATGCCGAGCTCCGAGCGACTCAGTTGAGGCATTTTATGAGAAAGTTGTGTGGAGGTTCGGCATTCGTGCCGATCTTCGAGCTTTGGGTCGGCACCGAGCACCTCGATAGAGGCATTTTATGAGAAAAAGTAGTATCGTTGCTCGAGGTTCATGCCGAGCTCCGAGGGCCTCGATTGCAACATTTTATTAGAAAGCTGTATGGAGACTCGGCGCTCATGCCGACCTCCGAACTTTGGGTCGGCGCCGAGCGCCTCGTGAGATGCATTTTATGAGAAAAAGTTGTATCATTGCTCGAGGTTCATGCCGAGCTCCAAGCCAGGTAGACTTGCTTTGAGGTAATCCAGTGAAAAAGCTAGCTGCCTGCTCGAGGTCCATGTCGAACGTCGAGCCAGGTAGACTTGCTTTGAGCTAATCTAGTGAAAAAGCTAGGTGCCTGCTCGAGGTCCATGTCGAGCAACGAGCCAGGTGGACTTGCTTTGAGTCAATCTAATGACAAAGCTTGGTGCCTGCTCGAGGTCCATATCGAGCGTCGAGCCAGGTAGATTTGCTTTGAGGAAATCTAGTGAAAAAGCTAGGTGCCTTCTCGAGGTCTATGTCGAGCACCAAGCCAGGTAGACTTGTTTTGAGGCAATCTAGTGAAAAAGCTAGGTGCCTGCTTGAGGTCCATGCTGAGCATCAAGCCAGGTAGACTTGCTTTGAAGCAATCTAGTGTCTGCTCAAGGTCCATGTCGAACGCCGAGCTAGGTAGACTTGCTTTAATGCAATCTAGTGAAAAAGCTACGTGCCTGCTCGAAGTCCATGCTAAGCGTCCAGCCAGGTAGCCTTGCTTTGAGGTAATCTAGTGAAAAAGCTGGGTGCTTGCTTGAGATACATACTGAGCGCCGATCCAGGTGGCTTTGCCTTTGAGGACATTTTGTGGAAATGTTGGGTGTCTGCTCGAGATACATACCGAGCCTCGAGCTAAGTGGCACTCAAGGCTTACCGAAACCTTGTTTCTATGTTTGGCGTGCCCGAGGTGCATGCCGATGCTCGAGCATTTCATACTTAGAGAGAAGTTGTCCTTGGGTAGAAATTGGGTTGTATGTGAGCCACTCCTGTGGTGACACATGTGATGATGACGTCAGGTGTGAGGATTTCGAGGACTCGATGGTTTCACTATATATCCCCCACCCCTCTCCTCATTTTCACCTTTTGCTTTCTTTCTCCCAATTCCCAAGTTTTCTCTCCAAGCGCAGTTCAGTCACCGGCGGTGAGTTTTTCCGACAACTTCCCGGCATATCGAACATGTTAGTTTCTTTCATTATGTCAAGGGCTCAGTCTGGTTCGTTCGCCACTACCTCGGGTCAGGATGATGGCCCACGCCTCTCCGATTCAGCATCTTGGGAATCAGTATTGGAGAGGGTTTATGACGTTGTGCCGCTCCACAGAAGGAAGCCCTTCATAGTGGAGTCGAGCGACTCATAAGGGAACATGCACATGACAGAGGGTGATGAAGAAGAGGTTGAGCTAATCGAGGGAGCAGGAGATGATGTGTAATACCCCGTAATTTCATAGAATATAATATATATATATGTATAAGAGAAAATGGCTGATGGCATTTGTGTAAATATAAGAGAGAGGGGATATGAAGGGGGCCCACGATATGCAAAATAGCACTTGGCTGTGTGTTGAGAAAAAGCTGATGACATCAGCGTTTGGTCTGGGGCCCACCCATTGGAAAATTTCGGAAGACAGGAAGGAGCACTGTCTTGATTAAAATTGTGACGTGGCATATTTGAGGGGGCCCACGGGTCTCTTAAGTATGTACACGGGATTGAATTGGGGGAAGAATTGATTATAATAATCTCATATCGGGAGTACACAAAAATTAATTGAGTATAAATAAAATTTCCTATGATCAAGAGTCACCTAATTGGTTAACCACCTTTTGAGAGGCAGCCTGTGGTGGACAGTTGTACTACATAGTATCTAATTTATCTTCTAAAAATAATAAAAATTATCTGAGTATTGGGGCGGGGTGTTACAAATGGTATCAGAGCCGACTTTCGACACCGGGTGTGGAAGAGGGCCTCAGTATGATCCGCGGTGTTGAGAGTCGTTGATCTCCAGGATCGGGTATGATCTGCGGTATTGAGAGTCACTGATCTCCGGAATTGGGTATGATCTGCGGTGTTGAGAGTGATTGATCTCCGGGTACCCGATCTGCGGTGTTGAGAGTGATTGATCTCCGGGATCGAAGACGACGCCACATCGGCTAGAAAGGCGGATCCTATACTAGATGTGTGCCCCGTACTCAGCGAGGATGCTGATTTCTAAAGGTGGGGTGTATGTAATACCATATCGGGAGTACATAAAAATTAATTGAGTATAAATAAAATTGCCTATGATCAAGAGTCACCTAATTGGTTAACCAACTTTTGAGAGGCAGTCTGTGGCGAGCAGTTGTACTACATATCTAATTTGCCTTCTAAAAGTAATAAAAATTGTCTGAGTATTAGGGCGGGACGTTACATGACGAGGAGGTCGAAGTCGTCGAAGGGGGCGAGGAAGGAGGGGACGACGCATCGGCAGAGGATGACAATCTGGCCCCTTTGGCAACGCCCTCTCCCCCGAGGGGTTGATGTGTATAATTTTTATATAAATATTTGTACTAATTTACTCATAAAAATTGCTTATATTCGTCTATCATGTTTATAATTTATCTTATTTCCATAGAATTCAGTTAATTAAATATTATTAAAGGAATAAGATTTTTTTGATGCAAAAGATGAAGATTTTTGGTAAAAATCAACAAACAAAACAAGGATAGTGATTGATTAATTTTTATTGATTTGTGGAATTTTTAATTTTACAATTTGGCCATGTGAAAAGAAAAAGAAAAATATTATTATCAAGTAGGGGTTAGAATAAAATTTTGTAATTAAAAATAAAATAATAATAATAATAATAATAATAATAATAATAATAATAATAATAATAATAATAATAATAATAAATCAAAAAGGAAAGAATGCATATGTTTTTTTAATTGATTATTAGTTTAAGATTAATCTTAATCTTAAGAGTCTAACTAATTATCTACTAATAATTAATTAAACCTAATTTTAAAATAAAAACTAACCCTAATTATTCACATCCTATATATATGCAGCATGCGAAGGCTCTGAAGTAGGCGTGCGTGGCTTGGTAGGAGTGGCGCCAAATCCAAGGGAAAAAAAAAGAGATCAAGCCGAAGACAAGCTGACGTGTGCTTGACTTGACGGCTCAAGCTTCAACGCAAAAGGAGAAGAAAGGTTTCTGTTGACGTCAACGCTGATGTAACCCCTTTCCCGTAAATAAATATTTTCTAAATATTTTCTGTATTTCGATATTATAAATTCATTATTTGTTAAAATCGTTTTGGATTTTATATTAAAGTATTTTTCTAATCGAAAATTTATTCATTTCGAATAACGATGTGTTTGATCTTATTCTATAGATCTTATTGATCAACTATTTGTATTTGAGTCCAAATTTATTTATATATATATATATATATATATATATATATATATATATATATTAATAAACTGCTAAACTCGAATAATTATTTTATTGTATGATTTTATTATTTTTATAATTATAACTATTAATTGTTATTCCTTCATTATTTAATTTAAGTACATTTAACAATTATTTTGTTTTCGTACTTGATCTGATTTTCATGGTGAATTCTAATTTAATTTCAAGCCAATATTTATCTATTTATTTGGATTTCAATTTTTGTTCACGAAATTCTTTGTTCTTTGATTGAGCTTTTATTGTCGATCCTATTGTCCTCTTATTTATTGTTGGTGTTTTTATTTGAACCTATTGATTTTGATCTATATCTTAATTGAATCCTAAAACCCAATTTGATTTGATCTTGACCCAAAACCACTTTTATTGAACCCTAAACCTCTAACCCAGTACCCTAATTGTACCCTATAAATACAACTCTAATGCAAACCCTAATTTTTACACAATTCTGAAACCCTAGCCACATAATCTTTCTCCATTATCCTCCCAGTTTTTCTCTCTCCCCGTCCAAACTCCCGCTCAACCCACTGTTCACCCATCTTCTCCGGCCATCCCCTTCACCTCCGGCGACCTCCTCCTCTGTCCTCGTCGTCAACAGAACCCCCCATCGCCATCCCCCTCTCGTCAAGCATCCCATCAATGCCAGCACAGACCCACACCGAAACCCCACCTCTTCCCGATCGACGCAGCCGCCCAAACTGCCGCCCCTCAGTTCCGCTCGAGTCACGACCACCTAGTCACCGCATCCCATAATGCCACCGACCACTGCCGTCGACGTCAGATCCGAGCCCCTTTTGCTGCCATTGATGCTCTTTGCTGAGTTGCTCTCTTTGCTATTTTTGGCTTGATCTTTAGTACACGTATATTGCACGTGTTAATGTGTGTTCGTGGGTTCGTTGCTTCGGAATTCTCATCCCGTTATTCTTGGTATTCGTTTTCACCATTTAACAGGCAAGTAACTTGTATTAAATTTCTTTGCATATACAAGTACAAAATACCGCTTGTAGTGTAGTTGGGTTCTAGAGACAATTTGTGTGTGAATTCCCTTGTTGATATTGTCTCTATAGTGATGATTCGACCATAGTTACCTCATGACACATATGACATGATATAACCTAGGATTGACCACTTTTTGTTACGTATATGCGTGTTTTTCATGTGTTATCTTGTGCTCGTTTGTGTTATTCGTGTTATACTTGTCGAATACTTGTAAAATACCCTATACCATATTGCTTGGACATCTAGTACACCATATTCTATGTTATCATCCTATTGTTTCCCTATTATTATTATCGTTCATCTCATGTCTCTGGATTGCATTTTGTATGGTTGCATTAATAAAATAATTAATAAGCCGGGGTTTAAGGGAATGACTTGAGTAGTGAATAATGTAGTGACTATGTCGGCCAGTGTTTACCGATTGATTGTGGAGCGCTGACTACGATACCCCTATCTTTCGTGTCGTGAACTCGTGAACCCGTGAACTTGTGAACTCGTGAATCAGTGCATCATTATAATGAATTCTGCAACATTATTGTATCGTATCAGTGATTACCGTACCGAGACATGATCTATAGAATTCACCACTTAAGTCTAAAACAAAATTGATTGTATGCATCGAACCTGTGATACGGAACACATGGGACACAGTAGTACATGCATTAGTTAGGATTAAAATGAATAATAGACTTAAGGATTAATTTAACATCGACATTGTATATTGTTTATCATTGTTCCTATTGATATCGAATATTACATGATACTTGTTCACTCGACTTTTATTACATGCTACTTACACTTGTTTATCTTGCCATGCTAGTTGTTATATTTTGTTATCATGCCTATTCCATGCCATTTGTTTATTCTCCCTATGTGCTTGTGCCTGCACTACAAGCGGTCTGTAACTTGCATTGACGGACGTTTTGCTTTCTTTTCCTTTTCCTGCAATTTATTAAATTGCAGATTTTGGAGAACAGTTGCCTGCTGGAGTCGGAGAACAAATAATCTAAATACTACTGCTTTCTAATTGCTTATTACTTTAATAAACTTAATGTATTGAGACTTATTATTATTTGGATTAGATTTATTATTGTATTGAACTTATGTCCCGAATGTTGTTATTTGTTTCCAGATGTTGGATTATTATTGTATTTAGATATTTTATATTGCTTCAATTCAAGTATTATTGTTCATGAGATTATTATTATTATTTCCTGTGCAATTGTTCAGTATTGTTTATATTGTTGAGTTAATCGGATAAAAAGCTTATGGGTGACGTTAGTCATTCGCTGGGCTTTTGTCATATACTCGTATTCCGTATTTTTGGGAAGTAGGGCATGACAGCTGACGTGGCAGCGCAGGGCTCGAGATAGAAGAGACAGAGAGGAAGAGAAGTGCTGACTGTCCTGGCTCGAAAATCGAGACGGCTTCGGTTTGCAATTTTTTTTTTTACAAAATAGTTCTTTCTGTATCTTCTATTTTCTCTTCATCTAATTTTATTATGCAATCCAAGACAGTATTTGTTAGTTGCAATTTTATTATGAACTAAATTTAATTTTCTTGTGCTTTGATGTAGCCTAGTTTTGATAACACAATTTTAATTTCATATTATTTTTCTATTTTTCCATGGTTGTGTGTTTGATTTTTGTTCTTAATGCTTACAATTGGCTGACCAACTGTTGTATGATCTATTAAATCATGGAGAGACCGAACTAGTAATTTGTGATTTTGAATTAATAAAATTAAACACCGTTACAAGAGCGAACTGCTGTTAATGTGACCGTTAAGAAATCCATAGATCTTAATGAATTTTCGATTAGTAATTTGTGCATGAACTATGACAAATAATTAGTTGAGAATATTTTTGATATTGCTGGAGAGAGAATATTGTGTTAGATTAACTAGGTGAAATCAAAAGCCCTAGATTTAATTTTGCTATTAATAAACAATAAATTTTCTGATTCCGCTCTTTTTTAATTAATTTAGTTAGTTCTTTAGATTAATTGAATTTAGTTGCTTTGTATATTGAATTTCTATTTTCCAAATAGTAGTTAATATAGTAATTTCGGTACTCGATAAAATAATTAGTCCTTGTGGATTTGACACTCTTTTAATTAACTATACTACTTATTGCGATTTTGTACACTTGCAAATATTCACATCTGGGGTCGTCGTGTCCGACAGAGGATAACGAAGTGGATCCTACTGGACAGCCCGGACGAGATGGCCCCTAAAGTCAGACTTGATGTACCATTCACCGTTCAGCCGGGCTCTAGAATGTACCCGGACGATGTTGAGGACTTTGTCCGATACGGGGGTAGTGGTGACGACGATGTGTAGCCGTCCTCACCTGGTCGACATAAAATATCTATGGACAAAATGCCAACTGTACTGACTGCGGACGATCTTCCGGTTATCCGAGCCAGCTACTACATTGGTCAGGAATACGAGCTGCTGATCCCCAGCCTCGAGCTCTGCCCCATGGACAACTTGGTTCCCTGCTTCTGCATGTTTTCGGTGGATGCTTTTTGCTCAGGCTTGCAATTGGCGCTCCACCCGTATATTCAGAAGGTTCTGAATTGGGTGTCGTTGAGCCCGATGCACTACGGGCCCAACTCTTGGAAGTAGCTCGTGTGCTTCATGCTTCTTTGCGAAGAGAGGGGTGTTCCCCTGAAGCTGAAATATTTCTGAGCGATTTTGGGCATTAGCTCGTTTGGCGAGTACGAAGGGATCTACTACATCTCGCCACGCCGAGGGAGGAGGGTTGTACACGGGCATCCGGACTCCATTAAGGGGTGGAAGGGGAAATATTTTGTTGTTCGGAGCCTGACTCCCTGGGTTATACCCACGACTTGGAGATTTTATAAGACCAACTTTAAGGGCCCCCGCAAGTCTGATTTGACGGACGAGGAGTGGGCAGACGTTGAGCGGATATGTTCGAGCAACAGCATTGGTTGGCCGAACATGACGGAGAGGCATCCGGCTCGGATCGGACTGAGCCCCACTCTTTCCAGTATGTCTTTTGTCTAATTTCCTTGAAGTGTTTTCCCTTGTCTTATGAGCTTCTATTTTTTGCAGATGTGGATGCCACGGAGATTGCCGAGAAGAGGGCCCTACTGAAGAAGAGAAAGTCCAAGCGGGCCGAGCAGGAGAGGCAGGGGAAGGTCCCCTCCGAGAGGGTTTTGGAGGAACCCCCCCATCTGATGCTGAAAAAGTAGAAGGCCTCGAAATCGAGCCCAAGCTCCAGTAGCCAGAGGGTTACGGAAGTGGTGAAGAGTGGCCTTTCCCCATCGCTCCATCGGTCGAGGAGATTGTAGGCGAGGCAGGGCTTCAACCATTGGCCCCGGACTGGGCCGTTAAGGTCGGAGACACCTTGTCGGATGGTCCCGTGACCATCGAGGTGGTCCAGAAGCTCGCCCCACCTCGGGGTCGGAAGGCCCGGCAGTGCGACACCGTCGAGTCCAACTACATGAAGTGGGCTCTGGCAAGAGTGCAGGTAACCGTTTCGTAACGACTCTTTTCTAGCTTGTTTGTTGTATTATATATTTCTTTTGTCCAAGTCTGATTTTCTCGGTTATAGGCCTGCATGGAAGGTGCTTAGCTGATGAAGATGCACGAGCAGGAGCTGAGGAAGGAGGTGAGGAATGCTCAGCGCTATGAGCGGGAGATGAAGAATCTCAAGATAGCACAGACGACGATCGAGGGTCGTAACCAGGACCTTCAGGCCGAGCTGGCCAACCAGGCTGATGCTCACATGAAGGAGATGGTCGAGCTGAGGAAAGACATTGATAAGCAAGTGAGGAAGGTCAAGCAGGTCGGGATGGATAAAGTCATCGAGGCCCAGGACGAAGTCTACGGCCGGGCAATCCGGCACGTTAAGTACTACCACCTGGAATTGGATCTGAGCCAGTTCCATTACGATATAGAGCTGCCCGAACACCTGCCGACTCCCGGGGGTGGTGGGGACGACGACACTGCGACGACCGACCCCCATGCTGAGCTGCCTGCCGAGGAAGAGGTTGGCCAGCAGTAGTACTTGTTATTTTCTTTTTCTCCTTTTTCCTGTTCGTATTTTTGTAGTCGCCGAATGTAACCCCTATTCCGCAAATACATATTTTCTGAATATTTTCCGTATTTTGATTATTTATGAATTCGTTATTATTTTAAACTCGATTTGGGCCTTCTATTAAAATCCTTTCAAACCGGAAATTGTATTTTCTTCGAATAAAAGTATATTCTAACTTTAATGCTTATTTTCTAAGTGATCGGCTATTTGTATCTTATTTTATTACTCTTTGGGTTTTCATAAACTTGTTTATGTCAAATCTCATTTTGATATGTATATCAAAATTATTATTGTTGTTATTAATATTATTATCTTGATCGTTGATTTAAAAATCTATTTCTATTGATTTTTGTATTTGTAGCGATTTCAAATAATTTTTATATTGTAGTACAATATATATCTTGATGTATAATCCTACATTTTATTAGTTATTTTATTTTCCTATTGTATTTTTAAACCCAAATACCCATTGACTAAATCCTATTACTATTGGTTTTTATAAACTCCAAACCCATTATCTTGTTGGGTCATTTAATTAAACCCTACCCTATTTCTTATTGGATCCATTACCCAATAACCCTAAAAACCCAATACCCTATTCATAATACTCTAATAACCCCTAACCCTAGAGTAACCATAACCTAATACTGTGCAAACCCAAAAAAAACCAGCCGCCATGTACTCTCCCCTACCTCTCTCTCTCCCCGACCTTTCCCCTCCTCACTGTCATCTCCTTCGAAACCCTTCCGCCAACCTCCTTGCTTTGCGACCTCCCCCTTCCCTTCCTCCCGTGCACCTCCCTCTCCCCATCGCGCGCCAGCCTCCGCCTGCGGCAGCGACAGCGCTGCTGCCCCTCCCCGCTGATCCAATACTTGGATCTGATCATGGCAGACTTAATGGTGGATAGCAGAGGTATAAGATGAAGCTCAGAAGGTCAGAGATAGGAGATGAAGGCAGGGGAACTTTTGGAGAATAGCGTATCTGTTTGCGTATCAGTCCAGAGGAGATAATATTTCTTGTGAGGGTTTATGTGTAAAAGTGCACTGTAATTAGCTTTTAAGTCCAACTGATTGTATAACTGATTGTCAGGATACGTGCTTTGCACGTGCTGTCCGTTTATAAATACCTCACCTGTAAACAGTTTTGGTTATGAATGAATGAAATCTTGATCTTGTTCATCCTCAATCTTCTTACACCTCCATTACCCTAGCTTGAGAGCTTGAGTGAGATGGCAAGGAAGAGAGCTCCGGCCATCGCCGACGCTGTCGGAGAACGGCCTGGAACAATGGTATCAGAGCCTGAAGATGATCCCGTTGCCGCTGCAGATCCAGGAATCGATCAAGAACCCATTCAAGAAACTGAGAACTCTGTCAATTCCAGATTTGGACCCCCATTCAGAACTGGAGCTAAGAGTCAGAACGTACGGGGAGCCACTAGTCATGGTGTTGAACCCCACAAACGTTCCAGTTTGGAGGAAAGGTTCGATCGCTTGGAGCTGGCAATAGATCGCCTATTCCAAGAACCAAGAACTTGAAGAAGACGACCAGGACATGAATCTTGGAGTCCAAACAGTGACGATGGAGACTGAAGAAGAGTGGGACTATGGTAGACATGGAGGTGAGTGCAGGCAACCTTTCAGACAGGGGAGATCTCGCAGGGCAAGACCACCGAATCTTGAATTTGCGGAAGCAAGGAGGGAAAGAAGAGTTGCAAGGCTGGAAGATCGGCACTCTGAAGGTAGTACTTTCTTCCCTAAACACCCCAAGATTGATCTACCTAGCTACGATGGAATAGGAGATGTAACTAACTGGATTTACCATATGGAGCATCATTTTTTCACACAACGAATCAGCTCTTATGATCAGCTGTCTTTTTGTCTATACTATCTGAGAGGCGAGGCCTTATTGTGGTGGAGATGGTTCGAGCAACAAGAAGAAGGGAGAATTGATTGGGAGGTTTTAAAGAAGGAGTTGATGTTACAATTTGGGCCATCTGAATTGGAGGATCCCGAAGCCATCTTGTATAAGCTCCAACAAATGGGAATGATGGTTGAGTACCATAGAGAGTTCTTGAAATATAGTCAGCTCGCGCAACCTTTAGCAAAATCCTCCTTAGTAAGTTGTTACATATCGGGATTGAAGAGCGAGCTAAGAAAGGAAGTTAAGCTTAAGAACCCTTGTAGTGTTCTTGCCGCTTACAGAGAGGCTGTGGCTAGGGAGGAAATTATCAATGATCAGAAGAAGAATTGGAGAACTAGTTCTTTCAGCAAAGGTAGCTATGTGCCCACTGCCTATAAAACTCCAGTGTCGACAGCAGCTCCTCTACTGACCCAGGGAAAAATGACACCGATGGCCTTTCACATTCAGTTGTTTCCAAGAACAAGGATCAACAATTCATGCAATACATGAAGGATAGAAGGGAGAAAGGATTGTGCTTCCATTGTGACGAAAAATTTGTTAGGGGGCATAAGTGTGCTGGTAGATCATTTATGCAAATGATAGGTTCTTGTGTTGGGAGTGTGTTCATGCAAATGTTGGGAACACTAGAAGAAGACACTGATGAGTCGAAGGAATGTTCAGAAGATGAAGAAGAATTTCATGTTGCTCAGCCTTCAGAGAGTTCAAAATTGCCTAAGACACTTGAAGCAAAGAAAGAAGAGTCTGCAGTTATATCCTTGAACACTCTTACTGGAAGTACTACTCCCAGGACCTTTAGAGTCTTGGGTAGTATTGCGTCTCACCCTGTTTGCGCTCTCCTTGATACTGGAGCCACCCATAATTTCATTGATGAAGTAATAGTAAGGAAGACAGGACTACCAGTAAACATCCATGCTTGTTTAGATGTTACTGTGGCAGGAGGAGTTCTCTTGAAGGGTTTGGGACTGTGTGAAGGGGTCACTTTCTCTTGTCAAGGAGTTAATATCGTAGCTGATTTCTATGTGTTGGCTATGGATATTAGTCAATTAGTATTGAGAGCTCAATGGATTGAGACACTGGGTGATGTGATTTGGAACATGAAGGAAAAAAGAGTTCAGTTTGAGCTAGGTGGTAAACAATGTGTGCTGAAGGGTATTCCTCCTCATGATCTTGAGGTGGCTTCTGCAAAGTCTATGAATAAGGCCTTGTTGCAATCCAAAACCGGATGGTTACTTCAAATGGTTGGAGTCTCTGCTCCCGAAAATGCACCTCCAAACACTCAGTTACACCCTGCTAATGCTGCTTCATTGAAGCAATTATTGGAGAAATATGAAATTGTGTTCAAAGAAGACATGGGATTGCCTCCTTCTAGGAACTTTGATCATACAATTCCCTTGCTTCCAGGCTCTAAACCTGTTAGTCTTCAACCCTATAAACATCCATGGCACCAGAAAAATGAGATTGAAAAACTCATTAAAGAAATGCTCCAATCAGGTATAATCCGACCTAGTTGTAGTCCCTACTCTTCTCCTATTGTTATGGCTAAAAAACCAGATGGAAGTTGGCGAATGTGTATTGATTACAGGGCTCTAAATGATATCACAGTAAAGAATAAATTCCCAATTCTGGTGATAGATGAATTGCTAGATGAACTGTATGGTGCGAAGGTGTTTAGTAAACTGGACCTTCGTAGTGGGTATCATCAAATCCGTATGAGTGAGTCTGATGTTCACAAGACGGCATTCCGCACTCACAAAGGGCACTATGAATTCCTTGTTATGCCTTTTGGATTGACAAATGCCCCTTCTACCTTCCAAGCTCTTATGAATTGTGTGTTCAAACCCTATTTGAGGCGGTTTGTTTTGGTTTTTTTTGATGATAGTTTGGTATATAGCAGCAGTTGGGAAGCTCATTTAGAACATTTGTCAGTAGTATTGCAAGTTCTCAAAGCAAATCAGCTTTATGCTAAGCTTAGAAAATGTTCATTTGGGGTGAATGAGGTAGAGTATCTTGGCCATGTGGTGTCTGCCCAAGGGGTTGCTATCGATCAGAGGAAGGTTGAAGCCATTGTAAATTGGCCAATTCCAAAAACAATCAAAGCTTTGAGAGGATTCTTAGACCTCACAGGATACTATCGAAAGTTTATAGCACATTATAGTACTCTAGCATGGCCTCTGGTGAAGCTTACAAAGAAGGGTGCCTTCCATTGGCAAGAGGAAGCTCAAGCTGCATTTGAAGAAATGAAAAAAAGTGCTTTCTTCTCCTCCAGTGCTTCAACTCCCAAATTTTGCTCTGCCTTTTCAGCTGGAGTGTGACGCTAGTGCCTCAGGGTTGGGATCTGTTTTGCATCAGGAGAAGCACCCTATTGCTTATCTCAACCAAGAATTGAAGGGAAAAAGTAGATTGTTGTCTACGTATGAAAAAGAGATGTTGGCAATCCTCTTATCAGTCAAAAAATGGCGCCAGTACTTATTGGGAAGACAATTTGTTATACATACAGGTCATAAACCCCTTAAGTATTTATTGGAGCAGCGTTTGTATACAGAGGCTCAACACCTATGGCTGCTCAAACTTCATGGGTATCAATTTCGAGTTGAGTATAAGAAGGGAAAAGAAAATGTGGTTGCCGATGGACTTTCTCGTCATTTTGAAGATGCGGATGAAGCTTATCTAGCTGCCATCACAATTGTGCAGCCAGTTTGGATCGATCATGTTAAGGAACTAGTACAAACAGATCCATTTTATGAGGAGATCAAGGAGAAAATTGATACTCAGTCTGATGATAGATTGTCTTTAGTAGAAGGAGTAATATACTACAAGGGTCGTATTCTTTTAAGCTCTACTTCCACAGCTAGGAGTCTCTTCATGGAGGAGGTCCATTGTACACCACAGGGAGGACACATGGGTATTGATAAAACTTGGTTGCAGCTTAAACAAATCGTTTACTGGTCGGGAATGAGGAAGGATTTGCGCAATTTCATTAAGTCATGTGAAGTTTGCCAACAAAATAAGTATCTGAGTACTTCTCCCGCGGGACTCTTACAGCCTCCACCTATTCTTGAGAACATATGGGTCGACATAAGCATGGACTTTATTGAAGGGTTGCCTCGAAGCTCAGGGTTCACGACCATTCTTGTAGTGGTTGATAGATTGTCCAAATTCTGCCATTTCATCCCATTAGCTCACCCCTATACTGCCAAGAGTGTTGCCATGGTACTCTTCAAGCATGTGTTCAAACTTTATGGCCTTCCAAAGAGCATCGTGAGCGATAGGGACGCTATATTTACTAGCAACTTTTGGCGAGAGTTGTTAGCTATGCAGGGAACTAAACTTTGTTTAAGTTCTGCGTTCCACCCCCAATCGGATGGGCAAACAGAAGTCATTAATAGAGTTCTTGAAGTATATCTACGATGCTTCACTGCATATCGTCCACAGGATTGGTCCGATTGGCTGTCTTGGGCAGAGTTTAGCTACAACACACACATCCACAGCTCCACGGGGGTCTCTCCTTATCAAGCAGTATATGGAAAATTGCCTCCCAATGTTCTATCATACATTCCTCAAACAGCTAGAGTCCAAGCTGTCGAAGATTCCTTGCTCTCAAGGGATGTGATTCTGCAGTTGCTCAAGGACAATTTGATGAAAGCTCAACACAGGATGCAAGCTAAGGCCAATTCACATCGCACCGAGAAGGAGTTTGAAGCTGGAGAATTGGTGTACTTGAAGTTGCAGCCTTATCGTCAGGTGTCAGTAGGGGGTCGACGTATTCATAAGCTGTCTGCTTTGTATTATGGGCCCTATCAAATTCTGGAGAAGGTGGGATCGGTAGCTTACAATTGCAACTTCCAGCTGAATCGCGTATTCATAATGTGTTCCATGTATCTCAATTGAAGGCCTTTGTGTCGCGAGATAGCAATTTGCAAGTAGTATCGTCAGCTTTACCTGCATATTTTGTGGATGAGGCACTACACCCAAGTAAAATTCTGGGGCGAAGGATGGTTCCGAAGAGGGGTATCGCTGTCTCTGAAGTACTAGTTCAATGGTGGAATGGTAGTGAAAGTGAAGCTACATGGGAAGGGTATTGGGATCTTTACTGGAGATTCCCGTCTTTCCGATCAGTACTGGAATCTTTTTATGGGGGGAGTATTGATCCAATACTTGGATCTGATCATGGCAGACTTAATGGTGGATAGCAGAGGTATAAGATGAAGCTCAGAAGGTCAGAGGTAGGAGATGAAGGCAGGGGAACTTTTGGAGAATAACGTATCTGTTTGCCTATCAGTCCAGAGGAGATAATATTTCTTGTGAGGGTTTATGTGTAAAAGTGCACTGTAATTAGCTTTTAAGTCCAACTGATTGTATAACTGATTGTCAGAATACGTGCTTTGCACGTGCTGTCCGTTTATAAATACCTCACCCTGTAAACAGTTTTGGTTATGAATGAATGAAATCTTGATCTTGTTCATCCTCAATCTTCTTGCACCTCCATTACCCTAGCTTGAGAGCTTGAGTGAGATGGCGAGGAAGAGAGCTCCGGCCATCGCCGGCGCTGTCGGAGAACGGCCTGGAACACCCGCAGCGACCCCGACTGTAGTGCCAACAGCTCCACTACGCCGCAGTGCTCTCCCTCTCTTGCGTTGCTCGACCACGACACCAGCGCCACTCCCCGGCACTATCACCCTTCAACAGCAGACAACACGCCTCCCTATGCAGCCAGTCGCGCCTCTGTCATCCCGATCATCTCCGGTGTGCCCCAGTCGCCGCTCCTGCCGACTCCTCAGCCAGCCCTCGTGCCGTTCCTCCGCTCCTCGCTTTCGTTCTCTCGAAGCCAGCAGCCGACGCCTCACCACAGCGACAACAACCCCCAACCCCATGCCAAGAGCTATTGATCTGGTTGATGTTTGTTTGAGTTTGGGTCTTCTTTGAATATGGGCCGTCCGTTTGATTTCTTGATCATCATGATCTGATGGATATGATCTGGACCGTCCAATCTTACTGATCACGATCTTGGCCGTTTGATCTCCATCATCAGCATCAGCATCAAGATCTGATCATCACCATCACCAAGCATATCTCAGCCGTCTGTTCCGATCGTGATCATCTTCATCAGATCGAAACTCAACCGTTGGTCGTCTTGATCTTGATCATCTCAGTAAGATCCGTGCCGATCGTGCTCGTCGCCCGGGATCCGTTCCCGTTATTCCTCCGTCGGATTCATCGTCTACACTCCAAGACAAGTATTCTTCTTGTACAAATTATTGTTCTAGTACAAGCATTTAATTGAAAATACTGCAAATAGATCATAGTTGTGACTCCTCCTTGTCTCATCATTTGTTGATCTTAAATTATTTCTCATCGATTCCATAATCTTAAGAATCACAACCCTTTGTTGAAATATTTACAAAACTAGTTAGACCCTTTTTATCTCCTAATTACTTGAACATGAACCCCTTTACTTGTGGACGTGTGTTGTGTGATGTATTGTGTTGATCTTATATTCTTTAGAGTTGAGAAATACATATGACTTGCTGATTTGATCCCCAATGCATCCGTATTTGTATCACACGCTAATTTAGACTCACAATAGTCATTTATCATGCAACTTGTATATAAAAGAAATTCACACTTGCTGCTATTCTTGTCTTTGCTTGCTGTTTCGACCCTGATAAAACTAGAATCTGAACTTGAGTCCTGAATATGAAATATAGCCCTAAGTGTGTAGTTGCCAATAACATCCATAATTTTTGAATTCCGAGTTACGGTCTAGGAAATATCGCAGTTTTACTGCTGCTGTGTCGGTAATCGTAGATTCATAAAAACTGCTGCACCACTTTGGTTTACAATTTGTTTTAACTAAGCTACCAGTAAGTAAATGACTTGAAATTTTACATGCTGTTACTGGACACCCTATAAAACATTCCCTAATTTTCTCGGAATTAATTAATGATGTTTCAACCCTGATTCATATGTATAAACTCGGTTTTACAAATTCTGGCTGAACACAAATGCTGTATAGTTTGCTGTTTTGACACATGTTATCACAACTTTTATGTACCTTAATTATATGCGTTGGAACCAGAAAGGAGTCTAGTTTCTAGACCTTCTAACGGATCCATATTTGATATCTTGTAGCAACGGGAATCGCAGTTTTGGTACAGCAACGTCATGCTGTCCAGATTTGAAATTCTCATTGTTCTTGATACTTTGATTTATTTTGATCCTCGAACATGTATCCTACCTAACCTAGACTTGTCCCATGTTCTTGATTATGTTTACTTGACATGTTTCGCACACTTTCATGCTTGCTTAATGATAATAATAAATAATAAGCCGGGGTTTAAGGGAAAGACCATAATAGTGGACAATATAGGCAAGTGTACTCAGAAGGGGGCCCGTGTTTCCCAGTACTCGGTTCATGAACCTGTTGCACCTTGATGTATTCATGAAGCCATTACTTAGCTCATGAACCTGTTGTATTCATGAACCCACTGTGTGGTTCTTGAACTTGTTAGTATTCACGAACTTGCTTCGTGAACCTGTTATTTTATTTTCGTATTCAAAAACCGTACTTGCTTGATACTTGATGCTTGAGTACACCGCCCTTTAAAATCCACCACTAGGCCTAAACGTAACGGATTGTATGTAGCAACCATGTAGTAAAAGTATGGATGCATGAAGTGCTACCTAGATAGTAATAACTACAAGACTTGACACATGATAATTGAACATGATACATGCTTACTTGATACTTGATGACATGATACATGAGACTTGATACTTGAACATAATACTTGACACTTGCTACTTGATACTTGTACTTGATAACTTGACACATTAGACTTGTTACTTGTTACTCGACACTTGTACGTGATACTTATTACTTGATGCATGACACCATTATATATTTACTAGCCACTTGTTCTACTACTAGTATATGTTACCCAATCTTGTCTCTCGAGTTGTCTTTCTTACTAGCTAATTTTTTGAATCCCCACTACTTGTTGCATCTCTATTACATTCTTGAATCCAAATCTTTTACCATATTTCTTGTACTTGTTTTTACTATTTGCGGCCCTAACTTGCACTAAGGGCGTTTATCATGTTTTCTCTATTTTCTTCTTTTTATATTTATAAGCAGACTTTGGAGACGT
Source organism: Hemerocallis citrina (assembly GCA_017893485.1). Lineage (NCBI taxonomy): Eukaryota > Viridiplantae > Streptophyta > Magnoliopsida > Asparagales > Asphodelaceae > Hemerocallis > Hemerocallis citrina. Next base: position 284,575,693 of record CM030363.1, read on the forward strand.
ATTGTCTGCTGGAATTGGTGAGCAGACATTCTAGGCTTCGCTTGGAGCAAGGACTTGCATAGATATTTTGTTTTCTTGAGTCATTTATTTCTTGCTACTTAAAAACTTGTAACAGGCTTATGTTCCCGAGTTTTTATCTTTTGATCTAGAGTTGAAAACTATTTGGGATAATATTATTTGTTTCAATTATTTTCTGTTGCTTAATAAATTATTCATGCATGCGTGGTTGTGTACATTTTGTTATATTCTTGTTATGATGCTGAGTCGATCCTACAGCTCATGAATGATGAAAATCATTCGCTGGGTTTTGTCACGCGCTCATATTCCGTATTTTTGGGAAGCGGGGCGTGATACCGAATGCAGACTGACCACCACATTTTTTGTAAACAGGTTTTTTGAGTAATAAAAAGAGTTTTGGCCAAACCTTTTAACTTGAATTTGTATTGTGAAGTTTATTGTGAAAAGAAAGTGTTGTATTGTGAAGTTTTTGAAGGTGAGAAAGAAGAGAGGGATGCATATATATATACATATACAAGTATTAATTGAATGAACAAATTTTAATTTAAGAGAAATATCTGTTAACCGTGATTTTACAGTATTATCCCCTGTGTTTGTTTCTTTTCGCCTTCAAACTCCTCATCATCGAAAATATTTGGAGAAGTAAAGAAGAGAAAATAATTCTGCCATATATTAAATGTATTGTTTTCCTTCAAAATGTGTTGTTCTCTTGTGGACTCACATAGAAAGATAAAGTTTGACTTCATATATATGTAACATAAATAGTTTTTAGATATGTTGTGTACGATTAAAACTTTGAAGTGGACAAGAAATAGTTAAAGAGGCATGTACGAAATCACAGTCCGTATGAAGGGCTTGACCAAAACATTTTTTTTAATTATAATTTAGGAATTAGAGAGATTGGGTTGGAGAGTGCAGCCATGGCCACTAGCTTGCAACTCAAGAAAAAGGAAAAGTTAGGTTAAAGGGCTTAAAAGGGGTAATGAGATTGAGAGCGAGTTCAAAATTTCTCAGCATTTGGCCTTTAAGATAGTAAGATTTTGAGCTCTTAATTAGGTGCATGCAATGCTATACCTAAAATCCTTACATGTTGTATGTATCACACCTCAAACTTCCCTTCTTAATCTTCACACTTCTAGACACCTTTTAGTCTTATAATTTTCAATTAATTTATTCACCTCAAAAGTCAAAATGTATTATTCATTTAAATTAAGGGGGCAAAGAGAAAGAAGGGAAGTATTTGCTTTAAGCCCTTTATTCAACTTTTATTTTCTTTTTTGTTATAAACAAAGCAATGGGATTTATTTTTTTAAAAAATTAGCTGATGAAATTGAATATTTTCTAAACAGGTACAACTTCATAAAAAAATAGTTAAGGTTACCCTGCAATTGGAAGAATACATTTGAAATAGACATGATTTACTAATTACAATCAATATTCATATAGAAGATCATATCTCTAATCTCTAATCTCTAATCTTTAATCTCTAATATTATAATGTAAGAAGATCTTAGTGTCATTTGTCAATCAATCAACACGAGTAACACACGTACATAGCTAATATGAATGAGGTTTCATGTTCCAGTCCTCACTACGTCAGAATTTTTATTTAATTTTTATTTATTTATTAAGACGTACATTGTTCATGCATAACTAATATAAAATATGTCTCAGGTTCGAGACCAGACTACGTCAAAATTTTTACTTTAAAAAACATATATTTATTAAGCCGTGTATCGCACGTGTAAATTACTTTTAAAAATCTCTACTATTTTAATGGGAGAGTTTGTCATCAAATAAACTACATTTGTAACCAAACAAATACATGCATCGTAACCAAACAAACACGTGCAATGCACATGCATAACTAGTATAAATGAGGTATTTGGTTCGATGCCAGACAACATCAAAATTTTTTTATAAAAAATATATATTTATAAAGACGATGCACATGTAAATTACTAGTTTCTTATAAAGAAACAATACATTTCAATTTTATTATTGGCTCTTAAATGGATCTTTTTGTCCTAAATGATATGTAACTTCATTTGTGTAATCAGTACTTTTTTTTGTTTTTTTGTTTCTTGTTTTTATGTATATGAAATTATCGAACATATTCATCTCAAATGCATGCATATGTTCACTCAAATTAACCGCAAAGCTATCGACCTATTCAAGACTCAAATTAACCGCAAAGCTATCGACATATTCAAGTAGGGCATAAAAAATATATACTTACTAGATTTTCCCGTGGGCACGTGCCTACAACACGCCTTCGAAATGATACAGCATATGAAAAACTTTATAAACAGTAAAACAACAATTATTTAGTTCAAATTTGAATAGTATGACAATAATTAGTTGTAAATAAAAATCCATGTTTTCATTAGTATATGTTGAAAAATAATTATAAATGAGGGTATAAAATCCAACTTCTTAGAACTTTAAGGTGGAAAATAATGAAATTTAACTATTGAAGAGATATTTGTTATTTTCAATGCAACATGAATAATAAAAAAAACATAAAAAATCTGAAAATTTATAAACCTGAAATCTGAAAATCTAAAATTTTGAGTAAATAGAGAGAGAAATAATTAAATAAATAAATGAGTTGTGTTTTTTTTTTTTTTTTTTTTTTGGGGGGGGGGGGGGGGGGGGGGGGGGGGGGGGGGGGGGATGGGTTTTGTGATGTTAGATTTAAGCCTTTGATTTTGAGGGGATTGAAAGAGAACCACTTGATAGCTTTTTTGTGTTTTATTATATAGATATTTTCCAGCCCATTTTAGTCGAAGATCTCTTAGAGCATCTGTAGTCGTTTAATGCCAAATTTTGAGTATTTGACATATAAGATAGAAATTTTGGGTTTGTGCTGCAGTTGTTGAAACTCAAATTTTGGGTTTTCAAACTTTAAAATCGACAAACGATAGATAATTTCTCGTCCAAAAAAAAAAATTGAAATTAGAAATTGAACGGACGATGAATGATTTCTCGTCTGTTGTTTTTTTTTAAAAATAATCAAAAAGACGGGAAACATTTCCCGTCTCACGGATTTTTTTTTAAAAAAAATTTCGAACGGACGGAAAATCATTTCCCTTTCGTCGTTTTTAAATAAAAAATAAATCGAAAGGACGGGAAATCATTTCCCTTATCGATTTTTTTAATAAAAAAAACCGGGTCGGGGAATCATCCCTCATCCAAGCCAAAACAATTTAAAAGGACGAAAGATCATATTATAACTATTTTTTGCAAAATCCTATATCTTCTGCCAAATATAGTAGACCACCGTTCATTCTAAACCTGATTTGTGTTGGTATATAGTCAACGACTGCAGTAGACTTTTTTCTATTTTTTTTTCCCCAAATTTTGGGTAAATAGGCAAGGACTATAGATGCTCTTAGCTACTAAACTATCATTTCGCATGGAATCAAAACACAGCTATCAAACGAGTCTATGCAACTTGTTTTCTCAGACACATGCCATACCACATATACATGTGACATTTTGATATAGGAAATATTGGCAGTGTTCTAAATGGCGTTCGCTTCGGACGCCTAGGCACTCAGATGGAAGAGAACGAACCGCCTTTGCATTAGACAGTGGTCTAAGAGGTTAAAAGCGATTAAGCAGCCGTCTTGTTGAGTAGACATCCGTGGCGCCGATCAGGCGTCCGCCTGATGTCCAACGCTCAGGTATTTTCTATTTTTTAAAATTTTAAATGCTATAAAATAACACAAAAAATGAGAACTACTATTATTAATCTATTAATCTGTTATATAATATGTATGGATCTTTAATAGTAGTGGAATTGTTTTTACTTCTTTTTGTATTATTGGTGATGGATTGCACATATTATACCTATTACACATTAAAATAGCACATATTACACATATTGGTATATTGAACATATTACAATTGGACAATTATTTTTTTTAATTGCACGAGGAAGTTTTTTTATGCATAAACACCTTTTAATTATACATATTACACAAGAACATGATGAATATTTACAAATAGAATGTATGATTATACTTACGATTAAATAATAGAGGCTGAAATTAACTTAATCGGCAAAATAAATTCAACCGCCTAGGCGCCCTAGGCATTAGGCACCCCTTGACCGAACCGCCACCGCCTAACGCCGTTTACAACCTTGAATATTGGTCCCCTACTTCTACTTTATTTTCAAGTTATATAGCAATAATAAGACAATAATGTCATTTATAAGCTAAATATAGCAGTATTCATGTCAAAGGAAGAATCAAACAAGTTGAGTTTGTCGATGTAAAAAATTTAGTCTGAAACCAATAATAATACAGATTTCTGACATCTATTTTAAAATACGGATATTTGTTACCGATTGTGTTAGATATCTGTAGTAATAGAACATATATCCGAGTAACTCAATTCACATTCAAATATAAGAGAACGTCTTGTATATCTACACAAAAACAAATATCGTAATCAGCTCTGCTCTGCTATGAGTACTAGTTCTTTAAACAATACAAATGAGAACAACAATTCTAACAGGTTAAACTGGTACCTGAATAGCTTATTATCAGGAAGAAAATACTTCCTCTGTTTATATTTTCCATTTTATTACATAATTTGAGAAGGACAATATAAACACATTTTCGTCTCAAGGATTGTCCTTTAAAGAGATGCAAGTTGGAGATTAACTCTGGCATTCTCCAAAATCTTGATGAGTGGTTCACTTGTACATCGTTGGCCTTCATCCAGTGGAGTATTTCCCCACCTGTAATGGGAAGGTAAGTCTTAGTAATGAAATATTCAGATTATTGTTTTCAAGAAACATGAAAATTACCAGAAAATTCAATATAATGGTGAGCGGTTAATAATAATAATAATAACAATAATCATCATCTTGTTAATCTGCTTCCCAATGTTAACAATAATAATAATCATCTTACGAATCCCCTTTGCTCTGCTCCAAAATATTGAAAAAAGATCAACCTTCAAAATGTGGCAAAAGAGTAGAAATGAAGAGAATTTAGAGAGATATCGTTAGAAAAGAAGTTAAAAAAGTGGTAAGAGATGCAAAAGAAAAAGCTTATAATGATTTATACACAAAATTAGAAACAAAGAAGGAGAAAATAATATTTATAAGCTTGGTAAACAAAGGGATAAGAAAACAAAAGACCTGAATACAATTAGGTGTATTAAGAGCGAGGATGAGTCCTAGTAAAAGATGAGGAAATTAAGGAAAGATGGCGAAATTACTTTGAGAAGTTATTAAATGAAAAGGTTGTGGGCAACTTAATTTTAGAGGACTCGAGGGAGAGTCGAGAGCATATATTTTTCCGTAGAATTAGGTCCTCGGAGGTTCGAAATGCTTTAGAAAGGATGAAAATAGGAAAAACTTTAGGGCCGGATGATATACCCAATGAAGTTTGGAAGTGTCTTGGGGATGTAGGAGTGAGTTGGCTAACAAAATTATTTAATGAAATTTTGAGGGCTAAGAAGATGCCCGATGAATGGAGAAAGAGTATTTTAGTACCTATATATAAAAATAAAGAAGATATACAAAGTTGCTCAAATTACCGAGGAATTAAATTAATGAGTCATACGATGAAAATTTGAGAGAGAGTGATTGAACATAGAGTAAGACTAGAAACTACAGTGTCTGAGAATCAGCTTGGGTTTATGCCGGGGAGGTCAACAATGGAAGCAATTTATATACTGAGAAGACTTATGGAAAAATATAGGGAAAATAAGAAAGATCTACATATGGTTTTTATAGATCTAGAAAAAGCATACGATAAAGTCCCTAGAGACATAGTACGGTGGGTGTTAAATAATAAAAGAGTAACTATTCGGTATATTGAGGTAATTAAGCATATGTATGAAGGGGCAACAACCACAATTAGACCAACCACAGGAGAGACCAGCGATTTTCCCATTACAGTAGGTTTACACCAAGGTTCGACTTTAAGCCCCTACCTCTAGACTTTGGTTATGGATGAATTGACGCGAGGAATACAAGATGAGGTGCCTTGGTGTATGCTTTTTGCCGATGACATCGTCTTAGTTGACGAGACTAGAGCAGAAGACAATGCTAAATTAGAATTGTGGAAAGAAACTTTGGAAGCTAGAGGCTTTAAAATAAGCAGAACTAAAACAGAGTATATGGAGTGTAATTTTAGTGATATTCCGAACACAACTGAGGAAGTAGTGAAGCTTGATGGCCAAGAGATACCTAAGATAGACTGTTTCCGATATTTAGGCTCGATTATATAAAGAGATGGGGAGATTTGTGAAGATGTTACACATAGGATCCAAGCAGGGTGGCTTAAGTGTAGGGATGGCAATCGTGTCGGGTCAACCGGCGACCCGCTCGAATAACCCGGCCCGCAAAACGGCGGTTCGGGTTCTGGTCGAACCCGCGAACAGTAACGGGTCGACCCGGGTCACGAAAATATTGAATCGAACCCGCTGAACCCGGCCCGCGAAACCGCTAAAACTACCCCAACCCGCCCGCCAACCCGCGGGTCGCGAACCGTTAGACCCGAATGGGCCAAACGTTCGACCCGCCCCGGGTCGACCATTGACCCGCGGGTCCAACGGGTCGCAAGCGTGCCGTTGGGCACTGTACAACAGAGAGCGGCAGCAGCAACGACTCTTAGAGCCGTTTTGATGGATTTTTTGGTTTTTTTTGTTTTTTTTACCCTATAAATACCCCCCAAAACCCCATCAAAAATTCACACCTTATTCTCTTACTTTCTCTACTATTATTACTCATTTCTAAGCAATTTGTGAACAATTGAAGTATTGAACAAACAAGTCTTCAAGGCATATACACGATCAAATTCCGATCGTATCGAAATCAAAATTCAACAACGTCTTCAACTCTTCAACTCTCCTCCAAGTGATCAAGTCTTCAACTCTCCTCCAAGCTTTCCTCAACTCTTCAATTTCGGATTTGAGGATTTCTACTTCTACTTCTATGCTTATTTTCACGAATTTTTTTATATACGCGTATCCACGGTGAACGGTATCAAAATTTCATACCTCTCTTCTTATTATTTTATTTTTGTTGTAGTTATAATTTTTCGTATCTTAACCGTTTGTTGGTTTTTTGATCTTCTCTCTCTCAACCCTCTTATTTTCTAGATTTTTTTGTAACTCATCGCTCCTACATTGTGTAGTTTTTTTACATACATTACTACATTATGTCTAGATCACGCGGTAGCGATCGTAGCCAAAGTGGGCAAGATTTCACCGACACTTCCCGTAGGCCACCAATTGTCCCACTTAGTGAGCCTGCCGAAGAGTACCATGATCTTCCTACTCAACAATGGGGTACACACGATGAGTTTGTAGGAGACATACAATTAGAAGAAGAAGAAGAACAACCAACCGAAATAACACAACCCCCTGGTGGTATGAAAAGTAGAGGGAAAAGTAGTAATTGGCATAAATTTTACGATTTTATCCCGGACAAAGAAACTCCGGGTATAGGTTTGAAAGTTTGTAAAACATGTTCTAAGCAATACAAATTCAAGAGGGGTGATGACACCGGTACAATTAAGCAACACATCCTAAATAACCATAAAGACCTTCTTGTTGACCTACCCGGCCAACAAAAAATCCACCCTAGGACCGGTCTAGTTGATAGCCACCCTTATGATCCCGATCTTGTTCGTCGGTAAATGACCCGATTAGTAATAAAGGAAAAGTTACTATTTTCCTATCCCGAGAGTAGGGACTTGAAAAATTTTAATCAAACGGCCTTAAACCCTTATTTTAGAAGAATCCCGAGAAATACTTGCAAATCGGATTGTTTTAAAATGTACAATGAAATGAAGGACGCTTCGATTGCAATTTTATGGAGTTTAACTTGTAGAGTCAGTTTAACTTCGGATTGTTGGACGGGTTGCAACAATATTCCAATGATGAAATAATCTGTCATTGGATCGACAATGATTGGATTCTTCAAAAAAAATCATATCACTTGCCGCGTTGCCCTATCCCCATAGTGGTGTTGAAATAGCAAACCGTATTTTAGAAATTTGTGATGTTTTTCATATTCGCGATAAAATTATGTGTATTAGTTTTAATAATGTATCTAACAACAATGCATCAATTAGTATTTTAAAATCCGCAATAAACCCTCTATCTGACAATATTTTTCATGTTAGATGTGCATGTCATATTTTAAATTTATGTATTCAAGATGCATTAAAAATAGCTGATCCATATATAGTTAAAATTAGAAATTGTGTATATTTTATTGCATTAAGTGGCACCGTATTTCAAAAATGGAAAAATTGGTGTAGGATTTCAAATGTACCTTTTAGAAAATTTTCAAAGGATGTCAAACACCGATGGAACTCTAGTTTTGATTTACTACATGTTGTTACCGAATATAAAGCATGTATAAATGATTTTTGTATCGCATGTATAAATGAGTTTTGTATCGCAAAAAATATGCCAAATTTTGAAATGACTCCCCCCGATTGGTTTTTTGCCGAATCTTTGTTGAAATTTTTAGAACCTTCTAAATTCGCAACTTTAAAATTTTCAAAATCATATGAATGTACTTCTAGTTGCATTTTTATTTCAATAGTTACTATGATGCAAACTTTTAACGAAATGTTAAATGATGCTTTTGTTGGTGATATTGTAAAACATGCATACAATTTTTTTTAAAGTATTTTAATCCTCCTCCTATGTTGTTTTGTGTTGCTACCGTTATGGATTCTCGTATCAAATTAGAAGGTACGAAGAGTTTGATTGAAATATTTTTTGCATTACTTGGGGAGGATGTAGAAATAGAAATTGATTGCGCTTCTTTTTTAGTTAAATTTGAATCTATATTAAATAACTTATATGATTATTATGATAGATCTTTTGCTTCTAATAGTACAACTTCTGTAGTTAGTTTTTCTTCTGCTATTTCCAAAGGTAAGGGTAAGAGTAATTTGATGATAGAACATTTAATTTACTTGCACAAATTCAATCCAAAAAACCTAGGACTAATCAACCAAATGAATTAAATTGGTATAAGCAACAAGATTCTGAGTCTTCTACTTCTCCACTAGATATTTTACAATAGTGGAAAGACCATGAACACACTTTTAATATTCTTAAATATATGGCTAAAGATCTACTAACTCCTCCTGTCTTTACAGTTGCTTCTGAAAGTGTATTTTCTTCAAGTGGCAGGGTTCTAACTGATTACAGGAATCGTTTGAAGCCCGACTCGTTAGAGATGCTCGTTTGCACAGAAGACTGGCTGAAGGCTGAAGATAGAACACAAGGGAAAACATTATCTACGTCCACAAGTGTGAGCAACTCGCCGGAAGAACAACAACAACAAACATCAATAGCAACCAAAATGAAGAATTCAAGACCAACAACAACAAATTGAAGGCCATCAACTTGAAAACAATTGTAAATAGATAAAAAATTGTATTAAATCTTTGCTTGTTATTTCAAATTAGAAAAATTGAAGTAAATTGAAATTGTAAATAAGAAATATGGTAGTGTATAAAACAAATTTGTGAAATCTTTATTTCTTATTAGAAATTATGAAACTTGTATAACTTGAAATCATATGAATAATATTTCAATATTTTTTGACAATTTCACTCTTTCAATCTTATTATTATTATTACGATTTTTAATGTTTATTATTATAATAATAATAATAATAATAATAATTATTATTATTATTATTTTAAGTTTTAAAAAAAATCTATCTAAACGAGCCAACCCGTGACCCGACCCGACCCGACCCGGGTTGGACCCGAAAGGGTTCACGGGTTGGGCGGGTCGCCATTTTCCCTCTTCGACCCGGCCCGGCAAGGCCCGGTTAAGCGTCCAACCCGACCCAAACCCACCCAAGTCAACCTCCAACCCGGGCGGGTCCGGCCGACCCGAATGCCATCCTTACTTAAGTGGAGAAATTCCAGTGGTGTTTTGTGTGACAAACGTATACCTTTGAAGTTGAAGAGAAAAAATTATAGGACAACTGTTAGACCAGCAATGATGTATGGAGCAGAATGTTGGGCAACAAAGAAACAACATGTCAAAAAAATGAGTGTAGCGGAGATGAGAATGTAAAGATGGATGTGTGGTAAAACAATGAAGGATAGAATTAGAAACGAGCATATACGAGACATGCTAAAGGTAGCTTCAATCCAAGATAAGTTAAGAGAGAATCATCTCAAATGGTTTGAACATGTCACACGTAGACCTAGTAGTGCCCCCGTTTGAAAGAGTGATTTGATAAGTATTGAAGGTAGAGTTAGGGGTAGAGGAAGACCTAAACTAAATTGGATGAAAACGGTGAAAAAAGATATGATAGCTTGTGACCTTACAGAAGATATTGCACTAAACAGAGCAGAATGGAAAACCAGGATTCATGTAGCCGACCCCAACTAATTGGGAAAAAGGCTTTGTTGTTGTTGTTGTTGTTATTGTTTATGATTAATGAGGTGCCATATATATTAGAAATTATAACAACAACAGTAAAAATACTAACAATCGTCATCTTGCGGCTTCGCTTTGCTCCACTTCGAAAATATTGGTTTTAGTTTATGATTAATGAGGTGGCATGTATCAGAAATTAACACTAATGATTTCAGGTTGCAAAACTTCATAACGCAATCGACAAAATAAAACCCACTGAATTCTGTTCAAATAGTTAAATGTAAAGATCCAATGTTATATAACTTCTGTTACTTATATGTTGACATTTATCTTTATTTTCCTGAAAAGTAACATAATATTTTCTGTTCAGCGACTATAGTCCTGTCAGTAGCGTCAGATTCTCTGCTCAGGAAACCAGCATATTGTATCAGTAAAAATAAAATAATGATGATCCATGTAGATCCACGGAGGTACTTCCAACTCTTACAAATGGACGGTAGGACGGAGTAAGACAGCAAGATTAAGAGTATTACCCAACATACTTAAAATATGTTCCATCATGTTAGTTTAGAGTAGGATTGACTTTAAGAATAGTTGAATTAGGGATCACATAAATAGACCAAAATGATACCTGTCTTTAGGAAGAACATCAGCTCCAAACTCAGTTACGATATCAGCCACAAGGTGCAGACCTTCTGCAGATGCTATGTGCAGTAGTGTCCTCTGATCAAAATTCCTTGAGTTCGGATCAGCGCTGTAAACATAATGTATACCCAATTCCTATAGAATCTGAAGAATAGTAAGAGCAATATCAGTACACCAATACAATACAATAATAGCTCAACTATAAACTTCAGTAAGATATTGAAGCACATAGGTGCAATGCTGATTTTGCAGAACAAATGTATATGAAATCAGATGAAGAGGTACTATAAGGATGTAAACCATGCTGCAAGGCAATAACATGAGGAGTGTTGGTTACCTTCCATTTGGATTTATGAAAAAGCTAACATAAGGATTAATTAGGGTTGTCCCACCAGCTGCCGCATCATTATAGTTTGATTCATAGATCACTTGGCTCATCTCTCTACCTTCCTCAGCATCTCTCTCCCCTTCCATCCACATATGATAACAAATCTATGTATGTAATATCCAGCTGAATGCTGGACACATAAATGCATATAGAATCTTAAGAGAAAGTCAGAGTCTCAGAGAAGAAGAGATACTGAGAGAATAAATTCTCATCCTCTCCTTCTCTCTGTCTAATTCTACATATTGTTGTATCTCTAAATCTTTTTCTTACTCTTTGGACATAAAGCACATACTATCATGTACTATGTTAAGTCTATCAAGCAATTCCATCTTCAATCTTTCCCAAAACCAGAAAAAAAAATATAAAATAAAAACCTTGGAATTATAAGAAAGAAGAATTGGCATATAAGAGCATCTGTAGTCGTGGAGACCCAAATTTTGGGTATTTGGCAAATGGAAATGGGAAAAATGACTTTACGCTGCAGTCGTTGAATGCCAAAAAATGAGTTTTTGGACTTTTTATAATCTCAGACGAAAGATTATTTTTCGTCCGACGTAAAAAAATAAAATAAAAAAATGCAAAATTTTAAAAAAAAACTGCACAAAACTTTTGGCCAGTTAAAAAAAACTACACTAAAGTTTTTTTTTAAAAAAGAAAAAGGACGCAATGTTTAAATAAGATCCATTGGGTTAGTTAGGGTTAGGGTTAGGGTTAGGGTTCGGTTAGAATAGGGTTTAAAAAAACCACTTTCATCTTTCATTTGTGTTTTAAAAAACCACACTCATCTTTTATTTGTGTTTAAAAAAACATCACTTAACTAATCAGATGTTTAAATAAACTCCCCGAACTAACCCTAACCCTAACTAACCCAGTGGACCTTATTTAAACATTGTCTCCTTTTTAAAAAAACAACAACATTAGTATAGTTTTTTTAAACTGGCCAAAAGTTTTGTGTAGTTTTTTTAAATTTTGCCAAAACAAAATCCATGATTTCCCGTCCGTTGTAATTTAAAAATAAATAAATTTAAAGGCTAATTAATTCCTAAAAAAAACTATTAATTTAATCCTAATTATTTCTTAATTTTTAATTAATTAATATTTAAACCTAAATTTAACCCATACAAATGCTTTATAGGGTGGTCGTATAGAAATTTTATGGTGAGAAACGTATGGGACAGGGCATCATCTCCCGTCCCAGCACATTTCTGTTTTTTTTAATAAAATGGAACGGACGAGGAATAATCCCTCGTCCAACCATTTTTTAAATAAATAAATTTAAAAATCAATGACGGGGAATAATTCCTCGTCCAAGAATGACGCAAATTTTTGGACGGTAAATTATTTACCGTCCGATGGGAAAAGAAACAAAAATTAAGCGACGAAAGATAATCTTTCGTCTGATCGAACGGACGAAAATTATCTTTCGTTAGCTATATTTTGGCAATTGCCATTTCGTCTGCCAAATATAGCCGACTACTGTAGCGCTGAAATCCAATTTTTGGGTAAATGGCCAACGACTGCAGCACTACTTTTGCCAAATTTTGGAAAATTTGGAAAAATAGCCAACAAATACAGATGCTGTGAGTACTCTTAGATTAGAATTAGTCAATGTAGTCTCCTACCTTTTTTCTATGGAGATCTTTTTTCCTCTTTTTAACTATCACCCACATATCTCTCCATAGGAGAAATTACTATATTATTTTAAATCAAGAAAGTATCTATATTTCCTCTTTATTATTTTTGTTTTGTTTTAACTTTTATATGTGTATTACATCTTGACTTATACACATTTATAATTTTGTTAACATATGAAATTACACTTGTTGGTTACTAATATACAGACAGACAGACAGACAGACAGACAGACAGACACACACACACACACACACACACACACACACACACACACACACACACACATAAAGAATCTTAATTGAATATGAAATTATTCAGAACTGTGCACTGTAACACAAGACAATTCTCACAATCTTGAGCAAGACAAATAGAAAATATCACTAATTTGTTCAAAGAATTTTAATACAATGTTAGTTAGAACTGACCATTAATTCAAAACAGGATCCGGCAAAAAACAAAAAAAGAAACAGTCTTATCATCTTGGACAAAGACAAATAGGTCACTTGAATATGGAAATTATTCAGAATGATCAACAGTTTATTCAAACAAAAAAAAAGGAAGAAAGAAAAGGACTAGGCACTTAAGGTGAAATGGCAGAAGGAATAACCTAGGTTTTTCATGGCATGTTACCGGTGTCATTAAGCCAGAAAGCTTTTTGGCTTGGACAGTCTCTTATGGCGTTTTCTGTTTGTCAATATTGAAAATGTATTGCATAGTATAACTATAAATGTGAACTGTATAAGTCCAGATTAAATTTGTATTAGATGCATACTCAATCTAATAAAAAGTTGAACTAATATAAATAATGCATGGAAGTTTCATGTAGTAAAAGAATATATTCAAAATGTTGTTGCTGTAATGGTACCTAAGTTCTATGACAATTTCTTTGAACTTGTATATTTGATCCCATAGGAATAAACCACTCAATCCAAGCCAATGTATCAAGTTAAATTTCTATTTTACTCTCTGAAATGTGACCTTTTGTTACATGTTGGATTTAGCATTCTAGTGTTTTTTATTTTTTTAGGAAGAATAGCATTCTAGTGTTATTGCCTATAAATAGTATTACTAGTTTACTAGTTAGTGAGTGATTGAGGGAAGGAACAAAATAGAATAGCTCATTAGGTGTTCTCGATCAACTTTTTCCAGGTGTCTACTTTCGCTAACCTTTCCTTTCTGCTCTCATCGTCTCTTGAAATGGTTCTTCCTTATGGCTCACTGGTGAAAACAGTATTATATAACGGAAATTGAGAAGAAACACGCAGTTCTTAAAAGACAGAATAATATAGAGTTGGGTTATGCTACTGCTGAGAGTACTACTCTCAGTTTTGATGCCAAATTAGAGGATGGATCATCCAGAATAAAATCAACTCTGATGGATGTGATCTACACTGCAACATGAACACAGTTTTATATGATTTAGACAAGTTTTAAATGTGCACTTTAAAATTTCTAAAATTACTCAATTTTGTGGTTGCATAATTTACAGTTAAAATTCTTCCAAATTATTTGAAATTTGGTTTGTCTATAGTATTTATGTTGTAGATCACATCCATCTGAGTGGATTTTCATTTTGGTTGATCCATTGGCATAGAAACAAAAGAGATAACAGTACTCTCAGATGTAGCACACTCAACTATATAACATTTTTTTTTCTTTCAAAATTCCTAATATATTTTAACACTGCAGCATAGCATTACAATTGCAATATGAAAGTTGATGAAAATTGAGAAAAAAATATTTTAGGATAGCAGCTGCAACAAAACGGAAAACTATTTATCCAGAACTTTTAGCATCAAACGACAAAACAATGTAAAGGATGGAAATAAAAAACAACACCTCGATGATGAAGCACTTTGTGAAGGTAAATGTTAGCTCTGCAGTTAAGATCTTACGGGATTTTCATACAGAACTTTCATCCGATGCCCATTTCTGTTTTGTTGTGAGTTCAAAACCAACTCTTTGACCAACATCAGTTTCATATTTTTTCACTTAAATCACTGGAGAAAATTTCCTGATTTAGAGTCAACATACAACTTTCTCGATACAAAACTGCTGGTCAACAAATCAGTTAAGTTGCAGTGACTCGCACATTATCTTGATTATTGATCAGATGGACACCCACTCGTCAGGCATGGTAAATATTTCTCAAATACACTCAGCCAACAAGGAGTTAAGATTGCAATCTGACCTGAGCGCCATTGAAAAGCTGTCCACTACAATTTCCCACTCCAATACAGATTCATTTGAGATTTTGCATCACCAATAATCCCGGCACGAACATTCCCCGCCCTCAAATTGATGGTATCTTGACCTATCTCGAATTATAATCACCCTATCATAAGCCTTTGATATCAACTTAGCCATTGTATGGCAATCCCTACAAATCCTAAGATTCTTGATCACATGTAAAGAAGTACCCTCTGGCGTGCTAATCAACCCAAAGGCAATAGCCAGCTTTTCACTATGATGATACAAAGCAGTTTCCTTATCCTCATCCCCTATATCATGCAACACATTACTAATATCTGGAACATAGCCCAATACCGTAATCTTTGCCCCAATTTCATCCAACTTCCGATATATCTCCTTCCACCTCTCAAGCTCCTTATCCCCATTCAAGAACTTGTGCACCACCCCATCAACCTCGATATAACTAAACCCAGGAACTTTCCTTACATCATTTTTGACCATGGCCTCTCTCACCCTCCCAACATCATTCCACCGCTCCTTTGCTGCATATACATTCGATAAAAGCACGTAATCCCCACACCCATTTGAACCCATCTCATGAAGCTTATTCGACACATACTCAGCCAATTCGACATGTCCATGCATCTTGCATGCACCCAACAATGTCTGCCATAGCACAATATCCGGTTCAATATCCCCCGGCATAGACATAATAATCTCATAGGCTTCCGATAACCGCCCAGCCCGACCAAGAAGATCCACAATACTACCATAATGCTTCACATTCGGCACAACCCTCATTGACCTAAACACCCTCAACCCCTCATCCACAAGCCCTGAATGCATGCACCCACACAACACCGCCAAATATGTCACCCCATCCGGCTCAACCCTCCCCACTCCCACCATCTCCTCGAACAACTCCAACACCCGATCCCCTCTCCCATGCATTGCAAACGCCATCAAAAATGCATTCCACGACACAAGCGACCTCTCTCCCATCCCCCAGAAAACAGCCTCCGCTCTCTCAACCGCCCCACACTTCCCATACATATCAATCAATGCATTCCCCACCCTCACATCCCCAACCAACCCATCCCTCCTTGCAACCCCCTCCACCGCCTCCCCGTCCCTCAGTGCCCCTAGCTGCGCACAGGCAGAAAGTGCACCCACCACCGTAATCCCATTCACCTTCCCCTCCCTAGCCACCTTCCAAAACAACCCCAATGCCTCATTCGCCCTATTCCCACCAGAAAAACCCACGATAATAGCGTTCCACGTCGCAATATCCCTCACAGACATTTCCTCAAACACTTGTTGGGCAAAATCCAACCGACCTGACTTAGCATATGCATCCAAAAGTGTTGTGTAAAGAATGACATCAGCATTGCAACCGAAATGGAACACATGGGCATGAAGCTGCTGGGATGGGGAGAGGAGGGATAGGCGAGAGCATGCACGAAGCACAAAGGAGAGGGAAAGGGCATCCGGGCGAATAAGGGGCTTGTTCGAGATGGAAATGAAGTGGGTATAGGCAATGAGGGTGGGAAGGGGGGTGGGGGAGAGGGAGAGGGAGCGAAGGAGGGAGTTGAAGTCATTGGTGAGCGGGTGGTGGGTGAGGTGGATGAGGGTGGAAGGGAGGGTGGGGGAGATGGAGGAAGAGAGGAAGATGATCGGGGAGCGGAACGAAGGGCGGGTTTGGAAGAGGTTGGAGGTGAGGAGGTGGGAGAGGAGTTGGGTGAAGTGGGTGTATGAGATGGTGGTCAGCTTTTGGAGGGTGGGTTCAAATTTCCAAATTTGTGGCATTTTTTTTGGGGCGGGGGTTGAGAAATTGAGTTTGAATTGGAGGATGGAGGGCGTATTTATAGGCACGAGGTTCTTAGCACGTGCAACGCACGTGTTTGAAAAATATTTGAGGGGGTTTTTTGTAAAATTTGAACGTGTAAAGTATGAAGAGTTGAATGAACCCAAACCCCAATTCAAAAGCGACCTCCTTTGTTCTCTCTCCTCCTCCGCCGTCGCCCTCACCGGGGTTCTTCGTCGTCGTCGTCGTCTTCCGCTGATGCCCAGGTCGGCACTATGCTCAACTTCGCAAAGGTAATTTTCCATCTGAGGGAAAAAATGGGTTTTTTTTTTGGGGTTAATTTCATTAGGTTTTGGTTAATTATAAGGAAAGTAGTGATCTTGAGATGATGAACACAAATGCTCAGATAGCTACGTTTTTGGTTGGAAGTACTATGCTCCTCTTGTGCTTGTCGAAATGCCCAAATGAAGTCACCATATGTGTAGTTGGTCCTTTTCAGATAGTTCTATTATTGTTTTTTGGTTAAAATCATGGTTTTGAATCTTGGATCTCGGACTCGTCTCGGCAAGGTCTGTTTCGTCTCTGATCGGAGATATCTGAGATTTTGAGGAGATTTCGGGGATATGTGATCATCTCGGCAGGCCCGGCCCAGGCCTGATGCAAGTGTGCAACACTTGCATCAGGCCCCCAAAAAAATTTTTTTTTTTGTATATGAGGGGGGCCCCATTTTCAGAAAAAAAAAAAAATTTAGAAATGTGTATATGCAGAGTATATGTGAAAAAAAATCTAATACATAAGGGCCCCCCGTTTTCGAAAATTTTTTTTTGAAAATGTGTATATGTGAGGTATATGTGAAAAAAAATTCTAATACATGGATCGGTTTTTTTTTTTTTTTTTTTTTTTATGTATATGTGGGGGCCCCTTTTTGAAAGTTTGCTTCAGGCCCCCAAAATCGTAGGCCCGGCACTGCATCTCGGAAGTTCATTTCGGACACCCAATAAACATATTTTTTTTGTTACTAAACAAAATATTATATGTTCTACGTGTCATTTATCATATAAAATATTGTATAATGTAACTAATGATATGAGTCAATCGTGGCCGGTAAATATTCACAGAATTTAATAACAATATAAAAGAGAATGTAATATAAGTATATAACTAAATTAAATTTGCATTGATTAGAAAATATGAATTAGTTAATAGACTTACTTGACCTTGCATATACACAAACAATAGAGAGATGAAAACCTCTCATTCTCTTAGTTTAAGGTTATATATTGAAAGACTTATATGCAAAAAATATAACAAAAAAAAGTTATATATTTTCAATAACATTAGTGTCTATTTCGGCCGATGTTTCAACAATTTTGGCAATATTTCGACCGATATTTCAGCAATTTTGGTTGAAATCTACACATTTCGGTTCAAAATGATATGGAGTATAAAATGTATGATTTCGTATTGGCAAGCTAGCCGAAACAAAATTTTGGCTGTATCGGATGAAATTTAAAACAGTGGTTAAAATGTAGAAAGTAGTGGTCTTGAGGTTAATCAAAGCATTCCTTTTGGTTACTATGATGACTAATTGAGAAAATTGTCGAGAATGTACCGACTAAAGATTGTCAGATTGCCTTTTAGCATTGTAGTTGCTTCTTATGCATATTTCATGATTACTGATGCTTACTCTTCTTTGGACAGGAAGATTTTCTGGATGTGATTTCTCTTAGATGAGTGGTGGTGCTCAGTAGAGATGCAAAGCATGAACATAACTATTTTGCATGGTACTTTCTTCTGTCCTTTGATCGAGTTACTACAATTGATTTGAGGACAGAAGTTTGCTAATTTGTTCTGAATGTTTGTTTATTTTTGCATTTGTTTATTTTCATGTTACTATCTTAGTAATCTTGTTTGCTAGCCGCTTGGAAGAGAAAATCCTGGCATGCAAGGAAATAATTTAAATTCATGGTTCAAAAATGAGTGCAATTAGATGAATATGTGAGGTCATCCTTAAGAAATTTGAGATAACTCCAATTGGGACAATATGGATGAACTATTCGACATGGCTGATGTACAATGGTTACCAATTGTTACTCCATTAAGGAAGAATAATAGGATTGTATGTAACGGCTGGAATATGGCTATGGATAGACATAAACTAAATTGGATTGAGGTAGTTAAGAAGGATAGGTAGTTGCTAATTTACCATTAATAGGAGCTCAATGGAGAAAAAAGAGTTTACGTGGCTGACCCTAAAGATTTGGGATGGAGACTTTTTTGTTGTTGCTGTTATGTCGAATGAAAGAATTTATTATGGTTTACTGGGTTGTACTCGCTTACAGTCAGGGAACAAACTTTGTGCGCCTCCAATTCTATAATGAAATACGTGTCTGTCTTCTAGTCAATATATTGCAGATAGGGATGTTATATCTGACCTAAGTTCGAATAAAGTATTTCATATTCTGATTGATCTGATTCTGATGTGTATATTGTTCAAACTGGTTAATAACTTCAAAGACAAGGAAAATTCTTATTTTCATTAGAGCATCTGTAGCCGTTTAAGTTAAAAAATGGGTATATGGATATTTTGGAAATATCAAATAGCTCAAACACTGCGGTCGTCAATACTCAAAAAATGGCCTTTTTTGGATGAAACGGAAGATCATATACCGTTTGAAGATCTGCTTTTTTTATATAAAAAAATAGTGTGAAGGACGGCAGATCTGCCGTCCCGTAATTTAAAAAAAAAAAAAAAGGTGAAGGACGGCACACAAATCAAAAATTGGCCTTTTCTCTCTCTTCCCCAAACGGAAGATCATCTTCCTATTTCATTTTTTTAAAAATTCTTCAAACGGCTGATCATATGCCGTACGATCATTTCTCAATTAAAAAATTTGTCTCAGACGACATTATATACCGTCCGACTATGAGACGATAAATCATCTTCCGATTTCTAAAATATGGATAAAGCCATTTCCGCTGCCAAATATAGCCGTCTCCTGTTTATTCGAAACTCAAAAAATGGTTATATAGACGACGACTACAGATGGTTGTTTTCTCCAAAATATCCATTTTTTGGATATATAGCCAACGACTATAGATGCTCTTACAACTTAGATATGCTTATTTAGCCTTTATTCTTTCTTATCTTCGTTTTCATCAATATCATTTATAGATGTACCAGTAGTTGATGCTTCTCAAAGTTTTATCAGCAAGCTCCATTATAGCCTATCAAAGGGCCTCCCCCATGCAGAGCCAGTTTATGCATTTAAAAAAGATGAAAGAGACCTGGTAACTATATCACACCAAACCTTACTCATTCTTGTTTAGGCTCATACCTCAGTAATTCTCATTATCTATGATATGGCTATTTCCATCAGGTGCAAGGAGTCCTACAAATGCTTCAAGGATTTTCTAGTTCTTTATTTTACTGGAATGAGTGTTGGAATGAGCGTGCAGGGGGCTTTTGTTTGAAAAATGAGATATACTCATCTCATTTGTCGCAAAAAAGTCTTAGGGGAATAGTCGACCAGTTTGCATTTGGTGGAACATGCTTAAAGAAGGTGGAGACATTTGTAAAGAAAGTGGAAACATCTCGTGAAAGAGGTCCAACGTTGAAGGCTTTTGCTAATTCTGTGAAGTCATGGCTCAAGGTATGCATGCTGTAGGTATTATCTGTGGCAAGCCAAGACCAATATTCAGTTTTTCTGTATTTACATGTTGATGTTTCTTTCATGTAAAGAGGTTGCGAGATATTGCTTTAAATGAAGAAGTTAAGTTTGCTGGTTCAGATCCTGACAAATCTATTACCCTCCTGGAGTTGACCAATTCTGTTTCAAGGTTTGGGCAATCATCTTTCTGCATTTATTCATTGCTGATTCTCTTTGGGTAGTTTTTCTTCAATCTAAAGTTTTTGGTTTCTGTTTCATTAAGTGATAATCGTAGTTAGAGGCAGTCTTAAGTATATATAAAAGGAGATGATCATTTGAAGCTCATTGCATCAACTCTATAAACTGCAGTCACTTGCAACAAATGTAGATGTTACTATTAATTAAATGATCTATTTAAATAAATTATCAACACATTTTTTTTTTGAAATTATGGATAAGGATCCTCAGCACATATATATATATATATATATATATATATATATATATATATATATATATATATATATATCTATATAATAAAACACAAAGAAAGATATCAAGTGGCTCACCTTCAATCCTCCCAAAATCAAAGGCCAAGATCTAACCTCACAAAACATATTTTCCCTCCCAAAATTTCAAACCCCAAAATCAAAATCACCCCCCCCCCCTCCCAAACTAAAAAACTCATTACTTTATTACTATCTCTCTTTTCTATCTTCTCTCTACACTTTTTCATATTTCTCTCTTTCTCTCTCTCCCATTCTTTCTTTATTTACTTATAAATTTCGATTTTAAGATTTCAGTTTTATAAATTTTCAGAATTTTTATGTTTTTTTATTGCACATGTTATATTGAAAATAACAAATTTCTCTTTAACAGTTAAAATTTCATCATTTTCCACACTTAAAGTTCTAAGAAGTTAGATTTTATACCCCCATTTATAATTATTTTTCAATATATACTAATGGAAACATGAACTTTTATTTACAACTAATTATTGTCATACTATTCAAACTTGTGCTACATAAATGTTGTTTTACTATTTACAGGGCTTTTCGTGTTTTGTATCATTCCGAAGACGCGCCGTAGGCACGTGCCCATGGGCAAATCTAGTGTATATATATATATATATATATATAGTAGCAAAAAGTCTTACATAATCAAAAAGGGGGCCTTAACAAGTCATGACCCCTCCAAAAATATAAAGATGAGCATCAAGCAGTATCACTTAAAGCATAAATTATCAACGTATTTCAAATTATTTATATATTTTTTGAAAGAGAATGTTTAATTAAATAATTATAATTATTAATTTGATACAGCAATGGAAAGTGCCACTAAGTCTAGTGGTCAGCCTGTTTGCTAGTGAGCGAGAGGGTCGGAAATTTGAATCCCGCTTGCATTATTTCCCTTTATGGGAAAGCGGGTGTGTTGGTGGGTGGCTATGGCCTTGTTCAAAATAATAATAAAAATAATAAAAATAATAAAAATAATAAAAATAAAATCAAAATCAAAATCAAAATTGGAAAGAATTTTTTTTTGATACAACAATACTCCAATTCAATATTGTCAAATGTCAATTTTTAGCTATGATGATATATAACAAAATTCTGAACCCTGATCGGCAAAGTTTGAGATTAAAACTGGATTGTAAAGATTTGGTTATCCTAGTGTTGTTTGTTAAAAGCCAGATTCTTTTACTCACATCTAGTTCTTCGGTATGTTTTTTTTTAATTCTGCTTCAAGTTTTGAAATTGATGTATACTATCTCTTAATGGTGCATACAGTATTAAATTTTTCCTATAGTAGGAAGGCAAAGGAGAAAGGATGCATGTGTCTGTACTTTTTGAGTTTCCAATAATTAACAGCATCAACTCAATTCTTTGTTATATATGCAGTATCTGTTATGGGGCAGAACATCTCTTTCAAGTAGTGAATGCAGCAATTCCAAAAGGTTATTTTTATTCTGAAATAATTCCTGCTGATGAGATGGCAGTCCATATTCTTGATCGTCTTTTCAAGAAATTGAATGAAGTCTGTCTAGTGCAAGGTGGAGAGGTTGCAGAAACAATCAATTTTATATACATGCAGTTTTTTCTTCTTTTTTCCCCCTCGATGTTCACATTTTAATTTTACCGCGTACTTCTTGCAGGAGGAGGCTTACCATATGCTATTAGCAATTTTCACAGAAAGTTTGCTTCCATATCTTGAGGGGCTTGACTCGTGGCTTTATGAGGGAACTCTTGATGATCCTTATGAAGAGGTTTGTGCAATTAATTTCTTAGTATTGAACGTAGAAGATCTACTTTGCATAGTATGCATTATAAGAACAAGTGGCAAACTTTATCATGTCATATTATCTTGTATTCATAAAGAAAATACAGAATTGTTGAATGGGATTTTATGCTGATCTTGTGATATCATTTATTAAACGGATTCACCTCTTCAGTTTACACTGGTTTCTTAATGGAGACCCGATAATTTTCTATAGTCAAGTAAGATATTTGACTGATGAAAATTTCTCCTTACATTTATTTCTGCTTTCTTGCAGATGTACTTTTATTCCAACAACACAGTTTCCGTTGACCAGCCAGCATTTTGGGAGACGAGTTATCTTCTCAGGCCATCTGGATGGAAAAAGCCCAAATCTGGAGTGCTAAGCTCCAGCATCTGTGAATCTACTATTTCAGTTAGAAAAGATGCAAGTAACCCTGAATTCATTCCCATATCTCATTCAAGAGGGAGGGGTCAAAATGATCTGGACTTAGTATTTTGTCCTGTTTTCTTGAAAGACATGGCTAGGGCCATTATATCTGCTGGGAAATCTTTGCAGTTGGTGCGACATGTTCAAGATGACTGTGTTATATTATCTGATAAAGGTGACGACGGAGTGCATTATGATTTTGCAGAGCATCATTACAAAGAAGCTGTGCCAAATGATTTGAACTATGAACAACCGAAAGATGTAAAATCCATTACTCATCCTCTTAAGGAAAGTAATATCCGAGAAATGGGAGTTTTAACCCTATCAGAGGTATTCTTGCTCTCCTTGGTTGGTTTAGTAGGAGATGGTGATCATATTTCTGAGTACTTCAGGATGTCTGACCTTGAGCTTGGTCAGATGTGCAAAACTTTTTTGAATGAACAAAATATGAACAAGGACAGTGGAGGGAATTTGCAGTCTTCATCTTCCTATGATAAGGCCTGGTTCAAGTTCTTGATTGATGCCATATCAGAGAGGAAACATGTTGATTGTTTGTCTGAAGCGGAAGATCCGGAGGGCACCCTTGTTCATAGTTTATGCTCTAGAAATCCGGTGATTACTGTATGTAGAAAGTTTCTTCAAAATAATAAGGCCTCTTGGGATGAACTCAACATATCGAGAAATTTCCGTCTCCCCCCATTAAACGATGAAAAATTACGGAATGCTATTTTTGGTGAAACACTTACTGAGGGAAGCACAGCCTCTAGAATCAGTGGAACAGACTACAGTTTTGGCTTTCAATTTGATGAACGTAGATGCCTTCGTGCATTGAATGACACTAAGACTTTAGAAACTATGTTTCCCTTCCCAACTCTTCTTCCGTGTTTTCAGGTATTAATCTCTGAATGTAACTTCAAAATTGTCAGTGTATTTGTATAGAGATGTAGCCTCTTAAAGCATCTGTTGTCGTTCCCTGTATTTCCAAAATTTGGAAAATATAGAGAAAAAGCCGTTGTAGTCGTTCCCTATATTTTCAAATTTTGGAAAAATCGGAACAATACCTGTCTATTTTTGAGAGACGATATAGAAAGTTCCCAAATATAGGAATCGAAAGATCATCTTGCATTCATTCTATAAAAAAATTCTCGGACGCAAGATGATCTTGTGTATGATCAAATTAAAAAAAAAGATGTCGGACGCAAGCGTCTGATCCAATATTTTTAAAAAGGTGTCAGAAGCAAGATCATCTTGCGTCAGACCAAATTTAAAATTTTAAAAAAATCCCAAACGGTGATCGGATGCAAGATCTTCTTGCATCTAACCAAATTTTAAAAAGAAGACCAAAAAGAAAAGGAACGGACGCGTCCCTGAAGATTTTCCCCAAATCTGGAATTTTTTTTCTATGGAGTAGTGCCTATAGGATTATTATGCATATGAAGTAAATTTGAGATTGGTGTGAATTTTTTGATCAAGGGCTGAGATGGAATGGGCCTATAAGAATTGTTATGTGTACCTATGTGTAACGCCCCGATTTCCTATACCGGAAAACCGTGACATGAGCTAGAATCTTTTCCTTCAATTAGCCACAATACACAGAAAAACAGGAAAATTTAAAACTTTTTATTTAACACCAATATATTACAAGTCCGAATATTATAAAACTGCAATACATTACATCAATGTTACAATAATCCCTTACAAGCCCAAGTGTTACAACTTACAATAAATTTACATGAGAGTACAATGAATAATAAATAACACTTGGTACTTCACTTGGATGCTTCTCAACAATAAACATATAACAATAGGAACAATAATCAACACAGTTCTTCACTTGAACGCTCCACCTGTCTGGAGTCCTCCTGAACCCTGAACCTGTAGTTCTGTAATCCAGTACCTATTTGAGTGGGGACGTCAGTACATATACTGACGTTTAAAGGCTGATGACTAGTAGCGAATCTCAATTTAAACAAACATATTGATGAATAGAGAAACATGTATACATAATTTTGATGTGTCAGTGTATGCTATGACTTAGAATCTAATGTAGGGTTAACTAATGAAATGATGCACTTATTCTAATGCAAGCAAGACTCTGGAACAGTATGTAGCCCATACTACATACGTCCATATGAAGTCGTTTCTCCATATTTGGGGATTTGAATCCGCATCATGAATTCTACTCTTGTACCCATCCTGTTCCTGACACAATACTACATGACTGATGAGGTTGCAGATACAGTCTAGTTCCGCTACTGCGGTACAATAGTAGTGTCTATGTTTGCCTCTATTTACCCGGCGAACCGGACCTCACTCAAAAGCCAATACGAATCACAAGATACTAGCCAACCTTGAGCCGTGCTCTCAACTCGTCATGAGAAGGCATAGAACCTGACGGAATCGTAGGGTCTATTTTTCTAGGAAAACCTCCCGTTCTTATCATGGCACTTCAGGAATTAACAGCCGAGATACGGATCCCGTGCTCCCAACTAATCATGAAAAAGCATCGTCCGTATCCCTTTGACAGGGGATACCTCCCAATAATACCACCTAGTGTTGGCCTATAGGAGAAGTCGGATTATAAGGTATCACCCCTAACACCAACTCTCATCCTTCGGCAATTCATAGATAAAAATAGTTAACAGTTACTAGCCTAACAATGTCACTAACCTTAACCAATCAAATGGGGCCGTATGAGCTATAAGGTACTCTCAACCTAGAGTCGTACTCTCAACTTGCCATGAGACGGCACCAAAAGATTCAAACAAGCTAGACATGCCACTGTGCTTCCAACTTATCATGAAAAAGTACTGCACATGTCCCTCTTCAAGAGAGTATAACAATTGTTGACATAATCTACCAAGTCTCAACCTAGATTTCACAAGATCTCATCGGATTCACTCATCACCTATCTATTCAAAATAATTACTACATACGAGCCCAATGAGCTTCGTATGAGACAAACAAACACTGGCGGAGCCACACCAAGCTCAGGGTGAGCGGCCGCTCCCCCTGGGCTTGGGCAGCTCCTTTGTAAAAAAAAAATATTTTATTTTTTTAAAAATGTAAGCCCATACAACCCCCCCCCCCCCCCGATGCCAACACTCACACACTACCCGACCCGATCCGCTATCTTTTTTCTTCTACTGCTCTCTTCTTCATTTTAATTTTTCTTTTTTCCAATCTAGTCCAAAACCTAGCTTCCAAACCCTCAACCCCTCTCTTAAATCCTCCTCCCTCAGTCAAAGTCAGGTATACTTCATATTTAAGAAAATGAGATAATTATTTGAGATTTGAGATTGTTCAAAAAAAAAATTTAAAAAAAAGATTTGAGATTTGTGAAAATATGAGCGGATGCTGCGGATCTAGGTTTGAAGTTTGATATTTGAGAATATGAGAAAATCTGATATTGAAGTCGCAAGTCGCAATTCCTATTGAGATTTGAGGCTGTTAAACTTAAAACCAAGCTTGAGATTTCAAGTATTAGTATCGGATGAATTTTTTTGAGATATTAGTAGAAAATTGAGTGACCATTTAGGCTATTTTTTAGAACACAACTTAAATAACTAGGAAATTGATATTCTATTATAATTGATCTCTAATTGACCAGTAACTTATCCTTCTATTTAGGCATGAATGTTTTTTAATGAATTTGGTTTGGATCGTCATTAGGAAATAGGAATGAACCCTAACTTCCTAAGGCATGATGCAACTATAAGCTCACTACCTTAATTGAAAGACACGTTGTTTGTTTGATACTAATTTAATTTTTAACAATATTCAAACAGTTATGGATGAAAATTTTTAGTTGTAATTTTGCTCTTGGTGGATGAAAATCCTGGCTCCGCCACTGCAAACAAATGCTAATAATTAGCACAAACTATTTCCCAACATAAACATGTTATTACATGACTTATGAGCATCAGGAACACTTATTACTCATAATCAAGTGCATGATTCAAACTACTAACAATTTACGATAACTCTAGTTAACATGAACTAGAATTTCGTGTATAATCTTACTAACATGAACTAACATGCATGTTAAGCTTACTAATTTAACATACAAGATGAACATTCAAAACATAATCTCTTATATTTAGAAGCAACAGAAGAATCTTGTAACAACCTAGAAGCAATATAACATGTTGCTATAACTTGATCTATTGAACATAGAACAATATAGAAATCTTCTAGCAACCTAGAAGCAATATAACATGCTACTAATAAGGATGTGAAACATAGAATTCTTCTAACAATCCTAGTAGCAAAATAACATGTTACTAACAAAAACTTCTAAAAATGGGTTCTTTATCAACTTAACTAGAACAACAATTGCTATGCTAACTGGAATCTAACAAATTTAGACTCTATGGAAAGACAGAAATCTCTACTACAATTCTCTAGTAGACAACCTCCTTAAATTCAGCCAACAAAAAGGCGAGAAAACTCCGAACACCCTAAACAGTGAGTTTCAGCCAAAAGGCTAGCTGCTGTCGATTTGTAAAAGTCATAACTCATGCTACGCTTATCGGAATTCAACAAAATTAGACTTTTTGGAAATGTGAGAAAATCTATTACAACTCTCTAGTTAACAACCTTCTCAGATTCAGTCAACAAGAGGTCGAAAACTCCTAATCTTTCCAAACAGAAACTCAGCAAAAGAAAGTTGTTGCTGTAATTTTGTAAAGATCATAACCAGTGCTATACTTATTGGAATCTAACAAAATTGGGCTTTTCGGAATTTTGTAAAGATCATAACCAGTGCTATACTTATTGGAATCTACTACAACTCTAATTAACAACTTTTTCAAATTCTGTATAGAACTCAACTTTCCCCGACTCCAAACCCATGTCAAGATCAACCAAAAACAGCAGTTTTGCTGAAACTTGCATAGCTCATAGCTCATGCTACGCTTATCGGAATTTAACTAAATTAGACTTTTTGGAAAGGTGAGGACATCTACTACAACTCTCTAGTTAACAACTTTTTCAAATTCTGTATAGAACTCGAATTCCTGCTCTTTAAACACAAGTCAAAATTAACCAAGACAGCAGTTTTGCTGAAACTTGTAAAGCTCATAACTTATGCTATGCTTATCAGAATTCAACAAAATTGAATTTTTTGGAAAGCTAAGAACATCTACTACAACTCTCTAGTTAACAACTTTTTAAAATTCCGTATAGAACTCGAATTCCTGCTCTTTAAATACAAGTCAAAATTAACCAAGACAGCAGCTTTTTGTTGCTCGCTGTTTTGAGGAAACGATTTTTTTAGCCTAGTAAATTAACCCAGAAAATTCTACAAAAATTAGAGCATGGTAAGAACAAGTATGAGAACCTCTCATATTAACTTAGAGTCAAAATTCCAACTTTAGCACAAGTAATTAATTCCTAATCATCAAAACTACATACTAGTTATTAAAGGTTGAATCTTTAGTGTTCTATTTGAGTTCTACCACTTCAATCTTTGTATGCAATTTATTCTAGTCCATAGTCATCAATGTGCACAAGAAATTAGTCCAAGATCTTCAATTAATTAACAATAATAACTATAATAACAACAAATTAAATCAAGTTGAGAAACCCCCACCCAAAAATCGGTTGGAAGAACTAGCTAGCTCCTTCTCCTTCCTTGTTCTTGCTCCTCTCCAAAAACAAAAATGAACCCACTCCATTTTTGATTTTGATCTCTCTTTCTTTTCTTTTCTTCTCAATTTTTTCTATGTTTAAAACAAGTAAAAGAAGAAGAAATATGAGAAGATGAGAGGCGGTGAGATGAAAATGAGGTGAAATAAAATGAAAAATGGGGCTTCCCCTTGAGGTTGGCCGGCCATTTGTAGGAGAGGGAGAGAGAGAGGTGTGGTAGAGAGAGAATCTTGTCTCTCTCTTTGTGGTTCAACAAATAATGTTCAAATTGCAAATATATATTGCAATCTACACCCAATCCAATCCTAGCCTTCCAATTTGATCGTGATTGATCAAAATAATAATTAATTTTCCAAAATCACATACTACATAATTTTGTACAAATGTACGAAATCGATACAGTACATATCATACATACGTCTATATATACAGATAGTTTTTATTCGTTAAAACGAGTAATCTCCACCAAAAATATTTTAATTCCGAAATAATAATAAAAATAATTTTATTATCGGCTTGGAAGATTTCAGTACCAATTTGATACAATACGGATATATACAGACTAGTATATATATAGATAATGTATATTAATTAAACCGGATAATATCCCCCAAAAATATTTCAATTCTGAAAATAAAAATAAAATAATAATAAAATAATAAATTTTAATATCAAACCGGGATATTACTGATATTTTCTCAAAATCGCATATTACCTGATTTTGTACAAGTGCACAAAATCGATACAATACATATATATACTTACTTGTATATATATATATATATATATATATATATATATATATATATATATATAACTTTTTATTAGTAAAACTAAGTAATTTTCATATGAAATATTTTAATTTAAAAAATAATAATAATACAAATATAATATTCAATCGGGATATTACACTATGCGTACAAATTTTTTTAACAATTGTGTTGGATGCCAATTTTTTTTTCTTTTTTTATTATTATGATTTGATGAGGAGATCAATGGCTGAGATTCAAGAAACAAAATATCATCCATCGTTCATTCAAATTTTGGGTTTCAACGACTACAAGTCCAACTTAAAATTCTTATTTCTAAAAGTCAAATATAGAAAATTTGAGTTTTAACGACTACAGATGCTCTAACAACATGGGCTGTTTTATAACTATTACTTCATACCAGTTTACTACAACACTGGAAGTTGGTGAATTTTCTGA
Organism: Hemerocallis citrina; assembly: GCA_017893485.1. Taxonomy (NCBI): domain Eukaryota; kingdom Viridiplantae; phylum Streptophyta; class Magnoliopsida; order Asparagales; family Asphodelaceae; genus Hemerocallis; species Hemerocallis citrina. Next base: position 284,605,979 of record CM030363.1, read on the forward strand.
TCCATTGATGAAATGAATGAAAACTTTGGAAAATGAAGCCATTAACTTATTATCAATGGTGGAAGACATGAGTCTGTTGATGGTTAAAATAAGGATGGAAAAAACAAAAAAAAGAGGGAAAAAATGGAAAAGGAAAAAGTTTTTGGAATAAGCATGGTGCAAACCAGCCATTAGCTGTGTCATGGGAATATACTGCCAACTTTCTAGTTTTAATAAAATATTTTAGCTTTTGTTTCCACCGGATAATCACTGAACCTATATGACCTCAACAGGAAGATCTACCAATGTCTGAGCTTCTCCCTTTCCAGAGGAATAGCACTCTTGCATCAAGAATTCTTAACTGGATTAAAAGCATCAATGTGAAGAATACACCACAACCTGCAGTTGTTATTAAGGAATGCCTCAGTATTTATGTGAAAAAACAGGTGATATAGCTTGGCCGCTGTTCCAATAATCTTTTCCTTGTGACTGTATTCTGCTAAAGATGATAGCCTTACATACCAGGTTGATTGTATTGGTAAGCATATTTTGCTTAAACTGATGAGTGATTGGAAGTTAATGAACGAGCTTGGCGTATTACGTGCTATTTATTTATTAGGTTCAGGTATGATTCTCATTAGCTTCTTTTACTGTTGCTATAATGTATTAATTTCATTTCTTAAAACTTGAGGTTTTTATAATTCATACACAATTTATTATTTCAGGTGATTTGCTGCAACATTTCCTTATAGTCATTTATGATAAGATGGACAAGGGAGACTCTTGGGGTGATGATTTTGAGCTAAATACAGTCTTACAGGTTTGCTGCAGCTGAATGTTTATATAATTCCTGTTATCATTGTCAATAATATTACTCTTGGTATTTTTTCCTTGCAGGAGTCCATCAGAAATTCTGCTGATGGTACACTTCTGTGCTCCCCAGATTCTTTGGTTGTATCTGTCACAAACCATACTACTTCTGAGGATGAAGACAGCACAACCAACACCATCACAACTCAGAAAGTCCGGAATCAATCTTTTGGAATTGATGCCTTTGATATGCTAAATTTCACTTATAAAGTATGCAGTCCATAAGAATGGTGATTTGGCATTGAATTAGTATCTTTATGGTTTATGATCAGCGATGTTTCATTTGATAGGTGTCATGGCCACTTGATCTTATTGCTAATGTGGAGGCACTTAAGAAATACAACCAGGTACAACTTTCGTTATGATCTCAGATTCTCACTTTCCTGAATTATCCCTAGTGCATTTATTTTTTATTTTTCTAATTTGATGAGGACATCAAATCTGTTTTTTTTTATAAAAAATTTTGATGAAAAGGTGACCTCGTCACCGCTTCATTAATCAAGAATTAACCGAACAAGTAGTACAAATAATAACATCTATCTGTTCCAAACGGAACAGTGAAGAACAATTACAAAGCGCAGTCTACATTTCTAACTAGTCCCTCCCCTAACTAAACACGTAAACTTGGCATTTGCACCCTGTTCTCCCACCAAAACCTCCTAGATGTACTTTAAATTCCAACAAAAATCAAGTTTGGGATTCAAACTTCATCGACCTATCTCTCCACCCCGAAGACTCCTTGACCATCCCCCAAACGGCCCCCAGACAACAATCACATCCACCATCTCTTGCTTACATACTTATGCCTCTCCCCACAACGATGTCGTCGTGTATCCGCCAAACCAACCCCACCGCGACGCCTTCTTTCGATTGCATCAAATCCAGCTCTCAACAGTAGTCGTGTTTCTCAACCGATAATGAGAACGTTTGCACTCGTCGATAACTCCACCAAATGTACTTTGAATTACAACCAAAACTAGTTTGAAATTCAAATTACACAAGCATATTCACCTCACGCTTCCCAACTAAAATATGAATTTCAACAATCTATATTGAAATTCAAATCTCAATTAATCTCCCCCTCCACACTTCTAATTCAAATTTGAATTTCAAAAAACCTAATTCGAAATTCAAATTTGTACTTCACTCTAACTCAAAATTTAAATTCGAATTTCAAACCCTATTTTGAAATTCAAATTTCACAATCAATCAAACAATTGACAATCAATCAATCAATCAATCTCCCTTACCCCCCCCCCCCCCCCCCCCCCCCCCCCCCCGCCCTTTCCCTCCAACCTCTTCTCCGGCCTATCTCAACCACACCGGCCAACCAAGCCCAATCACCATTGCCCATCTCCACGTCCTCCCCCTTCTTGATGCCACCGTCAACCAACCCGCCCTTCGACGACACTGTAGCAACCTCGAGCACCATTGAACTTGCCTACGACCATGGCCGTCGTCTCTCTCCTGCCCCTCTCCCCACACCCATTGCTCTCGTCGTGCGCCTCCATCGGCCACACCCCGACATGCTTCCCCGACGTCGCGACGCTCTCTGCGTCCTCCGTCGAGCCAAGCCCAGCTCTGATTATCGACGATCCAACCCTATTTGGACTCTCAACGACGCAAGCACAACTCTGTCGGCATTTTCGACCACTGCGCCACTTCGACGAGCTCTGGTTGAGCTTACGGCGAGCCTTTCCTCGACGACACCCATAGCCCCTCCAATTATCCTCACCGACAGCCATCTACGCTGTCGACAAGTCATATTCTCCAATCGAAGCCCCTTCTCGACCGTCATCATCATCCCCACCTTATGTTGACCCATAACCTTGCTGTCAAACCTTATACTTCAAAAGGGAAGAAAAGGGAGGAAAATATAAGAGTACCAAAGTGATTCATAGTCAACCCACAGTCGAACCTTGCTGTCGAACCCATAGTCGAAAAGATAGAGGGGGGAGGAGTCTGTTTCCAAAGTCGGGGAGGAGTCTGTCTCCACTCATCAACCTTGCTGTCGAACCACCACCACTCCAACAACCCCTACCAACTTCATACCGCTGACCCATCACAGTCGACCTATCCATGTCCCTCAGCGGACGAAGACAACCCAACACAGTCGACCCGTCCCCGCCATCGCAGTCGACCTCAACCTGACGCTTCTCAGTCAGTCGACCTCAACCTCTACCTCAACCTGATGCATCGCTGGGGCCTCCAAACCCTTACAAGAGTAGGCCCACAGCCGTCGGTAGCCATCTTTGTCGCCACGATGCCACTTCGACTTCAACTGACACCGCCATCGATGCCTCCGCCTCGATGCCGCATCTGCTTCCCTGACAATGCGCCACCTTCGCCACGCCAGCCACTTGGCGTCGCGCGCTTCATCACGCCAACCGCCTCTACCAGATCTGACCACGAAACCCTAGATGGATCCCGATGGCCTCTACACCGCTCCGAAGTGGGAAAGGGGGGGAAGGAGGAGAAGGTGGCAAGGGACTCCTCCCCCTCCCCGAACGACGGCGCCTTAGAAGCCCTTGTCTTTTTTTTGGATTTGGGAGTTTCTCTCTAGGGTTTTCTAGAGAGAGAAACTGTTGTATACCATTCCTCTCCTTTTTTGTTTTATTTTTTTTATTTTGAGATTTAGCCATATTTAGATTTATTTGAGAGATTTGTTTTAGATTTGTTTTGAGCCTATATATAGGCCTTGAGAATAATGAGAAAATATGTTATTCTTGATTTAAAAAATTATTGTGTTCAGTTATTGCTCTTCATCCTTCTTTTTGTGTGAGACAATTAAGAGAATTATTCGGGTTTGTGAGAAGTCCTAATAAAGTATTAGGGTTTGTGATAAACTCTAAAACTATACCCAAATTCCCAAATTAAAAAAATCTTAACCAATTAAACCCTAACCTACTCTTCCCTCTCTCCTTCTTCCCCATCGTTGATCCCGAACCCGTCAACCCCGACCTCTCTCTCATCACCGACCACCACCACCCTCCTTGGCCACCCCCACCATCGATGCCTCCCTTCGTCGTCGTCAACTCTCCAACCAAACCCAACCCCGACTCATCCTCGCACTCCTCGCCTCCCCCCAGTCTCGACCTTCGTCAGCCCACAACCACCATCGTCGACCACAGCACACCGAAGACTTCCCTCCGCACCTCCACACCCGACCACCACTGCTCTCCTCTCCTCGTCGCAACTCGCCGGCGATCGTCAGTCACCACCATTAATCGACTTTCCCCTTGTGGTGGTTCGCAGTGTTTCGACTCAGCCCCGACACAACTTTCTTCAACCCCGGTAAATTCTTTCCACTTCTCATTTATTTGTGATACCATCTATCATCTCTATAATATTATTTGATTTTATCTGTCGTCCACAAATATTGAGAGTGTGTTCTATTTGCCTATTAGTCTACAAATCTTTATTGAATATCTTACATGCTAAGAACAATTAAGTATTATTGTTGATTGATAGGATTGTTAAACTATTTCACATCTTGAAAATCCATCAAACCTATTAATAGTTATACTTTCTAACTTAATCTGCATTATGTGTTGGTAAATTTTATCCTTTAAAATTCTTGGAAATTCTCTATTTAGGGTTAAGTTTACATCATAATTATTTTTGACAGGTTATGGGGTTTCTGTTGAAAGTCAAGCGTGCAAAGTTTGTTCTTGACAAAGCTCGGAGGTGGATGTGGAAGGTGCTTTCTCTTCTTATAATTATAACCTAATAAAGTGCCCTTTTAACTTTTCTCATCTTCTAATTGAAACAAAGAATCAAGATTATATGGATTAGTTAGAATATGTAGAGGATCGCTCTATCGTCTAGAGCTAAATGCAACTTTGATGAACAATAGTGAACAACCTATTTTTATAAATAACTCTGATAAACTGTGATGATTCTTTGTCAATCTATATTCTGTTTTCTTTTTCCTTTACTCACTCATTTGAATAACCTTCTTCAGGAATGCCTATGTAAATGTTTGCAGTGGGTTCCTTGTTTAATTGCATTCATCTTTTTGCATGTCTATCAAATAAATTGGATTAGTTTGCTAATTTGGTAAAAGTCTAGACCATTGGTCAAACTCAAAACATCACCTGTAAGTATATAAAGTCCCTTCAAAAAGTTTAAGCTGTTTATTTCTGGTCATTTCTTCATTTCCTTCAACTTAGAGGTCAAAGAAGTTTATAAAAATAGGTTAATTTTACTGAGCCCCTCTGAGTTCATGTCATTTTTCCTCTCTTTTTAAATCACATGTTATTAAGGCCATGCATATGATCTCATTTAACAGAAAGTATGCACATGCCAAGTTCAGATAACATAGGGTTTACTGGTCGGATCTGAAGAATAGGAAATTCGTACTAGAATGGCCCGAAATTCGAGGTTTTTTGGAGTCTATCTTAACAAATGTCTTTAAGCAAAACCTCCAGTGTGTTTCGGTTATTGCAGTATCCCAGTTTTCTTATTTTTAACATGTTTGTGATAATTTTCTTACAAATTAGACGATGCTCATCAATTTTTAAGTCTGGTTTGTTACCATCGCATTTGATAACATTTTTTAAAAGATTCTTTCAGTGGCCAACTAATCCATTATTTTTTTCTTGAACTCCCTTTTAAGTTATTTATTAACTCACTATGGCCTACTTAATTTCGAAAAACCTAGACAGACCTTTTCTCTCTGTTTTTTTATTATAAGACAGAATCTTTTCTCATGAAACTCTTCCTATGAACTTACTTTTAGTTCAGGGTAACAAATAATTTTTTGAAAATTCCTGCAGGGTAGAAGCAACTCGAAACACAATCACAAGCAGCACTTACTAGTACTGCAGAAACTTCTCCATTTTGTTGATGCCTTTCATCAATATGTCATGGATAGGGTAAGTAGCAGCTCTTGCTTAGTATAAAGATCATTAAATTATTGCGCATGTACTGCACAAGTTTTTTTTTACCATTGGAATTGTTGCCATTATTTTATGTATGAGGAATTTGATGGCGTTCACTAATTCCCAGTTTTTGCTTGAGAAAGAGAAAAAAACGCGTGCCACATGTGCAGTTTGTTTCACCCTCCCCTTCCCATCTGTAGCTATAATGAGAACCTTGATCTTATGAGACTGATCAATAAATGAATTAAAACAGGTATATCACAGTGCTTGGATCGAGCTCTGCACAGGTATGGCTGCTGCAGGTTCCCTTGACGAAGTAATTGAAGTTCATGAAGCCTACCTATTGTCTATTCAGCGCCAGTGCTTTGTCGCTCCGGATAAGCTGGTTAAGCTCTTGTTTTCTTCCTTTTCTTTTCTAAATTTGTACTATCATTATTGATGTCTATATTTTAAGAAGAAAATGGAATATCTAGAGACTTAAGGTTGAACACTTAAATTCTGTAAGGTTTAAACTTGATTTACATTCTTGCTGTAGGGTAACCTATGTACTTAGCTTACGAAATATGGATGACACTATATGATGACTAGCAGACATGCATTGTTGACATACACAAAGATGCACTGGTAAAGTAATAAAGAAGAAGAAAAAACATGCACAAAAAAATGTTAGAAATGGCCACACACTGGGGTCAAAAGCCGTGGAATGAATTATTGGCTTGATTAATGAAACATACAATTACATGTTGACTAAGGGTGAATAATTTACAATTGCATGTTGACTAAGGGTGAATAAAACTAGAGTAATGTTAGCTGTACTATAAGATATGAGATCTGAGATCCACAAGCAATAAGTGAAAATGATCTCTACAAATTTTGTCTTGTATTATTAAAGTATTATTACTTTTTCTGTACAGAACTACTCATAAAAGTAATCAGTACATCCTGAATTATGGTTCTTTTCTTCCCAATTCGTCCTCTCCGTCCCCACTTCCCCACCACAAAAATATTTCTTTATTACATTCATAAAAATGCATAGTTATATGAGACTTGAGAAATATAAGTATATATTTCTTTAAGCGTAGAATATACTGCCAAAATTCATTAATGGGATTATAATGAACTTACACCAAACCGAACATTCTACTACAAGAACATCACAAAAGGGTGTATATCCCAAACAACACAGAACAAAAAGTCGAGCTGTGGTATTGGGACAGATGTCCAAGTCGTCATGGTTGTGGTTGTGCAAGTCGTCGCTATTTGGGGGGGATGTACAAGTTATTACCGTGGTGAGAGGTGTGGTGCGTTACTTGTCGTTTGATGGACAAGCCGTCGCTGGGGTGGTGTTCGGGCGAGTCATCATCGGAGTGGTGTGTAGGCATGATGTCATCTTGGGGGTAAACGGGCAGGTCATTACTGGGGTAGAGAAGAGGCAAGTCGTCGCCGTAGGGGTGTAAAGGCAAGTCATCGTTTGAGAAGTGAACTGGCAAGTCGTCTCCCGAGTGTTGTACGGGCGAGACGTTACCGAATGGTGTACGGTGTGAGTCATTGCTGGAGTGGTGTACGGGTGAGTCATCGCCAATGTGTGAATTGGCGAGTTGTCACTGTTATGATTGATCGATGAGTCGTCACTGGTGTGATTGATAGGGGTTTTTTTGCTCGGCATTCATGGGATCGAAAAACAAGTTGCAAGTTTCTTTTTCTACAATGTAGCTTGGGGAAGGACAAGTGAATTTTAGGGGTGGCCAATCATACCGAAATGAGCCAACCGACAGGTTTTCCAACCGAACCAATCGTTTCGGTACCGAAAAATTCGGTTACCAAAGGTATGGTACAGTACAACTGTACCGAGTTCTAAAATCCGGTTCGGTTTCGGTATGAATATAGTTCAGTCGGTATTTTACCGTACCGTACCGAATAATAGATGATTGTTAGGACAAGGTCTTACACAATAGATGATTGTTATAAGCTGTACATTCCAATCCAATTTCCAAGAAGATTTGTTCCCTTCAAATACAAGTGCAAGTACAGATGATTGCAATGTTGCAAAAATGCACATCAAGGTATTTGTTGATAACCTTGCTGGATAGACCTCTTAAACCATTGCTTGCATTGAATAGATCTTTGCATTACACATCCGTAGTGCAAGTGAATGTGGAATAGGGAATTGACATCTTTATGAAGCATGAAGGATTTAATGAATCAGAAGCTATCCTGCAGAATAAGCCATGCATTGAATGCAACATAGCTGGTTAGTATAAGAACCGAGCCTTTGATCCAATCCTCATTGTTGTTATGTCGTAATTCATGACCTGAACCTTTGCCATGGACGGCAATCAAGGGATCTTTAACAAGTCCTCTGAAAATATGCCATTTCCAGAAGGTGAAGAGAAGAGCTCCATTGATACAAAACAGAGCCCCCAGGACCTTTGCCCTACTCTTTGCATTCCCAATTTTCACCTTCTCCATCCTGTAAAGTAGGGGTGGCCGATCATACCGAAATGAGCCATCCTGTAAAGTAGGGGCTACTGATGTTATCCTTTTGCGACTTTTATGAAGTTTATGCTTATGCTATTGTTCCTTACTTGCTTTTGGAATGAAAATGGATTTGTGGTATATTCTATTTTTGTTTCGGTAGTTGTGTGATATTGTTACCTTGTTATTTTTATTGGTACTGATATTTGCTAAGGTATTTGTTGGGTCATATTTGGTATAACACCAATACCGAATCGTACCAACCGAAGTAGTCGGTATACCAAACTTTTTGGTTGGTAACGGTTTGCATATTTTCAAACCGAACTAGTTTGGTATGGTAATGGTACAATGTCAAAAAGTCTGGTACCGTACCGAGCTCACTCCTAGTGAATTTTGTAGTTGTGGTTTTGTAATTATGTTTTCCCATGTTCCTCTTTTTGGAACATCTTTGATGTAATTTGTTTTGTTATTTAATAATAATGGGACATGAGGGATAATTTCCACCTTTTTACTCAAAAAAAAAACATAGAACAACAATTAGGAGAAAACACTCATAGCTGGAAACTGTTAATTTGACAAAGGAGGTGGCTCTCGATAGAGTTGAGTAGAGTAGAAGAATTCATGTGGCCGACCCCAACTTTTTGGGATAAAGTTGCTGTTCTTGTTGTTCTTGTACTCATAGCTAAAAACCAGTAAGAGCATCCACAGTCGTTTGCTTATTTGCCATTTTTTCCATTTTTTTTACTGTAGCTCACACAGTCGTGAGCTATTTTGCCATTTTTTTGGCAAATCGGCTACAGTAGAAAGGGAAAAATAGCATTCCATATAGCAAAATGCATATTATAGCAGACGAAACATCATTTGGATTATTTAATTATTATTTTAATTGATCGGACGAAACATCCGAAGTAAAAAAATACATAAAAACCAAATAAAATAGCCGGTTAAATGAATTTAAGCGTGGGAATGAACATGATGTTTTGTCCCATGTGGGACCTCAATCCAATTTTTTTTAAAAATTAATTTTAAAAAATTAATTTTGTAAAATTTAATTTTTTTTGCAATTATCTAAATTGATTTTGCAAATTTTTAAATTGTTTTTGCAAATATTTTTTACAAACTATTTTTTAAAATTGTTTTTGCAAATTTTTTTTGCAAAAAAAAACTTCCGTAAAATCCGGAGGGTTGTTTTGATTTTTTTGCACATTTTGTAAAATTTTAAATTGTTTTTGCAAATTTTTAAATTTATTTTGCAAATTTTTTAATTGTTTTTGCAAATATTATTTACAAACTATTTTTAAAAATTGTTTTTGCAAACTTTTTTTGCAAAAAAAACTTCCTTAAAACCCGGACGAAACATCATGTTTCGTCAGGTTATGTTGATAACCTTGCTGGATATACCTCTTAAACCATTGCATGCATTGAATAGATCTTTGCATTACACATCCGTAGTGCAAGTGAATGTGGAATAGGGAATTGACATCATTATGAAGCATGAAGGATTTAATGAATCAGAAGCTATCCAGCAGAATAAGCCATGCATTGAATGCAACATAGCTGGTTAGTATAAGAACCGAGCCTTTGATCCAATCCTCGTTGTTGTTATGTCGTAATTCATGACCTGAACCTTTGCCATGGACGGCAATCAAGGGATCTTTAACAAGTCCTCTGAAAATATGCCCTTTCCAGAAGGTGAAGAGAAGAGCTCCATTGATACAAAACAGAGCCCCCAGGACCTTTGCCCTACTCTTTGCATTCCCAATTTTCACCTTCTCCATCCTGTAAAGTAGGGGTGGCCGATCATACCGAAATGAGCCATCCTGTAAAGTAGGGGCTACTGATGTTATCCTTTTGCGACTTTTATGAAGTTTATGCTTATGCTATTGTTCCTTACTTGCTTTTGGAATGAAAATGGATTTGTGGTATATTCTATTTTTGTTTCGGTAGTTGTGTGATATTGTTACCTTGTTATTTTTATTGGTACTAATATTTGCTAAGGTATTTGTTGGGTCATATTTGGTATAACACCAATACCGAACCGTACCAACCGAAGTAGTTCCTATACCAAACTTTTTGGTTGGTAACGGTTTGCATATTTTCAAACCGAACTAGTTTGGTATGGTAATGGTACAATGTCAAAAAGTCTGGTACCGTACCGAGCCCACTCCTAGTGAATTTTGTAGTTGTGGTTTTGTAATTATGTTTTCCCATGTTCCTCTTTTTGGAATATCTTTGATGTAATTTGTTTTGTTATTTAATAATAATGGGACAGGAGGGATAATTTCCACCTTTTTACTCAAAAAAAAACATAGAACAACAATTAGGAGAAACACTCATAGCTGGAAACTGTTAATTTGACAAAGGAGGTGGCTCTCGATAGAGTTGAGTAGAGTAGAAGAATTCACGTGGCCGACCCCAACTTTTTTGGGATAAAGTTGTTGTTCTTGTTGTTCTTGTACTCATAGCTAAAAGCCAGTAAGAGCATCCACAGTCGTTTGCTTATTTGCCATTTTTTCCATTTTTTTTACTGTAGCTCACACAGTCGTGAGCTATTTTGCCATTTTTTTGGCAAATCGGCTACAGTAGAAAGGGAAAAATAGCATTCCATATAGCAAAATATATATTATAGCAGACGAAACATCATTTGGATTATTTAATTATTATTTTAATTGATCGGACGGAACTTCATGTTTCGTCCGAAGTAAAAAAATAAATAAAAACCAAATAAAATAACCGGTTAAATGAATTTAAGCGTGGGAATGAACATGATGTTTCGTCCCATGTGGGACCTCAATCCAATTTTTTTTAAAAATTAATTTTGTAAATTTTAATTTTTTTTTGCAATTATCTAAATTGATTTTGCAAATATTTTTTACAAACTATTTTTAAAATTTTTTTGCAATTTTTTTTTTGCAAAAAAAACTTCCGTAAAATCCGGAGGGTTGTTTTGATTTTTTTTGCACATTTTGTAAAATTTTAAATTGTTTTTGCAAATTTTTAAATTTATTTTGCAAATTTTTAAATTGTTTTTGCAAATATTATTTACAAACTATTTTTAAAAATTGTTTTTGCAAACTTTTTTTGCAAAAAAAACTTCCTTAAAACCATGACGAAAATGTTTCGTCAGGTTATTTTGATTTTTTTTCCTTTTTGTCATGTTTCGTCCCGTATTTTTTATTAATATTTTCTCAATATAAATTATTTTTTTAATTACAGACGAAACATTATGTTTCGTCTGTGTTTCGTCTGTTTCTTTTTTAACGAACTTATGCATTTTTTTGCCATTCGACGACTGCAGCGTTCCGTCGAATTGGATGGGCAAAATATGCATTTTGCCATTTTTTACATTGAACGACTGTGGATGCTCTAATTACTGAATACTGTAAGATGTCCCGCACACCCCAACAACAAGCTCACACCGCCCCTGTCTCACTTTGCCTTCTCCATCGGAAAATGCTTCTTCGCACCGACACATCTACCAATGTATCAATGAAGTAAAACTGCATGGGTATATTTATTAATGATGGTAGCTGATGCTTTTGCTGTTTCTGTTGCATTTTGTAGTGGGCGCTGATAGCTAGCAGGATAAAGAATATTCTCGGGTTGGCACTTGATTTCTACTCCATACAGCAGACTTTGGGCAGTGGCGGAACAACCACTGCTATCAAAGGAAGATGCGAACTTGAGATGGACCGGATTGAGAAGCAGTTCGACGATTGCATTGCTTTTCTTCTGAGAGTAATTCTTCTAAGCAACTTGCTTGTTTTCACTTTATATAAAATCATAGTGATTTCTTTTAAAACTTGAAATTTGAAAAGATGCTTGATGTTTAATGTATGCAGATACTATCGTTCAAGCTCAATGTGGGGCACTTCCCCCATTTGGCAGATCTGGTCACTCGAATAAACTACAATTACTTCTACATGTCTGATAGCGGGAACTTGCTTAATGTACCGAGATTTGAAGGAAACACTGCTAGATCTGGGAAGACTTCAACACTAAAAACAGAATGAGTTCAAGCTGTATCTTGATATTTCATGTGTAATGTTTCATTTGTTCATCATACACTAGTAAAATGAAATTTGCTCGCATTCCATTAACTGTATCTTTGAGGCTAGCTTCTTCTGTGTGGATTTTAGCTCTTGTTTTCAGTTGAGTGTGGTGGTTGGTACTGGGTGATATATATGTATGAACTGGATGGAGTTACTGACAACATTTTACCAATTTTTGAATTGGTTGTTGTAAATCCACTGTAGTTTCCGGTGATACTTTTGTTTTGGGCATTTCCATAGTCTTGATTGGATTGTCGTGGTTGAAGAGTTTGTACAATTGCTATATGTTGTTACTTGTGAATGGAAAATACATTTGGTACAATTAGTGGTACCTAATTGTGGGCTCTATGATTGCACTCTCTTATATAAAAAGCAGGGCCGGTTGGGGCAGGTGAGCCGGCTTACAATGTTAGTGGCCCCCCAAATTTGTATACCCCTTGCAAATATAGAAAATATAGGCACGTATTTTGTGCGTAAAATATTTTATATTGTTATTAGAGGCTCCAAAAATAATTATTTGGGCATTTATAAGTTTTGGCCTCCGGAACTCGGGGCCGGCCCTGATAAAAAGTAGTAGTATATTGCTTAACACGACTCTAAATAGATTCGATTTATATGGTAAATAATATAAATTTTCCTTTTCTACCCCCTTGTTATTTTCTAGCAAGAACTAATTGGTTCATTTTACTGATCAAACTTTCTAGATCTAAACTAGACAACACGTACGCTGAGGTGCTAAATTTCAAATCATGCTTGTGGCCCTCGTGCCTCCATGGCTGTCATTTTTTAACCACGTTTGCCAAATGGGGACAATTCAAAGTGATGATATCAACTCACAACTAAATTTAACATTATATAAGATATCAACCCTCATAAAAAAACCCAGTTGTAGGGTTCAACCCTCATCTAGTTCACTCATTAGAAAACAACCAAACTACTCGTCACCTCTATCATCACTTCTTTCCTTGTACTAGGATGAAGATGGTAAAACTTATCTATCTTCCTCTTCTGCTTGTTGTTGTATTTTCGACATCGGTCTCATCTTCTTCTGCTTGTAACTTCCCTGCCATCTTCAACTTGGGTGACTCAAACTCCGATACCGGTGGGCTCTCTGCGACCTTTGGGCCTGTCCGGTGGCCTTATGGCGAGACATTCTTCCGTATTCCGGCAGGGAGATACTCTGACGGTCGTCTCATTGTCGACTTCATTGGTAGCTAGCTAGCTATTTATATACGTTTCTTATTTTCTTGAGAGAATTACCGAAACAGAGAAAATAATATCTTAACTAACTGCTTTTTTTTTGTGTGACAGCGAAGAGCTTTGGATTGCCTTATCTCAGTGCCTATCTTGACTCGATAGGGGCTAATTTCAGACATGGGGCCAACTTTGCGACTGCAGCATCGACTATTATAGATCAAAATGTGACGTTGTCGCAGGGCGGGTATAGTCCCTTCTCTTTAGGGGTGCAGATTAAGCAGTTCACGCAGTTCAAGTCTAGGTCGCAAGTTGCCTACAATCGAGGCAAGTATACTTTACTGAAATAGATCTAACGTACAACTCTTACATAATTGAACTCCTCTTGCTTTCGTTATTTTCTCGTTAATGAAACACGGTGGTGGTGTGTCTGTCAATATAAAGTGTACACTTCTGTCTAGTTGGAGTTTGGCTGTTGCTGTTTAGAATCCAGAACTGTGTTCGGACTCTTAACATAGTTTTGGGTTCATATTAGATTCCAATGCACTTTTCTGGAGGAAGCGATTTTTTTTTTTTTTTTTTTTTCCTTTTTTCCTCTCTGTAATGGTGGGAATAAATGCCCCCGCGTTCCATTAATAAGTTATTAAACAAAATATACAATCAAAATATAGAGTATGATATTCATGTATCCCAACTGGCTGGATCATGATACTCATTCTCCGCTAAAAAAGATAACCCACCCCTATACAAGAAGAGCTCCCCGCACAAAATAGAGACAACATTCCACCTATATATACATACGAACCCATCAGTGCAAAAAACTCTGACTAGGCCCAGTGGCGGAGCATAGTGGGGGCCCGGGGTGGCCCAGGCCCCCTCGGAAAATTTTGAAATCCCCCCTAAGTTATGCAAATTTACGGTTTAGCCCCCTTGAAAAATTTGAGAAACCCCCCTCCTATATATATTGGATGTTGACTAATCTATTTCATTCCCAAAATCGCTGAAGACTGAAGAGTTCCCCTTCTCAAAATCCCAAAATCCCAAAATCTTTCTTCCATCTTCCACTTCCCAAATCACCCTTCGATCAATCTTCCCCTTGCAAAATTGCTGCTGCTCCGCCCAGGCCAAATCACTGCCTCTTGCAGCCCGGTGACGGCGTCATATTCGAACCGACGAACCCATCTTTTTTTTAAATTCAAGTAAGTCTCTCTCTCCCCCCAATTTAGGGTTTATGATTAAATGAGTTTTGCTGATATTTGACAGATTTTTATTGATTGATCACATTTACCATGCAAAGAAATATTGTTCGAAAAAAATTAAATTTGAATTAGAATGGAGAGGAAAGGGGCTCCTTTAATTTGGGTAGATTATTCAAATCTGGAGTGGAGTAGTAGTAGTAGGAGAGCAATCCCATGAAGTCATTTGACCCTTTTGTAGGCGTGGGTCAGTGGGTGAAAAGTTCTTGCAAGTAGATTTAATTTGCAATTTGATCAGTAGTCTTGAATTAGGAATAAAATGGTTCTGGAAAGATTGTCTTGAAATAAATGGATGAGGTCATAGAGGTGTGTAAATAAGTGTAGGTATCGATTTGTTTTTTCAGTTGTGGACCTTTTTGTTGATATTTATTTTCAATATATCACAAGTAATTGAATTTTAACAGCATAGCAGAAGAGAGCTTGAACAGAATCTGTTATGTTAACTTATCGAAAGACTTCCCAGCAATCCATTATCAAAGAAATTTACCTCCAAAAACTCAAACAATTTGAGTTCAAATATATAAATTAAGTGAGAGAACAAACATATTACATAGTTAATAGATAATAAAAAATGGCATTCCTTCATTTCTACATTTATATAACGAATAATGAATAAGAGTACTAATCAACTTCATGAAAAACATGCTAATACACTGGTGCAAATATGATAACAGCAACTACTTGTAAAGCATCCTTATATTGAAAAACTTTCAGAAATATTTCAGTATTTCAGTATATAGCACGGCACCTGTAGGGAAAAGAAAAAGAAACTGATACAACAATGTAAATTTTGTCCCCTGATAACTTGGCATGAATATGAACTCATCAGCACAAGATAAACTGTCTAGGGGACTTGCCTCTGATAAACATGCTAATTTAGAAGTATCTGCGTTTTACAGAAAACAGCCCTATATATTCTCTCAAAAAGGGCATTAATATTCTCTTAAAAAGGGCAATGCCGCTGTACATTATTGGAATTGGTATTAAATGAAAACATATGCATCCATTTGCAAATAAATTAAATAAATGAGTAACAAGAAATTAACAACAATTGGGAAGGAGGCCAACCACACATTCTATCCAAAAAGTTATAATAGTAAGAAATTTTTTTACCAATAAAGAAATGCAAATATAGCCAGTCATTGAATAAAAAAACTGGTGAGTAGTAACAAATTGGGCACAAAGTTTGTTTGCAGAGTTGATAACAATCCCACAATTTAGCATTGTATATTATACACATACAATAAATCATTCCTATTTCTGAACAGAAATAACCCACAGGGCAAAAGAGGCAACCAGTTACCTGAAGCAAACACAAAATTGAGCTGGCAATCAGTAATCCATACTAGGAAAATCTTGTAGCTTGAATAGTTAAAATCAAGTGAGAATCATAATATTTATACATACAATTTGAAGGAACAGATATGTAGGACAAGAATGTGAAGGAAACAAAATCTAGAAGAGAAAATGCGATGATCATCTAACCCATCTATTCAGCAAAAAGAAGAAATAGAAGAGCCCCCAATCAGCAAATTGATACAAGACAATGCTACATATTTATATATATAATTATTCTCATCCTTAAGAAGAGCGACAACAGAGGGATCAATGATCTAAGGCCCATAAGTGTAACCCCCATTTCCGATTTTTGGGATTTCTTTTGCAATTCTATTCTCTTCTCATCCTTGTATTCCAATTTATTTAATAATAATCTGTTGTTTTCTTCAACCAATTGTACTCCTCCAGTCAGTAAATTTTTATGTTGAACCCTGAGATTCGTGTACACTATTTTATTTTGTTGTGTTTCGGATATTTAATCAATCTATTTTATTTTGTTGTAAATTGTACTCTATTTTATTTTCCTTCCTAACTTTGATTATTACTTGGCCCCCCCGGTAAAATTGTCCTGGCTTCGTCCCTGACTAGGCCTCAAAAATCCCAAAAAGAACCACCTCCCATGAATGTGGCCAGCAGTCACCGCCTGCTGATAACTTGCTATCCTGTGTTCCCACCCTGTCCACATGCTATGCATAGTATGTGGCAATAGTAACATCTGCATACATCTCCTTATCTTTTTCCTCGCCTCCGTACTTGCCGCATGTGCCTAAAATACAAAATTATTTTTTTTATCACAATTGCTAACTCTTGATGTATGAAATGCTTGTGTGTGGGCATAAAAATTATATTATTCCTTTCTAACCCCCTCCAACAGGTGGCTGCTACCCCAATTCCCAACTGTCAATGTCGCACCTGCATACATTGATTCCCCTCCAAGATCCCCAGACTGACTTGATAGAATTCAGCAGAGTGGTGCAGGTATACAGAATCTACGCATCAAGTCCTCCCATAACAGTATAACATACCAGCAATTCATGAACTAGTGGTCCACCGTTTCCATGTCGTGGTCGCACATGACGCAATCCCTTGGGCCTTGCCCATTGCGCCTTGCCAAGTTATCCCTAGTGAGGACAACATTCCAAACGGCCTCCCAGTTGAAGGCGCAAACCTTCAATGAGATCATTTCCTTCCAGATTGGGTCGTGCACCCGCATGTCCCCATTACTGAATTTTTTTATTTTTTATCGTTAAACGGTGGGTAAAACCCCCGCATTTTATTAAAGAGAATTTAACAAAACATACAACAAAAAATAAGGCTTATGAAGTTCAGATCCAACCATACTGGGTTCTGGAACTCATACACCCCAACCAACAAACAAAAAATACATTATTGATTAATTCATATGCTGATTTCACGAATTTTCCTCCTTATCCTACCTCCCAAACGATCGTGTCTGGGTGATCTTCTTCTGTAGGCTTCCAATCTTGCAAGAACTGGATGAGTTTCCTTTTCTGGTCCCAAGCCTCCCTGCTTAAATGTCCTGTCATTCTTGGTCGCCAAGCGTCGTTCCTCCACTGTCTTTTGCTAACTCGATATTCCCTCCCATTGAATTACCAAATAACTCCTTGTAAGTTTCATCAATATGCTCAGATATCTGTCGTTTGTCTGGACTACCACCCCCGCAATTTCCAGGGTATGTATGTAACTGTTTCTTCATCGCATGTTAGCTACTTTGTGAAAGTGCTTTGTGTTTGAGTCCCCCTCTTGTTGCTAATTCATTCTGGAGCGTTGTCGCCACATGACCTCCTCCTTACTATAAGTGTCCATGATTTCTTGTCTACAGTCAGCCAGATGACGGAATTGATTTTCATCCAAGCCATCCGCTTTCTCCTCCTCCTCTAGTTCTTCTATGTTCTTCAGGATGACCTCCTTTCTTTGCAACACATTTCCGAAAGTAGCATTGTTCCATCTTTTCAGCTTTTTCCTTAGCCTTAAGAGTTTCTTCATAAGTCTTGCTGCTGGGTTCGTGTGATTGACCTCCTCTTCCCAGCTTACCTTGACCAGATCCTGACATTCCCCATTGACGAGCGTGTGATTTTACATTTCTTTTGATAGTATTCAAAAACAGTTTTCTGAAGTATGAAACAAAAACTGGTTTGAAATACACAGGGGGGGTTTACAGGGAGTTAATGCCAAAGGAGGATTTTTTCTCACGAGCTCTGTATACTATCGATATTGGACAGAACGACCTGACTGCAGGCTTTGACAGCAACAAGACTGCGAACGAGTTCATCCCAAATGCACTGATGGAGTTGTCAACTGTAATTAAGGTAACAAATAATATCAAACTTTCACTTCAGTTTTAAAAAACAAAAGTATGGACCAACCTGTGATACGGCATGCCTTCATTGTTTTTGTACAAGCAGTATTATTGAAAATGAAGATATAGTATGTAATTGATCATGCAATTTCGTAATTTACAGAGTATCTACGAAAATGGAGGAAGGTATTTCTGGATACACAACACAGGACCCCTTGGATGCCTCCCCTACACTTTTCTTCGAGTCAAGCTCATGCCTGATGAAATAGACTCAGTTGGGTGCGCAATAAGTTACAACAAATTGGCACAGGAATATAACATGATGCTGAATGAAACAGTGGTCAAGCTTAGAGAGCAACTCCCTCAAGCCAGCTTCTCTTATGTTGATGTCTACTCTGCTAAGTACTTGCTCATAAGCCAAGCCCACAAGTACGGTAAGATCGTTATCTTAATATTTCAGAAAAAAACTTCTACCATCCTTATATACTTTAAACCCTTCATCGATCGTATAGAAAAGAATTCCCTACTTATGTGATACCATTTGAGTAAATGTTTCAACTAATTTTTTTTTTAAAAAAAAGCATGTTTTGATCAAAAGTAGTTTCCTGTAATGGAAAATTGACTGTTTGTAGTGAAGAAAAAGATAATACATATCAGGTTCTGTACTTTCTTCTAACAAATTCAACTCGACCATTGTGTTTTATTTTTCGTAGCGAAAGCAATCCTGATAAAAATAGTTTGTTTCGATACAAACAGAACATATTGATGAAAATTATACATTTTCTTGTAAGTAGTACACTCTACATTGCTATAAATTTTATCTCAAATTTTTTTTATTTTTTTAAATATTTTTTTTATATAATGAGTTGGGGGGCTTAAATTATATCTGAATATTTAAGCCTTGTCATGCCTTCTAACTCTCCTTTCATTTCGCAAACATTTCCTTGAAGGTTTCAGTTTGCTGCAAAAATACTCATTGTATAATTGATGGATACAGGGTTTGAGCATCCACTTGCAGCCTGTTGCGGGTATGGTGGTGGTGAGTTCAACTTCAATTTCAATGTGAGGTGCGCAGATACTGCAACTGTCAATGGCACTCAGGTTCTGCAAGGAAAATCTTGCAAGAATCCCGATAAGCGGATCATATGGGATGGGATTCACTACACCGAATCCGCAAACAAATGGGTCTTTGATCGGATATCGGGTGGGGAATTCTCCCACCCTCCGAACCCACTTCATATGGCATGCCACAGGGATTAATATATTATCAGTTTTTCTTAGCAGAGTTAAGACTAGAACAGTACGAGTCTTGGTTATGAATAGAATAAACCACAGAGAAAAATCAAATGTGAGAATAATTAAAATGAGAGGAGAAGAAGAAAAAAGAGATGTTTGGAGAGGAGGAATATGTATGTAGCTTTCATGGAAGTAGAACTTGTGTTTTCAAAGGTTGAATAATACTTGGTGCTTTGTTTCTTTTAATTTTCTTTCTTTTGCTTCCCTCAAAAACGTGCGTTAGTATTTCCTGCTGAGTTTGGTGACAAAATCAGTACAAACCATGAAGCAAAATAGTAGATCAAACCAAACACACTAAAGCACACAATTTTGTCCCGGTTGGGGCGAACTCAGATCCGGAGGAGAAATAACTGAGATGATATTCAACTAGAGAAAACAAGAGTTACAACCACTCTCACCAAGAACCTATCTATCTTACAAGCCTCACCAGAAGATACTTATTATTTACCATAGAAAAACCTCTCAAACTCTCTTCAATGAAGTACTTTCACCCTTATCACTCAAAGGAGGCCAATACATATATAGAGTTCTAGAAAAACCCTAGTTTGATATCTTGATACAATAGCCATCCTATGTATCCTGAAGAGGAAGTCATACGATAGGAGTCGTACGATCTAACTTGAATGTGAAGTTGGGCCAAAAACATATCACCCAGACCCGAACCAAATACTACATGCCGCCATTGTCGGTCGACTGCCCAAAGTTGCAGTCAACCGTGTTTGAACGCATCCAAACCAGAGAGTTCTGGTGGTTGACTACCCAAGTGGTAATCTACTGCCAATTTTCTCTACCTGCTGACTATTGACTGCTGCTGCTGACCTCTACTCCATCGACGCTTCAAAACTTTCATCGCTTCACCCGCTTCCCATCACATCGGCTATAGTTTGCAAGACATAAACCAAACAATCTCAACCTTGGATTGCACAATCATGCTTCCACACCTGTGTGATTAAACTATTCTAGACTCTTTCTGTTTCCTTTTGCAAACAACCAGTTCATTTGCTTGTTGAATCTACCTCCATATGGTTTTCTCCAATTGGTATGCCCCACAAAGGTACACCCCAGTAGGCGTTAATACGAAGGCGCCACCCTTCGCTTGACTCCACCTACCCTGAGGTACTCTCTACATCTCGACGATATCCGAACATCGCCGTCTCGTTTCAGTGATTCTATTGACGGCAAACTAGATAAAGCTTTAGAACAATGGGCTTCCAAACACTCAGCCAAGTTTTCCTGTTTCCCTAAAACTGGAAGAGGTTGTGTTGTTTCTGCCTAATGTCCCTCTTACCCTTCATCAACTTATGAGAACTTTTCCAAACAAATAGAACTCCACCTTGAGCTGTGTATCAGCAGCCCCATGCTTCTAGAGTTCTCTCGGGATATCAGGCTCTGTTTCAACAAAGAAATACGCATGACCATCTCTAGTGTGTACCCTTTTCCATCTGACATCTCTGGCTCAACTGTTTTCTCATACATTACTTCACAAGTATTACCTACCCTAATTCTCACACAACAACCTGATAAGACTTGTAAGTAGAAATCATCTCCCTGTTAGAACAAATATGAGAAGAACTACTCGAATCAAGAAACCATCCCAAATCTATACCAAAAGAACTTACAACAAGAAGACATTCTAAGTTATCACCTGATTCATTAGCACTGATTACATTGGCACACATCTGATTCAACCACTTGCAACAGTATCTCTTGTAATGCCCGATGTCTTGGTAATGGTGGCAACAGACACCACCTTACGTGCATTTTTCCTTCCAATTGAAGTATCATCCACCATCAGAAAACATGTAAAGTTGTAGAACCCCGTATTTTCAAATATTATTTTAATTATTTGAAAATGAATTTAAATGATTTTTGAGGATTTAATAAATGTTTTCTAAGAAATTTATTCTTTGGTACACGTGCAAAACACGTGCAAATGACTTTTTAGAAGTTTGGAAAATTAAGTTTTCTTTATGAAAAATCATTATTTATTATTTGAGAATTATTTAGTATTTTTCCAGATTTTTCTGAAATTAATTATGCGTATTTGCAATTTTTGAGAAAAGAAGGACTTATTTGCAAAATTGACAATTTCAAGGGTTAAAATGCAAATTATAATTTCTGGGCATCCCGATCGGTATTTGTTGAAGTTTAGAAACATATTTTTCTATTAGACCCTAATTTAAATTATATTTGATTTAGTTTTCAAGGATACAATTATATATGTAAGATGTACTCTTAAAAGGATTATTTTGCAAATTGGGTGAAAACCCTAATACCTTAATCCGGCATATATAAGGGAAATCCCTTTCCCAGCCGTCATTCACAATATTTAGAATATTGAGATTTGTTTGAGGAACAAGAGGAGAATTCTTGGATCTAGCAAGGAGAAAGTTTGTGGATCTTTTCTTCAAATCAGGTGAGTTGGTTTGTTTGTTTTGCTTTGTTTTATTTGTTTTGATTGGAAGATGACGTGAGATCTTTGTTATGTTTATTTGTGATCATTATACCATTCTTTGTTAGTCCCATTGTATGTAGGACATGGATCTTTAATTCAATATGGATGATGAGAACTTTTATTTGATATTTGGACCATGATGAGAAAAGATTTAGATTTGTTGAGGATATGTTGATTTGTGAGATCATGTTGTTAGAAAGCAAATCTAGAACTGATTATGTTAAGCTTGGATATTAAACATCTGGATCTAGTGATTGCAAACCAATTTTGATTATGTGTTGAGGAAGACATTTAGTTAGGTTGAGAAAACCCTAATAGGAGAATTAAAGAATTAAGATCATGAGAATATGAGATTGGAGAAATTGGTTGATTGAGTAATGTAACCATGATGGAGATTGTTGAGAATTGTTTATTTGCCTGAATATAAATTAACCTTATGATCAGTAATTCTTTAGAAAACTTCAAGATGATTTTGTGTTCAGATCTGTAGCCGTCAGTCGACTGATCTGATGTGCAGTCGACTGGTACGAGCTTACAGTGTACTTTTGAGTCTTGAGATTTGTTCGGGACGGTCGACCTAGACTGTGGTCAGTCGACTGATCCTCTGCTTGTGGTTTTGTTCAGTTCTTTCGGGGCAGTCGACTGACTTCTTGGGTAAGTCGACTGGTCATGCCTTAGATTATTTTCGTAAAATGTTGGGATATGTCCTCTGGACAGTCGACTGGCCCATTGTACAGTCGACTGGTCCTGTAGGATCTTTGTATTTGATTTGAGATATTTTGTTTAGTGTTTGATTTTGAGACATTTGTTTAGTACTTGATTCTGAGATATTGTTCAGTATTTGATGTTGAGATATTTGTTCAGTGTTTGATTTTAAGATGTTCAGTTAAGTATTGGTTTTTGAGATGTTCAATTAAGAACATGATTTTGGAAATATTTGTTTGAGCCACTTGTTAAGTGGAATTTGTTCAGATATTTGTTTTGAGTCTCTAGAGGTACGTGGCCCTAGTATACCGGTATTTGTTCAGTCATTTGTTGAGGCCCCTTTGAGGCGAATTTTCAGTTATTCAGATTTTAGTCCGGTAGGGTACACTACTCTAGGAGATTTGTTCAGCAACCCAAACTAATAAGGACAGGCATTAGTAGTGTCATGACGAATGAGAACTTGAGTTATGCACCTCAGTATGACTTTTGATGTAGGATTAGTCTCCTGAATTATCCAAGTAGTTAACTTGAGATGTGTGATTTATCTCCGGAATTATCCAGGTAGTTAACCTGAGATGTGAGGTATTTCTCCGGAATTATCCAAGTAATTATCTTGAGATGTGGGATTGAACTACGGAATGATCGGAGTCGAGGCGACGCTTTTGGGGTATTCTTGTGATTATGAGTCTATGTTTAGATGTGGGATGATCTCCTGAATTATCTAGGGAAAATACCTGTGATGTGGGATCAATCTCCGGAATGATCAAGCATGGGCAAATTATCATAGTTTATCTTCATCTCTGAGTAGTCATCGTTGTCAGCATGTAGTCATGATGTTTTCTTGAATCACTTTTATGCATTTGGATTTCCTGTTTTCGGCACACACTTGGCTTTTGGTTTTGGTATCACCCCTTATTCTTTGTTGTTACTTCATACTTTAGTGTTGATTATTATTTGTTGGATATCATGTTTTATGTTCATTTATGTTATTTGTTTGATTAGTTGCCACTCACACCATTTTATGGCTGACCCCTTTAGTTGGGGGTTAGGGTTCAACTCTAGCCTCACTTGTTGCAGGTTACTGCTTAGAGTGGGAGGTTGGATGCTTAATGTTGCATTTGAGACTATTTGGACTATTTAGTTTTGTGTAAAACTTGTAAAGACATAATGAGTTATTATTGAGTTGTAAATGTAAAGAAATATTTGGGTTGAGATGTTCAGACTTCCGCTGTGATTTGTAATAATTGTTGTAATAAAGAAAGAAAATGTTAGTGGTGTTGTTGGTGTTTATTGTTCTATTGAAGTGGATTGCTGGGATTTCGCCACTTATTTTCTAAGCTCTCATATTAGAAATTTGGGGCGCTACAGAGATTGGTATCAGAGCTCCGCTTCAATATAATAATAGACTTAGTATGACAACCAACCTAGGTGTGGACACTAGAGAGTGAGTACCTAGGTGTGGACATCAGAGTGTGAGTATCACATAGAATTAAATTGTGATGTTTGGTTTGAAATTATGGTTTGACTTTGTCATAGGACATTGGTATGAGTTTAAATTGTGAGTGTGTTGTTCTAATTTTACTCTCGTTTTGCAGTATTCAAAATGGTTGCACCCAGAGGTAGAAATGGTGGCAACAATGAGGATGGTTCTGGTAGTTCCCGAGGTAATGGGATCGACCTTGAAGCTGAGTTTGCCAAGGTATATCAGACCTTGAACACACTGATGGCACTCAATGTGGCACAGCAGCAAGCGCAGCAGCAGAATCCGCCGCCCAATCATGGAGCTGGTCATGGATTGGTGAATGCCGACCCCATCAAGCAGATTGAATCCTTTAAGAGGATGAGGCCGCCAGTCTTTGAGGGGCAAGCTGATCCAACAGCAGCAGACGATTGGATTCGGAAGATGCAGACGATCTTCGAAGTATCAGAGACTCCGGCAGCTAGCAAGGTGAAGTTGGCTTCTATGCAGCTTGAGAAAGACGCTGGTGTCTGGTGGGAGTCATTGAAGAGGAACTTGGGAGATCAGCAGCTGACATGGGAAGGTTTTCTGGAGGAGTTCAGAGATCGCTTCTTTCCTTTTGATGTTCAGGAGAAGAAGGCGACTGAGTTCATGAACCTTCAGCAGGGGAGCATGACTGTTCGGGAGTATGAGACGAAGTTCGCTCAACTTTCGAGGTTTGCACCAGAATTGGTCATGGATGAAGCAAAGAAGGCCAAAAAGTTTGAGCAGGGCTTGAGGCCGAACTTGAGATCAAGGATGGTTCCATTGGGTATCAGGAGATTTGAGAAGCTGGTCAGAAGAGCAGCGATGACTGAAGAGGATATGGACTTGTTTCAGAAGAAGCAGGATTCTTGGAACCGGAACAAGAGGCCAGCATCAGGCCAGAGTGGGAAGGGATTCCCCGCGAAGCAGGCGAAGTTCAGTGGACCGGTGCAGAAGGCATCTGGAGCTCAGGGAGTGACCTGCTACTACTGCAAGGAAGTAGGGCACTACAGGTCAGCATGTCCGAAGTTGGCAGAGCATGTTTGTTCTCAGTGTGGGCAGACTGGACACTCAAAGCCCCATTGTCCACAACTGAAGAAAGATGGTTCGGGTGGAAGCAAAGTCCCGAAGAGGCAAGGGCGAGTATTTGCATTGACCGAGGAGGATGCGAGAAACTCGGAAGATGTAATACAGGGTATGCAGGAATTTTGATTTCTTTCATTCTTGAATCAGTGTAATGAATAAAAGCTTTTATTTCAGAATAATTTAAGATTGAGTATCATTCTTATTGTAACAGGAGTTGTTTTAATAAATGGAATAAAAGCAAAGGTTTTGTTTGACACTGGCTCATCGCATACATTTGTATCGCCAAGTTTTGCCAAGATCTTAGGTTTGGAACCTAAGCTATTTCCAGGCAGGGTTTTGTCGGTGGCAACGCCGTCAGGTGAGGAGCTGGTAGCGGATCGATATTACGAGGGCTGTGATATCGAGATTGGTGGAAGGATGTTCGGCATCGACTTGATCGAGCTACAAGTGTTGGGAGTGGATGTCATAGTGGGCATCGATTGGATGGCTATTTATGATGCCACAATTGATTGCAAGCAGAAGGAGGTGTTGGTGAAAGCACCAGGTGGACCCGCAGTAACTTTTCAAGGGAAGAAGAAGATCCCGCAGGTGGCTGCAATGGTATCTAAGAAGTCTATTGCAGATGAAGTCCAGGGCATTCCGGTGGTTCGAAGGTTTCCTCAGGTGTTCTTGGATGATTTTCCAGGATTACCGCCGCAGAGAGATGTGGAGTTTTGCATCAATGTTCAGCCGGGGAGTGCGCCGATTTCCAAGGCTCCGTACAGAATGGCACCTGTAGAGCAGGATGAAGTGAAGAAGCAGATTGAAGAGCTTTTGAGCAAGGGGCTTATCAGACCGAGTTCATCTCCGTGGGGAGCGCCAGTGTTGTTGGTTAAGAAGAAGGATGGGTCGATGAGGATGTGCATTGACTACAGGGAGTTGAATAGGGTGACTATTCAGAACAAGTATCCATTGCCGCGGATTGACGATTTGTTCGACAGGCTTCGAGGAGCAGCGGTGTTTTCGAAGATTGACTTGAGGTCAGGATATCATCAGGTGCGTGTCAAGGAGGAAGATGTGAGTAAGACAGCGTTCAGGACTCGTCATGGATTGTATGAATTTTTTGGTGATGCCATTCGGATTGACGAATGCGCCAGCAGTCTTCATGGACATGATGAATCGGGTGTTGAGGCCATTCATTGATTCCTTCGTGGTGGTCTTCATCGATGATATCTTGGTATATTCGAAGTCGGAGGAGGATCATTCTAAGCACTTGACAGCGGTATTACAGACATTGCAGGAGCACAGCTTGTATGCCAAACTGTCGAAGTGTGAATTTTGGAAATCTGAGGTAGCTTTTCTTGGTCACATTCTTTCTAAGGAGGGAGTGGCTACTGACCCTCAGAAAGTGGAAGCAGTAAAGGATTGGCCCAGGCCGACGTCAGTGAAGGAAGTGAGAAGCTTCTTGGGATTAGCTGGTTACTACAGGAGGTTTATTCAGGGGTATTCTCAGATTGCTGTTCCATTGACAGGTTTGACCCGGAAGAGTGTGGCGTTTGTATGGACAGATAAGTGCGAGGAGAGTTTCCTTGAGTTAAAGGAAAGGTTGACTACCGCACCCATATTAGCATTGCCGCAAGCTGGAAAAGATTATGATATCTACAGCGATGCATCTCTCAGAGGTTTGGGATGTGTCTTGATGCAGGAAGGCAAGGTCATTGCGTATGGTTCGAGGCAGTTGCGTCCGCATGAGAAGAATTATCCGACGCATGATTTGGAGTTAGCAGCTATCATATATGCCTTGAAGCTATGGAGGCATTATGTCTATGGTGAGAAAGTTAGCATGTTCACTGACCACAAGAGCCTGAAGTATATCTATCAGCAGAGGGATTTGAACCTTCGACAGAGAAGATGGTTGGAGGTATTGGAAGACATTCGTCCTGAGATCAAGTATCATCCAGGCAAGGCGAATGTAGTGGCTGATGGACTTAGCAGGAAGAGTAGTTTGTCAAGGATGATCACTACTCGAAGAGAGTTGGCAGCAGAGATCGATCAGGCAGGTATCGAGGTTGTACTGCGAGTTTTAGGGGCATCTTTGGCTCAGTTGAGGCTACAGCCGTCTTTGAGAGAGAAGATTGTGGAAGGTCAGAGATCAGATTCAGAGATCCAGAAGATGTTGCAGCAGGTTGCTGAGGGCAAGTTATCAGAATTTCGTGTCCAAGATGGAGTTCTTTGGTTGGGTGAGAGGTTGTGTGTTCCAGATGACGCAGAGTTGAGGGAGAGTATCTTGCAGGAAGCACACAGTACCTTATTGTCAGTTCATCCTGGAGGTACGAAGATGTACAGGGATATCAAACCGCATTTTTGGTGGTCTGGTATGAAGCGAGATGTAGCAGATTTTGTGGCAAGGTGTCTGACTTGTCAGCAGATCAAGGCAGAGAATCAGAGACCTGGAGGTTTGTTACAGCCTTTACCCATTCCGGAGTGGAAGTGGGAGAATATCAGCATGGACTTTATTACGGGTTTGCCGAGGAGTTCGAAGGGCAATGACTCGATTTGGGTTGTTGTGGACCGATTGACTAAGTCGGCACATTTTCTGGCCATGAAGATTACTTGGTCGATGGAGAAGTTGGCTGAGTTGTACATTGGAGAGATTGTGAGACTTCATGGAGTTCCAGTTTCGATTGTGTCTGACAGAGACGCAAGGTTTACTTCGAGGTTTTGGAGAAGTTTACAAGCAGCGTTGGGCACCAGAACTGATTTCAGTACAGCATTTCATCCGCAGACAGATGGTCAGACGGAGAGGGTGAATCGAGTGTTGGAAGATATGTTGAGAGCTTGTGTTATGGACTTTGGTGGTAGTTGGGAGAGATACTTGGCATTGGTTGAGTTTGCCTATAACAATAGTTACCATGCAAGTATTGGGATGGCACCGTATGAGGCTTTGTACGGGCGGAGGTGCAGGACACCTGTTTGTTGGTATGAGGTTGGCGAGAGGCAGATGTATGGTCCTGAGATCGTACAGCAGACATCAGAGCAGATTGAGCTGATTCGCAAGAGGTTAGTTGAAGCTCAGAGTCGGCAGAAGAGTTATGCTGACACTCGACGGAGAGATTTGGAATTTGAGGTTGGGGATTCAGTTTTTCTTAAGGTTTCTCCGACCAAAGGAGTAATCAGATTTGGTAAGGGTGGCAAGTTGGCGCCGAGGTATATTGGTCCGTACAAGATCGAGGAGAGGATTGGCAAGACAGCTTACAGATTGAAACTTCCAGAGGAGTTAGCACAAGTACATGACGTGTTTCATGTGTCGCTACTGAGGAAGTATGTGGCCGATCAGAAGCACCAGTTGGTAGAAGTTTCCGAAGATCTACAGGTGAACCTGAGTTACAAGGAACAGCCTGTTGAGATCGTTGATCGTAGGGAGAAAGTCCTTAGGAGCAAGGTGATACCTATGGTCAAGGTATTGTGGAGGAATCAGCAGTTCGAGGAGGCTACTTGGGAGCCAGAGGATCGCATGCTGAAGGATTTTCCTGAATTGTTTGTATGAATGTACTTCTTGTATGTGAATGGAATTCTTTGGATGATTGAATGGTTGATTGACAAATGATGTATTCCTTTATTTTGATTGTGATGTTATATGAAATTGTTTGGGTGATGATCTATTTATGAAGTATTGTTTCCTTTTGTTGGTATGTGTTTGAACTCATTAGTAGTAGTTCTGAGGACAGAACTCTTCTAAGGAGGGAGTGATGTAGAACCCCGTATTTTCAAATATTATTTTAATTATTTGAAAATGAATTTAAATGATTTTTGAGGATTTAATAAATGTTTTCTAAGAAATTTATTCTTTGGTACACGTGCAAAACACGTGCAAATGACTTTTTAGAAGTTTGGAAAATTAAGTTTTCTTTATGAAAAATCATTATTTATTATTTGAGAATTATTTAGTATTTTTCCAGATTTTTCTGAAATTAATTATGCGTATTTGCAATTTTTGAGAAAAGAAGGACTTATTTGCAAAATTGACAATTTCAAGGGTTAAAATGCAAATTATAATTTCTGGGCATCCCGATCGGTATTTGTTGAAGTTTAGAAACATATTTTTCTATTAGACCCTAATTTAAATTATATTTGATTTAGTTTTCAAGGATACAATTATATATGTAAGATGTACTCTTAAAAGGATTATTTTGCAAATTGGGTGAAAACCCTAATACCTTAATCCGGCATATATAAGGGAAATCCCTTTCCCAGCCGTCATTCACAATATTTAGAATATTGAGATTTGTTTGAGGAACAAGAGGAGAATTCTTGGATCTAGCAAGGAGAAAGTTTGTGGATCTTTTCTTCAAATCAGGTGAGTTGGTTTGTTTGTTTTGCTTTGTTTTATTTGTTTTGATTGGAAGATGACGTGAGATCTTTGTTATGTTTATTTGTGATCATTATACCATTCTTTGTTAGTCCCATTGTATGTAGGACATGGATCTTTAATTCAATATGGATGATGAGAACTTTTATTTGATATTTGGACCATGATGAGAAAAGATTTAGATTTGTTGAGGATATGTTGATTTGTGAGATCATGTTGTTAGAAAGCAAATCTAGAACTGATTATGTTAAGCTTGGATATTAAACATCTGGATCTAGTGATTGCAAACCAATTTTGATTATGTGTTGAGGAAGACATTTAGTTAGGTTGAGAAAACCCTAATAGGAGAATTAAAGAATTAAGATCATGAGAATATGAGATTGGAGAAATTGGTTGATTGAGTAATGTAACCATGATGGAGATTGTTGAGAATTGTTTATTTGCCTGAATATAAATTAACCTTATGATCAGTAATTCTTTAGAAAACTTCAAGATGATTTTGTGTTCAGATCTGTAGCCGTCAGTCGACTGATCTGATGTGCAGTCGACTGGTACGAGCTTACAGTGTACTTTTGAGTCTTGAGATTTGTTCGGGACGGTCGACCTAGACTGTGGTCAGTCGACTGATCCTCTGCTTGTGGTTTTGTTCAGTTCTTTCGGGGCAGTCGACTGACTTCTTGGGTAAGTCGACTGGTCATGCCTTAGATTATTTTCGTAAAATGTTGGGATATGTCCTCTGGACAGTCGACTGGCCCATTGTACAGTCGACTGGTCCTGTAGGATCTTTGTATTTGATTTGAGATATTTTGTTTAGTGTTTGATTTTGAGACATTTGTTTAGTACTTGATTCTGAGATATTGTTCAGTATTTGATGTTGAGATATTTGTTCAGTGTTTGATTTTAAGATGTTCAGTTAAGTATTGGTTTTTGAGATGTTCAATTAAGAACATGATTTTGGAAATATTTGTTTGAGCCACTTGTTAAGTGGAATTTGTTCAGATATTTGTTTTGAGTCTCTAGAGGTACGTGGCCCTAGTATACCGGTATTTGTTCAGTCATTTGTTGAGGCCCCTTTGAGGCGAATTTTCAGTTATTCAGATTTTAGTCCGGTAGGGTACACTACTCTAGGAGATTTGTTCAGCAACCCAAACTAATAAGGACAGGCATTAGTAGTGTCATGACGAATGAGAACTTGAGTTATGCACCTCAGTATGACTTTTGATGTAGGATTAGTCTCCTGAATTATCCAAGTAGTTAACTTGAGATGTGTGATTTATCTCCGGAATTATCCAGGTAGTTAACCTGAGATGTGAGGTATTTCTCCGGAATTATCCAAGTAATTATCTTGAGATGTGGGATTGAACTACGGAATGATCGGAGTCGAGGCGACGCTTTTGGGGTATTCTTGTGATTATGAGTCTATGTTTAGATGTGGGATGATCTCCTGAATTATCCAGGGAAAATACCTGTGATGTGGGATCAATCTCCGGAATGATCAAGCATGGGCAAATTATCATAGTTTATCTTCATCTCTGAGTAGTCATCGTTGTCAGCATGTAGTCATGATGTTTTCTTGAATCACTTTTATGCATTTGGATTTCCTGTTTTCGGCACACACTTGGCTTTTGGTTTTGGTATCACCCCTTATTCTTTGTTGTTACTTCATACTTTAGTGTTGATTATTATTTGTTGGATATCATGTTTTATGTTCATTTATGTTATTTGTTTGATTAGTTGCCACTCACACCATTTTATGGCTGACCCCTTTAGTTGGGGGTTAGGGTTCAACTCTAGCCTCACTTGTTGCAGGTTACTGCTTAGAGTGGGAGGTTGGATGCTTAATGTTGCATTTGAGACTATTTGGACTATTTAGTTTTGTGTAAAACTTGTAAAGACATAATGAGTTATTATTGAGTTGTAAATGTAAAGAAATATTTGGGTTGAGATGTTCAGACTTCCGCTGTGATTTGTAATAATTGTTGTAATAAAGAAAGAAAATGTTAGTGGTGTTGTTGGTGTTTATTGTTCTATTGAAGTGGATTGCTGGGATTTCGCCACTTATTTTCTAAGCTCTCATATTAGAAATTTGGGGCGCTACAAAAGTATACGTCAATTTCTGACTCTCCTTCTTAAGTGCATCCTCCTCCAAGCCCTCGATCACACTGCTACTGAAAACTTCTACTTGGCAGATTTTTTCCTCTGGCATGGTGGTTGTCAAGTTGGAAATTTGGAACTGAATATATCAAGTTGGAAGCTTATAGATCATCTGCATTAATCGCCATCGGTTCAGATAAGTCTGTATTGAACTCCATTGTATGATCTAAAAGAGTGGTACTTCCTTTCGTTGAAAAACCTGACAACTTTCTCTTTTGGGTACATACGACCCTGTAACGGTGGTTTCGAGTAGTAAATTCAGAATCTTGCCCAAAGACTCGTCGTGCTTCTGCTGGGTTGGTGTCTACAAACACACCATTGGCACAGCAGAACTAAATAGAGCAATGAGGAAGTCGAAGTAGATGATACCAATCAATTGAGCAAGCAAGCAAATAGATCAACCATTTCAACACAAACACGAGAATTTATCCCAGTTAGCCTTCGCTTAATCTGGACGGAAAATATAGGGAGATATAATATTCAACTAGAAGAGATTAAAAGGAGTTAATGATTCACTCAATACAAGAAAATAAACTCACTCACCAAGAATTATCTCTCTCTCTCAAGCCTCTCTTAGAAATGGAGAAAATATCAGTGAAGTATTTGCCTCTTATATTGGAGGCTATAATAATATATAGAAGAAGAATAGAGAGAAGCTTAGGTTAATCTTGATTCTTAGTCGTCCGACATAAATTGTAGAAGAAGCAACTGAATAGGAGCAATACGATCTGACTTGGAGTTGAAGATTTGGCTGAAACGACCTAACAAATTGAGGCCTAAAAAGAACACAACGCTGCAGATGGTCCATCGTCCATAAGACTAGTCGACCGACCTCTTCTTGCCAAAACTATGTACAATTGTGGTCGGGTGTGCAGTCGGAGGTGCGGTCGACCGTCTCCCAGGATAGTTGACCGTCCCTTTTCATGGCTGCCGATGTTATCATTTTCTCTTCTACTCTATTCGACGCTTCGACCTCCATGGTTCATCGTACCTTCTTCTAATATGAACCACAAGTATACAAGACATAATCCTAACAATCTTCACATTGGATTGCATTCGAGTGCTATCACATGATGTTATTACTCATCTCCAAACTCTACTAAACTCCACTTGCAAATCAAACTTCGAACAATAATTTCTTCTACTTGTTGAAAAAAAAATTCTACCTAATCTCACCGATCAATATACCTACTCAAGGGCACACCTCAGTAGGCATTATCACGGAGTTGCCAACCTCCGCACAAACACCACCTACATCGAGGCACTCTCCACCTCTCGACGATATTCAAATGTCTTGATCTCGAATTGATGATACTAGTTGCGGCAAACTAGATGAGCTTGTGGGAATAATGGAAAGAGAAGAAAAAAACCTGTGCATGAATTCCGGATCCCCAAAAGCTTGTAGAGATTGTTCTGGCTTGGTCCAACAACTCTCATATCTCTAATCACCTTTCGACGACCCTGAAAAATAGATAGAACTCTACCTCGAGCTGTGTACCTACAACCCCGTGCTTCAAGGGTTCCCAAAGAAATTAGATTCCGTTTAAGCAGAGAAATATGTAAAACTTTCCTCAGAGTGAACATGTTTAGACCTGACATCTTTAACTTAACTGTCCCCTCACCTACTACTTCACAAATCTCCCAAGTTCTTGTTCTTACACAATGCCATGTAGTAGACTTATAAGTAAAAAATAACTCCATGTCGGAGAAAATATGAGAAGAACTCCCTGAGGAAAGAAACCAACTAGAATCCATTTTTAAAGAATTTGAAACAAGAAGACACGAATAACCTGATTCAGAAGGGTAAACCACATTTGCAGTAGTATTGCCATCCTTGACACTTTTCAATTCTGCAATTTTCAATAGTCTTTCCTTATATGCTCGGGCTTCTTACAATATCGGAAACGGATCGAATCCTTTTGCATAACACTTTGTCTTCCACCTGAAGGACCTTTCACTGCTAGAAAACTTGGAGTAGACGATGATTTTTGGGTCTCCTTCCTAAGTTGATTTTCCTTTAATGCTTTGATTACACCATCCAATGTAATACTCTCCTTGGCAAATTTACGTTGTAGCATGGTAGTGATCAAATACTCGTACGAATCCGACAGTGAATATATCAAGTTGAAAGCTTTATCTTCCTCAATCACATCCACATTGATCGCTTTGAGTTTTGATAGAATCTTGTTGAACTCTGTGATGTGGTCTTGGAGATCGATACCTTCTTTTAATGAGAAACAGAATAACTTTCTCTTCCAATATATCTGATCTAATAACGACGAACCAGGGTAGTTAGCTATGAGTTTTTTCCACAAATTCGCAGTGCCAGTTTCTTCAACAAACTTGCACTTGACCTTGTCCTCCAATGATAGTCGTATTAGACTTACGGCTCTTTCACAAATATCATCCCAACCATCCTCCTTCATATCAGATGGCTTTTCCCTCTTCTTGACAGCTAACTGCAGACGTTCTTGAACTAAGGCATCCTACATGTCTACCTTCCAAAGACTAAAGTTGATCATTCTATCGAACTGCTTGATCTTCAAAATACTGTGACCTGTTATCTTAACCAAGGTCTCGGCAACCTAAAGGTCCTATACCACTTTGTTAGGATGGGGTGTCTACAAACACACCAGTGGCGCAGCGAAACTAAATAGAGCAATGAGGAAGTCGAAGTAGATGTGACGAATCAATTGAGCAAGCAAGCAAATAGATCCACCAATCCAACACAAACACAATGAGGATTTATCCATGTTAGCTTTCACTTAATCCGGACCAGAAATATAAGGAGATATAATATTCAACCAGAAAATATTATAAGGAGTTAATAATTTACTCAATACAAGGAATTAAACTCACTCACAAAGAACTATCTCTCTTTGCAATGGAGAATATATCAATAAAGTACGTGCCTCCCATATTGGAGGCTATAAAAATATATAGAAGAAGAATAGAGAGAACCCTAGGCTAATCCTGATTCTCAGTCATCCGATATCATGTAGAGGAAGTAACTGAATAGAAGATGTACGATCTGGCTTGGAGTTGAAGATTGGGTTGAAACGACCTAACAAACTGATGCCTAAAAAGAACACAGCACCGCGGACAGTCCACCGTCCATAAGACTAGTAGACCGACCTCTTCAGCCAAAACCATGTACAATTGCGGTCGGGTGTGCGGTCGGAGGTGCGGTCGACCGTCTCCCAAGATAGTTGACCGTCCCTTTTCATTGCTGCTGATGTTATCATTTTCTCTTCTACTCTATTCGACACTTCGACCTCCGTGGTTCATCGTACCTTCTTCTAATATGAACCACGAGTATACAAGACAAAATCATTCCTAACAATCTTCACCTTGGATTGCATACGAGTACTATCACATGATGTGATTACTCATCTTCAAACTCTACTAAACTCCACTTGCAGATCAAACTTCGAACAATAGTTTCTTCTACTTGTTGAAAAAATTTCTACCTAATCTCACCGATCAATATACCCCCTCAAGGGCACACCTCAGTAGGCATTATCACGGAGTTGCCAACCTCCGCACAAACTCCACCTACATCGAGGCACTCTCGACCTCTAGACGATATTCAAATGTCTTGGTTTTGAATTGATGATGCTAGTTGCGGCAAACTAGATGAGCTAGTGGGAATAACAAAAAAAGAAGCAAAAACATCTGTGCATGGGTGTGCGATCAGGGGTGCTGATGAACACAATATTATTCACTTTTTAGAGCAATAATCTTAATATAATTAGACATTTAAAAGCTCTATATGTGGTATTTAACTCCTATTTTCTCTTTTCCATGGGAAACAGCTTATAACAGAAAAAACGAAGCAGATTTAGGACTTCAAGGATAATACACAGCAAACTGCAGAGGATCAGTCGACTGGTTCCCCAACACAGGCGACTGGACAAGAGAAGCTGATTTTCCACAACTCTCGACACAGTCGACTCACTCCCAAAAGACAGTCGACTGGTCTGAACAATTATGAAATCTTCAGGAGTCTCGACTCAGTCGACTGGTTCGAAGATAAGTCGACTGGTCTGCGGCGGAGTAAACAGATAAGATATTCGAAGATTCACCCAAATCTAACTCCGAATCTATTTGAAACCAGATCTTATGCAACGAATCAAATCTAGAGACTGGGAATTGGCAAGAGCACGTGGTGAACAGATAAGGAAAGGAAGAAGAAAAGAGAAAGACATAAATCGCCAAATAAAAATAAAGAAGGATTTTTCCTGAAAAAGGGGAAACCCTAATTCTCAGCCGTGTTCTATAAATATCAGAAACGAAGCATTATTCAGGGCGATCTATCTCTTGGAAGCAACTAAATCACCAAGTTCCTGAACAAGCAACCAGTGCTTCATTCCATCATCATCGAAGAAGGGGAAGAGGAGAACCAGTACTCGAAGGCAGTCGACTGTGTGACAGCCAGTTGACTCTATTGCCGGAATCCATTAGTTTATTTCTTCTCTCTCTTTATTCTTTGATGTTGATCATGTATTTGAACTTGTTAAGCAATAAAAGTATTATTATGTGGAACTAATTTCATAGTTGGGTAGATCGAAGCCGTAGTTATGTAGTGCTATGTTCTTTTGAATCCTTCTATTTTACTTATTGATTGAATCTAATTGAATTGATATAGATTGATAACAGTCAAACTTGTTCAGGAGTTATAAGTGCAGTCGACTGAAGGTGAGAGCCAGTCGACTGCCATACAGAATATGATATTATCAAGTTTGTGAGTTAAAAATCTGAATCTGTTATATGAGCATATTGAGACGACCCGTATCTCGTGCTCGTAACTTGTAACAAGGGAATCTTTAGGATTCTTGGTTCAATCAACTTAAAGGATCTAGATCTGATACCAATTTCTAGAACTTTAAGTGTTTGTTCGTTTCCACTGTTCTTATGCTTTTGTTAAGTATAACTTAGTAGATACCATGCTAAAATACTTAGGGGAAGAAACGAATTAGAGTAGATACCATGCCTAATTCTTGGCTTAGGGAAACAATACTTTAAGGAGTAGATACCATGCCCTTGAAGTGAACAAACATGAGTAATTAGAAGTAAATTCAGAAGGCAACTTAGCATTACTAACTGTTGGTGGAGATCAACAACCCAACCATTCAAGAGATATTTGTGATTCAACACCTCTCATCTTAGTTTTAATCTTTTAGTTCTTTTAGAATATTACAACAACTCTTATTCATTTTTATTATTAGTTTTATTGATTAGTAAGTTAAAGTCTACAATCTCTGTGGGATCGACCCTTGCTATTGCTACGCTTTTCTAACGATTCGTGCACTTACGAGGTTTTATAATTTGTGTCTAGTTTTATCTATTTATTTAGGTATCTAGATTTAACACAACAGGTGCGGGTGTGGTCAACCGTATCCCGAGACAGTCGACCGTCCCTTTTTCGGGCTACTAATGTTGTTGTTTTCTCTTCTACTCTCTTCGACGCTTCGATCTCCGTACTTCATCGTACATTCTTCTAATCTGAACCACGAGTATACAAGACATAATCCTAACAACTTCTCCATCCACGAGGTTGCACCTAACATCGCTCGTCAATAATAGCCGGATTAAAAT
The DNA here is from genome assembly GCA_017893485.1 of Hemerocallis citrina. Taxonomy (NCBI): domain Eukaryota; kingdom Viridiplantae; phylum Streptophyta; class Magnoliopsida; order Asparagales; family Asphodelaceae; genus Hemerocallis; species Hemerocallis citrina. The sequence goes on from CM030363.1 coordinate 284,643,471, forward strand.
CAAGGCTTCTAAATAAATCTCCTCCCAATTCTCTTGCTTTGTGCTGATTGATCTCCCTTTATCTTCTTCTAGGGCAAGATCCAAGCCCTGTCGATCCAATGTTTCATGCATGTCTACTTCCAGAGATCAAAGTTGATCTTACCGTCAAACCGCTTGATCTTCGTGATATGATCTTTCATCTTCTCCAAGGAACTCGAACAAATCCATTAACATGATGCTCTGATATCAATTGTTAGAATTTCCTGCTGAGTTTTGCGATACAATCACTACAAACCACAAAGCAAAATAGTAGATCAAACCAAACAACCAAAGCACACAATTTTTTTTCGGTTGGGGTAAACCTTAATCCAAGGGAGAAATAGCCGAGATGATATTCAATTAAAGAATATATAAGAGTGTGGTGGTTGGTACTGGGTGATATGTATGAACTGGATGGAGTTTTTTTTTTTTGATTAAAAGATGACCGAAGTCATCGCTTCATTAATAAGTACTTAACGAAACAGAAATAGAAGATACATAAGGCCCGTAGGCTAATAATACCCAAAAGCGTCTAATTCGGGCAGCCCAACCCGAACATCAAACAAACTACATGAAAGTAATACAACATCTAATACATCGGACCCACATCTGGTACCCACTGCCAAAATAGAACATTCCCCTGCATGGTGGCTACTCAGTCCCCTCTTCTGGGCGAATCTTCTTCCTAGCTCTATTGAGACCTGTCCATTCATAATGACACATGTGAATTTTTTGCAGCAATGATGAAAAAGAATGACGGACACTATTAAAACAGAACTCGTTACGGTCTAGCCATAGGTTCCACAACACGGATGCCCCAACTATTTTCCACTCTAGCCTACTCTCTTTTGTACTCCTATTATTTCTAAGAACCCCCCAAACCTCTGCACTCGACCCCGGATAGTGTATCTCCCCGAACGATGTACCCACTTCCCCCCATACCCATCTAGCTCTATGACAATTGAATAAAATATGGTTCGTATCTTCATCTACGGACATACAAGTGGGACATAACCCGCTTTCCACGATACCCCGCTTTCTCAAATTAACCCTTGAAAGAATTGCATCGTTCTCCACCAACCAAAGGAAGACTTTAACTCTTGGAGGAGCGCTAATACCCCAAATCACCTCCGTCCTCTCGTTTCTAATACCGCCATCATTAAGCCTTCTGTATAGTGAAGAGACTGAGAATTTTTCGCTGGCCTCCAGCATCCACCATCTTTCGTCTTCCGATTGTTGGGTGTAATTCCCTTCTATCCGAATGAAATTATTGACCATTTGCAATTGATCGATCTCGACCTGTTCCAGTGAATCCTTTACCTCAAGTCTCAATTTGAAGTTCTTCCATACGTCTGAGACCAATGAATCAGTATTCAGAACTGCTTCTGCTGCTGCTGGAAAAAGGCTCATAAGTGAATTACATCCGCACCACTTGTCTTTCCAGAATCTTGTTTTCGTGCCATCTTTAACCTTGCAAAGAGTATTGTTGTGGTAAACCTCCCCCGTTCTGGATACCCCTTTCCAAAAGAAAGATTTTCGACTATGGATGCTCTTCCCCCCAAATCTGAATTTCCTCATTGTCCTGTAATTAGTAAGAGACTTACACCACCAATTGTTACGTTGTACAGCCATCTTCCACCACCACTTGCTGAGTAAAGCTCTGTTCATGTCTCTGAGGTTAATAATACCCAACCCTCCGAACTCCTTCCTTTTGCAAACTCTACCCCAGCTAACGAGATGTATCCCTCCCCCCCATCGTTTGTTCCTTTCCATAGAAATCTCCTTCTAAATCTGTCTATCCTGTGAATTACCCATGCCGGTAATTCGTAAATAGACATCAGATAAATGGGGATACTGTTGATAACTGCGTTAAGCAAAGTAATCCTTCCACCCAGCGTAAGGAATTGCCCTTTCCACCCTGCGAGCCTTTTCTCGATCCTATCGATAATTGTTTGCCAGTCTTCCTTAGCAAGCCTCCCTGGCCTGATGGGAATCCCAAGATACTTAAACGGGTACTCTCCCCCGTGGCAACCTAGCATCTGTTGGATCATTGAAATGGGGACGGAACATCGCTCGCTCAGTTGAATGACACAACTCTTGTTAAAATTAACCTTCATTCCAGACCATGCCTCAAAGCACTTCAATACTGATCCCATCGCTATGATATCCTCTTTAGATGCCTTTCCAAACAGCAATGTACCATTCGCATATTGCAGTATGGAGATAGGCTCGGAGAAGCCCCTGATATCAATCCCAAAATGTCCCCCGTCCTTTTTCCCGTTGGCAATCATCTCCAGCAATCCATCAGCAACTATAGCAAATAGCAATGAGGACAATGGATCCCCCAGACGAAGCCCTCTCTTGCATTTGATCTCTTTACTCTGTGCCCCATTAACGATCAGGAATGATTTACCACCCCTTATGCAACGAAATATCCATTTTCTCCACCTTTCCCCAAATCCTTTGAGAAGAAGAGCTTCGTCCACCGAGTTCCACTCAACAGAGTCGTAAGCCTTTTGGAAGTCCACTTTAAATAGGAAACCGTCCGTCTTGTCCCTGCTTGCTCTGAAGACAGTTTCATGAGCCGAGGCTACGCTATCCAAGATGTCCCTTCCTTTAATAAAGCCACTCTGTGACTGTCCTATAATATCGTGCAGTATTGGCCCCAATCTGTTGGCCAATACCTTGGTGATGATCTTAAAGGAACCGTTCAGAAGATTGATAGGCCTGAAGTCCCCTGCCTCCTTAACCTCAGCCTGCTTAGGGAACAACACAATGTTCGCGTAGTTCAGACGGTCAAGATCTATTTCCCCCTTGTAAAAATCTCCAACAATATGCATGAAGTCCCTTTTGATGATACTCCAATAGAGCTTGTAGAAGAAAATCGGATAGCCATCTGGGCCAGGGGCTTTATCCGATCCCAGGCTATTAATAGAGAGAACCTCTTCTTCTGAGAACGTGCTTTCGATATTATCAGATCCGTTAAGCCTAGAATCCAACCACATATCCTGATTTAGCGAACACCTATGCTCCTTTCTTTTACCCAAGAGGTCCTTGTATCTATCATGAAGATGCTTCTTAATTCTATCTTCATTCTCGCACCAGCCTCCCTCCACCATAAGCCCAGAAATGTGATTTTTGCGCCTCCGCCCATTAGCCATCTTATGGAAAAATTTAGTATTGGCGTCTCCTTCCTTCAACCACTGAAATCTTGCACGTTGCTTCCAATAATATTCCTCCATTCTCCCAATGTGAAGAATATTTTGTCTATTCCTCCGTAGCTCCTCTAATTCAGTCTCTATCAGATCTCTTTCCTCCTCTATGATTTCTAAATGCTCGATCCTCTCTCCTATCTCGTCTTTGAGTCTCTGATTCTCCCCAAATTCCATCCTAGCCCAGAGCTTCAGTTTTGACCGTAATCTCCTGGTCTTTTGAATCCAACATCCCACGGACGAATCTGTCGTGGTGGGAGCATTCCAGATTTCCTCAACAATCCTCTTTGCATCTTCATACAAAGTCCATGACTTCTCAAACCGAAACTGATGTGTATTCCTTCTTTCCCCTTCCCCGCAGTCCAGAGCTAACGGGATGTGATCAGAAGTGAATCTAATCATCGCTTTGACCTTGGCTAAAGGGAACGCGTCTTCCCACTCTGAGGAGATTAAGATTCTATCTAATTTCGCCAAGATAGGAACCGCTTGTAGGTTTGACCAAGTAAATTTCCTATTCGAAGGATTGATTTCCACCAACTCAAGATCGTCGATCATGGCATTGAATTTATCCCTATCCCCCCTCGGAGCTCCCCTTCCTAGGTGCTCGAATTGAAACCTTGTGATGTTGAAATCTCCACCCACAACCCATGGACCCTTACACAATCCTCTAATCTTCCTAATCTCATCCCAGAACTGATTTCTTTGAGCTGACTCATAGGGGCCGTAGACTGTAGTCACAGTCTGAATCCTACTGTCAGCACATCTTCTGATAATGATCGTAATAGAAAATTCTCCCGACAGTTCGTCTATAATCTCGAAAACCGTAGGATCTATTCCTATAGCTATCCCCCCTGAAAACCCTCGCGACGGCTTAAATCTCCACTCGAAAGATCCTATACCCTTAATGCCTTGAAAATCTACTATATTAGGAGATTCAATCCTAGTTTCTTGAAACGCACAAATGGAAGGTCTGTGTCTAACTGGATGGAGTTATTGACAACATTTCTACCAATTTTTGAATTGGTTGTTGTAAATCCACTGTAATTTCCGGTGATACTTTTGTTTTGGGCATTTCCATAGTCTTGATTGGATTGTTGTGATTGAAGAGTTTGTACAATTGCTATATGTTGTTGTTACTTGTGAATGGAAAATACATTTCGTACCATTTGTGGTACCTAATTGTGGGCTCTATGATTGCACTCTTATATAAAAAGCAGGTCCGGCCCTACCCTTGAGACCGGTGAGGCGGCCGCCTCAGGCACCTGAATTTTTTACAATGTTAGGGGCCCCCAAATTTGTGTACCTCTTGTAAATATAGGAAATATAGGCACGTTATTTTATATTGTTATTAGAGGCTTTCAAAAATAATTATTTGGACATTTATAAGTTTTCGCCTGGGAAACTCAGGGCCGGCCCTGAAAAGTAGTAGTATATTGCTTAACGCGACTCTAAATTGATTCGATTTATATGGTAAATAATATAAATTTTCCTTTTCTACCGCCTTTATTATTTTATAGCAAGAACTAATTGGTTCATTTTAGTGATCAAAGTCATCAAACTTTCTAGATCTATTATTTTATAGCAAGAACTAATTGGTTCATTTTAGTGATCAAAGTCATCAAACTTTCTAGATCTAAACTAGACAACACGCTGAGGTGCTAAATTTCAAATCAAGCTTGTGGTCCTCTCATGCCTGCATGACTGTCATTTTTTAACCACGTTCGCCAAATGGGGACAATTCAAAGTGATGATATCAACTCACAACTAAATTTAACATTATATAAGATATCAACCCTCATAAAAAAACCCAGTTGTATGGTTCAACCCGCATCTAGTTCACTCATTAGAAAACAACCAAACTACTCGTCACCTGTATCATCACTTCTTTCCTTGTACTAGGATGAAGATGGTAAAACTTATCTATCTTCCTCTTCTGCTTGTTGTAGTATTATCGACATCGGTCTCATCTTCTTCTGCTTGTAACTTCCCTGCCATCTTCAACTTGGGTGACTCAAACTCCGATACCGGTGGGCTCTCTGCGACGTTTGGGCCTGTCCGGTGGCCTTATGGCGAGACATTCTTCCGTATTCCGGCAGGGAGATACTCTGACGGTCGTCTCATTGTCGACTTCATTGGTAGCTAGCTAGCTATTTATATATATACGTTTCTTATTTTCTTGAGAGAATAACCGAAACAGAGAAAATAGTATCTTAACTAACTGCTTTTTTTTTTTTTTGTGACAGCGAAGAGCTTCGGGTTGCCTTATCTCAGTGCCTATCTTGACTCGATAGGGGCTAATTTTAGACATGGGGCCAACTTTGCGACTGCAGGATCGACTATTATAGATCAAAATGTGACGTTGTCGCAGGGCGGGTATAGTCCCTTCTCTTTAGGGGTGCAGATTAAGCAGTTCACGCAGTTCAAGTCTAGGTCGCAAGCTGCCTACAACCGAGGCAAGTATACTTTACTGAAATAGATCTAACGTACAACTCTTACATAATTGAACTCCTCTTGGTTTCGTTATTTTCTCGTTAATGAAACACGGTGGTGGTGTGTCTGTCAATATAAAGTGTACACTTCTGTCTAGTTGGAGTTTGGCTGTTGCTGTTTAGAATCCAGAACTGTGTTCGGACTCTTAACATAGTTTTGGGTTCATATTAGATTCCAAAGCATTTTTCCGGAGGAAGCAATTTAACCTTTTTTTTTTTTTTTTTCCCCTCTCTCTCTGTAATGGTGGAAATAAATGCCCCCGCGTTCTATTAATAAGTTATTAAACAAAATATACAATCAAAATATAGTGTATGATATTTATGTAGTCCAACTGGCTGGATCATGCTACTCATTCTCCTCTAAAAAAGATAACCCACCCCTATTCCCAACTGTCAATGTCGCACCTGCATACATTGATTCCCCTCCAAGATCCCCAGACTGACTTGATAGAATTCAGCAGTGGCGCGGGTATACAGAATCTATGCATCAAGTCCTCCCAGAACAGTATAACATACCAGCAATTCATGAACTAGTGGTCCACCATTTCCACGTCGTGGTCGCACATGACGCAATCCCTTGGGCCTTGCCCATTGTGCCTCGCCAAGTTATCCCTAGTGCGGAATTCCAAACGGCCTCCCAGTAGAAGGCACAAACCTTCAACGAGACCATTTCCTTCCAGATTGGGTCGTGCACCCGCATGTCCCCATTATTGATATATATATATATTTTTTTCGTTAAACGGTGGGTAAAACCCCCGCATTTCATTAACGAGAATTTAACATAACATACAACCAAAAATAAGGCTTATGAAGTTCAGATCCCAACATACTGGCTTCTGGAACTCATACACCCTAACCATAACCAACAAACAAAAAATACAATATTGATTAATTCATATGCTGGTTTCACGAAATTTCCTCCTTATCCTACCTCCCAAACGATCGTGTCCTTCTGTAGGCTTCCAATCTTGCAAGAACTGGATGAGTTTCCTTTTCTGGTCCCAAGCCTCCCTGCTTAAATGTCCTGTCATTCTTGGTCGCCAAGCGTCGTTCCTCCACTGTCTTTTGCTAACTCGATATTCCCTCCCATTGAATTACCAAATAACTCCTTGTAAGTTTCATCAATATGCTCAGATATTTGTCGTTTGTCTGGACTACCACCCCCGCAATTTCCAGGGTATGTATGTAACTGTTTCTTCATCGCATGTTAGCTACTTTGTGAAAGTACTTTGTGTTTGAGTCCCCCTCTTGTTGCCAATTCATTCTGGAGCGTTGTCGCCACATGACCTCCTCCTTACTATAAGTGTCCATGATTTCTTGTCTACACTCAGCCAGATGACGGAATTGATTTTCATCCAAGCCATCCGCTTTCTCCTCTTCCTCTAGTTCTTCTATGTCCTTCAGGATGACCTCCTTTCTTTGCAACACATTTCCGAAAGTAGCATTGTTCCATCTTTTCAGCCTTTTCCTTAGCCATAAGAGTTTCTTCATAAGTCTTGCTGCTGGGTTCGTGTGATTGACCTCCTCTTCCCAGCTTACCCTGACCAGATCCTGACATTCCCCATTGAGGTGTGATTTTACATTTCTTTTGATAGTATTCAAAAACAGTTTTCTGAAGTATGAAACAAAAACTGGTTTGAAATACACAGGGGGAGTTTACAGGGAGTTAATGCCAAAGAAGGATTTTTTCTCACGGGCTCTGTATACTATCGATATTGGACAGAACGATCTGACTGCAGGCTTTGAAAGCAACAAGACTGTGAACGAGTTCATCCCAAATGCACTGATGGAGTTGTCAACTGTAATTAAGGTAACAAATAATATCAAACTTTCACTTCAGTTCTAAAAAACAAAAGTATGGACCAACCTGTGATATGGAATGCCTTCATTGTTTTTGTACAAGCAGTATTATTGAAAATGAAGATTTAGTATGTAATTGATCATGCAATTTCGTATTTTGCAGAGTATCTACGAAAATGGAGGAAGGTATTTCTGGATACACAACACAGGACCCCTTGGATGCCTCCCCTACACTTTTCTTCGAGTCAAGCACATGCCTGATGAAATAGACTCGGTTGGGTGCGCAATAAGTTTCAACAAATTGGCACAGGAATATAACATGATGCTGAATGAAACAGTGGTCAAGCTTAGAGAGCAACTCCCTCAAGCCAGCTTCACTTATGTTGATGTCTACTCTGCTAAGTACTTGCTCATAAGCCAAGCCCACAAGTACGGTAAGATCGTTATCTTAATATTTCAGAAAAAAACTTCTACCATCCTTATATACTTTAAACCCTTCTTCGATCGTATAGAAAAGAATTCCCTACTTATGTGATACCATTTGAGTAAATGTTTCAACTAATTTTTTTTAAAAAAAAAAAGCATGTTTTGATCAAAAGTAGTTTCCTGTAATGGAAAATTGATTGTTTGTAGTGAAGAAAAAGAAAATACTTATCAGGTTCTGTACTTTCTTCTAACAAATTCAACTCGACCATTGTGTTTTATTTTTGGTAGTGAAAGCAATCCTGATAAAAATAGTTTGTTTCGATACAAACAGAACATATTGATGAAAATTATACATTTTCTTGTAAGTAGTACACTCTTCATTGCTATAAATTTTATCTCAATTTTTTTTTATTTTTTTAAATATTTTTTTTATATAATGAGTTGGGGGGCTTATTATATCTGAAAATTTAAGCCTTGTCATGCCTTGCTAACTCTCCTTTCATTTCGCAAACATTTCCTTGAAGGTTTAAGTTTGGTACAAAAATACTCATTGTATAATTGATGGATACAGGGTTTGAGCATCCACTTGCAGCCTGTTGCGGGTATGGTGGTGGTGAGTTCAACTTCAATTTCAATGTGAGGTGCGCAGATACTGCAACTGTCAATGGCACTCAGGTTCTGCAAGGAAAATCTTGCAAGAATCCCGATAAGCGGATCATATGGGATGGGATTCACTACACCGAATCCGCAAACAAATGGGTCTTTGATCGGATATCGGGTGGGGAATTCTCTCACCCTCCGAACCCACTTCATATGGCATGCCACAGGGATTAATATATTATCAGTTTTTCTTAGCAGAGTTAAGACTAGAACAGTACGAGTCTTGGTTATGAATAGAATAAACCACAGAGAAAAATCAAATGTGAGAATAATTAAAATGAGAGGAGAAGAAGAAAAAAGAGATATATGGAGAGGAGGAATATGTATGTAGCTTTCATGGAAGTTGAACTTGTGTTTTCAAAGGTTGAATAATACTTGGTGCTTTGTTTCTTTTAATTTTCATCCTTTTGCTTCACTCAGAAACGTGCGTTAATATTTCCTGCTGAGTTTGGTGACAAAATCAGTACAAACCATGAAGCAAAATAGTAGATCAAACCAAACACACTAAAGCACACAATTTTGTCCCGGTTGGGACGAACTCTGATCCGGAGGAGAAATAACTGAGATGATATTCAACTAGAGAAAACAAGAGTTAAAACTGAAGTTCACAAAAAGTGGCAGTCAACCGTGTTTGAACGCATCCAAACCAGAGAGTTCTGGTGGTTGACTACCCAAGTGGTAATCTACTGCCAATTTTCTCTACCTGCTGACTGTTGACTGCTGCTGCTGACCTCTACTCCATCGACGCTTCAAAACTTTCATCGCTTCACCCGCTTCCCATCACATCGGCTATAGTTTGCAAGACATAAACCAAACAATCGCAACCTTGGATTGCACAATCATGCTTCCACACCTGTGTGATTAAACTATTCTAGACTCTTTCTGTTTCCTTTTGCAAACAACCCAGTTCATTTGCTTGTTGAATCTACCTCCATATGGTTTTCTCCAATTGGTATGCCCCACAAAGGTACACCCCAGTAGGCGTTAATACGAAGACGCCACCCTCCGCATGACTCCACCTACCCTGAGGTACTCTCTACATCTCGACGATATTCGAACATCGCAGTCTCGCTTCAGTGATTCTATTGACGGCGAACTAGATAATGCTTTAGAACAATGGGCTTCTAAACACTCAGCCAAGTTTTTCTGTTCCCCTAAAACTGGAAGAGGTTGTGTTGTTTCTGCCTAATGTCCCTCTTACCCCTCATCAACTTATGAGAACATTTCCAAACTGATAGAACTCCACCTTGAGCTGTGTATCAGTAGCCCCATGCTTCTAGAGTTCTCTCCGGATATCAGGCTCTGTTTCAACAAAGAAATACGCATGACCATCTCTAGTGTGTAACCTTTTCCGTCTGACATCTCTGACTCAACTGTTCTCTCATACATTACTTCACAAGTATTACCTACCCTAATTCTCACACAACAACCTGATATAGACTTGTAAGTAGAAATCATCTTCCTGTCAGAACAAATATGACAAGAACTACTCGAATCAAGCAACCATCCCAAATCTACACCAAAAGAACTTACAACAAGAAGACATTCTAAGTTATCACCTGATTCATTAGCACTGACTACGTTGGCACACATCTGATTCAACCACTTGCAACAGTCTCTCTTGTAATGCCCGATATCTTGGTAATGGTGGCAACAGATACCACCTTACGTGCATTTTTCCTTCCAATTGAAGTATCATCCACCATCAGAAAACATGTAAAGTATACGTCAATTTCTGACTCTCGTTCTTAAGTGCATCCTCCTCCAAGCCCTCGATCACACTGCTACCGAAAACTTCTACTTGGCAGATTTTTTCCTCTGGCATGGTGGTTGTCAAGTTGAAAATTTGGAACTGAATATATCAAGCTGGAAGCTTATAGATCATCTGCATTAATCGCCATCGGTTCAGATAAGTCTGTATTGAACTCCATTGTATGATCTAAAAGAGTGGTACTTCCTTTCGTTGAAAAACCCGACAACTTTCTCTTTTGGGTACATACGACCCTGTAACGGTGGTTTCAAGTAGTAAGTTCAGAATCTTGCCCAAAGACTCGCCGTGCTTCTGCTGGGTTGGTGTCTACAAACACACCATTGGCACAGCAGAACTAAATATAGTAATGAGGAAGTCGAAGTAGATGATACCAATCAATTGAGCAAGCAAGCAAATAGATCAACCATTTCAACACAAACACGAGAATTTATCCCAGTTAGCTTTCGCTTAATCTGGACGGAAAATATAGGGAGATATAATATTCAACTAGAAGAGATTAAAAGGAGTTAATGATTCACTCAATACAAGAAAATAAACTCACTCACCAAGAATTATCTCTCTCTCTTAAGCCTCTCTTAGCAATGGAGAAAATATCAGTGAACTATTTGCCTCTTATATTGGAGGCTATAACAATATATAGAAGAAGAATAGAGAGAAGCTTAGGTTAATCTTGATTCTTAGTCGTCCGATATAAATTGTAGAAGAAGTAACTGAATAGGAACAATATGATCTGACTTGGAGCTGAAGATTTGGCTGAAACGACCTAACAAATTGAGGCCTAAAAAGAACACAACGCCGCAGACGGTCCACCGTCCATAAGACTGGTCGACCGACCTCTTCTCGCCAAAACTATGTACAATTGCGGTCGGGTGTGCGTTCAGAGGTACGGTCGACCGCCTCCCAGGATAGTTGACCGTCCCTTTTCATGGCTGCCGATGTTATCGTTTTCTCTTCTACTCTATTCGACGCTTCGACCTCGGTGGTTCATCGTACCTTCTTCTAATATGAACCACAAGTATACAAGACATAATCCTAACAATCTTCACCTTGGATTGCATTCGAGTGCTATCACATGATGTTATTACTCATCTCCAAACTCTACTAATCTCCACTTGCAAATCAAACTTCGAACAATAATTTCTTCTACTTGTTGAAAAAAAAAATCTACCTAATCTCACCGATCAATATACCCCCTCAAGGGCACACCTCAGTAGACATTATCACGGAGTTGTCAACCTCCGCACGAACTCCACCTACATCGAGGCACTCTCCACCTCTCGACGATATTCAAATGTCTTGGTCTCGAATTGATGATACTAGTTGCGGAAAACTAGATGAGATTGTGGGAATAACGGAAAAAGAAGAAAAAAACTTGCGCATGAATTCCGGATCCCTAAAAGCTTGTAGAGATTGTTCTGGCTTGGTCCAACAACTCTCATATCTCTAATCACCTTTCGACGACCCTGAAAAATAAATAGAACTCCACCTCGAGCTGTGTACCTGCAACCCTGTGCTTCAAGGGTTCCCAAAGAAATTAGATTCCGTTTAAGCAGAGAAATATGTAAAACTTCCCTTAGAGTGAACATGTTTAGACCTGACATCTTTAACTTAACTGTCCCCTCACCTACTACTTCACAAATCTCCCAAGTTCTCGTTCTCACACAATGCCATGTAGTAGACTTATAAGTAAAAAATAACTTCCTCTCAGAGAAAATATGAGAAGAACTCCCTGAGGAAAGAAACCAACTAGAATCCACTTTTAAAGAATTTGAAACAAGAAGACACGAATAACCTGATTCAGAAGGGTAAACCACATTTGCAGTAGTATTGCCATCCTTGACACTTTTCAATTCTGCAATTTTCAATAGTCTTTCCTTATATGCCCTGGCTTCTTACAATATCGGAAACGGATCGAATCCTTTTGCATAACACTTTGTCTTCCACCTGAAGGACCTTTCACTGCTAGAAAACATGGAGTAGACGATGATTTTTGGGTCTCCTTCCTAAGTTGATTTTCCTTTAATTCTTTGATTACACCATCCAATGTAATACTCTCCTTGGCAAATTTACGTTGTAGCATGGTAGTGATCAAATGCTCGTACGAATCCGACAGTGAATATATCAAGTTGAAAGCTTTATCTTCCTCACTCACATCCACATTGATCGCTTTGAGTTCTGATAGAATCTTGTTGAACTCTGTGATGTGGTCTTGGAGATCGATACCTTCTTTCAATGAGAAACAGAATAACTTTCTCTTCCAATATATCCGATCTAATAACGACGAACCAGAGTAGTTAGCTATGAGTTTTTCCCACAAATTCGCAGCGTCAATTTCTTCAACAAACTTGCACTTGACCTTGTCCACCAATGATAGTCGGATTAGACTTACGGCTCTTTCACAAATATCATCCCAACCATCCTCCTTCATATCAGATGGCTTTTTCCTCTTCTTGACGACTAACTACAGACGTTCTTGAACTAAGACATCCTACATGTCTACCTTCTAAAGACTAAAGTTGATCATTCCATCGAACTGCTTGATCTTCAAAATACTGTGACCTATTATCTTAACCAATGTCTCGGCAACCTGAAGCTCCTATACCACTTTGTTAGGATGGGGTGTCTACAAACACACCAGTGGCGCAGCGAAACTAAATAGAGCAATGAGGAAGTCGAAGTAGATGAGACGAATCAATTGAGCAAGCAAGCAAATAGATCCACCAATCCAACACAAACACAATGAGGATTTATCCCTGTTAGCTTTCTCTTAATCCGGACCAGAAATATAAGGAGATATAATATTCAACCAGAAAATATTATAAGGAGTTAATAATTTACTCAATACAAGGAATTAAACTCACCCACAAAGAACTATCTCTCTCTCAAATCTCTCTTTGCAATGGAGAATATATCAATAAAGTACCTGCCTCCCATATTGGAGGCTATAAAAATATATAGAAGAAGAATAGAGAGAACCCTAGGCTAACCTAATTCTCAATCATCCGATATCATGTAGAGGAAGTAACTGAATAGGAGATGTACGATCTGGCTTGGAGTTGAAGATTGGGTTGAAACGACCTAACAAACTGATGCCTAAAAAGAACACAGCACCGCGGACAGTCCACCGTCCATAAGACTAGTAGACCGACCTCTTCAGCCAAAACCATGTACAATTGCGGTCGGGTGTGCGGTCGGAGGTGCGGTCGACCGTCTCCCAAGATAGTTGACCGTCCCTTTTCATGGCTGCGGATGTTATCGTTTTCTCTTCTACTCTATTCGACACTTCGACCTCCATGGTTCATCGTACCTTCTTCTAATATGAACCACGAGTATACAAGACATAATCATTCCTAACAATCTTCAACTTGGATTGCATACGAGTGCTATCACATGATGTGATTACTCATCTTCCAACTCTACTAAACTCCACTTGCAAATCAAACTTCGAACAATAGTTTCTTCTACTTGTTGAAAAAAATTTCTACTTAATCTCACCGATCAATATACCCCCTCAAGGGCACACCTCAGTAGGCATTATCACGGAGTTGCCAACCTCCGCACGAACTCCACCTACATCGAGGCACTCTCGACCTCTAGACGATATTCAAATGTCTTGGTTTTGAATTGATGATGCTAGTTGCGGCAAACTAGATGAGCTAGTGGGAATAACGGAAAAAGAAGCAAAAACATCTGCGCATGGGTGTGCGATCAGGGGTGCGGGTGTGGTCAACCGTATCCCGAGACAGTCGACCGTCCCTTTTTCGGGCTACTAATGTTGTTGTTTTCTCTTCTACTCTCTTCGACGCTTCGATCTCCGTGCTTCATCGTACATTCTTCTAATCTGAACCACGAGTATACAAGACTTAATCCTAACAACTTCTCCATCCACGAGGTTGCACCTAACATCGCTCGTCAATAATAGCCGGATTAAAATCAAGGCTTCTAAATAAATCTCCTCCCAATTCTCTTGCTTTGTGCTGATTGATCTCCCTTTATCTTCTTCTAGGGCTAGATCCAAGCCCTGTCGATCCAATGTTTCATGCTTGTCTACTTCCAGAGATCAAAGTTGATCTTACCGTCAAACCGCTTGATCTTCGTGATATGATCTTTCATCTTCTCCAAGGAACTCGAAAAAATCCATTAACATGATGCTCTGATATCAATTGTTAGAATTTCCTGCTGAGTTTTGCGATACAATCACTACAAACTACAAAGCAAAATAGTAGATCAAACCAAACAACCAAAGCACACAATTTTTTTTCGGTTGGGGCAAACCTTAATCTGGGGGAGAAATAGCCGAGATGATATTCAATTAGAGAATATATAAGAGTTACAACCACTCTCCCGAAGAACCTGTGTCTATCTCTCAAGCCTCACAAAAAGATACTTGTTGTTAACAATAGGAAACCTTTCAAACTCTATTCAACTAAGTACTCTTACTCATACCTATCAAAGGAGGACAATACAATAATATATAGAGATCTAGAGAAATTCTAGTTTAATATCTTGATATACTAATCATCCGATGTATCCTGAAGAGGAAGTCATACAATAGGATCCATACGATCTAACATGAAGGAGAAGTTGGGCCCAAAAATAGATCACCCAGAACCGACCTAAATACTGCCTAGCAGTCGATTGTGTTTGAACGCATCCAAACCAGAAAGCTCTAGCCGTTGACTGCCAGGTGGCAATCGACTGCCAATTGCCTCTACTTGCTGACTGTTGCTGCTAACCTTTACTCCATCGACGCTTCGAACCTTCCTTCGCTTCACTCGCTTCTCTTTACATCGAACATAGTATGCAAAACATAAACCCAACAGTTCAAACTTTTCAGTGTTTCTAGTGATTGGATCTTAAGGCCTCTTACAAAACATAAGATCAATAGTCACATCTACAACAATGAGAAATTGTGCAAAGAGTATCACGTATGAGATCCACACGAGACTTGTGTGTCAGTCATCTTTGCAAACCGTTAGCTAATATCTTCTCCTCGCCCTTCTATTTATCTAATACATTCCGAAAAGTATGGATTCATTGGTCACATCAACTCGGAAAAAGTTACAATTTGGTCATTAGCAATATTTTTCCTCAGGGGTTCTACTTTGACCTTGGGTTGTTAAAGTGAGGGGTGCCTTTGGTTCTTTCATGTCAGAGGGCTCGCAGGGGTCAGGTGCGACGTCTACCCTTATTGCGAGGTTGCGGTGAGAGTTATCGAGGGTGAAGCAAGGGGATGAGAACGAGGACTCAATCTTGACATGGAGTTGTCAGATTGGTGGAGTGCATGTGGGTCTCTAATATGGTTCTTATGTTTGTCGTATGGGTCACTGCTGGGGGCGACGAGAGAGAGCGTACGATAGTTGGAGAGGATAAACGGCGTATAAGCGAGGGACTAAGTGAGAGAGTGAGCCCAAATTGGCACGAGAAAGTTGTTCTGGCGGGGTGGCCGATCAGTAGGACTAGATTTTATTGTATTTTTGTTTGTTGGTTGGGGTGTATGAATTCCAGAATCCAGCCTGTTGGGATCTGAACTTCATAAGTCTTATTTTTTGTTGTTTGTTTTGTTAAATTTTTTAATGAAATACGGGGGGCAATTGCCAACCTTTTGCGATAAAAAAAAACACACACAATATTTTCCCTCTGCTTTTCAAAGTATCCTTTTCAGTTTCCAGTTTCCAGTTTCCTCCCATTTTCCCATTTTCAAGAGAGAGGATAAGAAATCATAATTCAGTCTGAGTTGACACATTTCAAATCATGCTTGTAGCCTTCATGTCAAAATATTTGACCAATCACATAATGTAGACAATCCAATGTTATATATAATTCACCACTAAACCCCAATTTGCATTAATTACTCAGAAAATTCCTGTAATACCCAGCTGTGTGTTTTGGTCTTATTATGGAGAAAGCACCACACTAGTCCATTGTCCACTTGCAACTAAATCTCATTTCACTCTTCTTTCACTCTTCTGTTCACATAGTTCTACATAATGATGATAAAACAATTTCCTCTTCTTCTTCCACTTGTACTTCTAGCACTACTATCGATATCTGTTTCTTCTTCTCCTTGTAAGTTTCCTGCTATCTTCAACTTCGGTGACTCTAATTCTGATACTGGTGGGCTCTCAGCGGCTTTCGAGCCTGTGCAGTGGCCTTATGGCGAGACATTTTTCCGTACTCCTTCTGGCAGATACTCTGATGGTCGTCTCATTGTCGATTTCATTGGTATATATCTATATAAATATTTTATTAATGAGAGAATAATGAAACCGAGTATAGTAGTAGAAAACTAACTAGTACTTGTGTTTGAATCAGCGGAGAGCTTCGGATTGCCTCATCTTAGTGCGTATCTTGACTCCTTAGGCTCTAATTTTAGCCACGGGGCCAACTTTGCGACATCAGCGTCCACTATAGTTGATCAGAATGAGACATTGATGCAAGGTGGATACAGTCCTTTCTCTTTAGGGGTGCAGATCCAACAGTTCATGCAGTTCAAGTCCAGGTCGCAAATTGTTTATAATCGAGGCAAGTGCACATTTCATTCATAAAGTTAGTATACTACAATGTTTAGTTACTCTCTAGTTTGTTTTATTTTAGACTCCAAAAGCATTCTGATGTCTTATGTGTGAAACAGATGGTAAAAGTTGTTAGAGATGCTTTTCTGAAACAAAATTTTCTTCATAGTTGATAGTATTAGTTTTCAATTCCTAATGTTTTTTGTTTGGACAAAAAGGGATGGTTACAAAATAATATTTATTCTCTAATAATATATAGGGGGTGTCTACAAGGAGTTGATGCCAAAGGAGGAATACTTCTCAAAAGCTCTGTATACTATCGATATCGGACAGAATGACCTGACTGCAGGCTATTTCAGCAACAAGACTGCGGACGAGTTCATCCCAAATGCAGTGAGTTGGTTATCAACAGTAATTAAGGTCAGAACTGTTCGATTCAGATTAGAATTGTGAACTTTAGTATTTGTATATAAAACGCGAGGGTTTGTGTTCGGTTTGTTTCTATTGATTGTACAAATAAAATTTCAGGCTATATATGAAAAGGGAGGAAGGTATTTCTGGATACACAACACAGGACCCCTTGGATGCCTCCCCTACACTTTTCTTCGAGTCAAGCTCATGCCTGATGAAATAGACTCAGTAAGGTGCGCAATAAGTTACAACAAATTGGCACAGGAATATAACATGATGCTGAATGAAACAGTGGTCAAGCTTAGAGAGCAACTCCCTCAAGCCAGCTTCACTTATGTTGATGTCTACTCTGCTAAGTACTTGCTCATAAGCCAAGCCCACAAGTACGGTAAGATCGTTATCTTAATATTTCAGAAAAAAACTTCTACCATCCTTATATACTTTAAACCCTTCTTCGATCATATAGAAAAGAATTCCCTACTTATGTGATACCATTTGAGTAAATGTTTCAACTAATTTTTTTATAAAAAAAGCATGTTTTGATCAAAAGTAGTTTCCTGTAATAGAAAATTGAATGCTTGTAGTGAAGAAAAAAAAAATACTTATTAGGTTCTGTACTTTCTTCTAACAAATTCAACTCGACCATTGTGTTTTATTTTTCGTAGTGAAAGCAATCCTGATAAAAAATAGTTTGTTTCGATACAAACAGAACATATTGATGAAAATTGTACATTTTCTTGTAAGTAGTACACTCTACATTGCTATAAATTTTATCTCAATTTTTATTTATTTTTTTAAATATTTTTTTTATATAATGAGTTGGGGGGCTTAAATTATATCTGAAAATTTAAGCCTTGTCATGCCTTGCTAACTCTCCTTTCATTTCGCAAACATTTACATGAAGGTATAAATTATATTTCGCAAACATTTCCTTGCTGCAAAAATACTCATTGTATAATTGATGGATACAGGGTTTGAACATCCACTTGCAGCCTGTTGCGGGTATGGTGGTGGTGAGTTCAACTTCAATTTCAATGTGAGGTGCGCAGATACTGCAACTGTCAATGGCACTCAGGTTCTGCAAGGAAAATCTTGCAAGAATCCCGATAAGCGGATCATATGGGATGGGGTTCACTACACCGAATCCGCAAACAAATGGGTCTTTGATCGGATATCGGGTGGGGAATTCTCCCACCCTCCGAACCCACTTCATATGGCATGCCACAGGGATTAATATATTATCAATTTTTCTTAGCAGAGTTAAGACTAGAACAGTAAGAGTCTTGGTTATGAATAGAATAAACCATTGAGAAAAATCAAATGTGAGAATAATTAAAATGAGAGGAAAAGAAGAAAAAAGAGATATATGGAGAGGAATATGTATGTAGCTTTCATGGAAGTTGAACTTGTGTTTTCAAAGGTTGAATAATACTTGGTGCTTTGTTTCTTTTAATTTTCATTCTTTTGCTTCCCTCAAAAACGCGCGTTAGTATTTCTTGCTGAGTTTGGTGGCAAAATCAGTGCAAACCATGAAGCAAAATAGTAGATCAAACTAAACACACTAAAGCACACAATTTTGTCCCGGTTGGGGCAAACCCTGATCCGGGGGAGAAATA
Source organism: Hemerocallis citrina (assembly GCA_017893485.1). NCBI lineage: Eukaryota > Viridiplantae > Streptophyta > Magnoliopsida > Asparagales > Asphodelaceae > Hemerocallis > Hemerocallis citrina. The sequence continues at coordinate 284,662,389 of CM030363.1, forward strand.
ACTGAGATGATATTCAATGAGAGAAAACAAGAGTTACAACCACTCTCACCAAGAACCTATCTATCTTACAAGCCTCACTAGAAGATACTTATTATTTACAATAGAAAAACCTCTCAAACTCTCTTTAATGAAGTACTTTCACTCTTATCACTCAAAGGAGGCCAATACATATATAGAGATCTAAAAAAATCCTAGTTTGATATCTTGATACAATAGCCATCCTATGTATCCTGAAGAGAAAGTCATACGATAGGAGTCGTATTATCTAACTTGGAGGAGAAGTTGGGCCAAAAACAGATCACCCAGACCCGAACCAAATACTACATGCCGCCATTGTCGGTCGACTGCCCAAAGTGGCAGTCAACCGTGTTTGAACGCATCCAAACCAGAGAGTTTTGGTCGTTGACTACCCAAGTGGCAATCTACTGCTAATTTTCTCTACCTGCTGACTGTTGAATGCTGCTACTGACCTATACTCCATCGACGCTTCAAAACTTTCATCGCTTCACCCGCTTCCCATCACATCGGCTATAGTATGCAAGACATAACCCCCACAATCTCAAACTTGGATTGCACAATCATGCTTCCACACCTGTGTGATTAAACTATTCTAGACTCTTTCTGTTTCCTTTTGCAAACAACCCAGTTCATTTGCTTGTTGAATCTACCTCCATATGGTTTTCTCCAATTGGTATGCCCCTCAAAGGCACACCCCAGTAGGCGTTAATACGAAGGCGCCACCCTCTACCTTCAGGTACTCTCTACATCTCGACGATATTCGAACATCGCCGTCTCGCTTCAGTGATTCTATTGACGGCGAATTAGATAATGCTTTAGAACAATGGACTTCCAAACACTCAGCCAAGTTTTCTTGTTCCCCTAAAACTGATAGAGGTTGTGCTGTTTCTGCCTAATGTCCCTCTTACCCTTCATCAATTTATGAGAACTTTCTCAAACTAATAGAACTCCACCATGAGCTGTGTATCAGCAGCCCCATGCTTCTAGAGTTCTCTCAGAATATCAGGCTCTGTTTCAACAAAGAAATACGCATGACCTTCTCTAGTGTGTACCCTTTTCCGTTTAACATCTCTGACTCAACTATTCTCTCATACATTACTTCACAAGTATTACCAACCCTAATTCTCACACAACAACCTGATATAGACTTGTAAGTAGAAATCATCTCCCTGTCAAAACAAATATGAGAAGAACTACTCGAATCAAGAAACCATCCCAAATCTACACCAAAAGAACTTACAACAAGAAGACATTCTAAGTTATCACCTGATTCATTGGCACTGACTACGTTGGCACACATCTGATTTAACCACTTGCAACGGTCTCTCTTGTAATGCCCAATATCTTGGTAATGGTGGCAACAGACACCACCTTACGTGCATTTTTCCTTCCAATTGAAGTATCATCCACCATCAGAAAACTTGTAAAGTATACGTCAATTTCTGACTCTCCTTCTTAAGTGCATCCTCCTCCAAGCCGTTGATCACACTGCTACCGAAAACTTCTACTTGGCAGATTTTTTCCTCTAGCATGGTGGTTGTCAAGTGGTAAATTTGGAAGTGAATATATCAAGTTGGAAGGTTTTAGATCATTTGCATTAATTGCCATCGGTTCAGATAACTCTATATTGAACTCCATTGTATGATCTAAAAGAGTGGTACTTCCTTTCGTTGAAAAACCCGACAACTTTCTCTTCTGGGTACATACGACCCTGTAATGGCGAGTTCGAGTAGTAAGTTCAGAATCTTGCCCAAAGACTCGTCGTGCTTATACTGGGATGGTGTCTACAAACACACCATTGGCACAGCAGAACTAAATAGAGCAATGAGGAAGTCGAAGTAGATGATACGAATCAATTGAGCAAGCAAGCAAATAAATCAACCATTCCAACACAAACACGTGAATTTATCCCGGTTAGCTTTCGCTTAATCTGGACGGGAAATATAGGGAGATATAATATTCAACTAGAAGAGATTAAAAGGAGTTAATGATTCACTCAATACACGGAATTAAACTCACTCACCAAGAATTATCTCTCTCTCTTAAGCCTCTATTAGCAATGGAGAAAATATCAGTGAAGTACTTGCCTCTCATATTAGAGGCTATAACAATATATAGAAGAAGAATAGAGAGAAGCTTAGGTTAATCTTAATTCTTAGTCGTCCGATATAAGCTGTAGAAGAAGTAACTGAATAGGAGCAATACGATCTGACTTGAAGTTGAAGATTTGGCTGAAAAGACCTAACAAATTAAGGCCTAAAAAGAACACAGCGCCGCAGACAGTCCACCGTCCATAAGACTGGTCGACCGACCTCTTCCCGCCAAAACGATGTACAACTGCGGTCGGGTGTGCGGTCGGGTGTGCGGTCGGAGGTGTGGTCGACCGTCTCCCAAGATAGTTGACCGTCCCTTTTCATGGCTGCTGATGTTATCATTTTCTCTTCTACTCTATTCAACGCTTCGACCTCCGTGGTTCATCGTACCTTCTTCTAATATGAACCACGAGTATACAAGACATAATCATTCCTAACAATCTTCACCTTGGATTGCATACGAGTGCTATCACATGATGTGATTACTCATCTCCAAACTCTACTAAACTTCACTTGCAAATCAAACTTCGAACAATAGTTTCTTTTACTTGTTGAAAAAAATTTCTACCTAATCTCACCGATCAATATACCCCCTCAAGGGCACACCTCAGTAGGCATTATCACGGAGTTACCAACCTCCACACGAACTCCACCTACATCGAGGCACTCTCCACCTCTCGATGATATTCAAATGTCTTGGTCTCGAATTGATGATGCTAGTTGCGGCAAACTAGATGAGCGTGTGGAATAACAGAAAAAGAAGCAAAAAACCTGCGCATGAATTCCAGATCCCCAAAAGCTTGTAGCGATAGTTTTGGCTTGGTCCAACAACTCTCATATCTCTAATCACCTTTCGACGACTCTGAAAAACAGATAGAACTCCACCTCGAGCTGTGTACCTACAACCCCGTGCTTCAAGGGTTCCAAAAGAAATTAGATTCCTTTTAAGTAGAGAAATATGTAAAACTTCCCTTAGAGTGAACATGTTTAGACCTGACACCTTTAACTTAACTGTCCCCTCACCTACTACTTCACAAATCTCCCAAGTTCTCGTTCTCACACAACTCCATGTAGTAGACTTATAAGTAAAAAATAACTTCCTCTCGGAGCAAATATGAGAAGAACTCTCTGAGGAAAGAAACCAACTAGAATCCACTTTTAAAGCATTTGAAACAAGAAGACACGAATAACCTGATTCAGAAGGGTAAACCACATTTGCAGTAGTATTGCCATCCTTAACACTCTTCTAATTCTACAATTTTCAATAGTCTTTCTTGATATGCTCTGGTCTCTTACAATATCGGAAACGGATCAAATTCTTTTGCATAGCACTTTGTCTTCCACCTGAAGGACCTTTCACTGCTAGACAACTTGGAGTAGACGATGATCTTTGGGTCTCCTTCCTAAGTTGATTTTCCTTTAATGCTTTGATTACACCATCCAATGTAATACTCTCCTTGGTAAGTTTACGCTGTAGCATGGTAGTGATCAAATGCTCGTACGAATCCGGCAGTAAATATATCAAGTTGAAAGCTTTATCTTCCTCACTCACATCCGCGTTGATCGCTTTGACTTCTGATAGAATCTTGTTGAAATCTGTGATGTGGTCTTGGAAATCAGTACCTTCTTTCATTGAGAAATAGAATAACTTTCTCTTCCAATATATCTGTTCTAATAACGACGAACCAGGGTAGTTAGCTATGAGTTTTTTCCACAAACTCGCAGCGCTAGTTTCTTTAACAAACTTGCACTTGACCTTGTCCTCCAATGATAGCCGGATTAGACTTACGGCTCTTTCACAAATATCATCCCAACCATCATCCTTCATATCGGATGGCTTTTCCTTCTTTTTGACGGCTAACTGTAGACATTCTTGAACCAAGACATCCTACATGTCTACCTTCTAAAGACTAAAGTTGATCATTCCATCGAACTGCTTGATCTTCAAAATACTGTGACCTGTTATCTTAACCAATGTTTTGGCAACCCGAAGCTCCTATACCACTTTGTTAGGATGGGGTGTCTACAAACACACCAGTGGCGCAGCGAAACTAAATAGAGCAATAAGGAAGTCAAAGTAGATGAGACGAATCAATTGAGCAAGCAAGCAAATAGATCCACCAATCCAACACAAACACAATGAGGATTTATCCCTGTTAGCTTTCACTTAATCTGGACCAAAAATATACGGAGATATAATATTCAACCGGAAGATATTATAAGGAGTTAATAATTTACTCAATATAAAAAATTAAACTCACTCACCAAGAACTATCTCTTTCTCAAATCTCTCTTTGCAATGGAGAATATATCAATAAAGTATGTGCCTCTCATATTGGAGGCTATACAATATATAGAAGAAGAATAGAGAGAACCCTAGGCTAATCTTGATTCTCAGTCATCCGATATAATATGTAGAAGAAGTAACTGAATAGGAGATGTACGATCCGACTTGGAGTTGAAGATTGGGTTGAAACGACATAACAAATTGAGGCCTAAAAAGAACACAACGCTGCGGACAGTCCACCGTCCATAAGACTAGTAGACCGACCTCTTCTCGCCAAAACCATGAACAACTGCGGTCGGAGGTGCGGTCGACCGTTTCCCAAGATAGTTGACCGTCCCTTTTCATGGCTGCTGATGTTATCGTTTTCTCTTTTACTCTATTCGACGCTTCAACCTCCGTGGTTCATCGTACCTTCTTCTAATATAAACCACGAGTATACAGGACATAATCATTCCTAACGATCTTCACCTTGGATTGCATACGAGTGCTATCACATGATGTGATTACTCATCTCCAAACTCTACTAAACCCCACTTGCAAATCAAACTTCGAACAATAGTTTCTTCTACTTATTGAAAAAATTTCTACCTAATCTCACCGATCAATATACCCCCTCAAGGGCACGCCTCACTAGGCATTATCACGGAGTTGCCAACCTTTGCACAAACTCCACCTATATCGAGGCACTCTCCACCTCTCGAGATATTCAAATGTCTTGGTCTTGAATTGATAATGCTAGTTGCGGCAAACTAGATGAGCTTCTGGGAATAACGAAAAAAGAAGCAAAAACACCTGCACATGGGTGTGCAGTTGGGGGTGCGGGTGCGGTCGACCGTCTCCCGAGTCAGTCGACCGTCCCTTTTTCGGGCTACTGATGTTGTTGTTTTCTCTTCTACTCTCTTCGACGCTTCGACCTCCGTGCTTCATCATACATTCTTCTAATCTGAACCACGAGTATACAAGACATAATCCTAAAAACTTCTCCATCCACGAGGTTGCACCTAACATCGCTTGTCAATAACAGCCGGATTAAAATCAAGGCTTCTAAATAAAATCTCCTCCCAATTCTCTTGCTTTGTGCTGATTGATCTCCCTTTATCTTCTAGGGTTAGATCCAAGCCCTGTCGAACCAATGTTTCATGCATGGGCGCTTCCAGAGATCAAAGTTGATCTTACCGTCAAACCGCTTGATCTTCGTGATATGATCTTTCATCTTCTCCAAGGAACTCGAAAAAGTCCATTAACATGATGCTCTGAAATCAATTGTTAGAATTTCCTGCTGAGTTTTGCGATACAATCACTACAAACCACAAAGCAAAATAGTAGATCAAACCAAACAACCAAAGCACACAATTTTTTTCCGGTTGGAGCAAACCTTAATCCGGGGGAGAAATAGCCGAGATGATATTCAATTAGAGAATATATAAGAGTTACAACCACTCTCCCGAAGAACCTGTGCCTATATCTCAAGCCCCACAAAAAGATACTTGTTGTTAACAATAGGAAACCTTTCAAACTCTATTCAATGAAGTACTCTTACTCATACCTGGGCAATACAATAATATATAGAGATCTAGAGAAATCCTCGTTTAATATCTTGATATACTAATCATCCGATGTATCCTGAAGAGGAAGTCATACAATAGGATCCATACGATCTAACATGGAGGAGAAGTTGGGCCCAAAAATAGATCACCCAGATCCGACCTAAATACTGCATGGCGATCGATTGTGTTTGAACGCATCCAAACCAGAAAGCTCTAGCCATTGACTGCCCAGACCAATTGCCTCTACTTGCTGATTGTTGCTGCTAACCTTTACTCCATCGACACTTCGAACCTTCCTTCGCTTCAGCCGCTTCTCTTTACATCAGACATTGTATGCAAGACGTAAACCCAACAGTCCAAACTTTCCATTGTTTCTAGAGATTAGATCTTAAGGCCTCTTACAGAACATAAGATCAATAGTCACATCTACAACAATGAGAAATTGTGCAAAGAGTATCACGTACGAGATCCACACGAGACTTGTGTGTCAGTCATCTTTGCAAACCGTTAGCTAATATCTTCTCCTCACCCTTCTATTTATCTAATACATTCCGAAAAGTATTGATTTATTAGTCACATCAACTCGGAAAAAAGTTACAATTTAGTCATTAACAATATTTTCCCTCAGGGGTTCTACTTTGACCTTGGTTCTACTTTGACCTTGGTTGGTTAAAGTGAGGGGTGCCTTTGGTTCATTCATGTCAGAGGGCTCGCAGAGATTAGGTGCTACGTCTACCCTTGTTGCGAGGTTGCGGTGAGAGTCATCGAGGGTGAAGCGAGGGGATGAACATGAGGACCCAATCTTGACATGGAGTTGTCAGATTGGTGGAGTACCCGCGGGGTTTCTAATATGGTGCTTACGCTTGTCGTATGGGTCACTGCTGGAGGCGACGAGGGAGAGCGTACGATAGTTGGAGAGGATAAACGGCGTACAAGCGAAGGACTGAGTGAGAGAGTGAGCCCAAATTGGCACGAGAAAGTTGTTCTGGTGGGGGTGGCCGATCAGTAGGCCTAGATTTCATTGTATTTTTGTTTGTTGGTTGGGGTGCCTGTTGGGATCTGAACTTCATAAGCCTTATTTTTTGTTGTTTGTTTTGTTAAATTTTTTAATGAAACACAGGGGGCAATTGCCAACCTTTTGCGATAAAAAAAAACAATATTTTCCTTCTACTTTTCAAAGTATCCTTTTCAGTTTGTAGTTTGCAGTTTGCAGTTTCCACCCATTTTCAAGAGAGAGGATAAGAAATCATAATTCAGTCTGAGTTGATACATTTCAAATCATGCTTGTAGCCTTCATGTCAAAATATTTGACCAATCACATAATGTAGACAATCCAATGTTATATATAATTCACCACTAAACCCCAATTTGCATTAACTTAGAAAATTCTTGTAATACCCAGCTGTGTGTTTTGGTCATATTATGGAGAAAGCACCACACTAGTCCATTGTCCATTTGCAACTAAATCTTCTTTCACTCTTCTGTTCACACAATTCTACATGATGATGATTGATATGGCTAAAAATAGGGTTAAATCGGAACCGTTCAAATCGGGCACAAATCTTAAAGCTCAGGGGCAAAATGGTAATTTCACCTATAAACGGGTCTGAAATGGAAACTGGGCCTTACTTCAAGGATTAATAATCCATAAACAAATCCTTCTTACTGGGTACGGGTTCCAACCCATAAGAAACCCAGTTCAATTGGATAGATTGGGATTCAGATTTATGATTATCCTTGATCATCAATCTTAACCACTTCTATCCATTTACATCGGGAAGTAGGGATCTGATCTCATCCTAAAACTGATTCCTAAGGCGGCTATAAATACCCCTCTCCCCCCATTGTTACCAGGTAATCAATCTTTTTCCAATTAAAGCTCTTTCTTAATCATTCAAATTACCGACAAGAGCGTCGGAGGGTGCGTCACCGGAATAAACCCCTGTATCTCGCACTTTTTGCAGGTTAATGGTGAGAGGATCTCGGTCAAACTCCGGTGAAGTCGTTCAGATTTGACTATTCACATTCCCTTGAATCCACAAATCTATCTGTTTGCCTCCACACCGATTTCAGTGGCAACAGATTGGTGCTATCTATGGGAATCACGAATAGCTGTCCAGCTTCTTCCACCGGTCAAGACTGTCTCCAGCCATGCCACCAAGAAAAGTAAGATCCAGAGGGTCCAACCGTGGGCCCACTCCCATTCCTCCCCAACCACAACCGAAGGCTCCCCTCCAACCTGTCTAGCAACAGGGATAGCTCCCTCTTCAACCTGATCCACCGCTACTACAGGGGCAGCCTCCTCTTCAAAATCCTCAACCCCAGTAGGCTCAACTCAGGCCCCAGAACCCTGGAATAGGGACCTCTCGTCCTCATCCTCAGAAGCAACCTCTTCACTGCGATCATATCTCGGTACATAACCCTTTCACCGACTCCATGGCATCCCATAACCCTCGGCCTTCAGAAGACCTCCGTAACATCATAATCAACCGCCAGAAAGAGGAAGACCTTCGTCGTCATTTGGATGAAAGATGGGCCCGAGAGGGAGCCTCCTGCTCAGAACGTCCAAATACGCGATCTCCTCGCCGCCGCGACCACAGGAGGTCTCCTCTTCATAGAAGGCAGAGGGAGTCCCCCGAATATTGTCGAAGGGGGCATCGTTCTCTGGCTAGTCGCCAGGCCCAGAGGGACCAGAACGAACCCATTACCAGAGCAGAATTCCAAGAGTTTCAGGCAACAGTACTGCGGGCCCTTAATGTCCCGCCAAACAACAACAACAATGTTCAGAGGGTCCCCACACCTGAGCCGGTTCGAAGCCCTCGCCATCGGTCCTTAAGTCTTCTTCAAGCTTCGAGCCACCGCCATCACATCCATAGTCCTCACCAGTTCCTGAGCTACCATCGCCATAGCTCACGCTCCCCTTCTTACGAAGACGAGTCTAGAGGCTCACCAGGATACCGTCGAAGGGATTATGCTGTCTACCGCCGTCTGCACGAGATGGAGAGGCACCTCGATCAACTCGATAGGGACGAGGAGCTAAGAAGGAGGACCCTTCGTCCAAGTAGACCTCCATTCTCTCGAACCATCATGGAGGCCCCCGTCCCAGCAAATTTCAAGCCCCTGCAGTTTGAGACATACACGGGAGAATCAGACCCCCATGGATCACATCGAGAGTTTCAAAACTCTCATGATGATCCATCAGGCCTCTGATGCCCTCCTATGTAAGACCTTTTCGGCCACTCTCAAAGGCCCAGTTCGGGAATGGTACTCCTGCCTCACCCCGTCCTCCATCTTCTCTTTCGAACAGCTCGAGACTCTCTCATAACCCATTTCGTGAGCAGCCGCCGCTCTGAAAAAATGATTATTTCACTACTCTTCCTTAGTCAGAAGAAGGGCGAGAAACTTAGAGACTATGTCAAGCGGTTTACCACGGAGGCCAGGTCCATCACCTTCCTCGATCAATCGATCGCTGTAGCTGCCTTCCAGTCCAATGTCCTCAACTCGAACCTCCGGTCCTCCCTAGCCAAGAAGCCCCTGCGAGACTTCTCCGATCTTCTTCTCAGAAGTTAGAAGTACATCTGGGCGGAGGAAGCTGAACATCGCCCCACATTCGAGGGATCCTCTTCTGGAAATAAGAGGAAGGCCATTGACGACGAGGGGGCCACAAAGCTCCAAAAGGACAATGGGGGTCAGCGTCGTCCACCCCCCAGATTTGAGAAATTCACCCCTTTCAACGCCAATGTCTCGGCAATCCTGATGGAAGTTGAGAAAGAAGGAATCCTGTCTCCTGCCCCAAAGATGAATACTCCTGGGAAGAAGAGGAATAAGGAGAAGTGGTGCCGCTACCATCGAGACCACGACCATGACACCAATGACTGTCGGGCTCTGAAAAATGAGATCGAAGCCCTCATTCAGAGAGGGCAGCTCGCCAAGTTTGTAAGGAATGATCGGGTCGATCCTTCTCCACCCCCCAAAGGGGCTAATAAGCGGCCCGAAAGAAGCGAGGAGACTCCCGACTTCGAGAAAGAGCGCATCTTGCACCTCATCCATGGAGGTCCTATAGGAGGAACTTGTAACTCCTCCTGAAAGGCCTTCATCAGGGAAGTCAATTCGGTGCACAGCCTCCCCCCTCCCAAAGGTCTTTGGGTTCCAGTTACTTTCTCGAATGATGATCTAGAGGGTGTCCGAACCCCCCCACTGTGATGCATTGGTGATCAACCTCCACATGGCTAACTTCAAGGTAGAGAGGATTCTAGTAGATAATGGCAGTTCTGTCAACATTCTCTTTCTAGAGGCCTTTCGATGACTCAAATTATCAAGGGATTGGCTCAAGCCTGCCGGTTACACGCTCCATGGGTTCATGGGAGTGCCAGTGACGATCGAATGTGTTATAACCCTCGACGTAACTACTGGCAAAACTCCTACTACCCGAACGGAGCCAATGAACTTCATGGTTGTTGACGTCCCGGCTGCCTATAATGTGATCCTAGGTCGACCGGGCGTAGCTGCTTTAGAAGTCATCCCATCAGCTTACCATCAAAAAATGAAGTTTCCCACCAAGGCTAGCGTAGGGGAAGTAAGGGGGAGTCAGGAAATGGCCCGCAAATGCTATGACCTCGACCGGAGGACCCGTCCTCTCCCTCGAGGCCCTTGAAATTCCCCAGGGGAACACCCAGTCTATGTCGGAATCGGTAGACGAGCTAGAGGAAGTGCTCTTCTCGGAGCAATATCCGACCTGCAAATTCTTCATCAGCAAAACCCTTCCTTCTGCCCTCTGCTCCGTTATAGTCCAGTTCATAAAGAAGAACCGTGACCTCTTCGCATGGACAGCCACCGACATGCCAGGGATTTTCGAAGAGCTCCTCGTCCACCATCTGAGTGTTGCCCCGGGGGCCAGACCGGTCCAGCAGAAAAGGCGTAAGTTTGCCCCCAGGTGCCAGCAGGCTATAAAGGAGGAGGTGGAGAAGCTCCTCAAAGCCCAGTTCATACAAGAGGTCAATTACCCAGAGTGGCTCTCCAACATTGTGATGGTCAAAAAGGCCAATGGAAGTTGGAGGATCTGTATCGACTTCACAGATTTAAACAAGGCATGCCCCAAAGATCTCTTCCCACTCCCTAGCATTGACACCTTGATTGATGCCACTTCGAGCCATGAGCTGCTGAGCTTCATGGACACATTTTTCGGATACAACCAAATCCGAATGTTCCCCCCAGATATCCTGAAAACATCCTTCGTCACGGATCAAGGCCTCTACTGCTATAGAGTGATGCCCTTCGGGCTTAAAAATGCTGGTGCCACTTACCAACGTCTCGTCAATAAGGTCTTCAAAAATCAGATCGGGCGGAACATGGAGGTTTACGTCGACGATATGTTGGTAAAAAGAATCAATGGGTCTGACCATGTCGCCGACCTCCAAGAGCCTTTTGACGTGCTAAGAAGGCATAACATGAGACTAAACCCGAATAAATGTGCATTCGGGGTCTCATCGGGTAAATTCTTGGGTTTTATGGTCAGCCAAAGGAGAATTGAAGCCAACTCTGAGAAGATAAAAGCCATACTAAATATGGCTCCCCCCTCAAACGTAAAAGAAGTGAAAAAGCTAACTGGGCGCCTCGCGGCTATAGGACGTTTCCTCTCCAAATCCGGGGAAAAGTGTCTCCCCTTCTTCAAAGCCCTCAGGGGGGCTAAGGGCTTCGAGTGGGGCCAGCAGCAGCAAGAGTCGTTCGACCAACTCAAAGTCTACTTGGTCAACCCCCCACTCCTCAGCAAGCCGACACCCGGGAAAACCCTTTACCTCTACCTCGCCGCCTCCGAACAGACCCTCAGTGCTGTCCTAGTGAGGGAAGAAGACAAGGCACATAAACCTATCTACTACGTGATCAAGGTCGTTAGAGATGCCGAGCTCCATTATTCGAGATTGGAGAAGATAGCCTACGCCCTGGTTATGGCGGCCCGAAAGCTTTGTCCCTATTTCCAATCCCATTCGGTGGTTGTCATCACCGACCAGCCGCTGAAGCAGGTCCTGTATAAGCTCGAGACCTCCAGACATCTAATGAAGTGGTCAATTGAGCTGAGTCAATACGACATATCCTATCAGTCTCGGACCGCTATCAAAACTCAAGCGCTAGCCGAGTTCATAGTGGAAAGCACGATCCTTGAGATCAGTCAAGCGGCAAATGGGCCACCCATCTGGACGGTGTATGTGGACGGGTCTTCTTGCGCTGAAGGGAGCAGAGCCGGAGTTATCCTGGCAGGCCCAGATGACTTCATCCTCCAATACAATCTCCGCATCAATTTCAAGGCTTCCAACAATGAGGCCGAGTACGAAGCCCTAATGCGGGCCTGGGCATGGCTCGCAAGGCAGGGGCAAAGCGTGTTCGAATTTTTAGCGACTCTCAGCTCATGGTGAATTAGGTCTTGGGAGAATACGAGGCACGAAATGACCGTTTGGCCAAGTACCTAGCCAAGGTCAAAAGTCTCATGGCTTCGTTCGAGAAAGCAAAACTCCAGCGGATCCCCCGGGAGGAGAATGCCCAGGCAGATGCCCTCTCGAAACTAGCCTCCTTCTTCCTCCAAGGCCTCGAGCAGACCGTCTTGATCAAAGTTCTACTAAGGCCCAACATCGAAGAAGGAGTCCCCGACTCAATGGAGTCGCTACCGGTACAACTCGAAGATAACTGGATGAGGCCTTTAGGTGAGTTCCTTAGAGATGGGAGACTTCCCCAATATCCTAAAGAAGCTCGCCGAATCCGAACAAGAGCGGAGTGGTACACTCTTATTGAGGGAGTTTTGTACAAATGCTCCTACACCCATTTAGATGGCCGACCATACTTGAGATGTCTCTCTCCAGAAGAAGCCCTGTATGCTCTGAAAGAAATCCACGAAGGGATAGGCAGAGCCCATTCGGGATCAAGGTCCCTCACCCGAAAAGTCTTGAATTATGGGTACTTCTGGCCTACCCTCATTCGGGACGCCGAGCAATATGTCCGATAATATGGCCCCTGTCAACAATTCTCCACTATCCGTCGCCTACCGCAAGCTCAACTCTCTTCCCTCTCAAGTCCAACCCCCTTCGCAATGTGGGGAATGGACCTGCTAGGTCCATTCCCACCGGTTCCAGGCCAGCTCAAGTTTTCAGTCGTGGCAATCGACTATTTCTCCAATTGGATTGAGGCCAAACCACTGGCAACTATTACTAAGAACAGGGTGCAACAGTTCTTCTGGAAGAACGTGATCTGTAGGTTTTGCATACCTCGAGTCTTGGTGACAGACAACAGAACATAATTCGCGGGGGCAACATTCCGCTCCTTTTGTGAAGACCTCGGCATTCAGCAGCGGTTCTCCTCCGTCTTCCATCCTCAATCCAATGGCCAAGTAGAGAACGCCAACAGGCAAATCCTCTCAGGCATCAAGAAGAGACTAAATAAGTCGGCTAAAGGATTGTGGGCAAACAGCTTCCTAACGTACTGTGGAACTACCGCACTACAAAGAGAACCCCCACAGGAGAGTCGCCCTTCAACCTCACCTACTGTTCCGAGGCCATAATCCCCTTAGAGGTGGGTTTGCCATCCCTGTGCCTAATTGCATATAATGAAGAACAGAACGCAAGGGAGCTCCGAGCCAATCTGGACCTTATCGATGAACTCTGCGAGAGAGACTTGATTCGCCAAGAGAATTATCGAAGAAGGATCGAGCAATCCTACAACAGAAGAGTCCGTCCCACAGATCTTAAGGATGGGGACTTAGTCCTCAAGAAGCTAGCCATCTCGTTCCCCAGCTAAAGGAGCAAGCTAGCCCCAAATTGGGAAGGACCCTACAAGGTTTCCAGGGTAGTTCGCCCCGGAGCGTACCAACTTGAAGACCTTGAAGGCAGAAAGATACCAAGAACATGGAACGCCGATCATTTGCTGAAGTACCAAGAGAGTGTTTGAACACCTTTCCAAGCACCATCAGTTTTTAGGCTATTCTATTTGTTTTTCCATTGTAATAACGGCCCGCAACTTAGAAGCGGCCGATTAGCAATAATCAATAAAGAGTTTCTTTTCAATAATAATTCACTTGTGATCAGTTTATCTCTGTTTAATACCCCAATTTTATTATTTTAATACGACGAGTTCGGAGTCCAACACTTGGCTCGATTCCGCTTCGAATAACTTGCTCTTAAGCGAGTTAGAAGTGGTTCGCCATTCGGAACTGCACCCACAACCATCGAATCTTACTCGAACGACGAGTTCAGGGTCCAAAACTTGGCTCGATTCCGCTTCGCAAACTTGCTATTAAGCAAGTTAGGAGTGGTTCGCCATTTGGAACTGATCCAACAACCATTAACGCTCTCAAAACCACAAGCCTGAAGCCCAACACATGGTTCGACTCCGCTCCAAGTATGTGCCAAACAAATAACAAGTGCCAACGAAACGTGCAAGTTCACAAAACAAATATCATTTCATTAAAGTTTGAGGGACAAATCTATTTACAAGACCAACTTCTCGTACTTGTGACAAGATACAAAACTTGGAGAACAAAAAGAACAAAAACACAGACAACTACTTCAACGCCTCCTAGGGTCAGGGATGCTTCGGTTTAAAGACACCCAGGGACGGAAAATGTTGTATGGCCGACGTCTAACCTCGGTGCTTGTCCCTAGACCGGCAAACTGAGACGCATCTTCAGCACTGCCTCTGACAGTAGCCCCAAAGGACGCTCCGCTCGACGAAGCAGCCACCCCACTTTGTGCATCACCAGGGCTCCGCCGAGCAACGGGCGAGCGAGTCGCAAGTCATAAAAGGAAATTCCTCTGTCGCTCTCTTCACGAGTACATGAGGTGCTTCTGACATTGACCCGTTCAGGTTGGGGCTTGAGGCGAGCGACCTCTGCCTCGAGTTCGACGATTCGTTCCTTCAGAGAGTAGTCCTTCACAGCTATCTTTAGGCGAGGAAGCCAAGTGAAGCCTGCAGCGCCAGAGCTGTTGGCAATAATCCGACAGAGATGAGTAACCTCGATGCTCTTATCGACAGTAACCCTCTTCAGCTCGTCTATCTCTGCTGTCACCTTGTTCATTGCTACTGACAACTCATCTCGCTCCGCCGTCAACTTGCCCATTGTTGCTATTAGTTCTTCTCTCTCTGCCGAAAGCTCGTCTCTTGCTACCGTCAATTTGTCTCTCTCAGCTACCAGTTTGTCTCTCTCCATTGTCATCTTCGTCAAGGAATGGCAGAGTCACCTAAGCCTCAGGCCGAGATTAAAGGCTGTTGACGAACCATCATCATCACCTTCGGGGGTCGTCTCTTCGAGCCTCTCTTCTAGCCTCCGAATCTCGATATCTCGACGACCTACAATTAGTTGCAGATGATTCCGCACACGTTCCGCTCTGCGAAGCCCTAACTCAACTTCGTAAAGGCGCTCTCGGCACCTAGCGAGGCATAACTTCGTCGCCCTTAGGCCTGCCTCGGGACAAGTCTCCTCAGCCACATAAGGCGCTTCGATGAGCTACGTCACCTCGACGAGCTGAAAATTCCAAGGCAAGACGACGAGAACACTTAGAAAAAATTCACAAATTTGGTAAACACATAGCCAAAACTCCTGAAAAAGGCGACGTGAACACTTAGCAAAATTTCGAAAATTTTGTGAACACGTAGCCGAAGCTTTTAGGCAGGGCGACGTGAACACTTAGCCAAATTTCAAAAAAAAAATTTGTAAACACATTGCCAAAGATCTAAAGCAGAGCGACGCGAACACTTGGTCAAATTCAAAGAAAAATAGAGATTTCATTCATTCAAAAGTGCGGTGGCCAGTCCGCAATTAGGCGATACATCAAAAAACACAAAAGAAAAAAAACTGAAGTCAGGGGGCGACCTCTTTCCTAGGGCATCTGGAAGGGACGGGGTCGGACTCCCCCGAAGGAGCGATGATTGCTAGAGGGGTCACCTCGAATCCCTGACGCTCGCCGACGATCTCGACCTCGGCATTTGCGTCTTCTTCCCCAACTTCCCCCGCGGACTCGTCATTAAAACCGTCGACGTGGTCGGGGAAGAGGCGTCACCCTGAGCAGTCGACCTCGGGGAAGCACTCGGTAATTTGCTCGATGGCACGAGCGTAGGCCTTTTCCATGTTGGCCACGAGGAAGCCTTGGGCCTTCTCCATGGTCGCAGCTTCGGCTTCCTTCGCCACCGCAACCTTAGCAGCTTCTACGGCCTCGGCCTGCTGCTTTGCCGCCTCCTCCTTCTGCCGAAGCAGATCACCCTCGAGCTTCTTAACGATGTCGTCGAGGTACTCCAACCTCGTCGTCTTCCCGTCGGCCTCGAACTTCAACTTTTCGAGCTCGTTCGCAATCCGAGCTTTCTCGGCCCGAGCTCTGTCGACCTCTTTCTTCAGGTCCTTCTCGAGCTCGGTGATCTTCTCCATAAGGACCAAAGTGAACGGTTATCTGTAGCCAAAACACAAAGTTGAAAAAGTTAGTAAAATAAGTGAGTAATTCGTCTAAAAGTACAAAATCAAAATACTCAATGACACCGCCGATCTAGCAATCTCGAGGGCGTTGTCCCCCATGCCTCCGGCGTCCATGGTGGCTCGATCCTTCAGCGTCACCAAGTGCGTAACGGCCTGCATGCTCGACGTCGAGTCACCGAGGAAACAGTCCAACTTTCGAACTTGCCAGTTCGGAACAAAAAATTTCTTGTGTTCCTCGGTCAAGAACACTTCGGCCTCCGCCGTCAACGGGGCTGCCTCCATCCCGAGAGCATCCGCCATCGGGAACTTGCCAGCCTCGGCTGATGCCGAGGTCACTGTTGTTTCCACCATCAGGGTCATCATTGCTGAGGCCGCTGCCTCCTGAACGGCGCTGTCGACCGTCTTTGGCTTCGGAGCGGTCACCTACATGGCGACCCTCTTTCGTTTCCGAGGTGCCTTACTGCCGAGTGCTGCCCTCTATGCCAAAATAGTGTCGTAATCCATAGTTTCTAGAACAAAAGAAAAGTGTGGTTAGAACAAGAGTTAAAATTGAACTAGAAAAAGAAAAACGAACAAAGAAAACCGCATACTAGGGTCTATGTGGCTGAGCCCTCCCCTGAAGAGTGCCTCCTCCGTCAGGTCTCGCCAGTCGAACTTCAGCCGGTCGAGGAGAACCTGAACCATCTCTTCTTCGTTAGGGTAGAGCACCGGAAGCTCCCTCTCCCTCTTCGTCACCTCCTCAACCCAATCTGAGGGTATGCACCATGGCTCGCGACCCCGAACGATAAAGTATTTGTCTCGCCAGTGCTTTATCGAGTCGAGGCAGCTGACGAGCTAAGCACCGTGCCTCGGAGCCAAATAATACCTGAACTCTGACTTATGCTACTGATGAAGTCAGTACAGCGTCCGAAGCACCCTCAAGTCCGGCTCAATCTCGGCTGCTTGACAGTGGAATGCGAACCCATTGATGACCC
Source organism: Hemerocallis citrina (assembly GCA_017893485.1). Classification (NCBI taxonomy): domain Eukaryota; kingdom Viridiplantae; phylum Streptophyta; class Magnoliopsida; order Asparagales; family Asphodelaceae; genus Hemerocallis; species Hemerocallis citrina. Next base: position 284,679,755 of record CM030363.1, read on the forward strand.
TCTACGCATTCGACATTAGCTGGATGGGGCTGACCCCGAACCACCTCAACACTTGGACGGCAAAGGGGTGGAGGGGCAGACGTGCTCCGGCGATGAAGGCGTCAACCGGCCAGAAACACATGTTCACTAGCATCGGTGAATTGGCCCTCACACCGGCACCAGGCAGCATCAGGTCATATTCTTCGGGGATTTGAAAGCATTCTCGGATCGCCACTAAGTCTGCCTCGTTGAGGATTGAGACGGTGTCGTCCACCTCCGAAGTCTCCCTCGCGGCGTTCTCCTCAAAACTCTGCCCCCTCCCGTATACAATCTGCTCGGCATGTTCCTCCGGAAGCTCCCAAACCCTATGGAGCCCCGTCAAGATGCCTGGCAGTCTCCCGAACTCCCCCATTCGCTTCGGATCCTCCACTATGGTCTCCGTAACTACCGAATCCCAACCCTCAGCTCTCTTGCCCCTATCGATGCGAGGAACGTGGCTTGGAGACGGCTCATCGCCAGCAGAGGGGGAGGGCTCCGAAGTAGGGGAGAAGGAAGACATTTTTGACTAAAAAATAAACTAAGTATAAGTTACCTTGAAGCGACAGTCGCGGTCGGAAAATTTATCGGAAAACGATAGTAGTCGCCGGAAGCTCTCACTAGTGAAAATTACCGCCTGAGTAAAAAATGTGAGAAGTGAAAAAATGAGGGGGGGAGTGGAGTCTTATAGAAGCTGGCACACAAAACGAGGATATTGGGCTCCAAAAACTCAACAGTCAGGCCCATTTACACGAAACGACAAAAAGTTGTACCGCCTCATTAATGACTAACAGTCAAAATAGTCAGAAGTTCAGCAGTCAAACGGCCAGCTGTCATCTCCAGGCTGTCGACAGATCACGTTGGACTTCGGCACACCTCGTCGAGCGTTCTTGGCACCGATGCTCAAACGTGAGAAAAAACTCTCACTTTGGACATCGGCACGCTTCGCCAAGCGTTCTTGGCACCGACGCTCAAACGTGAGAAAAAACTCTCACTTTGGACTTCGGCATGCTTCGCCGAGCGTTAGAAAAAACTCTCACTTTGGACTTTGGCACGCTTCGCCGAGCGTTAGAAAAAACTCTCACTTTGGACTTCGGCACGCTTCGCCGAGCGTTCTTGGCACCGACACTCAAACGTGAGAAAAAACTCTCACTTTGGACTTCGGCATGCTTTGCCGAGCGTTCTTGGCACCGACGCTCAAACATGAGAAAAAACTCTCACTTTGGACTTCGGTACGCTTTGCCGAGCGTTCTTGGCACCGACGCTCAAACGTGAGAAAAACTCTCACTTTGGACTTCGGCACGCTTCGCCGAGCGTTCTTGGTACCGACGCACAAACGTGAGAAAAAACTCTCATTTTGGATTTCGGCGTGCTTTGCCGAGCGTTCTTGGCACCGACGCTCAAACGTGAGAAAAAAAACTCTCGTTTTGGATTTCGGCGCGCTTCGCCAATCGTTCTTGGCACCGATGCCCAAACATGGGAAAATGGCTCGCTCGGACTTCGACAGACCTTGCCGAACCACTTTTGACACACGTCGCCACCTCGAGGCACCTTTGGACCTCGGCAAGGGATCCCGAACCTCCCTCGACTTCGGCCTCCTTCTTGACATGCATCAGCTCCTCGAGGTGATGGGCGGGGGTCGGCAACATTGTCGAAGCTACTTACCACCGGCCCCCGAATAAGGGGAAAATCCACTTATGCAACCACAGCCATTAAATCTCCCCAAAATTCGCGCCCAAAACCGATGGAGAGCTCAGATCGCTCCACGTCATAAATAGAATTAGAAATCTATTTTTTATTTATTAAATTCGACTTGTTTATTTAAAAAATTGCGAAAATATGGTTAAAAATTCAGGAAAATTAATTAAAAATTATAAAAAATAATTATAAATTTGGAGAAATATTTTTGAGCCCCTGGGTAAATTATTATGGCTTAGAATAATTAATTAATGCTCTCGAAAAATAAATCACCGCTTTGCAAAATTAAATAAATGATTCAAAAAACAAATAAAAAATCAAGGAAAATTACCAAAAATCTAGAAGAGCTCAAGGACAATCTTGAGTGCGCTACCAACTCAGAAAAACATCATCCTGCCTCGTATAAGATCCGAAGCCCCTCATTTGGACTCTGATACAACCCCGCAAGCCATTAAATCAGTAAAACTACTTCTCAAAGACTGATCAAACTCAGCCTTCGGAAGTGGGGGGCTCGTGATATGGCTAAAAATAGGATTAAATCGGAACCGTTCAAATCGGGCACAAATCTTAAAGCTCAGGGGCAAAATGGTAATTTCACCTATAAACGGGTCTAAAATGGGAACTGGGCCTTTCTTCAAGGCCCAATAACCCATAAACGAATCCGTCTTACTGGGTACGGGTTCCAACCCGTAAGAAACCCAGTTTGATTGGATAGAAAGGGATTCAGATTTATGATTATCCTTAATCATCAATCTTAACCACCTTTAACCATTTACATCGGGAAGTAGAGATATAATCTCATCCTGAAATTGATTCCTAAGGCGTTTATAAATACCCCTCTCTCCCTCTCTCCCCACTGTGTTACGAGGTAATCAATCTTTTGCCAATTAAAGCTCTTTCTTAATCATTCAGATTACTGACAAGAGCGTCGGAGGGTGCGTTGCTGGATTCAACCCGGGTATCTCGCACTTTTTGCAGGTTAACGGCGAGTGGATCTTGGTCAAATTTCGGTGAAGTCGTTCAGTTTTGACTATTCACATTCCATCGAATCCACAAATCTATCTGTTTGCCCCCACACCGATTTCAGCGGCAACAATGATAAAACAATTTCCTCTTCTTCTTCCACTTGTACTTCTAGCACTACTATCGATATCTGTCTCTTCTTCTCCCTGTAAGTTTCCTGCTATCTTCAACTTCGGTGACTCTAATTCTGATACTGGTGGGCTCTCAGCGGCTTTCGAACCTGTGCTGTGGCCCTATGGCGAGACATTTTTCCGTACTCCTTCTGGCAGATACTCTGATGGTCTTCTCATTGTCGATTTCATTGGTATATCTATATAAATATTTTATTAATGAGAGAATAATGAAACCGACATAGTAGTAGAGAACTAACTAGTACTTGTGTTTGAATCAGCGGAGAGCTTTGGATTGCCTCATCTTAGTGCGTATCTTGACTCCTTATTAGGCACTAATTTTAGCCACGGGGCCAACTTTGCGACATCAGCGTCCAATATAGTTGATCAGAATGTGACATTGATGCAAGGTGGATACAGTCCTTTCTCTTTAGGGATGCAGATCCAACAGTTCATGCAGTTCAAGTGCAGGTCGCAAATTGTTTATAATCGAGGCAAGTGCACATTTGATTCATAAAGCTATAACTCTTACAAACAGTGAGTATACTACAATGTTTAGTTACTCTCTAGTTTGTTTTATTTTAGACTCCAAAAACTTTCAGATGTCTAATGTGTGAAACAGATGGTAAAAGTTGTTAGAGATGCTTTTCTGAAAAAAAAATTTCTTCATAGTTGATAGCATTAGCTTTCAATTCCTAATGTTTTTTGTTTCGACAAAAAGGGATGGTTACAAAATAATATTTATTCTCTAATAATATATACTAGTATCATACACGTGCACACGTGCACGTGGAAAAAATTGAAGGGATAATGAAAAGGGTAAAAAGAAAATAATTTCCAAACTGATTCACTTTCAAAAATATTTACCAAACTGGTCCACTTTCGAAAATATTTACCAAAGTTAGTCCATAACCCAACACGTGCGTTGCACGGGTTGGGTTAAGGACTAAGGGGTTCTCCCATTATAGTAGTAGAGATGGGGAGTCTACAAGGTGTTGACTCTTAGTTTGGTGTGCACAAAACGTGTCTATAAATATTAATAAGTTTAAATTGAGTTGTTCAAATTTTCAGGATCAAATAATATCAATAAGAGATCCAAGAGAGATTCAAGAATATTCAAAGAAGGAAAGTAATAAAGAAAGATTGCAAAATCAAGCAAAAGAAAAAGATATTCAAAAAGAGCACATAATTGATTAGTGTCCAAGAAAACTATCAAGACCAGTTGCTATCATTCTATATTTGTGAGATATTATCTGTATTTAATTGATTGGTGATTGATTAGTTTTTGGAAAGAATATAAAGTGGATTCGTTATGAAACAACGCGATAACGGTCGACCGCATCACGGTCGACCGCATCACCGTCGACTGCACTTCACAGTTAGTTAAGAAGCTGTCGACCTTTCATCTCTCGACTTTACGACAGAGAGATAAACGGTCGACTGCACCGAAAGTGCGGTCGACCGAACTTTGCGCTGTTCACATTTTTGGAATGTATCGTTTCTATTTTTGATCGATACACTTTTCAGTCTCCATATTTGGACGAACCCACTATGTATTCTTTACCTATTACTTCTGAGACAAATCTTCTGAACTAATCTTTCAACAATCAATCCGAGTGTGTGTGATAACTATTTGTATTCTTCATTCAGGATCATTAAAGATCTTGAGTTTTTTCTTTTTCTTCCACTTCGGTGAGATTGACGGGACTTGTGTTAGAAGTCTTGTTGGTGTAATAGGTCTCTCGGCCTGAATCCGAGAATCACTGTACAAGAGTTTGAGTATAGTGGAACGCTTGTGGCAGGGAATATCTACAAGTAGGAAGTGTAGACGTAAACCTGGGATCGAAACACATTATATCGTTGCGTCAGTTGTGCTATCTGTGTTTGCTCTTCTTATATCTTTTTATTTACTCTGCACTATACTTTAATTTTTTAATTCTGTACAATCACCCTATTCACCCCTAGGGTGATTTAACATAAGGAGTTTGATACCAAAGGAGAATACTTCTCAAAAGCTCTGTATACTATCGATATCGGACAGAATTGACTTGTCTGCAGGCTATTTCAGCAACAAGACTGCGGACGAGTTCATCCCAAATGCAGTGAGTTGGTTATCAACAGTAATAAAGGTCAGAACTGTTCGATTCAGATTAGAATTGTGAACTTTAGTATTTGTATATAAAACGCGAGGGTTTGTGTTCAGTTTGTATGTATTGATTGTACATTTGTACAAATAAAATTTCAGGCTATATATGAAAAGGGAGGAAGGTATTTCTGGATACACAATATATAGGACCCCCTGGATGCCTGCCCTATGTTCTCCTCCGAGTTAAGCTCATGCTTTTGACTCGGTTGGATGTGGAATCCCTTACAACAAACTGGCTCAGAAATTCAACATGATGCTGAATCAAACAGTGATCAGGCTCAGAAACCAACTCCCTAAAGCTTCCTTCACTTATGTTGATGTTTACTCTGTTTAAGTACTTGCTCATAAGCCAACCCCAAAAGTACTGTAAGAACTTACGGAAAAATAGTGTATTTCAGATGAAACTTTTCGCTTATGGCAGCGTAGCACCATGAATATATTCCTTAAGTTCTCTCTCTCTCTCTCTCTCTCAGGATTTCTAATAACAAATGGCACTAATAGACTATTGAGAAAATTCAAATGTGAGAATCAGTTTAAAGAGAACCAAGAAAAAGAAAGAAAAAATGAATGTAGTCGTAATGGAGAAATTTCTTTTGTTTCTTTTTCAAATGTTGAATTGAATAGTACTTTGTTTCGCTATTTTCTTCTCAAAAATTTCTATACTTCAATCAAGACTCCAACATCCTTTTCTTTCTAGATATGTTCACGACTGAGGCAATCTCTCAGTTGTAGTTTCTATAGTGCACAAGGTCGACGGTGAAGACTTGCAACAATGCTAAATTGTTAAGAAAGTTATGGGCATAAGCTATCTCACAACTAAAGTGAAATTAAGAAAGTGAAGATAAAGTGGATATAAATATTTTACATGGAAAACCCCCAAAAGAGACTGAATACAAACTACGGACAAGTGTATGAGGATTTCACTATTTAAAGTAGATATTACAATACATTCTCTCTAAATAATGGAGAGAACAATTTCACTCTCTCTCACAGAATTGAGGGAAATACTAAGTAGACAAACTACCTTTAAGGAGGTACATTATTAACTCTCTTAAGAAAACTCTTGTAATACTATGTTTACTCTTAATCCAACTTTCTTCTTCTTCCTCACTTCTGCATCTTCACTCTTTCCCGAAGCTCCCAAATTATAGGGAGTGGGAGAGTCACTATCGTCCCCAATCCCCCAATTTTTTTCTTTTCTTTTTTCATTTCTTTCATTTGTCAATGTTGCAGTAGAATTCAGTGCCGACCCTCCTCTTTCTTCAAGGGGTTGGTGAGGTGGGGACCGTATGGTGAGGCCCCCCACTACTTCCAACATTCTCCCTCTTCGAGACTTGATTGAGAATTAATCATGTATCCACACAATTCTTTCTACCTTGCCATTTCCATGCTGCTTATGTTACTGCTAGATCATACAAGGATCTACACCATTCAAACTTGTCAGTGATGATCGACTTGGTCATACATCTGCTAGGTTCTCATCGGTGTGAATCTTGTGCATATCCACACTTCCTTCCTCCATTACTCTCGAATGAAATTGTACTAAACTCTTATGTGTTTTGTCCGTAAATGAAAGGTTGGATTCCTTGCGATGTGCAAGACACTCTGACTGTCACAAAACAGAACAATCTTCTCATGCTTGGGCTCGAGCTCTTCCAATAACCTTTGAATCCAAATGCTTACTTGCAAGCTTGTGTAGCCGTCGTGCATTATGCTTCCGTTGTAGATAAAGGCATAATAGTCAGCAGTTTTGAAATCCAGCTTACAACTCCTCCTGCAAGTGTAAACACATAGCCCGTAGTCGATATTCTTTTATCAAGATCCCCTGCAAAATCTGAGTCCATATAGCCCCTGATAGTTAATATTGATCCTCTATAAAATAATGCAGCATCTGAGGTTCCTATGATGTATCTTAGAATCCTCTTCACTCTGCTCCAATGCTCTCTATTAGGATTCATCATGTATCAACAAACCGCTTCCACTGCTTGTGCAATGTCTGGTCATGGACATATCATAGCGAACATCAAACTTCTCACTGATGATACATACGGTACTCGAGACATCTCCTTCCTCTCTGGTGCACTGCTAGGACACATCTTAGAGGATAACTTGAAATTAACAGGAAGTGGGGTAGAAATTGACTTGCAATCCTGTATATTGAAGCACCGCAAGATCTTGTTGAATGAGTTCTTCTGGAAAAGCCAAATCTTCATGTTAATTCTGACTTGGTAAATCTGCATCTCTATATGCTTGTTTGCTGGTCCTAAGTCCTTCATGTTAAACTCCCTAGCCAGTTGTGGGTCAATTCTTGGATTTGACCTTTGTTAGGGTCTGCTACCAATATGTCATCCGCATACAATAGTAGGATAATGAAGTTATCACCACCATCAAACCTTTCGTAGTACGTACAATGGTCTGAACTGAGTCTGTTGTATCCAAGGCTAATAATAAAGGAATCAAATCTCTTGTACCAACACCTTGGCGCCTGTTTGAGACCATACAGAGATTTTTTCAACCTGCAAACCAAGTTCTCTTTGCATGTTTCAGCAAAACCTTCTAGTTTGAACATATAGATTTCTTCTTCAAGATTTCCATGAAGAAAAATAGTTTTCACATCTAGCCGCTCTAGATATAGGTCAAGTACAGAACACATCACCAAGACTATTCTGAATGTCGTGAGTCAAGCACAGGTGAAAATATCTCATTGAAGTCAATACCTTCTTTCTGAGCATATCCTTTCACCACCAATCTTGCATAATACCGCTCCACTTGGTCATTGCCATCGAGTTTGATCTTGTAGACTCATTTGTTGTCGATGACCTTTCTTCCTTATGGTAGCGTAACAAGATCCCAAGTCATGTTCTTCTGTAGAGCTTCAATTTCTTCCTGCATTAATGTCATCCACATGGATACATCTAGGCCTTTGATTGCCTCTTAGAAAGATGATGGCTCTCCATCCTCTGTTAAAAAACAGTATGCAACATTTCTCTTTGTAACATATTCCGAGTGCCAAGCTTGCACTCTTCTCTCATGAGTTGACTAACAAACTTTTGAAGCCCTGAACTCGACTAGTTCTTGTACCTCGTGCTCTAGTGCTGCTTCAGAAGAAACTGAACCTTCATTTGGTTTTTCTTCCACCTGAACTATAGTAGTCTCTGGATTCTCTTTTGAAGTGCTATTGTCTAAGTTCTTTTGATGTTTCCTCCTCAAATTTGACATCTATGCTGAGGACAAACCCTGTGGGCAATGGGATCCCACAAGCAATACCCCTTAACACCATCAGCATATCCCAAGAAGATACACTTTCTGGATTTCGGATCCAAATTCGTTCTTTCTTAGGCATTGTACATCACGTACACGAGACATCTGAACAAATGTTAAGTAGATTTGTCACGCCCCGCTTCCCACTATACGGAAATACAGGCATGCAACTGAGGCCCAGCGAATGATATACATCATCCATAAGCTGTACAATTATAAGTTCAACAAGATCTTTATAACACATTCACGCAGGAAAATATAATAATCACATGAGCTGAAAATAGAATAACTATCATTTGGATAATACATCAACATCGGGTCAAGATGCCCGGGAGTACAAGGTGCCAAAATTAAAATAATATGATAAGCAGTTAGCTATAACAACTAGATAAAATAGTGACTGAAAGAAAAACAACATGAAGTAGTAAGGAAGCAGTAACGATCGTCTAGAGAGTCTGCTCGTTGGGTCCATCAGTACCTGTATAATTATTAACTCAAAGAAAAATAGAAAAGTTCTCGTTAGAGCAAGTTTCGGGCAGCAAGTAGCAATAAGCAATAAAATGGGTAATATAACAAGATATAACATAGAAGAAACAAGAAGTAGAAGTACAAATACAATATGGAAGTAAGCAAGGCACAAGGACAATATGATCATGTAAGTAATAATTGTAACTAGCGTATTCTAAACTTCAATGTATAAGTAATTGATAATCTAGGCTCAGTTAATCGATAATCATGTAATCAAGGATCGAGAGTCATGTAATCAAGAGTCATGTAATCAAGAATCATGTAATCAAGAATCAAGAGTCATGTAACGAAGAGTCATGTAATCAAGAATCATGCTTAGTGAAAATCTCGAGTTTATCTGTTTTATTAACTTATCTAATGCACGCAATCCTGTGTCCCATACCACAAGTTCGGTGCATATCAATCATGTGACATTTAGACTTAGTAGTGAATTCTATAGGATTATGTACTCGGGTCTTCCAGTGATAGTATCAAGACATGTAATCATGAATCATGTAATCGAGAATTATGTAATCAAGAATTGTGTAATCAAGAATCAAGAATCAAGAATTACTATTTCGGGAAACACGGGCCCCCTTCCGAGTATACTCCCCTATATTGTCCACTATTAAGCTGTACCCTTATAACCCCGGCTTGTTATTCTTTTATAATTAATTATGAACATACAGTTGGTACGACTAGTACAGCGGTGTAATCAAATAGTTTAGTCAAGAAAAATATCAAGGGCAGTAATCATGGACATGAGACATAAAACGAGTACATGTATCAAGAGTAGTTATTATAGAATTATCAAGTGGTATAAAATGCATTCTATCAACCTATTATATCTATGCAAGTTATTATTACAAGAACAATAATAGACTCAGTTCATTAAATATGAAAAGTAATGGATTTATATGCAAAAACGTAGAGATGAATTTTTAGACAACTTGACATATCTGCATTCAAATCCACTTTCCCGTTGTTACAGAAAAGCAAATTCGATTCCGTCAGAGACTCTAGAAAGTAGACTTTCTTTCGGTTCCAACGCATATTCACACGATACATTCTAAAGACAGTAGCTATGTGTACAAATTCATTTTTCGTTGGTTTCAATGTTTCGCGCGCATTCTGAAAATTCAGAGTCACAATACTAAAACTGCGATATCTCACAATCTATACATCGGATTGAGAAACTGTAGGATATTTCGGATATCTAGACTCGAAGGGATACGATTTTCATGTAGAAAGTTTTTCGATCCAGTGTGGGGAACATGGTCAAATTCTCAGTACAAGAGACAGGTTAGTGATCCCGTGCAGGTTCAGAAATTCACGATATGACGGTACTAAAATTGCGATATCTCACAATCTATACATCCAGTTGAGAAACCGTAAGATGTTCTGGATTCGGGACTTGATGGGCTACGATTTCCACGTAAAAAATCTTCAATCCAATATCGGAAACATGGTCGAATTCTTAGTGTAAGGCCAAAAAATTTTAGAGATAGTAAGGTTGAATATTCGATATTCGATAACACGATTCCAAATGTGTTAACGGTTCACTCTTGAGTTGATATAGCATGGAACAAGTGACTAGAACAGAGTTTGACAATAAAATATGATGATAACTAGACTACTTGCCACGAGTCAAAGGAAAATGCTTGTACGAGAACAAAGAGAGTGTACAAGGTACTTGCCTTATAACGTGACGATTTCGGTGGTGGTGTTAACCACAGAAAGAAGAAGTGACGTTGGCAACGAACAGTGGTACAACGGCGGTAAGAATGGCGGCAAGACGACAATGAGTGAACAGCGGTAGCAACGGTGAGTGACAACAACAACAAGGTGGCACGGCGTCGGGTTGTTTTTCGGGGTTCACGGGATCGTAAAAATGGAGTCGTCGGCTCGAAGGTGGAGGGTAAAGTGAAGCTCGGGTGTTGCTTGAGCTCTCGGGTGTGAAGAAGGCAGAGGAAGAGAAGGAGAAGGGCTCTCGGGTGTGAAAAAGGCAAAGGAAGAGAAGAAGGGAATGAGGTGGTCTGTATGCTTGTGTGTGTGTATATATATAGAAAGAAGAATGGAGTGAATGCATACATGTATGCATGCATGTGTATAATTAGGGATATATAATAATATATATGTGTAGTAATAGTAGTAAGAGTAGGAATTGTTTGTTTGTATGTGGAAATATAATGAGGAAGTGAGAAAGGTTGGCTTCAAATGAGTGGATGTATGTATATAAAATATATATAGAAAGAGGGATGGAGGAGTTAGTGTAGAAAAATGTAACCTGATTACAGAAATGGGGGTTGACGGAAGAGGGGATTAGGAGTAGTAGGGTGGTGGAGGCAGTAGAGTAGGAGAGAAAAAATGAGAGTTAGGCGTAGAATGAGAAAAATGAGATGGAGAGATTGGCGTATGTGAGTGATTAGCAGGAGTGGGTTAGGCAGATAGGAGAAATGTTGATTAGGGATAATTAGGGTTAGAATTTGTATTTAAACTCCGATCGAAAAATCACAAAATTATAGAACTGATCAGAAAAATATTTTGGCTTTAGATAAAGAATCCAAAGAGAAAAATAAAACTTATCTGAAAATTAAAGTACAAAAATTCACGTAATAAAATACGTACAACTGGGACAGGGAGTTACAAGAGTAATCTTCCAGCTTGCCAGTCCATATCTCCATCAGTGTCTTCAGCTCAATTATCGTTGATGGCGACCGATTTATAATATAACATGCGGTTTTTGCTGCTTCTGCCCAAAAAGAGTTGGGTTTACCTGCAGTCCGCAACATAACTCTCATCCTTTCTGTAAGAGTCATGTAATCTGCTCTGCCACGTCATTTTTTTGAGGTGTGTATGTGACTGTGAACTGTCTTGTGATACCTTCTTGCTTACAAAGTGGAAGAAACTCACCGTCTGTATATTCTCTTCCATTATTTGCACTTGATCTTCTTCCCAGATTCAAGTTCCACTTGTGCTTTGTAGTCTCTAAACACTGGAAACACACCTGACTTCTTCTTGATTGGATACACTCACAATCTCCTAGAGTAATCATCAATGAAAGACACAAGAACTTTACTCTACCTAGGAACATTTCTGGTGATTCCCAAACATCAGAATAAATCAAGTCTAGAATCCATTTACTCATGGCTTCAGATATGCCAAATTGCAATCTATGCTACTTACTTGTAATAGAATGCTCACAAAAAGGTAGATTTACCAATTTGAGCCCTGGAAGCAGCTTCTGGTCGGAGAGATCCTTCAAACAATGTTTAGACATATGACCTAGTTTGAGATGCCACATCATTTTCGACTCTTCTCTCTTGTTGTTCAATGCGACAAACAGACCAGCTTCCTGCAATGTTTCTCCATTATGCATGCATAGATTTGCTGCAATTTTTTCTACCTTCATGACCACAAGCGTGCCTCTAGTAATTTTTATGACCTCATTTTTGACATGGGTTTTGCATCCAAGACTATCTATTTGTCCTAAAGACAATAGATTCTTCCTCAAGTCCTTCACATATCGCACCTCCTGTATGGTGTGAACCGTACCATCAAACATTTTTAGCGTGATTGTACCAATACCAGTGATTTCAAAAGCATGATCATCACCCATGTGTACAGAACCTCCTGAGATTGGTTCATATGTGTGGAACCACTCTTTCCGAGAAGTCATGTGTCATGTTTCTCCCGAGTCTAGTAACTAGACGTCAGATAACTACTTTCTGTCTCTAACCACCGTTGTTGCCTCGCTATATAAAAATTCACCATCATACCGAGTACTCGGCATATTCCCTTGAGCATTTGATGACTAAAGGTCTCCATTCTTCCTCTTGTACCAACAATTTTCTTGATCTGTTCTTTCTTGCCATAGTTGTGACACTAGTAAGTCTTCTTACTTTTTAATTTTGATCTACCATGATTTTGACTCCCACTGGGGCCACGTTCTGTTGAACTCCTTATCATCACTATCAAAACTTCCACTTGCTGCGAACTTGCCTTTATGTCTTCCTTGTTTTTGCGCCTGATTTCTTCTTCTAAAACAACAACTGCAACTTTGTCGAAGATTAGATAGTCCGTCAGGATGTTATTCATCAGGTTGATGATAAGTTGATCATACGAGTCAGGTGGACTTTGAAGTAGAAGCTCCGCAAGTTCAGTTATCTCTATTTTGTAACTTAATGGTGTAAGTTACGAAAATAGAATATTCAAGGTGTTGATGTGGTCGGTCACCGATATTGATTCTGTCATCGAAGAGTGTAAAGTCTTCTCTTTAAGAAGATCATATTGTAAAGTGACTTGGCCTCGTATAGTCTTGTCAAATTATCACAAATCTTCTTTGTCGCCTTCTTTTCTGCTACACTAGATAACACTCCATCGGCTAGTGCCAAGTGCAGATCGGCAATTGTGTTGCCATCCATCGTGTTTCACTTGCTGTCGTCGGTGATCTTCGCGGGCCTATCTTCAATTGCTGTCAAGCAATTTTCATTCCTCAAGATTGCCTTGATCTTCATTTTTCACAACGAGAAATTACTCCTGTTGAATTTCTCAACATCGAACTTTGTTGTTGTCAATATTTCTGCTTCACACTCTGCAACCAAAGCTCTGATACCATTGTTATAAAGTTATGGACAGAAGCTACCTCACAACTAAAGTGAAATTGAGAAAGTGAAGATAAAGTGAACATAGATATTTTACGTGAAAAACCCCTAAAGGAGACGGGGTAAAAACCACAGGCAAGTGTAATAGGAGTTCACTATTAAAAGTAGAAATTACAATACATTCTTTCTTGATATAAGGAGATAACAACTTCACTATCTTTTATAGTAGGAGAAACAACTCTCTCACACAAATTTGAGGAAAATATAAAGTAAACAAATTACGTCTAAGGAGATACAATATTATCTCTTTTGAGAAAACTTTTGTGATACTTTGTCTTCTCTTAATCTCTCTTTCTTCTTCTTCCTCATTTTTGCATCTTCATTCTTTTTGAAGCACCTAATTTATAGGGAGTGTGAGAGTTGTTGGATATATAGGTATATTCTCAATATAATAGAATATTATTATGTATAATGTTCTATGGGGCAACACGTGCTTTGCACGTGTTATCTGTTTAATTGTTGGACTGGGTTGAGTGGGCATAAAGCCCAGTACCCTAAACCCAGTTCATCTCATATAAAAGCTGGTCTTGAGGTAGTGCTCTGTGATATTCCAATACTGATAAGCAGGGTATAATATCTTAAGCAGCTATGAGATACAAACCTTAACCCTAATTACTCATCTTGATCTAACAATCTTAAAATATTATACAAATAAAAATACTGAGATTGAGAGAGAGAGGGTTCGTCGGAATCTCACCCCGTCGTTCACCGTCGCTCGACGCCGCACACCACCACACGAGGCCGCCACCGTCGTCGACCAGAGCTGCCACCGCTACTGTCGTGGCGTCATCCCTGTCATCACAGCACCAGATCGGATCGCCAGATCCAGACTGGGGTCGCTGTCTTCCGGTCGTCGTCTTCGACCGCGAGGCTCCTAGCATCGGCCGTGTTCCCAAACGGAAGCATCAGATCGATCACCAAACTCAGATTGCAGTCGTCATCCTCCTCTTGATTGGTTGTTGTTGGTGTTTGGGGCAGTGATCAGATCTAAATCTTGGCTTCTTCCTCTTGATTGGGTGCTAATGATGTTGGCGGGCACTGATCAGGATCAGATCTGCTTGTCTTCTTCCCATCGATTGGTTCTGATTGAGAAGAAGATCGCTGTGTGCTTGGGTTTCTATGGAGAGTTGTTTTCTGTTCAGTGTTTGGAGCAAGACTATGGGATTCGCTGCTGTGTGCATCTAATACTTTAGATTTGGTCCACTCTAAACTCATGTTATTTTCTCTTTTCTGTTTCATCATTAACTAAGCAGTTTTACAGAAACCCATCTCTTTACCAAATTACTTAAGTAGTAATTATTCAGAAAGAACCTTCTATTGTTTAGAATTTATTGTTTATTCTTTTGTGATGGATAAACATAATCGTCCGTGCGAGGTTCCTAAATGAGAGGGATTCTGAAGTGCTGAATTTAACTGTTGGAAAGTGAAAAGCTCAATAAGAGATGTGGATGTAATTGCTGGAGATATGCGAGCATTGGGGATAATGTTTGGACTGGATCAGATCTAAAATTAAAGATAAGTTCTTTACCTGCATATATATTTTAATTAATTGTTGTTGCTATGTGCTAAAGTAAAAAACCGTGTTAACCATTGTTTAATTAAACACAAGTTTGAACAAATGTTAGCTTTGCGCTAAGAATCAAATATCCATTTTGATAAGTTAAATTATAGATTTTGACTGTAAATTTGTATCTCCAATTAAATTATTGTTAGAATGAAAAGTGCTAATAATTTGTTTAACTGGCTAATTTTAACAATCTAATGATGTAGGAACTTCAAAGTTACTTACAAATTGGGTGTGTTGGAGATGATGAATATGCATCACGGTTGAATAAGTCTGCACTACGCAAGTTTCTCAATCGAATTTAGAAAACACTTCTAACTTGAAGTGTCAGTATGATCTACTCTAATCTTTCTTAGTATTTTTATGTGATGAATGTGTTAATATTTTGTGCGTTTGATCATATGATTGAGAGTTGTAGATCATAGTTATTCTTGCTTTGGAAAACTAGCATGTTTAGGGTTGTGAAGTGTTTTATCATACTATGTGTATAGATATTTTGACAAATCCATTGTCTGCAGTTTGTGTGAGATTATATATTTGAATCTCTCATTAAAATAAATAAATGATGCATAAGATCTGTAACAAATGTCCGTAACTTAGATAAGAGCATATTGTAATGCAGTATATGACTCCATTAGTTATGTTTTGTTCTTTCTCGTCCATTGTACTGTATGTGCAAAATTGAATTATAAAATATTGGTCATTATCTCGTTTAGCATTTCGAAGATGATGAAGAACGAATAAAGAAAAATATAGCTCAATTTGTTTGAACAAGTGGGCATTGTTAGGATCACTAGAGAAAACAAATAATTTTGTAAAATGTGATAGAGTAATTTTGTTTTAACTCTTATAATGTGCATATATTGTCAACCACATGTATAAGTTGAGTTTAACAAATGAGCCAATTAATAATAATAATTCTAATTGTGTATTGTTCCTAAACATAGCAAATTGGCTAGGATTTGAGAACTATATATTAAATTGTTTGTTCTTGTTAAAACTCATAATTATACTAAATGACACCCCATTAAATATGACAAATATGAAAGTTGTGCTCAGATTATGATCACTAGAAAATTATTTAGTATGGTATCTAGGAGCACACAACTTCTTGAGTCAATACATTCTGATATTTGTGATCTCAGTAGCTTTGTAACTATATGAGACGATAATCGGTCAGAAGTATTTAATCACCTATGTAGATGATTATTGAATGTTTGTCATACATATATGGAGGATGTAGCACTCACTATTTTGAAGAATTAAAATCTAGTTAAATGCTAAAAATCAAGGGTTCAGAGTTGATGGAGGTGGTGAATATGTTTAATAATTTTAGAGTAATTTGCGTTTGGCATAATCTCTAGTGCACTATATTTACCATTGTCAAACAGTATTGATAAAGTTAGAATCAAACACTCAGTAAAATGTTGAATTCTATGTTATTGACTGCAAGTTTGACTTTGAGTAATTATGAGTGATATTATATTATCAATCATATTTCTAATTTGTTACCACACTCTAAGTTACTTACACCTTGTAGATTAACGGTATAAAAACACAAATAATTTTGTTAAAGTGAAAAATGTGATATGATACATTTGTTAAAATACATGATCCCAGAAGGCCTAAAGTAGGACCTATAACAAATATTTGTGTATATTTAGAAAGTACAGATTGTAGTTCTATGGACAGTTTTGGATCTATCTAATTTGGGTTAAAAGAATCTGGACTTGCAAAGTTCTTTGACGATGTGTTCATCAAAGACAAATCTATAAAATTATCAGTCCTACTGTCACGGTCAATGATTCACAGTTTGAATCAAGAATCAGTCTTACTGACACTTAAACTTGAATGACAAATGAGCTAAGAAGAGTCTTTAGTAGACAATGAGATGATTTTGTGTCATACAGTAATATTTTAAATTAGTTGATCTGCCAAAATAAGCTAAAACTATAGTAAGTAAGTGAGGTTTTGTAAAAGAAACTTAATTTTGATTGTTCAGTAGCAATTTTAATGCACTTCTAGTAGCTAACAGATTGACTGAGAAAAATGGAAAAGATTTATTTGATGTCTACTCACATGTTTGTCATATTGTTACAATAAGTATTCTTCTTACCCTTACATCTATTGAAATTTTTGTTATTTATAAAAGATATTTAAACAGTTTTGTACTGAAAAGTTCTGTACTGAACATTTTATATTGAAAAGTTTTGTACTGAATAGTTTTGTACTGAGAGTTTTGTACTAATATGTTTAGTGAACAAGATTTACAATTTAGTAAAATCATCGTATGTTTTAAAACATGTAATATAGCTAACATATAAATAATTTGATAAATTTCTCAAAGAGACTAGTATATGAATCAAGTAATTCATATCAGTGCCTTTAACTCTGTGGTGTGTCAAATATAATGACTATTATTTACTTGATTTTATTGGCATGCTTGTTGATTGGAAGTGACATCTCTATTATAAATGGAGTTAAAATTGTGCTATCCAAATAAATTTAGCACCTAAGTGGTGTGGACACCATATTATGTATAAGGGTGAGTTTTGGTTGGCAAGGGATAACCCTTAGTCAAACTCGATAAATCAATAATGTGTTTCAAAAGTGGGTATATAGTAATTGAAAGTGTGTTTTGAAACACCTTATAATTATGATAAAAGGTTGACACCTTATGGTGGTGCAAATATGAGATAGGTAGATCATTCTAAAAGAATTGAAAGTGTAACGCCCCGAATCCCAAATCACTGAATTCGAGATGTTCTACATGATCTTTTCACTTTCTTTAGTACAATTTTACAGGGAAATTAAAACTTTTCATCATACATCAGAGATTACATCATAATTACATCTTTCTTTTGCACGGCGGAAGTAAAATACAACAATTGAATACAAGTACAACAGCTTGATATAATCTTTAAGCATCCAATCCTCTTTAATCTTTAACATAACATTTACCTGCATATAAGACTGTGGGTACGTCAGTTTATTCAACCGCCGAACATTATACACGGCCATCCTCTCTATGCCGGAAATAGTATAACTCAACTTTTCATATTTAGCAAAACACAAACTTGTCACATTCAAACTAAAGGGATTACCCTATTGATGTCGTGTTGTGATTGTGCACTTAATCCTTAATGCATTTATTTATGTTACATGACACTAATGCGCACTTGTTCGGATTCTATGCATCCCATACTACATAGGTCCGAGGGCAAGCCCTTATTCGTTCTTCATCTTTATAGGGTTCAATCCCCCGTTATGATTTAATCTACTACTGTAATTACGGTAAGTATCCTAGATGTTATCTGACATACGAACTCATGTTTAGGCACTCTGGAGTAGTATCCTCACCCAGACGCATCATGGGAATTCCTGGGATACGCTCTCACCATAAACATGACACCACCCGTAGTCTTCAAACATCCCACGAGCGTCGCCACTGGGACGGTACTCTGGAACAGTATCCTCACCCAGACTCGTCATGGGAATTCCTGGGATACGCTCTCGCCGCTACCCAGGGCCCTCATACTCAATGTTTTTCTCTTACTTTCATCACATCTTCACTATGCACTAGTCCTTAGTTTTATTAAAAATCATGAACAAAATTAATCTCTAGAGTTAGCCTCTCCATCAACCGGACTTATTCATTCATTTCATCTTGACCAACCTTGGTCTAATTTCACTTTATTTCATTTCTCGATGCCGGGGAGACTTAGCTACTCTATTTCAAATTTCATTTCACAATCTTCAATTTATACAATTTCCATGTCGAGTTCTCAAACTCACATGTACATTCTCTTTCAATTCACGATTTCACATTTGTTCACGAGTCCATCATTGCACAAAATAGCATATACTTATCAATTGTCACATCATGATAGTTTCTCCTTACCAAATAATATACACACTTCACATATTGTGAGGAAATAGTTGCATCATGTCACAAACCACATTTCTATTTGCCAAGTTAACACTTAATGTGCCAATTCACTTATTCTTTCAAGTTATAGTTTCATATTAATCATCTATATGAAACCATATGTCTATATATGCATTTTGACTCCAAACTATAGTTAAATTCATTCAAATAATACTCAAATCATTCCTATAAAATTCCTTATATTTTTCTGAGAATTACCATATTTTTTTCACATTTTTTGGACATCTAGAACTCTCAAAAAAAATATTTTTTTATAAACGCGAAGGGTGAGAGAATCGAACCCAGTCACAACAGAAAGAGAGCCAAGAGCACCCGCCGTATGGCCAAACTGTGCTAGCGGTAAGTGAGGAGCGAATTTAGTATATATGCCTCGGTCGAAGGTTATATATATTTATACTCAATTGGTGAAAAAAGTGGTGAACACAGGGTTCGAACCGATCGACCCAGAGAAGCAAACTGCAGTCAGTGACCGCCTGAGCTAGTGGCTCGGGCTGTCACAATACCCAAACAAAATCCATATGTTTCATACTCATACTGTTTAAGAGAACAACTCGATGTTCAAATTAGTCTAGGTTCATATTGCATTTATAAAAACTACTGGAAAATTCCAGATTAAATCATCTTTATTTAATCTTTATAACAGCAAGTATAAAATATTTTTTTTTGTACTAAAAACATAATTTTTCCCACACAATTTAATAAATTGTTCATTAAGGCTACCATATCTTTTATTTTCGACATTGAATAATCAAATAGTCTTCTAATCCCTTTTTATTCACAAATTTCTTATGATAGTTCACTGCTATAAATTTTTATTCACAACACATACATCTTTGGATTTATCCATACCCATATCAACAAAAGGATTTATTTAGCACATGAATAGGTGAAACTCAAAAATACTAACTTTTGAGTAGTTCTACTTTGATGACAACAAAGTAATTTCATTGGTTCATCTATGTCACAAAATATACTACTACTCATTAACTAACATAATTACAACTCAAGCATTCAAGAAAACTCTCTATTCAAATTTCAAAGTGTGTCATTTTCTTAATCAATTTCATGCTTCAACCATACAATTTACAAGCAATTTAATTGGAAATTTCCATACATCATACTAGCAATATTCCACCATCATTCAATCAAATTAATAATCATGGAGAATTCTATATACAATTAAATTTCATGTTAGAATTTCACACACAAGTTAATCACATCATTTCAATCCATCCATACACTAACTTTTCAATTAAAGTGGGCTCTTATTAGTATTTTTCATGTATAGTGTTGATAATAAAAACTAGCATGGACTCCTATATTAGAAATATGAAATGTTTTACCCACCTTGAATGGAGAGAAACACAAAGCAACAAGTCCTTGCAAATAAAAAGCACCTCCTCCTAGCCAAAAGCACGCACAAGCTCCAAGCCAAGCCCCCTAGCACAACCGAATGCTTCTCTATGTGATAACCGGCCACTCCAAGCAAGCAAACCTACACAAACTCTCTATCTTTTATAACTCACACTATTATAACAACAAGACTATAGTTTGGAAATATAATTTGCATATGAAAATAGCCATGAGAGGGGGGTATTTATACTTGAAATCAAGTGAAATGGAGGGCCAAGATTGATTAGTTGGTTGTAGAATGGAGGGCCAAGATTAGAGTAGGAGTTATAAAAACTACCCACATCCACATACCCACCTCCATGATCACCATGACCATAATCAAATCTCCCTCCAAAAAAGATGCCAACCGGCCAAGAAGGAGAGTGTGCATTGCACGTGTACGTGTAGTGCACGTGCATGCAACTAGGCCAAATTTGTACATTTTAATTTTTATAAAAATAAATTAGTTAAAAAAAAAAGTCTTCTACATGACAAGTTTAAATAAAATAGATTAATTCATGGGCTTTCTTTTTGGGCCAAAATAGTTTAAAAAAATAGATAAAATAAAATACATTTGGGCTTTTAAGAAAAAAGGCTTTTCATTAAATTAAAATAAGGCTTTAAAGAAAGGCTTTTTGTACAAAATAATTTGAGAATACTTAATTAAATATTTATACACATCATTATAAGAATAATTCAACCCAAAATATTGCACGAGCACACTACGTGCAAAAATAAATAATTTTCCATTAATTGAAAAATCAGGGTATTACAGCACTCCCTCCTTAGAATAGTTCCGTCCCCGGAACTACAATCAAGAGCGAGAAACAAAAACAATACACACAACAAGCAAGAACAAAAAGATACAACAATCAAGCAAAAAGCTCAGGATAGTCCTTCAACATCCTCTCCTCAGATTCCCAAGTAGCCTCTTCAACCAAGTGGTTTCTCCAGACTACCTTGACCATCGGTATCGTCTTATTCCTCAAGACTTTCTCTCGACGATCAACAATCTCAACAGGAGACTCGATGTAATTCAGGTCTAACTGCAAACCTTCCGGCACTTCAGGCAAATGATGACTCGGGTCTGGAATATAACCTCTCAGCATAGACACATGAAAGACATTGTGCACCTGAGACAACTCTTCCGGTAATTCAAGTCGGTAAGCAGTTTTCCCGATCCTTTTCAATATCTTATACGGGCCTATAAACCTCGGGGCTAACTTCCCGCCTTTGCCAAATCGAACCACACCTTTACTGGGTGATACCTTCAGAAAGACGAAGTCACCAACCTCAAACTCAAGGTCCCTTCTCCGGTTGTCTGCATAGCTTTTCTGCCTGCTCTGAGCTTCCACCAACCTTTTCCTGATCAGATCAATCTTCTCAGAAGTCAGTTGCACAAGCTCAGGACCAAACAACTGACGCTCCCCTACTTCATACCAACAAACAGGAGTCCTGCATTTCCTGCCATACAGAGCTTCGTACGGCGCCATCCCAATGCTAGCCTGAAAACTGTTGTTGTAGGCAAACTCCACCAAAGGTAAATGCCTTTCCCAACTGCCTCCGAAGTCTAGTATACAACACCGAAGCATATCCTCAAGAATACGGTTGACTCTCTCGGTCTGCCCATCGGTTTGCGGATGAAAAGCAGTGCTGAAATCTGTCTTGGTACCCAAAGCTGTCTGAAGACTCCTCCAGAAATGCGAAGTAAATCGCGCATCTCGATCAGACACAATAGTCGAAGGAACGCCATGAAGTCTGACAATCTCACCAACATACATCTCAGCCAACTTGTCCATCGAAGCAGTGAGTTTCATCGCCAAAAAGTGAGCGGACTTGGTAAGTCGATCGACTATAACCCAAATAGCATCATTGCCTTTAGAACTCTTAGGCAATCCCGTGATGAAATCCATACTGATATTATCCCACTTCCATTCCGGAATAGGTAACGGCTGTAATAGACCTCCGGGTCTCTGATTTTCGGCTTTGACCTGCTGACAAACCTCACACTTCGCGACAAATTCGGCCACATCCCGCTTCAAGCCTGACCACCAGAAATGCTGCTTGATGTCCTTGTACATCTTAGTACTCCCAGGATGCACAGACAAAAGAGTAGCATGCGCCTCCTGAAGAATACTCTCCTTTAGGTCCGCCTGATTTGGAACGCACAGCCTATCTCCGAACCACAGCACTCCATCCCTGATTTGAAATCCGGGCAACCTGCCAGCACCAACCTGCTCCTTCATCTCCAAGATATCAGCATCAACCTCCTGACTTGCAATGATCCTTGTATTCAGAGTAGGCTGAAGCCTCAACTGAGCCAAAGATGCTCCCAATCCTTGCAAGACAACCTCAATACCTGCTCGATCCAACTCCTCAATCAGATGCCTCTGAGTAGTAATCAAACTGGCCAAACTGCTCTTGCGACTAAGTGCATCAGCAACAACATTAGCCTTTCCAGGATGATACTTGATCTCAGGTCGCATGTCCTCAAGCACTTCCAACCATCTCCGCTGCCTCAGATTGATATCCCTCTGCTGATATATATACTTCAAGCTCTTGTGGTCCGTGTACATATTCAACTTTTCACCGTACACGTAGTGCCTCCATTGCTTCAGGGCAAAGATAATCGCAGCCAACTCCAGATCATGAGTCGGGTAATTCTTCTCATGCGGTCATAGTTGCCTAGACCCATAAGCGATTACTCTTCCTTCTTGCATTAAGACACAACCAAGCCCCCGATGTGAAGCATCGCTATAAACGTCATACTCAACACCAGCTCTAGGCAAAGCCAAAATAGGTGCAGTAGTCAGTCTATCTTTCAACTCCTGAAAACTCGCCTCACATTGCTCAGTCCACTTGAAGCTCACATTCTTCTTGGTCAGTCCAGTAAGCGGTACAGCTATCTGAGCATAACCTTGAATGAATCTCCTGTAGTATCCAGTCATCCCAAGGAAACTTCTGACTTCCTTCACTGTAGTAGTCCTAGACCAATCTCTCACTGCCTCTATCTTCTGAGGGTCAGTTGCCACTCCCTCCTTAGAAAGGATGTGACCTAGGAATGCCACTTCAGATTTCCAGAAATCATACTTGGATAACTTGGCATATAACTGCTGCTCTTCCAACTTCTGCAAAACTGCTGCCAGATGCTCGGTGTGCTCCTCCTTAGACTTGGAGTACACGAGAATATCGTCGATAAACACCACGACGAAAGAATCAATGAACGGTCTCAGAACTCTGTTCATCAAGTCCATGAAGATTGCGGGTGCATTCGTCACTCCGAATGGCATAACTAAGAATTCGTAATGCCCATGCCGAGTTCTAAACGTAGTTTTATGCACATCTTCAGCTTTCACTCGCACTTGGTGATATCCTGATCGAAGATCTATTTTGGAGAATACAGCTACTCCTTGTAGACGATCGAACAAGTCATTAATTCGAGGAATCGGATACTTATTCTGAACAGTGACCTTATTCAGCTCTCGGTAATCGATACACATTCTCATCGATCCATCCTTCTTCTTTACCAAAAGCACTGGTGCTCCCCAAGGTGACGCACTAGGTTGAATAAAGCCTTTTCCCAACAGTTCCTCAATCTGCCGTTTCACCTCATCCTGTTCCACTGGAGCCATCCTATACGGTGCCTTAGAAATGGGTGCACTTCCCGGTTGAATAGTGATGCTGAACTCTACATCACGATGTGGGGGTAACCCAGGAAAATCTTCCAAGAACACAGTCGGATAGTCCCGAACCACAGGAATCCCTTGCACTTCCACAGGAGTCTCTTCCTTGCGGATAGTTGCCACCAGCTTAGAACATTTTCGCTTCCCTTGGAACGTGACTTCAGGTCCACCTGGAGCCTTCACTATCACCGTCTTGGTCTTACACTCGATGCTTGCACTGTACACCGACATCCAATCAATGCCAATGATAACATCGACTCCCAAGATGGTCAGCTCGATCAGATCAATGCCAAAGATTCGATCTCCAATCACTATCTCGCAATCAGCATAATACCGATCAGTGGTTAAAGTTTCCCCTGATGGAGTAGCTACTGATAAGATCTTGCCTGGAAAAATCTTCGGTTCAACTCCCAACACTTTAGCAAACTTTGGAGACACAAAAGTATGAGAGGATCCAGTATCAAAGAATACGACAGCTTTCATTCCATTAAGATAGAGTTCGCCTGTTACATAATACACACCATTACATAACAGTCTCACTAAACACGGGAAAAGAAATGACAAAAACTCTAAACACCAGCCCTCGTACCAGAGATGACCTGATCTGCCTCCTCAGCATCAGCTTCTGTCAAGGCAAATACTCGCCCTGATTGGTACGGCCTCTTCCCAGCCTGCTGCGTTGGTGCGTTGCTATTTCCACCCTGTAGTTTGGGACAGTGAGATTTGTAATGCCCCGTTTCACCACAGTTGTAGCAAGTCACCGCAGAAGGTCTCACCACATTGTTTTCAGGTCCTCTAGCCACACTAACAGCGTTCGCCCCTGTCGGTTTGAACCTCTGTGCAGATGGTTGCCCCCTGAAACTCCCCGAATGTGCAGGCCTCTTACCAGACTGCCAGTTGTTCCTCCGGTTCTGAACAACTTGGAACTGCTCCATATCCGCCTCTATCGCTGCTGCCCTCTTGACCAGCTTATCGAATCGCCTGATACCAAGGGGTATCATACGAGACCTCAAGCTCGGCCTCAGTCCATGCTCGAACTTGCGAGCCTTCTTGGCCTCATCCATCACCAGCTCTGGAGCATACCTGGAGAGTTGAGTGAACTTGGTCTTATACGCTCTCACCGACATGCTGCCTTGCTGAAGCGACAGAAACTCCATCGCCTTCTTCTCCTGGACGTCGGAGGGGAAATAATGACTGCGGAATTCTTCCAGAAATTCCTCCCAGCCAAACAACAGACCTCCCATGGTTCTCTTCATGGATTGCCACCAAACCGCCGCATCCTTCTCCAGCTGCAAAGTCGCCAACTTGACCTTGCTACCCTCCGGGGTCTCCAACACCTCAAAGATTGTCTCCACTTGCCGTATCCAGTTGTCAGCCGCATCTGGGTCTGACTTTCCCTCGAATACAGGTGGTTTCATTCTCTTGAACGATTCCACCAGCTTAATCGCCTCGGGCACTGGATTTGCCGGCCCCCTTCCTTGATTCTGAGCCACTGCATTCAGCGTCTGGTAGACCCTAGCAAGTTCAGTCTCCAGATCCAAACCTTCCCCATTCCTAGCTCCTCTTCTCGACATATTCTGATGCAAAAGATCCGTCAAATTCGAAGTATATGACAAGAATTTAAACCAACTTCCATTTCATTGAATTCCAAAGTTTATACATTCAAATTTAAAAATATTTTTGACATCAGAACGAAAGAAACAGAAGCTACAACACTCTAACTCCTACTGGTCCTCTTCGCTGCTCGAAGTTCTTCCCGCAGTTCATCCACTTCATCCTTCAGCACATCAGTTAGGTTCTTTTTCTTCTCGAG
Organism: Hemerocallis citrina; assembly: GCA_017893485.1. Lineage (NCBI taxonomy): Eukaryota > Viridiplantae > Streptophyta > Magnoliopsida > Asparagales > Asphodelaceae > Hemerocallis > Hemerocallis citrina. The sequence goes on from CM030363.1 coordinate 284,705,580, forward strand.
TTCCCAAATCCGATGACTGAGAACAGAATAGTCGGCCTTCCGCTTCTCCAGCTGAGCCTCCAACAATCCAACTCTCTCCTTCAGGGTTTCCACTTGGCTCTGAAGAGAAGTCACAAGACCACTTGGAACTTGTACTTCTTCTTCGTCAGAAGAAGAATCATCAGATGAATCCGGAGGTGGGGTGATCTCTCGGGATTCAGGCCATTCTTCACCGTCAGAATCAGCTTGCCCTGGATAGTACTCATCCTCGGAATCAGCCTATCCAGGATGGTACTCTTCCTCAATGATATGCCAGTCGTCGCCTCCAGCAGGGTCGAAGTGATCAGCCATCTTAGAATAGAGAGAAAGAAGCATAAATCTTAGAGCAACACAAATGTAAGTCACTTACATTTAAATCTCTAGACTCAAACACACACTCTAATGTCCACTTCTAGGGTGTCGTTCCCTATAAATTTGTACAAGTGTGAAAGTGTAGAAAGCGTGGCTCTGATACCATTTGTAACGCCCCTGCCCCGGGCTCGGACAATCTATACAATTTATAAGACAAATTAGATACTATGTAGTACAACTGCCCACCACAGGCTGCCTCTCAAAAGGTGGTTAACCGAATTGGTGACTCTTGATCATAGGCATTTATTATATATATAATATTATATTCTTTCAAACCAACGGTATGGGATTAAATCCCACTCCCCACACCCGTGCACACCCTCCAAGAGTGCCACGTCACAAGCACACAAGCACAGCACTCATTGCTATGCTTCTCCATCGGTGGGTCCCCCCACCTCCATACAACCGGTTTTCAAACAATACCATTTCAAATCAATTTAATTCTTTCTATAAATCCATCCCATAGAATAGTTCTATAGGACCAAGTCTCAAATTCTTTTTATTATATATTTCAAACCATATATATATTTCAGAAATACGGGGTATTACACACACCCCCCTTCAGAAATCAGCGTCCTCGCTGATGAGGACGGGGCATGCACAATCTAGTGCAGGATCTACTTTCTAGCCGATGCAGAGCATTTCTGTGAGCGTCACTCTCGTCTTTGGAATTCTGGAGACCAATCCCACTCTGCGGATCATTCTGTGGATAGACCTCTATCCATCGTCCCAGACTTCTGGGGATTGTCTGTCTCTCTCCGCCGATCATCCTGGAGTCCATAACTCACTGCTCTCACACACTCGGTGTCGAAAGTCGGCTCTGATACCACTCTGTAACGCCCCGAATCCCAAATCACTGAATTCGAGATGTTCTACAGGATCTTTTCACTTTCTTTAGTACAATTTTACAGAGAAATTAAAACTTTTCATCATACATCAGAGATTACATCATAATTACATCTTTCTTTTGCACAGCGGAAGTAAAATACAACAATTGAATACAAGTACAACAGCTTAATATAATCTTTAAGCATCCAATCCTCTTTAATCTTTAACATAACATTTACCTGCATATAAGACTGTGGGTACGTCAGTTTATTCAACCGAAGAACATTATACACGGCCATCCTCTCTATGCCGGAAATAGTATAACTCAACTTTTCATATTTAGCAAAACACAAACTTGTCACATTCAAACTAAAGGGATTACCCTATTGATGTCGTGTTGTGATTGTGCACTTAATCCTTAATGCATTTATTTATGTTACATGACACTAATGCGCACTTGTTCGGATTCTATGCATCCCATACTACATAGGTCCGAGGGCAAGCCCTTATTCGTTCTTCATCTTTATAGGGTTCAATCCCCCGTTATGATTTAATCTACTACTGTAATTACGGTAAGTATCCTAGATGTTATCTGACCTACGAACTCATGTTTAGGCACTCTGGAGTAGTATCCTCACCCAGATGCATCATGGGAATTCCTGGGATACGCTCTCACCATAAACATGACACCACCCGTAGTCTTCAAACATCCCACGAGCGTCGCCACTGGGACGGTACTCTGGAACAGTATCCTCACCCAGACTCGTCATGGGAATTCCTGGGATACGCTCTCGCCGCTACCCAGGGCCCTCATACTCAATGTTTTTCTCTTACTTTCATCACATCTTCACTATGCACTAGTCCTTAGTTTTATTAAAAATTATGAACAAAATTAATCTCTAGAGTTAGCCTCTCCATCAACCGGACTTATTCATTCATTTCATCTTGACCAACCTTGGTCTAATTTCACTTTATTTCATTTCTCGATGCCGGGGAGACTTAGCTACTCTATTTCAAATTTCATTTCACAATCTTCAATTTATACAATTTCCATGTCGAGTTCTCAAACTCACATGTACATTCTCTTTCAATTCACGATTTCACATTTGTTCACGAGTCCATCATTGCACAAAATAGCATATACTTATCAATTGTCACATCATGATAGTTTCTCCTTACCAAATAATATACACACTTCACATATTGTGAGGAAATAGTTGCATCATGTCACAAACCACATTTCTATTTGCCAAGTTAACACTTAATGTGCCAATTCACTTATTCTTTCAAGTTATAGTTTCATATTAATCATCTATATGAAACCATATGTCTATATATGCATTTTGACTCCAAACTATAGTTAAATTCATTCAAATAATACTCAAATCATTCCTATAAAATTCCTTATATTTTTCTGAGAATTACCATATTTTTTTCACATTTTTTGGACATCTAGAACTCTCAAAAAAAATATTTTTTTATAAACGCGAAGGGTGAGAATCGAACCCAGTCACAACAAAAAGAGAGCCAAGAGCACCCGCCGTATGGCCAAACTGTGCTAGCGGTAAGTGAGGAGCGAATTTAGTATATATGCCTCGGTCGAAGGTTATATATATTTATACTCAATTGGTGAAAAAAGTGGTGAACACAGGGTTCGAACTGATCGACCCAGAGAAGCAAACTGCAGTCAGTGACCGCCTGAGCTAGTGGCTCGGGCTGTCACAATACTCAAACAAAATCCATATGTTTCATACTCATACTGTTTAAGAGAACAACTCAATGTTCAAATTAGTCTAGGTTCATATTGCATTTATAAAAACTACTGGAAAATTCCAGATTAAATCATCTTTATTTAATCTTTATAACAGCAAGTATAAAATAATTTTTTTTGTACTAAAAACATAATTTTTCCCACACAATTTAATAAATTGTTCATTAAGGCTACCATATCTTTTATTTTCGACATTGAATAATCAAATAGTCTTCTAATCCCTTTTTATTCACAAATTTCTTATGATAGTTCACTGCTATAAATTTTTATTCACAACACATACATCTTTGGATTTATCCATACCCATATCAACAAAAAGATTTATTTAGCACATGAATAGGTGAAACTCAAAAATACTAACTTTTGAGTAGTTCTACTTTGATGACAACAAAGTAATTTCATTGGTTCATCTATGTCACAAAATATACTACTACTCATTAACTAACATAATTACAACTCAAGCATTCAAGAAAACTCTCTATTCAAATTTTAAAGTGTGTCATTTTCTTAATCAATTTCATGCTTCAACCATACAATTTACAAGCAATTTAATTGGAAATTTCCATACATCATACTAGCAATATTCCACCATCATTCAATCAAATTAATAATCATGGAGAATTCTATATACAATTAAATTTCATGCTAGAATTTCACACACAAGTTAATCACATCATTTCAATCCATCCATACACTAACTTTTCAATTAAAGTGGGCTCTTATTAGTATTTTTCATGTATAGTGTTGATAATAAAAACTAGCATGGACTCCTATATTAGAAATATGAAATGTTTTACCCACCTTGAATGGAGAGAAACACAAAGCAACAAGTCCTTGCAAATAAAAAGCACCTCCTCCTAGCCAAAAGCACGCACAAGCTCCAAGCCAAGCCCCCTAGCACAACCGAATGCTTCTCTATGTGATAACCGGCCACTCCAAGCAAGCAAACCCACACAAACTCTCTATCTTTTATAACTCACACTATTATAACAACAAGACTATAGTTTGGAAATATAATTTGCATATGAAAATAGCCATGAGAGGGGGGTATTTATACTTGAAATCAAGTGAAATGGAGGGCCAAGATTGATTAGTTGGTTGTAGAATGGAGGGCCAAGATTAGAGTAGGAGTTATAAAAACTACCCACATCCACATAGCCACCTCCATGATCACCATGACCATAATCAAATCTCCCTCCAAAAAAGATGCCAACCGGCCAAGAAGGAGAGTGTGCATTGCACGTGTACGTGTAGTGCACGTGCATGCAACTAGGCCAAATTTGTACATTTTAATTTTTATAAAAATAAATTAGTTAAAAAAAAAGTCTTCTACATGACAAGTTTAAATAAAATAGATTAATTCATGGGCTTTCTTTTTGGGCCAAAATAGTTTATAAAAATAAATAAAATAAAATACATTTGGGCTTTTAAGAAAAAGGGCTTTTCATTAAATTAAAATAAGGCTTTAAAGAAAGGCTTTTTGTACAAAATAATTTGAGAATACTTAATTAAATATTTATACACATCATTATAAAAATAATTCAACCCAAAATATTGCACGTGCACACTACGTGCAAAAATAAATAATTTTCCATTAATTGAAAAATCAGGGTATTACAGAAAGTCTCGTGTATACAAAGATCTGCACTAAAATATATATAGCCTTTGAGGTAGGTATGATCTGCAGATTCACTAATAATCCCATACACATTTGAGTGCCCTTAAGAAGCTAATAAGATACCTGAGTACGTACTCAAGAGTTTGCTTTGTGCTACTCAAAGTTTAGTGGAAGTCGACAACTAGTGAATATGTGATCAGACATCTATGTGTTATCCTCTGCATGGGAAGAGGCTGAGTGGATTGAATGACTTATTGCTAGTCATCCATTGAGAAGTTTAAAGTAAATTCTCTAATTCTGTTATGCGACTACCAATCTATAATGCACTGTAGCTCATAACTCACTCTATAATAGTAAGAGGAGTACATTAAAGCTGAAAGAAGCCTAGTTGAACTTTCTCATAGATAAAGTGTAATTGCGACAAGTATGGCTAATGTTCTTGCTAAGAGACTTAAAAGTGATCTAATTATCAAAACTGTGGGGAAAATTGAGTTAAAAGCTATTGAGTCAAAAGCTTTAACATCCAAGTTATTTTGAGATTTAGGATCCAATTGGAGCCATAGAGAAGTTCAAACTAAAGCATCAATTTTAGGCAGTTGACATGCTTTAGATAATTTGAAAAGTTCTATGTAAATTCTGTTAATATATAATTTCATTCAAATTCTGATGATGCTATATATTTTCATAATTTACTTAGAATCATCTCATTATTCCAAAAGAAAGTATGAAAACTTGTCGACGTGTTTCCGATGTTTAGAATGGTTGTTATATCATTCCAATTTTGATGATATGGCTCTTTCATGGATTCATTTTCATTCCAATTTTGATGATTCAGAATTAACCATAATTGATTTGACTATTCTATCATTCCAATATGAAACATAGTATAGTTCTTGTACAGAAACTATAATAGTTCTTGTTCTTTATTTTGTTAAAGAAACTTGATTGTGATGTTTGCATTACATTTTGCTAAGCTATCGTTGAATTGTACTAAGTTCTTTAACAGAACTAGATACTTTATGAAATTTGCTAGAATTCTTATAAATGTGTCTCTTGATATTCTTGTTTTCAATAAGCTAGCAAAGATGGAGGAGTTGAATCTGTCAACATAGATTTCAGAATAATGATTTGCTCAAAATGGAGGAGTAAACATAAAGCAGTTTGCAAAGATATAGTTTTGGTTCATTTATCTAAATAATAAATTTGTCACTTGCTTGATAAAACTTCTGTTGAGTTTAAGACTCATGTGTTCATGAGCTTAAAACTCATATTTTGTTCTTGAAGTTTATTTTTTTTGGTTGATTTTGAAACTACGACAGGTTTCTCTAGTTGGTTTAGTCATTATGAACTATTCTGGTTTGATATGGTCTTTGAACTATTTGATTATTTTGGTTTAGTCTCATTTGAACTATTCGAGTTATAATTGATTTAGTCTGTGAACTATATTATTTTTGTGAGCCAATAATTTAACGGGGCATTGCTTAATATATTGAGAATATAGGAGGAGATTGTTGGATATATAGGTATATTCTCAATATAATAGAATATTATTGTGTATAATATTCTATGGACCAACACGTGCTTTGCACGTGTTATCTGTTTAATTGTTGGACCCGGTTGAGTGGGCATAAAGCCCAGTACCCTAAACTCGGTTCATCTCATATAAAAGCTGGTCTAGAGGTAGTGCTCTGTGATATTCCAATACTGATAAGCAGGGTATAATATCTTAAGCGGCTATGAGATACAAACCCTAACCCTAATTACTCATCTTGATCTAACAAAAGTCACCAAGTCACCAATCCCCAAAACTTTTTTTCCTTTTCTTTTGTCATTTCTTTCTTTTGTCAATGTTGCCGACCCTCCTCTTTCTTCAAGGGCTGGTGTGATGGAGCCCGTATGGTGGGTCCCCCACTACTACCCACATAAATTATACTATTACAAGATATATAAATAAGGGGTAATTAAGTAGAGAGAAAAGTTTGGTTACCTTCTAGGGTACCAATTGATGATACTTGCGTGTAAAAAAAAAAAAAAAAAAAAAAGCATGATCAATGTATGATCCATATGTTACGTACCATCTTCGCAAATACTGTCATCTAGTACCTATGAATATATTTTCACACCTAAGATAACACAATAAATTTAGCATACAGAGAGACCCATAGAACTGAAGTCTTCAAAATCAATTATATTTATTTATATCACTCTGAAATTTTATAAATGTGGAATTAATAACAGTGTACGCCAGAACCACCAGTCATTAGTTAACGTTATAATTAGATACCAATCAAAGCCCAAACTTACTGAAACCTGTAATCATGGTTTGAAAATTTGGTATTTGTATCAGACATATATACACCGCTCCCTCACCAGAAATCTCATATTGAAAATACAGGTAAGAAAAAATATATTGATCCAGTATTCAGTGCATCTCAATATCAGCTGATAGTACATATCATGTCCGCAACTGAGCTATCTTTTCGGTGGATATCTGATAAACTGATATGCAGACAACGTATCCTCCCCATGTAAACCGTAACTCTCATGAAAGAATTTAGTATTCGAACAGCTTTCAGTAGAGGGAAGGAAGAGGTCATGGAGTCTGTCAAGATGGGACTAGCTAACGGGGCCAAGTTGTTCACTGTGCCAGCAGAGGTAGACTCTATGGTCGATAAGGGTAAAGCAAGAGCGCTGAAGGGTCTCTTCAGGTGAGTCCATCCAAGTCAGCTACGAATGTGATGACGATGACTGTAGACGAGTTCAAAGAAGCCATTCAAACCGCGGTTATGGCAATTTCAAAAAGTTTGGGTAATGGGCCGGGCCGACTTCAAATGGGTTTGGTAGCAGGGTCTTCTTCGAAAGAGGTTGCTACTGTGGGTTTGCAAGATGACAAGTTTGATTCCAAGCGGTGAGGAAGACCAAGCTGAGGAAGAACAGGGTGAAATTGGGAGATCCGATACTATGGGAGGTAGGGGGATAGAGGGTGAAGACGAGAGGGCATTCCAGGATATAAAGGGTATCCCGGGGGATGAAGACATGATTGGAGCATTAAACGGAGTTGGAGATGAGTCCATCTATTCTTATAATGAAAATAAAAGGCGGGAACTTAGAGTCAAAGAGTTAACTCCAGGGCTAGAGGCGAGTGCAGAAGAGGTCCTTCAGGATCCTATCATTGCAATCCCAGGTAGTGGCAGACAAGAATCAAAGAGGAAGAGTAAAAGACAAAGTGACAGATGGGGGTCTAAGGGCCCAAGTAAAGATGATCTAATCAGATGAGCTGCTAAATCTAAGGAACCTAAATCAGCATGTGAAGGTTCGGTTTCTATCTTCAGTTTTATTACCGATAATATGCTCCTATACTATGCCACCATGTTAGGGTTAGATATGGATACCACTAGTGTTATCCAAGAGCAAAGAGTCAAAGTGCTTAGGGAAGAAGCATATAGGCTTTATCTTTAAAGCCTCCATTAGGGAGGGTTTGGCGGGCCGGGGAGGTGTCTTTATATTCCGATTATGTTATACATCTTTTGGAATGTTAGAGGGATGTGGTCTAGAGTTAAGAGTAGATTGATTAACAACTCCATAGCCCGAAAAAATCCTTCTGTTTGTGCTTTTATAGAAACTAGAGTATCCAATCCGTTGATTAGGGATTTTGAGGGGTTGAGCTCTTTAAGAAACTTCGATTGGCGTTTCAAGAAGTCTAGAGGTATGTCGGGAGGTATAGCTTTAGGCTTTGACTCAAATATGTTCGAGTGCATTGAGGATTTTGTTGGTTCTTATTCGGTCACTATTAGGCTCAAACGCAAAAGTGATGGATGGGAACATATGGTTACTTCAGTCTACGACCCGTTCACGTCAAACCTTAGAGAGGAGTTCTGGCTAGAACTATTGCACATTCGGGGTAGATGGGAGGGGCTGTGGGTTATAGGAGGGGATTTTAACATCACTAGATTTCTTTCGGAACATCTGGGTAGGGGGTGTATTCTCAGAGACAGACTAGAGTTCAATTGTGTGATCAATGAGTTATATCTTATTGATTATCACACAACGGATAGGAGATTCACGTAGACGAATATGCAGAATAACCCTACTCTAGCCAAACTAGATAGAATCTTAGTTTCCCCTGAATGGGAGGATGTGTTTCCCAATGCTGCAGCCGATCAAGAACGGACTGAACAAGGAGCTAATACTCACGAGCCCCACTATTCTGAACATACTGGGTAACCAAGTGTTTTCAAAGAGCCTTGGCAGGACGAACTTGAAGAAGATCAACACGAAGACTACGGTCAACAGAGGATATGAGGAAGGAAATAACTCGACGGTCATGATCATCCCGAGTGGTTTGAGATGTGTGAATCAATTGCTTATCGGCAGCGGAAGCGGTAGTATCGGGATCTTTGGGGCGAACCGTGGAACCATCAATGTGACCCCATAAAGAATGGCCGAGAAGAGTGGCCTCAACAGAAGCAGACCAATTAGTCCAATCCTTAGCAGAGGAAAGAAGGAAATCAGTGGAGACTGGAAGGTACTGACGAAATTGAGGCTCTATGAGAGATTCAAGTACCTGCAAGTATTTTTTTAATTTTAAATTTTTTTTTACTGAAGTAGGGTTACAAAAGTTGAGGTGGGAGAGGCGAGAAGGTGGCTAGTGATGATGAGGACAGAGGAGGACAGATTCCGTTCGAGGCAAAGTGAGCGTTCGAGGCGAAATGATAGGCCTCGCAATGTTGACCGGTCGAGGAACTTCGAAAGGCGGAGGGATGTCGTTGGAAGTTGGCGGCGTGAAGAGGACGCTGGACGAGGACGCTGGATTAGATGATGAAGTTGAAGTTCGGATCTGGAGTTGGAAATCTGATATGAAGTTGAAGTTCGGATCTGATCGCGGCGGGATTTTGAAGTTCGGATCTGATCTGGAGTTGATGTTCGGATCTGATGGCGGTGGGATTTTGATGGTGGCGGAATCGGATCTGGTTCTGAAGTTTTGATCTGGTTGTTGAGAAGTTGAAGATGGGGTTGCCAAAGAAGATGACTTCGTTGACTGATCTGGTTGTTGAGAAGTTGAAGATGGGGTTGCCGAAGAAGATGACTTTGTTGATTTTTTTTTTTTTTTTTTTTTTTTTTTTTGGGAAAGAAATTTGTATAACTTTGGCTGTTGGAATTTGAGGATTTTTGGATGGAAAAATTTTAAGAGAAAAAAAATTGAGTAATTGGCTCTGATACCATGTTAAGATAAATCAGAGAGATGTGAAAACAATACTGAATATTGAATTGAAAAATAACTGAGTACAATATCTCCTATATATAGGAGGAACCAAATACAAAAACTAGCCAACTACCCAATATAGGACTATAATATCTAACAGATACATATCGAGATTGACTTCCGACCATATTCCACTGATTATGGATTGTGGTACGGACATACGGTTCATCAAGCGCCAGTTTAGATTTGAGAAAGCTTGGACCTATTCCACTAATTGTAAAACCATCATTAAGGAGTCCTGGGAGGTTCCTACAGGTTCGGCAAATGCGGTCGCCAACTGGAATATCAAGTTAAAACGACTTAGGAAGCGACTTAAGTCATGGAGTTTGGGGTCCTTTGTAGACGAAAAGAAATATTGGGGAGCAGAACACATGAGCTAGAGGTCCTCGAAGAGTATAGAACTCTTGAAAGAAGAGAATCTGAGGAGTTGGTGGCTAATAGAATGGAGATGTACCGTATTGGTGAGATGGAAGAGTCTTACTAGAGGCAAAGATCAAGGATGCAATGGCTTAAAGAAGGAGATTCAAACACGGCTTTCTTTCATAAGGTGGCCAATAGCAGAAGACGAGCCAATAAAATCACGGGATTGTTCATAGGGCAGAACTAGTCAAAGGAAACAACTGTGATTAGGCAACATGTGGATAATAGATTTAGGGATTTGTTCGGAAAGATGAGACCTCACAAAGGCAGACTGCATCATGACATGTGGAGTGAGTCTAGAGTTGAAGATAGCTAGGGGTTAGAGGGATCCTTTTCGGAGGAAGAGGTTCGCCAAGCTATCAACCGGTTGGGGTCAAACAGGGCACCAGGGCCAGATGGCTTTCCAATTCTGTTCTATAAACTTTATTGGTCGATCGTCAAGAGGGATTTCATGGATATTATGGTTGAAATGTTTATTGGAGAGGCGCAGATTGAAAATCTGAATTATGCTAATGTCACGCTCATTCCAAAGAAAACTATAGCACTAAGGGTCTCAGACCTTAGGCCTATTAGCCTTCTCAATGGCTCCTTCAAAATTATCTCTAAAGTGTTGGCGAACAGATTGTCGCCGCACTTGTCAGATATTATTGATGACTCTCAAAGTGGGTTCATTAAAGGTAGAGATATTCTTGATAGTATTGCATCTGCCCATGAAATGGTTTTTAGAGGAAATAAGGAAAAAGTAGATGGGTTTCTTCTCAAATTGGATTGAAAAAGCGTACGATACTGTAGATTGGGAGTGTGTGGATGAGGCATTAGAACTAAAAGGATTCGGGAGTAAGTGGAGATTGTGGATGAAGATGTGTGTTAGAAATGGAAAATCGTTCATTCTACTTAATGGGGAGCAAGGGAAAAAGATTCGATGTCGAAGAGGTTTGAGGCAAGGTGACCCCTTTCACCATTACCTTTTGCGATCGTAGTGATGGACTGGCTGAAATGGCTAAGAAAGGACTTCATGAAGGTTTTCTCAAGGGGGTGAAGGTGAAAGGGGTTATAGAGCCGTTGTCACTTCTACAGTATGCAGATGACACACTCATGTTTAGCATTGCGAAGGAGAAAGAAATCATTTCTATTAGAGTGCTGTTGAGGTGTTTCGAATATTGGTCAGGATTGGCTGATAATTTTCATAAGAGTTGTGTGATTCCCCTCAGCAACGAGAATCGGTGTTCGTCTGAGATGGTACCAAGGCTAATGAATTGTGTAAAAGGTGAGTTCCCTCTTAAATATTTGGGTACACCCGGGAAAACTGACCAAGGAGGACTGGGTGCTGTTGGTGGAGAAGATAGAGAAAAAGTTGGATGGATGGAAAGGGAGATTTCTGTCTCTGGAGGGGAGAATCACCCTGATCAACTCAGTTCTTAGTAGTTTTCCAACTTACATGATGTCGATTTACGAGATTCCCAAATGGGTTATTAATAGAATCAATAAATGTAGAAGGAGATTCTTGTGGAAAGGCTCTCAGGAGGAGAACAAAGGACTACCTCTGGTTCGTTGGGACAAGGTTTGTAGAAAGAAAGAGTATGGGGGTCTTGGCATCGTCAATCTACGGGACATGAATAAGGCTCTCCTGGCAAAATGGTGGTGGAAAATGCACAAACATTAAAAGACTTGGTGGGGCCTCTCGTTTGCGAGGTACCGAAGATTTAAAAGATTCAGATTTGGAGGAAGAAACAAATATGGTAAAGTCTCTGTCATGTGGAAAGGTATTGCCAAGGTGGGAGAGTGTTTCCACGCTAATACTAAGTGCGTTCTTGGAAATGGGAGGACTATCAGATTCTGGAAGGACAAATGATCGTGTGACAACACTATACAATCTCTGTTTCCCAACCTGGCGAGTGATGCAATTAAGAAGGATGAAACAATGGCAGATACTTGGATTAGCGAAAGATTGAGGATTCAGGTCAGTGGCTCTTTAGGGGCTGCTAGCCAGAGCCAATTACATCATCTCAATACACATCTGGAGCATGGAGTAATTCTGTGTAGGGATATTGACGACATCAGGACTTGGAGACTAGAGAGTAATGGGGTCTTCTCAGTTAAATCTATGTACGGTCTCCTTAATGACCGGGGGGTTAGATCGGCAAACTCAATCACCATTTGGAAGTCAGAGGTACCTCCGAAAGTGAAAGCTTTTCTGTGGTTGGTTTCGAACAACGCTATACTCTCCAAAATGAATCTTACAAAGCGTAATATCCCGATTGACGATAGGTGTCCTAGATGTCTTTAGCTTCAGGAGGACACCGACCATATCTTTCTATTCTGCCCAAAAGCAAGACTTACTTGGGAAGTAATGGTTCTAGGATTTGGTATGATTGAGTCACCAAGGCATATTAATGACATATGGGGGAAGTGGAGATTGGTGCTCCGTAGGAAAGAGGATAGAGCCTTATGGGATATTACGGTAGTGGCTATTATGTGGTCCATTTGGTTAGATAGGAATGATGCATGCTTTCGTAATTATCATTATAGATTTCAAAGTTTATTACATAAAATCCTGGTACTGATTGACTCTTGGGTAGGTAACTCAGGTGCTAGAAAGAGGCTGAGGTTGGAGGAGACTAGATGAGAGGCGTTGGGAGGATGCGTTTCTGGGTATCGACGGGCTTGAGAACAGAAGATCGGGTCTCTTGTATACTTTTTGGGAGGATGAACGATGCATTTTGATGGTGCTTTGGTACTAGAGTCGATGTATTTTGGCTCCTTTTGATGTAATTGATGCAACTCATTTCTAAATGTCTTTTGTAATATGTTAGTTTGTATTTCGTTAACCTTTCATTAATGAAATCGGTGACGTATGTCACTATTAACTCAAAAAAGAAATATAGTATTCGAACAACAAGACAATTTCTTTTATCATTCCAAGATTCACACAAAAGAATTCTGCAGAAAAGAAAAGCAAAGAAAAGAAGAAAAAAAATGGAGCAACCGAATTAAATTATTTCACCTTTCCTTTTCTTTTTTTTCTTTTTTTTCTCTGTCAGGTACTAACTAGAAGAGCCAGGTTCCGACATCCCATAACAATGGCTAAAATCCACATTATCGAATACTTCGTTCCAATTCCAATGTGTTCGAAGACCATCACCATCTTCTTCCCCACCGAGACTTGTATTTTTGTCGGTGATCAGACAGTTTGACTCCTGAGAGATTAAATGGTTATTGTTGTTGCCGTTGCTGTTGCTATTACTGTTGTCATTAGTAAGATAGGGTTGGAGAGCAACTCTGACCCCTGTGACGAGAAACCGCCGGTGTGATGACCCGTGAGCACTCACCGAGTGGATGCCCACATCGCAGTTCCTACAGAGGAGAGCGCGGTCTTCCAAGCAGAAGAAGTACCCAGCTTTTTCCTGTACATTTAACATGATGCAGTTCAGCCTTAAAATTGCATATATATGCATATGAGGAAGTATCCTGTATATCGAACATGATCAAATTCAGTCTTGAAATTGCATATGCAGCACCATAATTTCCCAATTCAGCTATTTCCTTTCTTAATATATACTTCTAGTTTTGATTCAAGAAATAGGCAGTTAGGTAAACTGTTTACTTCCATTTCTACACCGACTAACTATAAAAGGTCTCACAAAGTGATTTTTGATCAAACATGCATGCTTTTGAAGAAACAACCATTTTATAAGATTATTCACTCCAAATCTAATGAAGTAAAAAACCCTTACAAAACCAAGATTTTTTTTTTTTTGAGGAAAAGGTGAAATAATGCCACCCTGTTTCATTAATAAGTGATTAATAAACAACCCCGAAGTCCCGGGCTTACAAAACCAAGATTAAAGTTCAAAGATGCCAATCTAATCAAGTCTTCGTACTTCCATTTGTCACCCAGGAAATTTAGATGAATGAGAAGAAGGATACAATCGACAAAATTGCAGAGCCCCAGATCAGAGATCCAAGAAGCACAGGGTCCCCTCTATGAATGCAGGAACCCCCACAACAGGTTACCTTACTTTATGATGTGTATATTTTGTATTGGCGTTTTGTGAAGGACATTAATACTGACAGTTACAAATGCCCCTACACATTTCGCTGTATTCATTAATTGAGTACAAGATTCCTAGAATCATCATATAACAATACCCCAGATGATAAGTTTTATCATCTAAAATTTATTTAGAATAACCCTACTGCAATCAATACAAGCACATACTAGATAGCATGCAACCAAAAAAAAAATAAAAAAACTCAGAACAGTCTCCTTCTTTTGCCTCATACTATATCTAAAAGCTTATAATTTATCAAAATAAGTCTTCGCAAAGCAAAATTTTCTTCGTATTATAAACAAACATCATTATGCAAAAAAGACAATGGTAGAATAGTGACATAACTTAACATTTTCTTTTCCTTTTCATACAAATCCATGGAGAGTTTGAGACGCAAAATACGGTTGGTTGCATACCTGTTTTCAGCTTTGCAACTCATTGTTTATAGCTATTCATTGATAGTTTCATTACCTTCAAAGAAAACATATACATTTAGTTACTAACCATATATACTAGCTCCTTCCTATAATTTATATTGCAGGAGATGTCACTTTCGCTATAACAGGCTGTTGTTGCCATGAACTTAATGTGATATTCAAAATCTAGCTTTCGCCTTTCAACTTCCAAAAGCAGCAATGATTGATTTCTGGTCCACTAACTCAAACCCTACACCATCATTCATCAATCATTTGAGTCACAACGAAGGAAATCTAGATTCATATTTTTTATCCAATGAGTAGATTTCCTTCTAAAAAGCAGGAAAGATTTACTTATTATGAAAGAAAATGGAAGTCAGAAAGCACTGCTTAATTGTTATTTTGATATTCTCAAAGATAAAAGTGCAATGACACGAGAAATAGACTTGGACGATGTCAAATTGGCACGAAAAGTTGACTTGAACGAGATCACCCGATCAGCAATATTAGATTTCGTTGTAATTTTGTTTGTTGGTTGGGGTGTATAAATTTCAGTACCCAGCCTGTTGAAATCTGAACTTTATAAGCCTTATTTTTTGTTGTTTGTTTTGTTAATTTTTTTAATAAAACACGGGGGGCCAAGGCCAATCTTTTACGATAAAAAAAAAATGCAATGACCTGATATAGCGTAAACGTTAATACTAACTCCTAACCTCTATTTCGCATATGATAGTTATTAACTTAAAGGGCTATAATCACATAATACGACCATGAAATTTTATCTGATGCACACTTAACTACCATGAAATATTATAAAATTGCTAAGATGAACTCTGCTCTTCTGGAAGAAAACAGTGGGCCGTACATGTAAAATAAAGGTTATATTGATTGCGAAAAAAATTTAAATTTTCACTTGCACTTGTATCTATACTCGCATCCAAATACCCTGTTATACCAAGAATTTTAGTCATCACTTACGTCACTTGTTGCGTGGAACTTAATTACCACCAAAATACCTCAATTTTCATTTCACATGATTATTCTGAATCCCCAACAACAACAACTAAACTTTTATCCCAAAATGTCGGGATTTGCTACATGAATCCTTCTTCTCTACTCAACTTAATTAATAGTTACCTCGTTCGTTAATTTAACACTTTTTCATACTCTTATTAACAACTTCCACCAAGTTCGCTTCGGTCCAGCCCTTCCTAGTTTCTACTTGCACCGCTGTAATTTTCATCTTATCAATTTTCCTAACTGGGGTGATTATCATTAATCCTAAAACCCTACTCAAATACCCATCCCTCTCAGCAAGAAATGTCATGTCTGAAGTTCAAATTTTACTTGTATCAGGAGACTTAAAAAGAGTGAAGGTACTTGAACATCATGGCCTGTATGTGGATGACATGAACATCATTGTCTGCTACTTGATTTCTGTTTTATTAAAAACTTTTTAATGAAACTAGGGGAGGCATCGGCCAACCTTTTATGGTAAAAAAAAAAG
The DNA here is from genome assembly GCA_017893485.1 of Hemerocallis citrina. NCBI lineage: Eukaryota > Viridiplantae > Streptophyta > Magnoliopsida > Asparagales > Asphodelaceae > Hemerocallis > Hemerocallis citrina. The sequence continues at coordinate 284,721,845 of CM030363.1, forward strand.
AGTGAAGGTAAAAGTTGTTACCTGACAAATGTCACAAGTGGGCATCTCCCCACCACCGCCATCATTCATATGCTGCGCAGACGCTGGTGTCAAAAGTGGCACCCTCTGGTGCTTCCCAGCCAACTTGTTAGCTGCATGCACCCTCTCATCGCAGCCCCAGCACAGCGCCGCCTCGTCGGCGCAGCACAGCACCGCAGCCTCCGCCTTCGAGCACACGTCGCACTGTATCTTCATCCCTGCTACTCAACGGGTATCAGATCCAAATTCAAGAAATCCTTTATGGATCCAAAAAAAAGAAGGAGATATTTATGGTTTGGTTGGGTGGGAAAAAAGTGCGAATGGTGAGTGACGAAGGGGGGAAGTTGCGTGTCAATATAATATAATAATCTTGAATCCGTGATCTTTGTTGACGGAAATTTTACAGAAAGGCCCCTGTGGATAAATATTGATGTGGATATTTTTCTAGGGAAGCCCTTGATATTTTGGGGCTTGCGTGGAATCTTCATATTCGTAAAAGTGAACGGTACTATCACACTTTTATGGAACAAAAATCATACCCAATTGTTCATAGAAAAAATAAGGTACGACAAACGGTCATGATTTCTCCGGATCTCTAGAAGTTTTCAAAGTGATATGCATGTTTTAATTAATTTTTTATATATAGTAAATAATAATAAGTAATCTTACATATATTATTTACAAATTATTTTTAGTAGTACAAATTTTTATTTTATATAAATGACATTTTTGTAAATAATTATATCGTAAATAAATTTTAATTTTTGGGGTATTATGATAACTAACAACAGTTGAATAAATGAATGGCTAATATAACTTCCATTTAAAATGAATAGTTGAGATTAGATGGTTGAATGTCTGTCTACAAATTATAGGTTGTCTACAAATGATAACCCCAATTCTTCCATTATAATATTAGATATTAGAGATTAGATTTTCCGTACTTGAGTTTAGTGAAAACTTTTACACTAATCATTTTCACTAAAGTAATTGTTATGGTTCATCGCAGAAAATCAAACAAATTATTTATAGTTTTAGGCTTTTAGCGTTCGTATGAAAGCAATAGTGACGGTATCTGGCTTTTAATAAATAGTATCAGACACGTGCACACGTGCACGTGGGAAAAATTGAAGGATAATGAAAAGGGTAAGAAGAAAATAATTTCCAAACCAATCCACTTTCGAAAATATTTACAAAACAGGTCCACTTTCTGAAATATTTACCAAAGTTAGTCCATAATGAAAAAGAAAATAATTTCCAAACTGATCCACCTTTGAAAATATTTACCAAACAGGTCCACTTTCGAAAATATTTACCAAAGTAACCCAACCCGTGCGTTGCACGGGTTGGGTTACTGACTAAGGGGCTCTCCCATTATAGTAGTAGAGATGAAGAGGTGTAGCTAATTAGTGTAAAGTAATTTCAAGACTTGCATAACTTCTTCATAAATTATACTATTGCAAGTGCGATTCACATTATAATAAATATATATTTTTAAAGTAAAAATTAAAACGCAATCTGGGGTTAAACATAAGACTTCCTTTATAATAATTATGCACGTGTATTGCATGCATTGATAGATTTACAAATGACACTAAGATCTTTTCCATTATAATATTAGAGTTATAAGAGTTGAGCTGAAGACAAAATATCATACAGAGCAAAACAAGAGGGGTTAGATATAATTGTCCAAGTGGGGTTAAATTTGAATGAAAAAAAAACCGTTAAACTATTTCCTTTATGCAAAAAATCTCATTAAATTTTTTTTTGCACAGAAAACCCCACTCAAGTGTAGTTGCAAAAACTCACTATGACGACATGAGCTTTCTGCTAAAGTTGAGTAAGATTTTTTGACAATAATGAAAAAGATGCACGATAATTTATGAACCAACTTGCAAAGATGAATGAGACTATCTAATACAAGCAGAAAAGTTAGATATGACTTTTTAAAAATATACTTCAGGAAGGGCTTTGTAATCATACTTGAGTGTGATTTTCTGCGTAAAAAAAAGTTTACTAAGATTTTCTGCATGAAGGGAATGGGTTCAAGATTTTTTTTATTTTATATCAAATTTAGGTTCCAAGTGGATGAATGGCCAATTGGACAGTCAGTTATGGGGTACTTGGGCTTTGTCTAATTGATGGACCACATTGTTGTTTAATATGATTTGAGAGGGCCCACGAAAGGGCCGGGTTACCAGATTTCAGGTAGAGGGTGTTACGGATGACGATGGCTGCAGCGGCTAACTGCAAGATCGCTGGCTCTAGGTCTCTTCGAGAGGGAAGGAGAAGTCCTATGGCACTGCTTCGTTGTTCAATTGCATTGGGCATTGCATGATCTTGATGCGCACCGGACTTGATGTCTTCCATTGGCAAAATGAAGCATATATATATATTTTCCTTTAACGGGTGGTAAGTCTTGGTTCGAATCAGGGACTCTGAATTTAAACGACCATTCAATTATCAATCACATCCAATACCAGTCAGGACATTATCTGTTGGTAAAAAGAAAGTATATTTGACAGCCCATGTTGCTAGCTACAACTATAGCCTATAGGTCATCCACAGCGACGCTAAAACACCTTTTGTTTTATCTCTGTTCTTCGAGAAAGAACGGATTTTCATGACCTATTCTTTTGTCTTCGTTCACTGAAGAAGGAACGGATAGGGAAGTGATTCAAGAACTGTCATTTTTCTGACACAAGGATTGAAGAACATTATATCAAGAGTTCAAAATGTTTTTGAAATTTCAACATTGGGCTGAATCGGATGGGCTTTGGGCTTACTGGGCCTAAATTGGATGGGCTAAATTTTATTAGTGGGCTGATTTTTCGTTTTTTTATTTATTAATATTTAAAATAAACAAAAACAGAAAGACGAAGAAGAAGAATAGCCATGGAAACTCCACTCTACTCTTTAAAACCCCAAACCATCCCCAAAAACCCTAACCCTATTTCTCCATCTCCATCCCCACCCCGACTATGGCGACCTGCAGCTCAACGCAACCTTCGCAACCAATGGTCAAACCTCCTCTCCTCAAAGGACCGCTTCCTCGCCGCCGCCAGCGAAGGCCGGGTCCATGCAACCTCTCTCGCCAACTCTTATCTCTCGAAAAGGTGCTAACTTTGGGTCAAAGTTTTGATCTTGGAAATTTTTAGGGGTTTTGTTTGGTTTTCAGGTATTTGGGTAAGATGGATTTGGGTGCCTTGAAGGACATGCCGGGTATTCGACAAAATGCTTCTGAGAAGTTGCGCAAGAGAGAGGTGAGGAGTTAGTGTCAGGATCATCACCCTGACCATCGGAGCTTATTGCCGGAGTACTCATCACAACCAAGCAACACCGGGGTTCAGCCATGGGTTTAGTAGTTCAAGTCTGTATTTGATTTTTTTACGTGCTTTACGCACCTTTTCAACTAGCTTATGGCGGGAAGTGTAAGGACTGATTATAAAGTCCAATTGTTTCTTTTTACGTGTTGCACACGTGCCAGAGTAAATCCGCTGCCTATAAGTAGTGAAATGTAATAGAGTTTTAATCATGAAATGAAATCAATCTAGTTCTTCCCCAAATCTCTAATTTCTTCCCCAAATCTCCTCTTTCTCAACCCTAGTTCTTCCAACCTTCTCTCTAATGGCAACTTCAGGTTCAGTCAGGAAGCTAATCCCTGACAAAGTGGTATCAGAGCCAACCTTCACCGGAGGCACGTTGACGGTAAAGGAGGGTATTCGTTCAGTGAAGGAGGGGATTCGAGCGTTCCATTTGCAGTCGAATTTGTTGGAGAGGCGACTCGATTCTCTCAATGAAGAGTTTGAGGTGAGGATGACCAAACTAGAAGAGAAATTGGATGCGATGATGTCGATATTGCAGCAATCCAATCCACAGCTTCTCATTGTTCCTCAGATTCCGATCATTCACCCACAACCATCCAACCCACAACCACACACAGCGCCACTGATTTTCACTTCTCCACTATCTTTGATAGCTCCTCAACAGATTGAAAAGAGGGAGGTAACTAATCCGAACACAAACTCTTTAAATTCTAAAGGTTGTTGTGATGGTGAGAATGTGTTTAGAGCTCACATTAAGGATGGAGTTGTTGTAAATGGTGAAGATTTGTTGAGTTTTGAAGCTAAAGTAAAGAGTGTTGAGAAGAATGGTGATGAGACATCCAAGGTGTTTGTTGAAATGCATAAACAAGAAAAAGAGGAGAAGCTTATGATTGAAGTTTCTACAATCTTTGCTTCAATTCCTGATCATCAACCAAGTGTTTGTGGTAATGTCTCAAAGGCATATGTTTCTTATCTTGGGCTCCGATTGAGTGTTCGACGGAAAGTCAAAAAGACGAAGTTGAATGTTCTGATGTTGGATCTCCAGGCTATAATTGGCAATGCCAAATTAGTGCTCAATGGATGGCCTCCACCTATGAAAGAAAAAGTTGTTGAATTAAATTTCCTACAACCCTTAAAGTTTGGTTCACATGCCTATATTCAGCAGCTAAGGGAGGGGGTTCACAACTTTTTTGTCACTTTCATTGAAGTATTACGGGATAGGCCTCCTGGCCATGATTGGGAACTTGAACCTGGAGTTACTTGTGGTGACTACTTATTTGGAATGCTTCAGGGTACACATTCAGCGCTTTATGCCAATGACCGTGAGTCCATTACAGTAACTGTTCAAGAAGTAACTCCTAGATCAGTGGGAGCCCTTGTTGCAATGTACGAGAGAGCTGTTGGAATTTATGCATCTCTTGTCAACATTAATGCCTATCATCAACCTGGTGTTGTAGCTGGACAAAAGGCAGCTGGAGAAGTATTAGCTCTTCAAAAGAGAGTTCTCGCTATTCTAAATGAGGCCAGCTGTAAAGAACCTGTGGAGCCACTGACACTTCATGAAGTTGCAGATCGCTGCCATGCTCCTGAAGAGATTGAAATGATATACAAGATCACTCCACATATGAGCTGTCCAGAAAATTTCAATCATGATTTGTTAGTTCTAAAGAAAGAATATGTTTGGCATATTGGAGGAGCCCTTTCTCAACGGGAGTTGGAGGAATGGAAACTTTTATACCACAGTGCAAGTAACGGACTCAGTTTCAACACCTTCCTGGGCAGCATATCGAGTGGGGATGGACCTACTATGGTTATTATAAAAGACACAGAAGGTTATATATGTGGAGGAGTTTCTTACAGTATTCAGCAAAATGCTTTAGCTCGTGGAGTTGATGTGGTGGTTGGAACTCCTGGTCGGATTATTGACCTGATTGATAGCAACAATCTTCAGTTGGGAGAGGTTCAGTTTCTGGTTCTTGATGAAGCGGATCAGATGCTTGCTGTTGGATTTGAGGAAGATGTGGAACTTATCTTGGAAAAGCTACCATCACAGCCCCAAGAACATGCAGTAACTTCTCTCTTAAACCTATCCATATATGACAACAACAAAGAACTGATAGTTTTCTCCGGGGCTATAATTCTGATAATTGAGGTACTAAGGAAAGGAAGCATGGAGGACCAAGTAGAGACTGCCGTCAAATTTCTATCACAACCAAAAGTGAGGGGTTCTCCAGTGATGTATAAGCGTTCTTTTCTAGAAAGGAAAGGCCACACAAAGGAGGAAATAGATGAAGCCTTCCGTCGTGTTCCAGATCCCCCATCAAATGCTACATCAGTTGGAGCTACTGCTACAAATCAAGCTGCCAGCTTGCAGCCACAAGCTCCTGTTAACACTCCACAACCTGCAGCTGCTCCAGTTATCAGTAATTCTGTGGTTCCAATTGCTAACCAGCCCAGGTTCCACTGGTCCCATGCTATTGTTGCTGCCGGTGCTCTTGCAGCTTCTGGTGCTGGAACTGCTGTATTCTTCAAGAGGATGGTTGTTCCTAGATTAAAAACTTGGATAAAGAAAGTTGCAGCAGAAGAAAATGAATCTAAGAAGGAAGATGAATCACATTCGGTTCTTGCTGAACAAACTGCAGAAGCTGCTGCTATTGTTGCTAAAGCAAGTGAAGATTTAATGAATTCAAAGCATGAAGAAAGAAAATTCTTCGAGGCATTTATGGGCATGATGGATGTTCAAGTTAAGGAGATGAAGTCTATGGGTGAAGCAATTCGTAAGTTAGAAAGCACCAAAGAGAATAACTACTCAAAAGACAACGAGATAGAAGATTATGTCAAATCTGCAGTGGGGAACGGAACTACTAACAATTCCTGGAGAACTCCTCTAGTCATTCAGCTGGATGCACATCTCTCTTCTGTGGTTACAAAGGAAGTAAAAGTAAATGGCACAACAAGTTCAGACAATGGTGCAGTGTGGCCTTCATCTGCACCAGCAACTCTCGAGCCTACAACTGCACCTCACTCAAAATCCTACATGGAGGTACCTAGTTACAAGTTAAACGTTTTTCCTTGAAGCTAAATCCAAAAGCAGTTCTGGATCCCGGCACCTTCCATGTTTTGTATCTTGAAATTCAATCTTATCTTTGCTGATTGTGGTTCAATTCTCATGTAACTTGGGGAGATGATTTACGACGGAGATTTCCTGGTATTGAGCTTGGGACAAGCTCATTCTTAAGGGGGGTGGAGTTGTCAGGATCATCACCCTGACCATCGGAGCTTATTGCCGGAGTACTCATCACAACCAAGCAACACCGGGGTTCAGCCATGGGTTTAGTAGTTCAAGTCTGTATTTGATTTTTTTACGTGCTTTACGCACCTTTTCAACTAGCTTATGGCGGGAAGTGTAAGGACTGATTATAAAGTCCAATTGTTTCTTTTTACGTGTTGCACACGTGCCAGAGTAAATCCGCTGCCTATAAGTAGTGAAATGTAATAGAGTTTTAATCATGAAATGAAATCAATCTAGTTCTTCCCCAAATCTCTAATTTCTTCCCCAAATCTCCTCTTTCTCAACCCTAGTTCTTCCAACCTTCTCTCTAATGGCAACTTCAGGTTCAGTCAGGAAGCTAATCCCTGACAGTTAGTTAGCACGTGTGCTGTATGTGTTTTTTTTCATGTTGCTGGTTGTTTTTTTTTTTAATAAAAGATGACCGCAATCATCGTCAAAGAAGTACAATAACTACTGAGAAGTATACCCTACCAGTCCCTAATACATCAACTATTACATATTAGAAAAGCCATACATGATGCTGGTTGTTAATGCAAGGTGGGGCCGTGTTTGGTATTGCTTGTGAGCACAAAGTGTTTTTTTATTTATTTAAGGGAAAATGTAGAATATAGATTATTAATAAGCAATTAACAAAACAAATTCAAAGTATTGGGCCAAATATACAACATACAATACAGTAAATAAAATATAGGACCTTTAGTTATATGAGAGGGTGGGACAATAGACACAAAACACCAAAAACATAAAGCAACAAGACTAGTAAAGACACCAAGCATTCCCTCCAACAAAACCCTAGAGGGTGGGCACAAAGTGTGTTTTTGGGGAAGAAGATACCAAAGTTTTCTGAGTGAGAGAAGTACTTCTTGGAAAAGGTGGAAAAAGTACCGTTCGAGGTGTGGTGAGAAAAAGGTCAAAATTTGTAGTTTTGAAAAAGTGGCTTTTGGCAAGACAGATTTTAAGTCAGAAAGTGCTTTTGAGCAAACAAGTGCTCTCCAACAGAAATGCCAAATGGAGTTGTAGTACGATAAGTAGACTAGTAGAGATTAATACTTTGATAGTGCATGTGCAGTAGACATCATAATGAAGATCAGTACGTGTAATAGTGAAGATTGGCACATGCAATGCATATGTTTTTATCTAATAATAGTAGTCACTTAGTGTCTGTTTATTTTCTTGTTTATTTTCTCAGTGCATAATAATTCTTATTGTCAATTTTCGATGAATATTTTATAATTCTAGTCATTGATGCCTCATTTATCCCATCGCTATGTAATAACTTTCATTGAGACAAAAAGTGCAAGTGCAGTACCCTCAAAGTGCTATAGATACACCATATTTTCAACTCTTCAGTTATAATAATGAGGATAATTATCTCTACATTCAAGAAAGAGTATTTGTATGAGCTTAGAAATTCAACTTCTATTAGTATGTACTAGTTGACACTCGAGTTATAGAAAATTTGGTAAAAGTTGCTGATAGTTGCCTGGGAGCAGAACCGTGGAATATTCTGAAGTATTGATCTACCCGAAATCGTGTTAGTCTGATCAGTCATAACTTAGTGGTAGATTGTAATGGCGTTTGTTACTGCTCATGAAAAAAAGCAGATAAATCACCCTCAAATTTCGAACGGAAATAGCTCGGCTTCGAGTCTTCGAGTCAAATTTGAAGAGCGGTTTCTAAATTCTTGGTGGGAACAACCTAAAATCAAGTTTTATGAAATTTCTGAAAAATTCAAGGTCTTTGTGGGTCGATGTGTCTGTGGAGCCATCTCCTAGTTATTAAAGGAAAACTCTTCTGGAACTTGTTGTTGGTCAAAAATTTTGAACTTCTGATCGCTTCTTCTTTAGTCTCATGTCTTACTAAATGGAAAATTGTGGTGAGTGGGCAGACTCTATAGTTGTGGTGAGGGTGGTGGGTTTTATGCTTAAATTCTGACACGGGGTGTGTCTTCATAACTTTTGCCTAAGTAGTTCTTGTCCATTATCTTGTTGGATAAAACACAAATGTATAATCCATCTTTGCAGTCAATCTAACTTATATAAATGCAGAGGAGCAGCAGTTAAACTGTTTTCTTTTTCTGTTGATAGAGCTTATTTTCATGAGCTTTTTGTCACGGGACGACTTCTTTTCCTCAGGTCAGGCCGTGTGCCACCTAGCTTACTCCTTAGATTGAGGGCTAAGTCAGGCAAATTGAGGGTTAAGAAGGCAGAGGATTGAAGAGAAGTGAGTAAAGTAAGATGGAAGAGAATTTATTCTTATAGAGAACTTTACAAGAGTGGCTTGGAATGCTTTCCTTGGATTTCCTTGGATTGTCTTGGATGGTTGGAGCAAATGAGGCTCCTCCCCATTTATAGTGCTAGGATGATCCTTCTCCTCCCCAAGGGAAGGTTCTAGAGTACAAAGTTCTACTATGTACAAGAGTTTACTAGAATACTCTATAACTATGTACATTGTTCCACAAAGGTTCTAGTTCACACTAGAACGTGCCACATTGTCCTAGAGAACTCTAGGACGTTCTTGATCCTTCCGGGGCATTCTGTAGTGTTCCGGACTCCTCTTGAACAATCAGGATGCCTCTAGAACTTGTCCGTGACACCCTCCCCCACCTAAGCTCTTGACGTCCTCGTCAAGCCTTAGACTTGAATTCTTCAATCTTGTCGCGGAACTGCCATAAATCTTGTTCTCGCTCCCAACTAGACTCGCTCTCGGGTTGATCCTTCCACCGCACATAGTACTCGGTCCAGTTAGGCGTGCCCCTCTTGCGAACAACTCGATCGGCTAGGAACTCATCGACTTCCTTATCATATGAAACCACATTTGCTGGTGGGGCTCGATGAGATTCGTTCCTCCTTGGGTCCTCCTCGTCCCTACTATAAGGTTTGAGAAGGCTAACATGGAAGACTGGGTGGATCTTCAGGTGCGACGGCAAAGCTACCTTGTAGGATCTCGTGCCAACTTTTTCCACTACCTGGTACGGTCCTTCATATCTTCGTGTCAAGCCTTTGTGGACTTGGCGCGTAGACTTGAACATCTTTTGGGGTAACTTCACCATCACCTCGTCACCGACAATGAATTCCCTTGGCTGCCTTTTCACATCGGCCCATTTCTTCATCCGTTTGGCCGCCTTGGTCAAGTAGCTTCGGGCAATTTCTATCTCCTCATTCCACCCTTTTGCAAACTTGTAAGCTGGCGGGCTTGAACCAGTGTACCCCTTTGCTAGCTCTTGCGGTGTCATCGGCTGTTGTCCAGTCACTAGTTCAAAGGGACTCCTTCCCGTAGCCTCGCTCTTCTGCAGGTTGTATGAAAACTGGGCCACGTTGAGCAACTTAGTCCAATCCCGCTGGTTGGCACTCACATAGTGCCGAAGGTATATCTCCAACAGGTGGTTCACCTTCTCTGTCTGGCCATCGGTTTGAGGATGAAAACGTGTGGAGAAGTGGAGATCCGAACCTATCAGCTTGAATAGTTCTCTCCAAAACTTTTCCGTGAAGCGCAGATCTCGATCACTTATGATGGTCCGAGGAAGTCCCCAATACTTGGCCACATGTTTGAAGAATAACCTTCCTGCTTCCTCGGCCGTGCAATCTCTCGGGGCTGGGATAAAGGTTCCATACTTAGAGAACCGATCCACTACAACCATTATGGAACCGCATCCCTCCGACAAAGGCAACGCTGAGATGAAGTCCATGGATATACTTTCCCATGGAAGCTCCGGTACGGGTAGTGGTTCCAACAACCCAGCTGGCTTATCTTGTTCCACCTTGTCTTGTTGGCATATAAGACAAGTCTTCACATACGCTTCCACATCATCCCTCATGCTAGGCCAATAATAGGACCGCTCCACTAATGCCCGTGTACGGTGCGTACCTGGATGTCCAGCCCACCTTGAATCATGGCACTCTTTCAAGACTTCCCTCCTCAAGTTGTCCCACTTGGGAACATAGAGACGATCGCCAACTGTGAGGAGAAGTCCATCCTCCATCCAGAATTTGCGTGTCTTGCCCTCCTTATCCATATTCACCACATTAACGGCTAAGGGGTCATGACTCAATCCCTCCTTGATTCTTTTGGCAAGGTCGCACTCGACTTGGGAGATGGTCGCGAGCTCCGCCTTGCGACTTAATGCATCGGCTACCACGTTGGTCTTGCCCGGCTTATACTCCATCACATAGTCAAACTCGGCCAAGAAGTCTTGCCAACGTGCTTGTTTGGGGCTTAGCTTCTTCTGGTTCTGGAAGTAGCTCGTAGCCACATTGTCAGTCTTGATCATAAACTGACTCCCCAACAAGTAATGCCTCCATACCCGAAGACAATGGATGATAGCCGTCATCTCCTTGTCATGCACCGGGTACCTTCGTTCCGTCTCATTTAACTTCCGACTCTCATAGGCCACTGGGTGATCTTCCTGCATGAGTACCCCTCCTATCGCAAAGTCGGATGCATCAGTGTGTACCTCGAACGGCTTCGAATAATCTGGCAGCCTCAGAACTGGTTCCTCCATGATGGCCTGCTTTAAATCCTCAAAGGCTTCCCGGCAGTCATCCGTCCATTCCCACACAACTTTCTTCTTGAGTAGGTTGGTGAGTGGTGTGGCTTTAGCCGAGTATCCGAGAATGAACCGCCTGTAGTAATTCACAAGGCCTAAGAAAGACCGTAGCTCAGCCACGTTCTTGGGCGGTTCCCACTCTGCAATGGCATGCACCTTGGATCCATCCATATAAATCTTCCCTCCAGCTATCTTGTGCCCTAAGAACATCACATCCTGCTGGGCAAAGGAGCATTTCTCTGGCTTGACGTAGAGTTCATTCTCCCTTAGTGCTTGGAAGACTTGTCGTAGGTGCTCAACATGCTCCTCCAACGTGTCTGAATACACCACGATGTCATCCAGATACACTACCACGAACTTGTCCAGGAACGGATGGAAGATATTGTTCATGAGGGTGCAGAATGTCGCAGGTGCATTGGTTAGACCAAAGGGCATCACCAAGAACTCAAACGACCCATACCTTGTCACACAAGTCGTCTTAGCTTCATCCCCTTCGGCTATGCGTACCTGCCAATAGCCCGACCTCAAATCCAACTTTGAAAACCATCGCGCCTTACCAAGTCGGTCGAAGAGATCGGCAACCAACGATATAGGATACTTGTTCTTCACCGTGATCTTGTTGAGTGCCCGGTAGTCTATACACATCCGTAGACTTCCATCATGCTTCTTTTGGAACAACACCGGGGCACCATAGGGAGCTTTGGAGGGCCTAATGAGTCCAGCATCGAGCAACTCTTTTAATTGCTTCCTCAATTCTTCCAACTCGGGCGGAGCCATCCGGTAAAGTCCCATGGCTGGGGGTCTTGCACCCTGTTTAAGCTCTATCACGTGATCCACTTCCCGTCTCGGAGGTAACTTCTTCGGCAACTCCGGTGGCATCACATCCTTGAACTCTGCCAACACTTCCTTCACTCCGGTCGACACACCCATTTCTGTTGGAACATCTGACTCCTTCAAGACAGCTAGATAAGTGGTCTCCCCCTTCTTGAGACCTCTTTTGAGTTGCATGGCAGATAAGCTTCTTGACTCCATCTTCCCTCTCTCCAAAGGTACTATGTGTATAGTAGATCCCTTTGCAATACGCATGGTTGAGTCTTTCTCAAACGATAAGGGACGTACCTTGTCCATAAACTCCATGCCCAAAACCATGCGGTGGTCATCCATAGGGACAACCGTCAAGTCGATAGTGCCTTCCCATCCTCCAAGCTGGATAGGTACTCCACGAGCTACTCCAAGGATGGGTTGAGATGATGAGTTGACGGCCTTCACCCAACCCAATTCCTTGGCGTACTTGATTCCTAACTTAGCAGCCTCTTCTTCAGCAATGAAGTTATGAGATGCACCTGTGTCCACTAACGCCTTGGTGGATCCTCCATTCACCTTGGCCTCCACGAACATGAGACCACCGACCTTGGTCTCGTTTTTCTTGGACACCTTCACCTTCTCATCCTTGGCCTTAAGAGAGTTAAGGAGACGCATGGAACTAATTTGCGTTTCCTCTTCTGCTTGACAAGCCATAGCATTAAGGGCCTTCCGTTTCGGGCAGTCTCGAATATAGTGCGGTCCGCTACACAAGTAACATTCCGGCTCCTTCTTCTTGCTTCCTCCCTCATTGAGCTTGTCCCTTTTGAACGGCTTGTCATACTTCTTATCTTGCTTCACAAACTTGTAGGCTTGTCTCCTACACTCTTTTTCTTATTGCCGCCGAAGTCTTTCTTGAACTCCACAAGGTCCTCCGCCGCGGCTATAGCTTCGTCTACGTCTTTGACGTTCCTCCTCTTGAGTTCTAATTTAGCCCAAGATTGTAGTCCGTCCAAGAAGTAGAAAAGCTTATCTTCCTCATTCAGATCCGGTAACTCTAGCATCAAGGATGTGAATTCAGCAACATACTCCCTGATACTCCCGGTATGTCTCAGCCCACGTAGCTTTTTCATAGCTGCATCTTTGGCATTTTGGGGACAAAATTGCCTCTTGAGTTGTTGTTTGAACTCGTCCCAAGTATCCACTGTGGATAGCCCCTTGGCTATGTCACCATGCTTCCTTCTCCACCATAATGCTGCATTTTCTTTCAAGTAAAGGACGGCTGTATCCACTTTGGGTTGGTCGTCCTTAATTCCTACAGCATTGAAGTAGCATTCTAGGGACCAACAGAATTCATCGAGTTCTTTGGAATCGCGCTTACCTCCATACTTCAAGGGTTCCGGCACCTTAGTGCGTGGCATCTCCCTTGCAATAGTCCCACCTGCTATTGCTGCCTTGCACAACTTCACCTCCTCTCCTTGGGTGTTGAACGCCTCTTGAAGCTGCGCTATCTCTGCCTTGAACTCGGCCTTTAGGGTGTTGAGGACACCAAGAATCTCCTCCCTTAGGCCGCCAACATCCTCTCTGACATCGTCCATGGTGTCGTCCATGGCATCCATTCTTTCAATGGACTCCCCCATGGAAATCTCCACCTTAGCCAATCTCGACTCGAAACTGGCCAAAACATCCATCGACTGCTCCCTCGCGTTCTTGCTCTTGTTCTTCTTGGTATTTGTCTCCGCTCTTCCCCTATCACCAACCACCTCCACATTGGTGGTGACATCACTCACGTTTCCCTCGCGTCCAGCCATAATCTCTGCCAAACGAAAACCTTGGCTCTGATACCACGTGTCACGGGACGACTTCTTTTCCTCAAGTCAGGCCGTGTGCCACCTAGCTTACTCCTTAGATCGAGGGCTAAGTCAAGCAAATTGAGGGTTAAGAAGGCAGAGGATTGAAGAGAAGTGAGTAAAGTAAGATGGAAGAGAATTTATTCTTATAGAGAACTTTACAAGAGTGGCTTGGAATGCTTTCCTTGGATTTCCTTGGATTGTCTTGGATGGTTGGAGCAAATGAGGCTCCTCCCCATTTATAGTGCTAGGATGATCCTTCTCCTCCCCAAGGGAAGGTTCTAGAGTACAAAGTTCTACTATGTACAAGAGTTTACTAGAATACTCTATAACTATGTACATTGTTCCACAAAGGTTCTAGTTCACACCAGAACGTGCCACATTGTCCTAGAGAACTCTAGGACGTTCTTGATCCTTCCGGGGCATTCTGTAGTGTTCCGGACTCCTCTTGAACAATCTGGATGCCTCTAGAACTTGTCCGTGACATTTTGGTTTCAATGCTTCGTGTATTTAATATCTGATATTTGTTTCTGTTTTACTGTTCTCATCTGAAACTTTTCTTGTGAATTTCTCTTAAACAGGAGGCTTGTTGCAGCAACCTTATATCATCTTACAAGAAAATGGTATGCGTGCTTGACTTAACCTCATTAGTTTGCTCATGAAAGAGATGAAATAGGGAAGGACTTAGATTCGCAATCATACATTCGTAACTTCTTTTCTTGCTTGTTTATGGAATAAGTGGAGCAAATTATTTGTTCTACAAATTATTATAGGAATAGCATATAGAATGACATATAACTTGTTGAATTCTATCTCATGTATTGTGCTGAAAATTGACTTGGGACATGGAAATCTATGGGTAGAAATGGGCTTGAACCATTTGGCCTATTCAGATGTAGGACAGGTTTCAACCAATTGCCAGTGCTGGCGCTATCCTATCTGCACTATGCCACTATCCCTTGGGTTGGTGCTTAATGTACCATGAAGAGATGTGGTTTTTTCCACAAGAACCTTTTGATATTATGAGTTGATGATTTTTTATCCTCCATCTTATGCATCTTTGGTGAACCTTTAGTTTTCAATTAAAGCTACTGTGATTGCAGGTAGTTGCTGTTTCTCACATGGTCCAATCATCTAGATCGATGTGATGCTTCCTTAAAGCTTCAGGTGTCAACTCCGTTGTACAATTCTGTGATCACCCAGAGGATGTTAATGACCCTGGAGATGGTGGAGGGATTCCTGTATTTTCATTCTTCTCGATCTCAAATTTGGGTATGGTTCGTGTATATGGTTTGAGTTTTAGTTATTTCATATTTTTGTTACTTTTACGTGGTGTTCAATTGTGGTATCTTGGAGGAAGGTAAGTGAGTTAGCACGGACTACCATCTTATTGGGCAAATAATACATTAGTTATTAAGTGAAAAGCCTTAGCTTCTAAAGTTCTGAGGCCATCTAGAATCAAGACACCTATGTGGTAAGTTAAGTTTAAATCTTTACTTTTTAGACTTTCTATTACAAAATTATAAATGGTACATTTTTTCCCCCTCAAGGTGGTTGTCTGTCCTGATTAATTAGATGTAAGCCCTAAAAATGGATTGAATATTTGATGGGTATGTTACACTAAACCCCTACGTGTGTTTTTAACTAAAATCGCGTTAGTGCCCATGAATTTTCTGTTTTGCTTATTGAGCCCCCTTAAACTTGGTTTTAGGCTGATGAGGGGTTACAGATGGTTCTGAATTTCAGATGTCGTTGTGTTAGTCTAAAGTTTTTCTTGTCAGATGGCAGGAAAATTTCAGAGATATTTGAAAATATTGATGTGATAATTGGAATTCTGATATTTTCGAAGTATCCGTGAAATTTTTCTTGATATCCACTATATGACATGAAAACTCTTAAGCCAACAGGATATTGAAATGTGACATTTATAACCTCGTCTAAAAGCATTGGTGAATTCATTTTGAGTATATGAGGAAATTATCAATATTTCAAAGGTGGTTATATTTTTTGTTTAAGTTTTTTTTATTTTATCTATCATCTTTACTATTTTATTGTTGTTGTTATTGCTGTTATTAGTGGTACTATTCTGATAGAAACCTCTTCTTTATCATGCATGTGCAATTCTCTCCTTGCAATTATACTTAATTTTTTCAATTATTGAAGCCCTCAAAAGCACATTAACAGTTAGACTTAAGAAGACACGTGTCTAGTAATTTATGTAATTTTGTTCTTTTATTGATATGCTCCTATCTTTATTCTGTGTACTTACCTCTAGACTGCTAAGGGCACTTACTCCTTGGTTATTTATTAATTACGAGCACTTGTTGATTTACTCAGAAGTTAATTTGTGGACTGCTGGGCTTGTAATTGTGTATCTGAATGTTTACTCTTCAACTAAGATATAAAATTAAGAATCATATTGATTTCAATATTTTTACTGAAATTTTCCTAGAAATGGTTTAGGGGAAATTTTCGTTATTTTAAATGTAATCTCAGAATATCTGGCACACGAGCTTGTCTAGATGTTTCTGTTAGAGCTGAATTTGAAGGTACCACAACCCTTGTACTTTATTTTAAGAAAAGGGTACTTTTTGAGTTTAATATATAAAAGAGGCTAGTAATGGCACTTTTCAGTTACGCGGATCATTTCCCACTCCGCTTTCTAGCACTGAGACCATTACATTTGTTTTCAATATTCTTTCCTGGCATATATTGTAAATTTGTAATCTTCCTTGTTATCATTTGGTATGAACAGAGATTGCTTGTTATTGAGCTACTTAGTTGTGCTTATGAGGAAGGTGGCCAAAAAGCTACTTCATTAAGTTGGCTTCATGAACTGTATCCTGGAGAATATGATGATTTGAGAACAAGCAGCATGCTTTCTGAAGAAAATAGTCAGCCGCTTCCTCTGAAGATAAAGGATTGGCAATCGGGTGATTTTTTGAAAGACCATACTCGGAGGCATGAAGTTCTGCAGGTATTTTTCTATCGAATTTGTTCATCTGTAAAAATTACTCTGTTCTAAATGATTTATAGGGATAGAAATGAAATTTGTTACCCTTTCAGTTGACATGGGAAAAACCTGCTTGATCGGGATGCCAATTGGGTCGGGCATCCTGCCATACGTAACCTGAATTTTTAGTGATTAGGTCTAATACATCACACCCCAGCAATTCAGGTTTAAAATTTTGTAAAATTTATTGTTTGGTCGGGTTTGAGTAACGCCATAACCTGCCTGCCAACCGAGACTGAATAAACCTGATTCAATATCCCCCTTACATATTTCTTTACAAATATAAAAGTTATATCAAGTATGTGTGTAATAAGTATTGTCTTTCCACCCTGATACACTTTGAAATCAGAAAATTACATACTGAGTCTCAATTCTGAAGCATCTTTCTGTTTCTTTGGATTCTTCACGTAACTTTCAGTTTGGATCTTTCAGATTCCCAATCAAAACATCTTTTTTAGTTCTTTGGACGTTGGTTATCACACTCCTTTTTGTATCATAACTTCTCTACTGCTTATTTTATACTATTATGATTGGAAAGTTGGGGTCATGGCTGTCTCGATTGTGAATAAAACTTCAACACTTGTATTTCACATGCTTTCCATTTACTTGTCTGAATAACTTGTCAAGAGAAAATGCAAGATCAGTGCACATGCTAACTTTTTAGTTCTCGATAATTGTGTCATCAAACCATATTACTTGGCACTGTTGAATTGTATTTCCCATCAAATGATAAGTTATTAACTTTCAATTGTATGCTAACCAGTACCAAAATAAACACGGCCATATTAGTCTTAATCTTTTCATTAGGGCACAATACAAGTCATCGGAAATGCAAAGAAGTATGGAAATGAACATTTTCTGCTTCCATACTGACTTTGAGTATTTTTTTTTTCTTTTTTTTTGTTGTTGTTACAGGTATACTTGACCACATGGCTTGCTGTTGTCAATATTGATACAAACAGGTACAAGAAATAATCTTCAGCGCTTCCCAGTGAATCAGTTACTAAATCCAATATGTGAATCGGTCAGCTGCTTTGATTCACATAGATATAATCATGAGGGCTTTTAGTTTTAGAGAACTAATTGAAAAGATGGGAAAGTTTAGTATTCAATTTTATGTGAATCGGTCAGCTGCTTTGATTCACATAGATATAATCATGAGGGCTTTTAGTTTTAGAGAACTAATTGAAAAGATGGGAAAGTTTAGTATTCAATTTTAGAGAAGGGTTTAGTCTTAAAGGTTACTTAAATTAAATATCAGCAAACAAGGTGATGAGGATATGAGTTCTGTTTTGTTTTATTTTAAGATTTAGTCATATGTAGTAGTTCTGCAATTTGTACCATTTATTTTCTGCATTAGAATATTTTAGAGATTTGTATTGAGATTTTGTTTGAACCTATATATAGGTCTTGAGAATAATGAGAAGATATGCTATTATTGATTTAAAAAATTATTGTGTATTGAGTTGTTGCTCTGCATTTTTTTTCTTGTGTGTGATACCATAAGAAATTATTAGGGTTTGCCAAAAATCCTAAAAAATGTATTAGGATATGTGAGGAGCTCTAACTACATTCCCAAATTCTTAATTTTAATTAAAACCCTAACCTACTCCTAATCCCTTTCATCTCCTTCAGCTGCCATCTCCTTTTCTTCTCTTCATCTTCAACCTGAGAACCCATGACCCCGACTCCTCTTCACCTCCTCACACCCGCAGAAGCCCCAACAACATTGACGCTCATCTCCTCCTCACACCGCGCGCACCATTGTCACAACTTTGACGCCTCCAGCACTCCATCCCAACGCCGCTGTCGAACCCACCACCGAACGATAGCGCTTGACAACTGTGCCCAACCCTCCATCGACTGCCACCACCGACCACTTTGCTGCCTCTCCCTCACCGCCGACGAACCCGATTCCCCAAATCCCTTAACACCCGAAACCCGAATTCCCAAATCCCCCAATTCAAGTCCTAACCCTAATCTCCAGATCCAGAGGTTAATTTGTGGAGTACAATGCACATCGACGATCAGCAACTTCTTCCTTCATCGGTGGCAATACGTTCATCGCACTCCGATTACTTCTTTCCACTCCTCCATTATTTGTGTTACTGCCTATCTTCTTTATAATATTATTTGATACTTGCTAATTAGAGTACGAATCATTATTGCATGTCTTACATACTAAGAACGGTTAAATATAAGGGTTTTTAACATGTATACCCCTAACAAATATGATAATATCATATAACCCTCACAAATATATATTTTCGTATGTACCCCTAACAATTTGGACTTTATTTCATATTTACCCCTATGTTAGATATCGCTAAGCGAACTACAATTTTACCCTTACAAGACAAATAGAAATCAAATTAAAAGATCAGATTATACAATCAAATTATAAAAGATTTAAGAGTTTAAGGAAAATAAATGAGACGGTTTATTATCTATAATTAAAAACAAGATTGATGGCAATTTTGGAGAAGTAGCATAAGGAAGAATATGTAGTTTTCAAAGATGCACTGTTAGTTTGTCAATTTCTTGAAAAAAATAAAGAATTTTTTAGAAAAGTTAATGAGTCTCGGTTAGATTAACAATTGCCCGAATTTACAAGGATGAAGAATATATATAGTTTGAATGGTAGAGAAGAGAATATTTCAGTTATTTTTCATCAAGTCCATTAAAAAAACTTAAGATTTTCCATCGTTTTGAGTTTTTTTTTTAACTAGAGGGTAATTAAGAGATGTGGTATATATTCTTGGGGACAAATATGAAAATACATATTTGTGAGGGGCATACATGATATTCACATATTTGTTAGGGGCATATATGTTAAAAACCCTAAATATAATTGTTGATTGTTAGGCGTGAATCTTTAATTAGGCTTGTTAACTTATTTCAATTTTTGAAAATTCATAAAACCAATTATTAGTTTTAATTTCTAACTTAATCGACATTACATGTTGATAAACTTAATTTTTTAATATTCTTGGAAAATTCTACTTAGGATTAAGTTTACATCACAAGGTGGGAATCATCTTCCGTTCATCTACCCCAAAGATCATCTGATATATTGGATACTTGAGATATACTATTGTTGGTTTTCTAATTTTTTACTTTTAATTTGAAATTTCTTCATACCCTGCAGGATACAGGAAATCTTTTCTGTTGTTGAAGATGAAATGCAAGTAAAACTTTCATGAAGTATATCCTCTTAGCCTCCTACATGCTAAATTTTTTTTAGTTGGATTGGAATAACTCACATACGGAAGCCCTGGATAAGTTACTGTTTTGTTCATCTAACTGACTCTCAGAGAAGAAGGTACTTATTCCGCATCAAATTGATTAGTAGTGTTTTATCTAGAATTGAATGATTTGCCTTGTCTCTCGTTAACATTAATGTTTTCACTGTGATTCTACGGAGTGGCTGTATATTTACTGGATGAGAAAGAAATTAAGATGAATGTGTTCTTTCCTGTTCTGAAAAATGAACTCGATTTATAATGGGAGAAACTTTAGTTAAGAGTGTGTAAGGACCATATTCAACAAACTGATTATGCGAAAACTGAAATCTATATATTTATTATGGTAAGTGGAGGATTCGAGTTGATGTTCTAAGTGAAAACCTTAACCCCTTGAAATTGAGATCAAGAAGATAGAGCTGGTCATGTAATATTGTGAACGAATGTTCTCCTGTATACAACATGAAGTTGCGTTCAGAAACACAAATCCTTTTGTAAGTGTACATTTTCGCTATTTTTATTTATTTATTTATTTATTTATTTTGATTAAAAGATGACTAAAGTCATCGCTTCATTAAAGGAAAATTAACGAAACAGGAATAGATAGTACATATAAAGGCCGAAGGCGAACAACAGTAAATAACATCTAATTCGGACTAAACATCCCGAACAATGAGCAAAACATCAAAATAATAGAACGTCTATTACAAGAGACCAAAAGGTGATTTCCCACTTCCAGATGCCTGAAGTTCCCCTGCTTGCTATCTACTCTTCCTCCTCTCCGAATCGCATCTTCTTCCTGAATCTGTTGAGTCCTGTCCATTCATAACAACATAAGTGAATTTTTTGCATCAGCGATGAGAGAGAATGACGAACGCTATTGAAACAGAAATCATTTCGGTCTAGCCATAAGTTCCACAAAACAGACGCAAGTGTACATACTCGGCCATTGTATATGCCTCAATTCCTCTCTCTTAACTTTTGCTTAAAATGTTTTTTTTTTCTTGTTTCAGGTTTTTGGTAGCTCAGTATCTGTTTAAGGCTTTGCCATTCTCCCTCTTGATCTGTTGTTTGAGCCTAACAACTTCAGCTTAGGGATCCAAGCTTTGAGGAATGGTAAAAAAAGATAAGAGGCTCATAAGTTATGCATATTTATGCCAAATTTGCATCCGAGAGAGCGTTGCTTCCATTGGTTTGGTTGGATCTGATTTGCGAATAATTTATACACGGTCTTTGTGAAATATGTAGATATGGGTTTTTTTTTTTATTTATGTGATTTGCACTAAATTTCTATCAATATCAGCGTTTATATTTTTTTAACTTTTTCATTTTATATTTGATATTGATGTATTTTCCTTCTTAATTTCTTTCTTTTTCCTTTTTTATTTTGCCTAATTTTTTTTGCCAAAGAAAACTCTGGAGGGCGGGGGAGGGTTGCTTTTTTTTTTTTTTTTGATTAATGGGGGGGGGGGGGGGGGGGGGGGGGGTTGCTGCTTGATCATATTCTGCATTGTCAAAAGGAAAGAGAGTAATTTTGTTATGGAAAATATATTTTAGAACAGAGGCTCAATTGATAACAATATGTTAGGAAAAATAACATAATTTTGACATATATTAGGTTACTAGATTTTCCCGTGGGCACGTGCCTATGGCACATCTTCGGAACGATATAACACACGAAAAGTCATGTAAACAGTAAAACAACAATTATATAGTTCAAGTTTGAATAGTATGATAATAATTAGTTGTAAATAAAAGTCCAACGTTTCTATTAGTAATGTTGAAAAATAATTATAAATGAGGGTGTAAAATCCAATGTTTTAGAACTTTGTGGAAAATGATGAAATTTAACTGTTGAAGAGATATTTGCTATTTTCAATATAACATGTGCAATAAAAAAACATAAAAATTCTAAAAATTTTACAATCCTCAAATCTTAAAATTTAAATTTCTAAGTAAATAAAGAAAGAGGGAGAGAGAGAGAGAGAGAGAAATATAAAAAATTAAAGAGAAGAGAGAGATAGTAATAAAGTAATGAGTTTTCTAGTTTTGGGGGGAAACATTTGGGGGGGGGGGGGGGGGGGGGGGAGGGGGGGGAATATGTATTGTGATGTTAGATCTCGGCTTTTGATTTTTGGGGATTGAAGGAGAGCCACTTAATAGCTTTCTTTGTGTTTTATTATATAGACTAGGTTTGCCCGTTGACACGTACGTGCCTACGACATGTCTTCGGAACGGTGCACCTTGTTTGATCATATAAAATAGTTTTGGAGGTCCAGCAAATTAATTGAAGTATCAAACATAGAGCAAAAAATATATTATATGATTTTTTTTATTTTTTTTGAATTATTTTAAAAGTTTTAAAATTATTAATTTTTTAGTTTTTGATTTTTTTTAATTTGTATTTTAATTTTTTGAATAGAAGAGGGAGGGAGAGAGAGAAAAAAAAAATTAAATAAATATAAGAGTTGTTTTGGGTGGGAGATTTGAATTTGAGTTTTGAAAAAAAAATATGTTTTGTAAGATTAAATCTAGATATTTAATTTTTCAGGGATTGAAGGAGAGCCACTTGATAGCTTTCTTTGTATTTTATTATATAGATATTTCATCACTTAGGCTGAGTCACGAGGATATATCAAACAGGGTTAAAGTCATGAAATCCCAGAACCAACTTTGCCTCCGAAATTAAGGGAACCTCCAGGTCTCAGATGACAGCCAGCATATGCAGACCTCTAGCCAACTATGCCATCACTCTTGTTGTAAGTTGTAACTCGTAACTTATTTGCTTCTTTTATTAGATGTTAGATTAAGACTAGTAAGTTAAGATAACACTAATATTTACATATCCAATTAGCATGATGTATATGTTTGATGTATATGTTGAATTCTAATTGCGGAATAACTCAACAACTACGATAAGATTCAAAAACTATAGAATCAAAAAATAAGAGAACAAAGAACAACAAAAAAAGCAACAAACAAGAACACACGAGATTTTTTCATGGTTCACCCAAAACAATGGCTACTTTCCCGCGCAGAAGCACTCCTGCGATTTCCACTAGCGATTTCCACTAGAAATATGAAGAATAGGTTTACAAATCTCTCAAAAATCTCACCCCCAAGGTGTAGGGTTTCTCTTTGTCTCCCTCTCTCTCAATGACGGCTCGTGGATCTTTATTTTCTTTTCACTTAACCCTAAAATTGTACACAATACAATATATATAGATTTTCTCAACTTTCAATCTCAGCCGCTCATCAAACAGCGTTGGGACGGTCAACTGGTTCTCTCTTTTGACTGTACAGGATCCAACAGAGTATAGGTTGGTCGACTGCACGGTCGACCGATCGCCTCTTCAAGTTACAGATTTGAATAAGAGAGCGAGACGATCGACTGCGTGGTCGACCGTACATTGCCAGGGGTGCGGTCAACCGCAACTCTGCCTATAGCTTCAAACTACTCTTGACCTGCTTGCTCCCACTTCAACTCTCTTTCTCGTCTATCTTCTTCAACCCATTATCATGTATTGGATCCACAAACTCCAACAATCTCCCGCTTGGAGATTTATACACGAAGTCTCTAACTTATTCTTCATTCTTCCATTGGCCTAGTCTAGGCATGTGCCTTTGCGAGTCTCCTCAACAATTAACCTGGAGACAATCCAATAGCGGTATAGCAAAACTGATGTTTCCTGCTATCCACCATCTTAGTGAGCATGTCCGCCGGATTCTTAGTGCCAAGAATCTTAGCTAGCTTCAACCATTTCTTTTCAACCGCAATTCTAATAAAATGATACGTCATTTGAATGTGCCGAGTCCTAGAGTTATATGCCGAGTTTTTCGTCAAGGAAACTGCACTTTGACTGTCACACCATAGTTCACCTATGGATTGCTTCCTGCCCAACTGTTTCATAAGCTCTGAAATCTACAACATGTCTTTTGTCGCTTCTGTAAGTGCCATATACTCTGACTCCGTGGTTGACTGTGCTACAACCTTTTGTAACTGCGAAGCCCAACTAACAGTTGTTCCTCCAACTGTAAATACATAGTCTCTAGTACTTCTGCAACCATCACGATTAGGGGTGGGCATCGGTCGGTATCCGACCTAATATAGACCATCCACCACCGATCCAAAGAAGATCGGTTTTTTAATTTTCTCATCCGCAACCAATCCGAACCTTAATTGGATCGGTTTCCATCCAAGCCGATTAAGCTCGGTTTGGATTGGATTGGATGGTCGGTTTGGCGTGCTACTTTTCACCTTCAACATCATTCATAATTTTGTTGAAATTTAAAAGATCAACTTCAATCAAACTTAAGAAACAACCTGCTATTTGTTATTCAGAAATGAATTTAAAATGAAGATTCATAAAACCACAAGTTGTTAATGAATTTTGCACTAATTGTTTGAGATGATGACGTTTAAATGAGTGAGATAAACTGCTTTTTCACTTGCATACTTCTGTAATCTTAGTTTATTATCATAAAAGAAACATCAATAACCATAGCTAATTGAATTTCAGGTGCAATAAAAAAAGATTTAGAAAATAATTTCTGCTCGACTTGATTAAAGTAACTACTAAATGTTACATCAACTTTATGATTCTGTTAAGTTGGGTCACACTGTAAATCAAGCATTTCTCAACAACATAACACATAGGATTATGGAGAACCAAAATATAGGTAGAACAACTGCTCGGTTTATATTAAAGAAATTAAAAAAAACTGTTTGTATCTCAAGGAAAATGAGAAATGACTATTTGTATATTCAAGAAATTAAAGGAGAATTATATTTTTATGGACTTATGCATAGAGATATGGTCGGTTCGGTTTCATCGGTTATTTGAAAGCCTCATTCAACAACCGAACCGGTCCAATTGGTTATTGAAGATCAAGAACCGATCCAATCCAAACCCCCAATTGGTTCGGTTAAAAACCGGTCGGTTCGGATTGGATTGGTTCGGATTGGTCGGTTCGGATAATAGTTGTCCACTCATAATCACGATCACCCAAAAAATCCGCATCCACATAGCCATGTATATGCAAAGAATCTCCCCCAAAACAAAGAGAGTCATCTGAAGTACCTGCTAGATATCTAAGAATCTGCCTTATTGCATCAGAATGCTGTTTACCTGGATTCTTCATGTAACAACTAACAACTCCCACTGATTGTGCGATGTCTGGTCTTGTAGACATCATCGAATACATCAAACTCCCAATGGCCAAGGCATAAGGAATAGCATCCATTTCATCCATCTCCGTCTCCGTTTTAGGACACAAATCCATTGATAACTTGAAGTGAGCAGCCAAGGGACAAGTGACTGGCCTCACGCCATCCATGTTGAATCTCTTCAACACCTTCTTCACGTAGTCCGCTTGAGATAACCAAAGCTTCTTACTTCTCATGTCTCTACTAATCTTCATGCCGAGGATTTGCTTTGCTTTGCTTCACCCAAGTCCTTCATCGAAAACTCTGAAGCTAGCGCTTTTTTCACTTCCTTGATCTTCTCCATACATGAACCTGCTAACAACATGTCGTCCACATACAATGCCAAGATAACTATATCATTATCCTCATATCTACAAACATACACACAATGATCCATTTCGCATCTATCGAAACCTTTTCCTCTCATGAAGCAATCAAACTTAAAATACCATTGCTGCATGCTTGTTTGAGCCCATAAAGACTCTTCTTTAATCGACACACCATGTCTTCTTTCCCTTTTGCTTCAAAACCTGTGGGTTATTTCATGTACATCTCTTCTTCGGCATCACCATGGAGAAATGCTGTCTTCACATCCAACTTCTCTAAGTGCAGGTCTTCAACTGCCACAATACTAAGCAGAACCCTAATTGAAGCCATCTTCACAACCGGTGCAAAGATCTCACTATAATCAACACCTTCTCTTTGAGAGAATCCTTTCACAACAAGCCTCGCCTTGTACCTCTTACTGTCATCTGCCTCATCTTTGACTCTGAAAACTCATTTGTTCATAAGAGTGCATTTTCTTGCAGGCAACTTGGTCAACTCCCAAGTTTGGTTCTGTTCCAAGGAGTTCATCTCGTCCTTCATGGCTAACTCCCACTGAATCCGAGCCTCATCCCTCAAAGCCTCATCATGAGTCTCGCTCTTCTGAATTCGTGTACAGAACATGCTCGTGAATAATACTAGTTGGTGGATCAAATATCTTGGTTGGCTTCCTCACTCGTGTCGATCTCTTCAATGTGGATACCGGTTCACCGAACTGTTATAACTATACCTGTTCGTCTTGGATAACCTGCTCGTTTCCAATGGGCTCACCATGAGCCTCCTGTGCTTCCTGTGGTACTTGTACCTGTTGCGCCACTGTAGGGCCCCCACCACTAGGGCCGCCTTTAGATTTGAATCTGAGTCTGAGTCTGAACCCCAATCTGACTCTGAACTGGTTGTACTGTCTTGACCTGTGTGCATGTCCTTGTGTAGGACATCTTCATTGAACACTACATTCCTGTTATGAATGACTTTGTTATCCACAAAATCCCAAAGCCTGTAACCATACTCATCGCCACCGTAGCCAATGAATACACACCTCTTGGACTTAGAGTCCAACTTCTTTCTTTCTTTCCTGTCAATTAGTACATATGTCATACAACCATAAACTTTCAAATGTAAATAGTTGACAGTTTTACTTGACCATAGTTCTTTTGGAATGGCCCCATCAAGGGCACTAGACAGACAACGGTTAATCAAGTACATTACAGTAACAACTGTAGCGGCCCAAAGATAGACCGGAAGACCCGCATGAAGTCTCATGCATCTCGCCCTTTCGAATATCATCCAGTTCATTCTTTTTACTACACCATTCTCCTGTGGAGTCTTAGGAATTGTCTTTAATCCTCTGATACCTTTCTTTGCCAGATAGTTAACAAACTCTTTGCTTGTATACTCACCTCCGTTGTCTGACTTTATTGCTTTCACTTTGCAACACGTCTCATTCTCAACCCTGGCCTTCCAAGCTCTGAATGCCTCAAATACTTCTGATTTCTTGCGAATTGCATAAACCCAAACCTTTCTTGTAGCATCATCAATGAATGTGATGAAGTATCTCTTACCACCATAAGAGCATTCCTGAGCTGTACCCCACACATCTGTATGTACCAACTCTAGCTTCTCAAGCTTCTTCTTACGCACACCCAACTGAAAGCTAACTGTCTTCTGTTTGCCCATCACACAATTCTCACAAAAATCTATCTCGACCTTCTTAAGCCCCGGTAAAAGATCCCTACAACAAAGCTGCTTGACATCCCTTTCACCAAGGTGCCCCAACCTGACTTGTCATAGAATTGAAGGGGAACTACCCGCTGATGTTGTAGCAATGATATCACTTGAATCACCTCCTCTGAGTAAGTACAACGTGTCACCACGCTTTTCTTTTTTCACCAACCTGACACCTGTAGTCACCTTCCATTCTCCATACCCAAAATTTGTTGTGAACCCTTCTTTATCTAGTTTGCTAGTTGAGATCAAGTTTTTCTTCAAGCTCGGAATATGTCTTGTGTCATTCAAGACAAACTGCCCACCCTTGCCAGCCTTCACTCTCACAGTGCCTCTACCTACAACTAGACATATCTGTCCATTTGCAACTGAAATTGCACCAAAATTACATGTCCTGTAATCCTCAAAAACATCCCTCATGGGGGTACAATGATAAGAAGCACCTGAATCTATACAGAAATCATCTTGCATAATATTAAATTAACCAGATAAACACAATTCATCTAGACGGGGTTCAATACTTACCACATTAGCTACCTGTGACTCTGCTTGTGCTTTCTTATACTCTTCGCATTGGTCTCTCCTGTGTCCTGGCTTCTTGCAATACCAATACTCACCTTTGCGATGTCTTGTTCTTGACTTGGGCATATGATTCATGCTCTGTGAGTTCCCTCTATTATTACTTCTACCATGGTTATCAACTGACAGTGCGGAATTGCTAGGATATAACACCAAAGTCTCTCCATATTTTTTCCTCCTTGCATCTTCATTCATAATGCTGCTTATAACATCATTTAGGATCATCGTATGAGTCATGGTGCATGTAATAGTCTGCTCTACTGTGTCGTAACTATCAGGAAGACTGGATAGCAACAACAACGATTGTGCCCTCTCCTCAAACTTTAAACCCGACAATTCCATCTGATTGTAAACCATACATAAATTGTTGATGTACTCAGCAACCGAACCCCTTTTCGAAAGCTTCAAGTTAACTAACTTTTTTAGGTGTAGAATCTGGTTCGCTGCATTTGGCTTCTCAAACATATCTGTCAATATCTCCATTGCCTCCTTTGCGGTCCTTGCCTTCTCATTGTGAAATAGCGCATTCCTGATCAGTGACAACTGAATCTGCCCAAGCGCTTTCTGATCCAATCTATTCTAAGCCGCCAACGCAACCAGATCGACCTCCGCCCCTTCTGGCTTCAAACCGAACAACGGATCATCTAGATCCTTCTGTCGGAGATACACAATCATTTGGATCTTCCACATTGTTAAATCCGTTCGATCGAACTCCTTGACTATACTCTTGTCTCCCATCTCAATCAATACTACCAATCTGTAGCTCTGATACCACCTTGTTGAATTCTAACTACGGAATACTCAACAACGATGACAAGATGCAGGAACTATAGAATCAAAAAACAAGAGAACAAAGAACCAAAAAAAAATCAATACATAAGAACACACGAGATTTTTTGAGGTTCACCCAAAATAATGTCTACTTCCCCGCGCAGAGGCTCTTTTGCGATTTCCACTAGAAATATGAAGAATAAGTTTACAAATCTTTCAAGAATCTCACCGCCAAGGTGTAGGATTTCTCTCTATCTCTCTCTCTCTCTCTCATTGACGACTGATAGATCTCTATTTTCTTTTCACTTAACCCTAAAATTGTACACAATAGAATATATATAGGTTTTCTCAACTTTCATTCTCAGCCGCTCATCAAACAGTGTCAGGATGGTCGACCGCAACACCAAGTCGGTCGACCAGTTCTCTCCCTCGACTATACAGGGTCTAACAAAGTGTAGGACGATCGACTGCTCGGTCGACCGATCGCCTCTTCAAGTCACAGGATTGAATCAGAGAACGAGACGGTCGACTGCGCGGTCGACCGTACATTACCTGGGGTGCGGTCGACCGCAACTCTGCCTGTACCTTCAAACTATTCTTGACCCGCTTGCTCCCACTTCAATTCTCCTTCTCTTCTATCTTCTTCAATCCATTATCGTGTATTGAATCCACAAACTCCAACTGTATATTGTACAGAGACTAGGTTTACTTATGGGCACGTCTTCGTAATGATGTAGTATATAAAAAGTCATGTAAACATTAAATTATATACAATCATGTTTGACTAACAAATCACATAGGTATCAACATAATACCACCGGGCTAGAAACTCCACAATAAGTTGTAAAAAACCATTAGAATGTTGTAACATAGGTATCTCTAAATTCTTTTTTTATATCATACAAATAGAGTCATCAAGGCTTCATCCAACACATCTATATAGAACTAAAAATAGATATAATTAAATCAAAGAATATAGTTATAGATACAAAAAAAGACTACATGCCGATTGAACTAACAATAGAGATGGCAACGTTAACGACAACTCTCCAAAATAAGTACATAGAGTGATTCACACAAAACACACAAGCCCAACTATCAGGAAATCCACCAGTGAAGTATTGTCCAACACATCAAGGAAGTAAAAATATTTGACGATCAACTTTGGTGTTCTCAGTGTATTCTACAATCAGATATTAATATACTTTCAGAGATGTACACTATAATAATGTCCATATATAATACTGAATACATTTACTTTCCAGCCTTTCAGATGCATGAATCTGAAACTTCCATCATGGAGTTTATGTAGCTCAAGTTTGAATAGTAAGACACCAATTAGTTGTAAATAAAAGTCCATATTTTCATCAGCATATGCTAAAAAATAATTATAAATGAGGGTGTAAAATCCAACTTCTTAGAACTTTGATGGTGCAAAATGATGAAGTTTAACTTTTTAGGATATATTTGCTATTTTTAGTGTAACTTTAGAGGATGAAATTTACCAAAGTGAAGACATGAGCAATCAAAAGAAGCATAAAAAATCTATAATTATATCTTCCATTGCATTTGAAATCAATCAAGGAACTCAGTGAAACATGAGTAATCAAAAGAAACATAAAAAAACTAAAAAATTCGGAAATTTACAAACCTGAAATCTGAAAATCTAAATTTCTGAGGGGACAGAGAGAGAGAGAGGAAAAAAGAAATCTGAAAAAGTGAAGAGAGGTGAGAGAAAGTAGTAAAGTGAGGAGAATTTTAGTTTTGGGGAAAATTTTTGGGAAAAAATGTCTTTTAGGAGGATGAATCTTAGCCATTAATTTTGTTTCAATTAAAGGAGAGTCACTTGATAGCTTTTTTTTTCAAATTGCCTTGTGATTTATTATATAGATGGTAGGCATTTACACTATTGTTGAGATAGAAACCTTTAACTCTCTCGCTGTAATAGTAATTATTATTCTCGTAATATTCATTTGCTGCACCAGCTCTATTATCTTTGCTATATCTCGAACTCATGAAAACAAAGGAGCAACAAATCTTTTCATGTCTTGTAATCTCAACTGATGTAAACTAGTGATATTCCTACCTTTTTTCTGTTAACTTTGGGTTCAACTCACATTTCATATAATACACAATAGATACATATATAATTTTATTACAGGCACGTGTTGTACCCATATGTGACTAAAATAATATTTCTAATACTCCTCCTCAAGTTGGAGCATATATGTCATACATGCCTAACTTGTCATTGATGAACTGTATTTTGGCTCTAGCAAGAGGCTTTGTAAGAGCATCAACTATCTGGTGATCAATGCGAATATATTTAGCTTCTATCTGAAGGGGCTCATACGGAGTACTACTAATCTTGTTACAAACCACATGACAGTCAACTTCAATGTGCTTGGTTTCGTTAGTGAAACACAACATTCGTGGATATATGGATGGCAGACTGATTGTCACAATATATACGCATTAGCTGATGCTGATAAACCCCCAACTTAGTAAGTAATCGTTTGATCCTTGTCAGTTGTCATCTCACATGTGAGATCAAACATAGCACGATACTCGAATTTTGCACTTGATCGAGACACCACATTTTTCTCCGTACTCTTCCATGAAACTAAGTTTCCTCCAACAAACACAATACCCAATAGTGGATCTTCTAGTCGTTGGGCAGCCAGCCCAGTCATCATCTAACCAACCAGCAATTCAACAATGTCCACCATCAGTATACAACTTTCTCTGTGATAAACAAATTCCCTGCTTAGATTGAGCAACTTCGATCCCCAAAAAATACTTTAGTCGCTTGAGATCCTTAGTTTGAAACTTATGTTGAATATATGACTTCAGATCTTGAATATCATTCTGATCATCTTCTGTAATTACAATGTCATCAATATATACAACTAAAATAATTCTCTTCCCTTGATGATGTCGATAGAACACAGAAAGATCATTATCACTCCTCCTCAATCCAAAACTCGAGACAACCTTAGCGAAATAGCCAAACTAGGCACGAGGAGACTATTCGAGTCCATACAAAGATCGTTTCAAGAAACATACTTTTATGGGTTCAGCTTTACTAACAAAGGCGGGGGACTGCGCCATATAAACCTCCTCTTCAAGAACGTCATTGATAAAGACATTCTTGACATCAAGTTGGTGGAGCGGCCAATGAAATCGAGCAGCCAAGGCAACAATGATCTGAACAGAATACATTTTGGCCATAGGTGTAACGCTCCGTCCCAATACTCAGACAATTTTAATATTTTTAGAAGACAAATTAGATACTATGTAGTACAACTGCCCACCACAAGCTGCCTCTCAAAAGGTGGTTAACCGATTAGGTGACTCTTGATCATTGGCTAATAGTATTTATACTCAAATTATCCTATCAAACTTTCCATGTGGGACTAAATTTCTCAAATCTTTCCCAAATCCGTCTCAAATATGCAGTACCAGTCGACTGTACGATCGACCAGTCGACTGTTCGCTGCCAAACTGGGGTATTACATACACCCCCCCTTAGAAATCAGCGTCCTCGCTGAGTACAGGGCACACATCTAGTGTAGGACCGCCCTTTCTAGCCGATGTAGTATAGTCCTCGATCCCGGAGATCAATCACTCTCAACACCGCAAATCATACTGACCTCTACTACACCCGGTGTCGAAAGTCGGCTCTGATACCATTTGTAACGCCCTGCCCCAATACTCGGACAATTTTAATATTTTTAGAAGACAAATTAGATACTATGTAGTACAACTGCCCACCACAGGCTGCCTCTCAAAAGGTGGTTAACCGATTAGGTAACTCTTGATCATTGGCTAATAGTATTTATACTCAAATTATCCTATCAAACTTCCCATGTGGGACTAAATTTCTCAAATCCTTCCCAAATCCGTCTCAAATATGCAGTACCAGTCGACTGTACGATCGACCAGTCGACTGTTCGCTGCCAAACTGGGGTATTACATAATATATCCATCAACAAAGACTAAAGACTTGAAGGGACATTCCAGATTATCAAAACTTATCAGCACCAGTCGACTTATGCAGTAACAAGTCGACTGCCCCGAGAACCAATATCCAAGATTATAAACAAGTACTATAAGTCGACTTAAGTAACCATCAGTCGACTTACCCGAGACAATTTCCAATAATTCCCAAGAAATACTCTAAGTACTAACAGTCGACTCAAGGAGTCATCGGTCGACTGTTCAGACAAGAAACTGCGATACTTTACAAAACAAAATGTTCAGTACACCAGTCGACTGAATAGGGTCTCAGTCGACTGCCCCGAACAAATTTTCAAAAGACTGAAGATACAATAATAGGGTCGTACCAGTTGACTGATAAGTAGTCCAGTCGACTGTCGGCCTACAGTTCCACAATTTAGATCTGGATACAATAATCAAAATTGAAGTTTTCTAAAGATTCATTGTTCATGAAAATAATTCTTATTCAGGTAAATTGACAATCTCGAATAATCCTTCATTATGGGTACATTATTTGATCATTCAATATCTCAAAATTCAGATCTCATGTTCTATATTCCAAATTCTTTCATTATGGTTTCTCAATACTAAATCTCTTCCACAACTCAAAACTAATCTGATATGAATCACAAGATCCAGATGTTCAACCATCCAATTCCTTATTATCATAACCCTTCTCCAATCTTAACATGTTTTCAAGCAATAAAGAATTTGCCAACTATGTAATACCCAGTTTGGCAGCGAACAGTCGACTGGTCGATCGTACAGTCGACTGGTACTGCATATTTGAGACGGATTTGGGAAGGATTTGAGAAATTTAGTCCCACATAGGAAGTTTGATATGATAATTTGAGTATAAATATAATTAGCCAATGATCAAGAGTCACCTAATTGGTTAACCACCTTTTGAGAGGTAGCCTGTGGTGGGCAGTTGTACTACATAGTATCTAATTTGTCTTCTAAAATAATAAAATTGTCTGAGTATTGGGGCGGGGCGTTACAAATGGTATCAGAGCCGACTTTCGACACCGGGTGTAGTAGAGGTCAGTATGATCTGCGGTGCTGAGAGTCATTGATCTTCGGGGTCGGGTATATTCTGCGGTATTGAGAGTCACAGGTAGTGATTGATAGCCGGGTATCCGATTTGCGGTGTTGAGAGTGATTGATCTCCGGGATCAAGGACTATACTACATCGGCTAGAAAGGGCGGTCCTACACTAGATGTGTGCCCTGTACTCAGCGAGGACGCTGATTTCTAAGGGGGGGTGTATGTAATACCCCAGTTTGGCAGCGAACAGTCGACTGGTCGATCGTACAGTCGACTGGTACTGCATATTTGAGACGGATTTGGGAAGGATTTGAGAAATTTAGTCCCACATGGGAAGTTTGATATGATAATTTGAGTATAAATATAATTAGCCAATGATCAAGAGTCACCTAATTGGTTAACAACCTTTTGAGAGGCAGCCTGTGGTGGGCAGTTGTACTACATAGTATCTAATTTGTCTTCTAAAAATAATAAAATTGTCTGAGTATTGGGCGGGGCGTTACAATAGGAGAGAAGGTCTCATCATAATCAATGTCATGGGTCTGGAAATAACCTTTAGCAACCAGTCGAGCTTTTAGACGAGCCAGAGAACCATACAGGTTTACTTCAATCATGTACACCCATTTACAACCAATATAATATTTACCAGATGGAAGGTTAACAAGATTTCAAGTACCATTTTCCTCAAAAATAGACATCTCTTCTTGCATAGCCTGGCTCCAACCAGGGTGTGACAGTGTTTATGATAATGACTTAAGAACCTGGTGACTGTCCAAAGTAGAGACAAAGGCATAATGGACAGATGAGAAGTGAGTATATGAAAGACGGATGTATAAAGGATGTGCAGTGGAGCGGTTCCCTTTGCGTAAAGCAATGTGAAGATCAAGATCAGAATGCTCACTAGAAGAAGGTGTGGGTGCAGTGGAGCCTGTGGAGGAAACCGGGGGTGTACTAGTAGGCTTAAATGGTCATGTCTTATCGACTTGGGGTGATGGGACAATGGGAACAGTGGTGTGATCTAAGGGAGTGGTGTTCGAACTTCGTTTATACACTTAAGTTATTGCAGGCCGTTCGGGCATTGCTGGGGAGCACCATATTACAAAATCAGTAGAAGTAGATACCACAAGTCTAGGGTAGGTTAGAAATTCAGATTTAGTCGCACCGGAGGAACCGGGGGTAAACCATAGGAAGTGGTAGACAAATAAGGTTGGGACTCATGAAAGGTAATATCAGCAGAGATAAAATAACGATGCAACTCAGGATTATAACATCTATAACCTTTCTGGGAGCGATAGTACCATAGGAAAATACATTGGATAAAATGGGGAGCTAAC
Source organism: Hemerocallis citrina (assembly GCA_017893485.1). NCBI lineage: Eukaryota > Viridiplantae > Streptophyta > Magnoliopsida > Asparagales > Asphodelaceae > Hemerocallis > Hemerocallis citrina. Next base: position 284,756,918 of record CM030363.1, read on the forward strand.
TTGGAATGACCAGAACAATGGTCATGGACAAAACTAACACATCCAAAGATTTTGGGAGGAAGGGAAAATTTGTTAACATTTGAAAAAAAAAACGGAAAATGGTGTTTGACCAGCTAACACAGACGAGAGTATGCGGTTAATTAGGTAACATGTAGTAGGAACTGCATCGCCCCAGAAATGCTGAGGTACTTCTCTATGAATAAGCATCGTCCTTGTAACCTCTAACATATGGCAATTTTTACGCTCGGCAACACCATTTTGTTAAGGGGTAAAAGGGCAAGAAGACTCATGAAGAATACTACAAGATGATATAAAACTAGTGAACTCAGAAAAAAATACTCTTTGGCATTATCACTTCGCAAAATTTGACAGAAACATCAAACTGGGTTCTTACCTCAGCACAAAATGATTTAAAAATAGATAAAACTTCAGAGCAAGATTTCATTAAATATGACCATGTGGCACAAGAATAGTCATCAACAAAGATAAAAAAATATTTAAAATCACCGAACTAAGACTGAACAGGGCAAGGTCCCCCCATATCAGAATTAACTAAACTAAAAGGTCGACTCGACTGTTTATTGACTCTAGGAGAGTAAGACGTACGCAAGTGTTTACCTAATTGGCATGACTCACAAGATAACTCCTTAAAAGAAGATAATTCAAGTCTGAACTTCTTTAGATTCTGTAACCACGAATGACCCAACTAACAATTCAAATCCAAAGGCACACTCGAGCATGCAAATGAGGTAGGAACATTGTCAAGCTGATAAAGACCATCTGACACATGTCATGTGGCAATAGTATTTCTTGTCCCAAGTTCCTGGAATGCACAGTAATTAGGAAAAAAAAGTAACAGAATAATTCAGTGTTTTGCTAATTTTACTAACAGACATTAGGTTAAAGAAAGATTTTGGCATATGAAGAAAAAGACTAAGTGGTAAAGTGGATGTAAGGTTTACATGTCTGACTCCCCTAACTGGAGAAGTAGAACCATCAACAAGTCTAACAGGTTGATGAAAAAAATCTACTAACAGAGGACAATATACGTGAATTCCCAGTCATATGATCAGATGCACCTGAATCTATTATCCATGATGTTAGAGAAGATCAATTGGTTAAACATGTGATATCAGGCCTTGCTAATGTGATGGAAGAAGAAAACCGTTGTCGAGAAGCATGATATTGCTCATTCCATTGATATTGCCGGAACTGCTGAATCTCATTCTCAGTCATCTTGACATTGATTGAATTTGAGACTACATGTGCAATGTGTCGTAGTTGATTGTCTTGAGAGTGCATGATAGGGCAATTGCTTTGCATAATTGATCACAATTCTCAAACGTGTTCAACATGTCTCGATTTTCGGTCAGGTTGTTGAAGGGAGAAATGGGTTTGGTTTAGATTGTGTTGGAGTCGAGTTCCGAAATTCCACCAAACACTTGGTGGGCAAGTTGTGACGACAGCAATTTGGGTTTAGATTTCTTTGTGGCAATTCATTAAACATCTTGTGTTTCACTCCAGTATCACTCAAAATTAGTTAAAGCTTGAATTATTTGTTTTCGTTCAAGGAGATGATGATGGTGCTGTCAGGTGGTGGTAGAGATGGCTGGCAATGGATTTGAATTAAGGGTCAGGTTTGGGTTTGGATCTGGACATGGAGTGGATGGTGGCTGATGTCGATGGTGATGATGGAGCGACGATCTCTTCAGAGATCGTTGAGACCGAGGATGAAGGGTGCTACGGTGGAGTCGTTTGGATTGTTGCATCTAGAAATGGAGCTAAGAAACAGTGTGAGATTGCTAAGCCTTGAAGTGATTTGGTAGGATTGCTAAGCCTTAAAGTGATTTGGTAGTAGTAGGAGGAGGAGGAGGAGGAGGAGTAGTTTATTATGGGGAGGTTAAGGTTTGTAGTAGTAGGAGTAGGAGTAGGAGTAGGAGTAGGAGGAGGAGTAGTTTATTATGGGGAGGTTAAGGTTTGTCTGCTGCTGTTGTGGAGGGGGCTGAGTTGAAGAAGAAGAAGAAGTAACAGCAGCAGGGTCAGCAACAACAAAGGCGGGTCAGCAGCAACAACAGCTCTCATACCATGTAAACTTTTAGGTTCAACTCACATTTCATACAATACACAATAGATACATGGGAAAAAACCAAAGTACCCCCCTAACGTTTGTTCTGAGTACAAAATTCCCATATAACATTTGAAAAAATGCATTATACCCATTCATTCGTTAACTTAACCCATTCCATTAACTTTGAATTATTAAATTACATTTCTACCCTTACCCTTTCATATCTCAATCTCTTTTTCCTGTCTCCCTTTTCTTCATTCTCAAACATTAAACAAAACCAAATCTCAATCTCATTGGCAAGATGATGAGATTAATGTTGGATATATAGGTATATTCTCACTATATGAATAATATTATGTGTAATATTATTCTATGGGTAACATGTGTGTTACACGTACTAATTGTATGGATATCGGAATGCGGGTTGAGTGGGTTGAGAACCCAGTACCCAAACCAGTATTTATCTTTAAATACTGGCTTGTGATACTAGTCGACGTATTCCAATTTTGATACCTAAGGTAAAAATCTCAAGAACATTAGTCTATGATATTAACCCTAATTTCTTTTGTTATTATCTCTTATAATCTCTAAGAATCTTGAGATATTTAAATTAATTTTGAGATTAAGAGAGATTGAGTTGGAGTTTACCGTCCGTCGGAATTCGTCATTGTACCGGCAGCAGCCATTACCGTTGCCTTCACCGACGTCGGTACAAGCCTCCGTGTAACCCTTGTTTCCCCACTTCCGTATTTTCTGTGTATTTTTGGTATTTTAAATTTTGGTAAATTATTTTCCCGCTTTCAAATTCTTTTTCTTAAAATGTATTGTCGAATCTTCTATCAAAGTTTTGTTTTTAATCAATAATTTTATTTGTAACTATTCACTATGTTTTTCATATCAGAATTTTTATTATTACTGTTATCCTTATTTTATTAGTATTATTATTATTATTATTGTTATTATTATTATTATTATTATTACCCTTGATTGATAAAGTAAAAATATATTTATATTGTTAATTGTATTTGTAGTATTTCAAATAAATTCTATAGTGTAATACAAATTACATTTTATTATAGACCATATTTTATCTAATATTTTTATAATAATTTCTCTTATTGGATCCTATATCATATCCCCAAACCCAATATTAAACCCATCAACCCCAAAACCTATTGGATCTTTAACCCATTAAAATCCCATACCAGATTATCTAATACCCGTTACCCCCATAAACCCAAACCCAACTCATATATATATACCCTATTACATATTCATCTCAACCCTGTTAACTCTAATTCTACTCTGTTTACTCCCAAAAACCTCAACCGCCTATTCATCCCTACCTTTACAACCCTAGCCGATTTCCTATCCCTCCTGTCTCTCTCCCCTTCTCCGGTGCTCCCCTCCTTGTCGCGACCAGCGGCAGACAGCAGGCCCCGACCACTAGCATCCTCTTCGACCCTCCTCCTTCCCTTCCCCTCTCCTTCGACGACGGCCAGCAGCGCACTTACAACAACAGCATCGCGACCCCAAGCTCCCCCTGTGCTGCTTCCAACCTTATGTAGCGACACCAGTTCCTCGGCGCTCCCCTCAGCCAACCACGGTGCTCCCCGTGCTGTCCCCCCTGTATGCTCCTTCGTTGACTGCAGTGCAACAGCCGTCCAGCCTCCCTCCTCTTGTCGACGTGCAGCACGGCAGCCAGTAGCGCCACCCAGGTCGCCGACAGCCCGAGTTGTCTCTCCCCTCGCGTCAGTCAGCCCTCGCGTCGCCCGCCGTCAGGGCCAAGCCATTCCACCCTCTGCCGTTGTTGTTTGATCATGGAGAATTTTGATCAAGTGTGTTGTGAGCCGTCCGATCGTTGATCATAGCGATCTTGATGATCATCATCATGATCCGTTGATCTTGGCCGTTGGATTTGCATTGTTCATCATCACCATCATCATCATCATCAAGATTTTGATCTCGACTGTCGGATCTCTTTTGATTATCGCGATCGTGATCATCATCTTGATCTTGATCTTCAATCTCAGCCTTCCGATCGACCGATCACACTTGATCTCGGCCCTTGATCGTCTCGATCGTCTCGTTCATCTTCTACTTGGTGAGTTAAATATTTGATCCACTTTTTGTTCTCATTCATCAAATTGTCAATCATGGTATATTTATTCTTTTGGTAATCTTCTAATTCTTATATGTTTTATGTTCGATCTCGGCCGTCAGATTCGCTTGATCTTCATCTTGATCACCATCTTGATCAACGAGATCCGTGCCCGATCGTGATCATCGTGATCGTTTGCTCGTCGCCATGCCGCCGGGACTCCAATCCCGTTATTCCCTATATCTGGATTGATCTAACGTCATCTAACGTCATCTAAAGGCAAGTCATTTCTTATCAAATAGTTATTGTATCATATTTGAGAATTTTATTGAATCTCGCAAGTAGATCCATATTGAATATCGTATATTGTTATTGTTATCTATCGTTGGGATACCACGGATTTACACGAGCGAATCCAAGTGGTAGTCTTGACTTCGTGCCATCTTTTTGCCTCTAATGTATAAAGATCTTACATGCATTCATGTAGTTAGTTATTGAATATAAGAATAGAAAGTTATTGTTGCATTTCATCTCATGACATTATACACAAATTGTAGATTGTATATTAGGGTTGATTGTTCATGTGATTGATTATGATAAATTAGATGATTGTAATTAGTAGGGTTATGGACATTATATATCATAATACCATGTTCACATAGGGGTAATTTGTTGTGATTTATGATTGTTAACCTCTAACTCACCATTCATAACATCTTGATTATTTTTATGCATGAAAAATTATATTGAAACCCTAAATTTACTGCCAACCTGAACATTGTCGTGTTGTTTCAACCTAGATAACGTCATTAAAATTAATACCTTTCTGAATATGAAATGTAGCCCTATGTGTCTAGTTATCAATAACATCCAGAATTTTCAATTTCCAACTTATATTGCATGAGTTACGCCCCTTTTGCTACTGCTGCGCTGAAAATTCAGATTCATGTACATACCATGTTAGGCTGATGAATTAAGTAAACTAATGATCAAAATTTGCCATGATAAATTACAGATTGGTAAATAACATGCTTAGGATGATAAAATTTATTTTTACTGATTTTTACAATAAATATTTACTGCCCTTATAACTGAAATTAGTCAACATCGATAACCAGCCAGAAACTAAAATCTGTAAAGAATACTGAAATTCACCTAGCTACTGTTGTCGGAATTTAGACTTTAAATATGCGTTGGAACCGGGCAGGAGTCTAGTTTCAAGAACTCCTGACGAATACACATTTGCTATCCTGTAGCAAAAAAATTCTGATTTTGGTACAGCAACCTACTGCTGTCCAGAATTGGGTTCCTATTTTTAATAATATATAATTGAATTTATAATGTTATATTTGGTGCATTTAATTGTATAGTGTATATTGCATGATCTTAGGGTTGTTTTGTCATCTTCCTAGTGTCTCTTATTAATCGCATGATTGTATGTTAATTGAATAAAGAATGTTAATCAAGCCGGGGTTAAGAATTGACTAGGGTAGTTGACAATATAGTGAGTGTACTCGGATGATGGCCAGTGATTATTATCGTTATCGGCATCGTGTAAGAAATTACACATGTTCAGTATTTTTATTGTTATCGGCATCGTGTTAGAAATTACACATGTCCAGTGTTATTACCGTTATCGTCATCATACCCAGTACATGAACTATAGAATCTACCACCTTAGTCTAAACGAAAATGATTATATGCATCGAACCTGTGGTACAGCACACATGGAACACAGTAGTACGTGCATTAGCCAAGACTAAAAATGAATAATAGACTTATGACTTTCATCACATTGTCGTTGCATATTGTTATCTTTATTGAACAGTATTATCATTATTGTTACCATTATTGTTATTGTTTATCGTTATCGTGATAAATCATCGTTAGTGCATATTATACTGTTATCGCTTTGTCACTGTTCAACACTATTGATTTCATCGTTCATTGAATTTATTGCTATACCACCATTGTCATTGTTTTCCCGTTTCTCTACTTGCATGTCCACGACTTGATTTAAGGATATTTTTCCTCTCTTTAGATGAACAACTTACAAATAATCAAGGAGATTTACCTAACGGACTAGGGGAGCAACAATGGTGAAGGAGATATTTTGCTGCGCCGCTTAAATAAATGTTGTTTTATTTGAGAACTTTAATAAATTAACCAAATGTTGTTTTCTTTGTATTGTGGGCTTTGACCCGAATGTTGTATGTTAAAATTCTAGATGTTAGGTTATTTTGATGTTGGTTATTTTTAAGCTTAATTTCCAATGTTGTTATTTATGTGATTATTCTTTCATTTCATGCGTGGTTGTTTTACTTATTATTTATATTGTTGAGTTGGATCGATAACAACCTATGGATGACGCAAGTCATTCGCTGGGCCATGTCACGTGCTTGTATTCCGTATTTTTGGAAAGAGGGGCATAACACTCCGCCTCAGCCGCCACCAACCGTTGCGTCCACCGCGAACCTCTTCTCCCCTACTCCGATCGCGATCTATTTGACTCACAGTCGCTGGGGAAGCCGTAAGCCGTTGGGGTCAAAGTCCGTCGTCGTCTCCAACCGCACCTTGTCGATGTCGTTGCAGGCCAGTGGCGCACCCCACCGCCGCCCTCTCCAGATGCTGCGTGAGCCCTCCTCTCCTCTTCCAGACCCACAAACTGCACCATCGGCAGATCTGGAATCAGAAAAGGAAGAGACAGCTACAAGATTCTTATAGAAAGATTCTCCCTAGAATTCTATCGGTATCGCAGGTTTGAATCCTATATACTTCTTTTTCATTTTGCAGGTAAGATGTGGAAGATTGTGGGAATTCATTTTTTGATTGGAGTTGGGAGGAGAATAAGCAATTCGAGACTGGGTTAGCTTTGATTGGTGAAGAGAACCCGAATCGACGGAAGGAGATTGCTTCCATGATTGAAGAGGTGAAGAAGCATTATGAGGCACTGCTAATGGATTTGGTTATCATTGAATCTGGGTGTTTAGATCATGAGTACACTGAGGATGGGAGCCAGATCGAATCTGGCCGTTGATTTCTTCGGCGGGTTCGAGGAGCCCGACCACTACGTTTGTTGGGGAGCCACTCTTACTTGATGCTGTTAAAGGGAAACAAGTGGACAGACCCAGTTTGACTTATAAGGCAAGCAGCGAGGCTGTGATGATATTGCTTGAACTAGATCCAAATGTGAATGGACTGGATTATATCCAAATTGAAGATAAGTTCTTTAATTTCCTATACCTCATTAAAGTCATTTGTTAAATATTTTGCTATGTGTTGGAAATTAAAAACATTCGTTTTCAGTTTATGTTTTGAATTATAGAATTACTATGATGTTAAGTGGTTAAGTTAAAGACTGTATTAATCATTTGTTTAATTAAATACAAGTTGAATAGTTGTTTTGGCTATGTGCTAAAAAATCAAATATCTATTTTGATAAGTTGAACTATAGGCTTTGACTATAAAATTGAATCTCCATTTAAATTGTTGTGAATTAGATAGTGCTAATAATTTGTTTGATTGGCTAATCTTTAACAATTTGATGAATGTAGGAACTTTAATGTTACCTACAAATTGTGTATGTTGGAAACGATGGATATGCATCACGGTTGAATAAGTCTGCACCACACAGGCTTCTCCATCGAATTTGGAAAACACTTCTAACTTGAAGTATCGGTATGATATACTCTAATCTTACGTAGTATTTTCATGTGATGAATGTGTTAACGTTTTGTGCATCTGATTACATGATTGAGAGTTTTAGATCATACTTATTCTCGCTTTGAAAACTAGCATGTTTAGTGTTGTTAAGTGCTTTATCATACTGTGTGTACAGATATTTTGACAAATCTATTGTTTGCAGTTTATGTGAGATTATATATTTGCTTCTCAAATAAAATAAAATATAAATTTTTGATGTATAAGATTATAACAAATGTCTGTAACTTAGGATAGAGTATGTCTTAATGTAGGATATGACTCTATTAGTTACGTTTTGTTCTTTCTCGTTCATTGTACTGTGTGTGCAAAGTTGAATTATAATATGTTAGTCATTATCTCATTTAGTGTTATGAAGATAATGAAGAACGAATAAAGGAAAGAACTCTTCGCTTAATGTGTTTGAGCAAGTGGACACATTGTTAGAATCACTAGAGAAAACAAATAGTTTTGTGAAATGTGGTAGAGTAATTTTGTATTAACTCTTATAATGTGCATATATTGTCAATTGCATGTATAAGCTGAGTTTAACAAATGAGACAATTAATAATAATAGTTCTAATTGTGTATAGTTCCTGAACATAGCATAATTGGCTAGGGTTTGAGCATTATATATTAAATTGTTTGTTCCTTGTTAAAACTCATAACTCTGTTAAATGACACTCCATTAAATATGACAAATATGAAAGTTGTGCTCAGATTATGATCACTAGAAAATCATTTAGTATGGTCACTAGGAGCACACAACTTATTGAGTCAATACATTCTGGTATATGTGATCTCAGTAGCTTTGTGACTAGACGAGATAATTGTTGGTCAGAAGTATTTAATCCCTTTTGTAGATGATTAATATAAGTCTGTCATAGATATGGAGAATGAAGCACTTGTTATTCTTAATGAATTAAAAAAAATCTAGTTAAATTCTAAAAATCAAGGGTTCAGATTTGATAGAGGTAGTGAATATGTTTCAATGATTTTAGAGAAGTTTGCATATGACATAATCTCTACTACACTCTACTTACAATAGTCAAATGGCATTGATAAAAGTTAGAATCAAACACTTAGTGAAATGTTTAATTCTATATTATTGACTGTTGTTTAACTTTGTGTAATTGTGGGTGATATTGTATCGTTAATCATATCTCTAATGTGTTACTACACTCTAAATTGAATACACCTTGTAGATCATGGCATGAAAACACAAATAATTTTTTTAAAGTGAAAATTTGTGTTGTGATATATTTGTTAGAGTACATGACCCTACGAGGCCTAAAGTAGGACCTACAACAAATATTTATGTGTACTTAGAAAGTGCAGAATATAGTTCTGTGGACAGATGTTGGATCTATCTAATTTGTGTTAGAAGAATCTAGACTTGCAGAGTTCTTTGAGGATGTGTTCATCAAAGATAAATATATGAAATAATCTAGTCCTACAGAGACGGTCAATGATTCACAGTTGGAATCAAGAACCAGCCTTACTGACACTTAAAAACCTGAATGACAAATGAGCTAGGAAAAGTCTTTAGTAGACAATGAGATGATTTTGTGTCATACAATAATACTTTAAATTAGATGATCTGCTAAAATGGGCTAAAACTATAGTAAGTAGGTAGGGTTTTGTAGAAGAAACTTAATTTTGATTGTTCAGTAGCAAATTTTAATGCTTTTTAGTAGCTAACAGATTGACTGAGAAAAATGGGGTTGATTTATTTGATGTCTACATGTTTGTCATATTGCTACAATAAGTATTCTTCTTACCTTTACATCTATTGAAAATTTTACTATTCATAAAGGATATTTAAACAGTTTTGTACTAAAAGTTTTGTAATTGATGTTTTGTACTGAACAGTTTTGTACTAAAAGTTTTGAACTAATATGTTTAGTGAACAAAATTTACAATTTAGTAAAATCATTGTATGTTCTTAAAACATGTATAGCCGACGAATTAAATAATTCGACAAATTTCTGAAACAGCCTAGTATATGAATCAAGTAATTCAGATCAGTGCCTTCAACTTTGTGGTGTGTCAAATATAGTGGTTATTATTTATTTGTTCTGTTGACATGTCTGTTCTTGGAAGTGACATCTCTATTACAAATGAAGTTAAAATTGTGCTATCCAAAGAATTCAACATGAAAAACCTAGGTATTGTGGACACCATAGGTATAAGGGTGAGTTTCGGTTGGCAAGAGATAACTCTTAGTCAAACTCATCAAATCAAAATGTGTTACAAAAGTGGGGATATAGTGATTGAAAGTGTGTTTTGAAACACCTTATGATTATGATAAAAGGTTGACACCTAATTATGGTGCAACAATGAGACAGGTAGATCATTCTAAAGGAATTGAAAGTCTCATGTATACAAAGATCTGCACTAGAGTAGACATAGCCTTTGAGGTAGGTATGATCTGCAGATTCACTAATAATCTCATACACATTTGAGTGTCCTTAAGAGGCTAATGAGATACCTGAGTGGCACTCAAGAGTTTGCTTTGTGCTACTCTAGTCATTCTTTGAATGAATGACTGATCTGATGCATTATGATACTCAGAATTTAGTCAAAGTCGATAACTAGTGGATATGTGTTTACACTAGGAGAAACAGAAATGTTATAGAAACTAAAAGGCAAGCAGGCATTGTGCTATCATCCATGAAATCATACATCTATGTGTTATCCTCTGCAGGGAAAAAGGCTGAGTGGATTGAAGAAATTGTTATTAGTTATCCATTAAGAAGTTTAAGTATCTCTCTAATTCTGTTATGCGACTATCAAGCTATAGTGCATTGTAGCTCATAACTCACTCTATAATAGTAAGAGGAGTATATTAAGGCTGAAAGAAGCCTAGTTGAACTTTCTCATCAATAAAGTGCAATTGAAATAAATATCGTTAATGCACTTACTAAGAGACTTGAAAGTGATCTAATTATCAAAACTGTAGGGAAAATGGAGTTAAAAGCTATTGAGTCAAAGCTTTAACATCCTAATTGTTTTGAAATTTAGAATCCAATTGGAGCCATAGAGAAGTTCAAACTTAAGCATCAATTTTAGGCAGTTGGCATGTTTTAGATAATTTTGATGATTCCACATCAATTCCACAAATATATAATGTCATTCCAATTTTGATGGTATTATATATCTAGGAAATTTACTTAGAATAATCATATTATTCCAATACGAAACATGAAAACTTGTCGATGTGTTTCCGATGTTTAGAATGTTGTTATATCATTCCAATGTTGATGATATATCTCTTTCATGGATTCTTGTTTCATTCCAATTTTGATGATTCAGAATTAACCATAATTGATTTGATTTTTCTATCATTCCAATATGAAACATAGTATAGTTCTTGTGTAGAAACTATAATAGTTCTTGTTCTTTATTTAATTAAAGAAACTTGATTGTAATGCTTGCGTTACATTTTTGCTAAGCTAATTATGAATTGTATTAAGTTCTTTTGAGGAACTAGATACTTTGTGAAATTCGTTGGAATTCTTAGAGATGTGTCGCTTGATATTCTTGTTTTCAATAAGCTAGCAAAGATGGAGGAGTTGAATCTGTCAACATAAATTTCAAAATAATGACTTTCTCCAAATGGAGGAGTAAACATAAAGCAGTGTGCAAGGATAGAGTTTCAGTTTATCTCTCTAGAATAAATTAGTCACTTGCTTGGTAAAACTTCTGTTGAGTTTAAGACTATTGTGTTCGTTGAGCTTAAAACTCTTATTTTGTTCTTGAAGTTTATTTGCTTTGTTTGATTTTGAAACTATGACAGATTATTCCAGTTGGTTTAGTCATTGTGAACTATTCTGTTGTGATATGGTTTGAGAGCTATTTAATTATTTTGGTTTAGTCTTTTGAACTATTCGGATCTATAATTGATTTAGTCCTTATGAACTGTACATTGAGTGATGCATTTCTTCTATTTTAAGACTGCTATCAGTCAGTCAACTTCATGTTAAACTGATGAGATAATCCAGTACGTTTATATATTGAGAATATAGGAGGAGATTGTTGGATATATAGGTATATTCACACTATATGAATAATATTATGTGTATTATTATTTTTGGGTAACACGTGTGTTACACGTACTAATTGTATGGATATCGGAATGCGGGTTGAGTGGGTTGAGAACCCAGTACCCAAACCAGTATTTATCTTTAAATATTGGCTTGTGATAGTAGTCTAGGTATTCCAATTTTGATACCTAGGGTAAATATCTCAGACACATTAGTCTAGGATATTAACCCTAATTTCTATTGTTATTATCTCTCATAATCTCTAACAATTATCACATTATCTATTGACATTTAAACTGAATAATTCATGATGATGATTTTCCAGTTAGCAATTACTTCTGGTTGAGAGAAAATTGTGAATACCATACTATTTAACTTATTAATGTGAATCAGCAAAAGACACAGAGATATCCCCTTCACATTAAGAAGAAAAAAAACTTTTTCTTGACACTGCCTTTCCTTCAGTAACTTTAGATTTTTTCTGATTTTGATTGTTAGGAAGATGTGTTTTCTTTGTTTGTGTATCAGATTATCAATTATCAAATTTAGCTGCTCATGTAGGAACGATGTTCAAATCTGTGAGTCTATTAGATGCCTTAAGCAATAAAGTTGTAGGTTCGGCTCTACAACTCAATTTAACACAGAAAGTTGCATCAAATCTTTCACAATTGCACTCACTTATTGGTTGCATTTTTCTCCTCTTCATTTTTAAAGGTTCAGCTGTGATATTTGGAGAACGTTTCCTTAACTTTGTAAATCAAGATGCGATTGATGCTTCCATTATAAACATGCTTGCTAATCCAAAGGAGGTAAAATGGATATCAAGCAAGAGAGAGACAAATAGTGATCTCATCATCTTGCCAATGAGATTGAAATTTGGTTTTGTTTACCAATGAGATTTAGATTTGGTTTTGTTTAATGTTTGAGAATGAAGAAAATGGAGAAAAGAAAAATAGATTGAGATATGAAATGGTAAGGGAAGAAATGTAATTTAATAATTCAAAGTTAACGGAATGAGTTAAGTTAATAGATGAATGGGTATAATGTATTTTTTCAAACGTTGTATGAGCATTTTGCATTCAGGCCGGGGGTACTTTGGGTTTTTGCCCTAGATACATATATAACTTTATTACAGGCACGTGCTTTACACATATGTAACTAAACTAATATGATTATCTCTAATACTTTCCTTTTTTTTCCTCATCCCTTTTCTCGTTCAGACAATGACTGCACATGTACAAGTATCGTGAAAGGTAAAGGAAGCTGTAAACATAAGTAACTCATATTACTTCCTACTTACAACTTGTGTTGCAAATAAGAAAATCTTGCAAATCGAAATGCAAGTGCATCTGCATGCAAGCTGAATCGTCATTAATTCCATATCATGTTTTGGAGCCAAAATAACCCACAAACAAAAAAAATATAATATGCCAGTGATCATTCAAATATCCAGCAGAAATAATATAAATCACTATTACTAACATACTGCAAGAAGTTCCCTAAAAACAATAAAATACATGTCATATTCTTACACAAAATTTACATATCAAACAGCATTCAGGAAACTGCAAACCATGAAAGAGAACAAAGTGTAGAGAATTGGTCCTCAATTTTTTGACATCTCTTCACAATACCATCTGGTACAAAATTGTGCACACAAAATTTGACTACTTACTTTCCTACGTCAATGTTTTTAAAAAAATTGATAGTTGATACACTGACTGAAAAGAAGGGGAGAGGCTGCCTTAAGATGCGTAAAATGATCATACGACACAAAATATGGTTCCATCCCATAGAAGTATTATACCCTCAGGGAGATGCAACCGTGTGTCTCGTATTATATCGTAGATTCTGGTTTACAGTAAAAAGCGAAGACTAGATATCTCAACACCAATATATGTACAAAGGAAGCTTTTTCGATATGTGAATCTACTTAACACCATTACCTCCCTTGCGCTTTTTCTCCAAGGACTCATCATTTCCAAAGACCTCTTCAATTACATCACATGTCGGTAACAAGTCAAAGTCTTCCTCAAACCCTCGAATGTATCCAATCTCCCATGGTTTTGGATCACAATGGCCAATAATGAAGTCATGGTCAGTGATATCACTAGATGATTTGGCACCAGTATGCTGTTCCTCATAAGACATACACGAATCGTCGCGTACATCTTGATCCTCAAATTTTAGTTTTGTAACACCAGAGTGATCATCTTCCTCATAGCCATCCCCTTCACCCTCTTCATCGATATCTACTTCATAGTTGCCATTGTTTGGTGGAGAGACATCTGTAGGTGATTCTAGTCCTGAGTCATCATCATCATCATCATCATCTTCATGTTCTCCAAATTCAGCATTATCAATCTCTTGCCACTCATCGTCATCACTGTCAACTTTAAACGGATCAGACCGGTTCTGTTGAGCACGCTTCTGAAGCATGAAGACATTGTAGTAGTAGCTAACAAGCTCTCCATTGCTTCTAGACGGGAAAGCCCGAGGAAGAACCTTCCAGAAGTTCTTGCGTAATGATGCAGGATTAGAGATCAGCACTTCATGAAAGAGATGTTCTTCCTCTTTGGTCCACTCTGAAGCTACATCCTCTCCCATGTCATACAATCCCAACTCCTCAAATCGCTCGTGCCCGAGATTGCTCCTAAGTTTTTCTCTTGCTTTGTTGACATGTTGTCTGACACATCTGATGGAACCCTTATCCAGGCAGTGACAATCAATTTCACTTTGCTCCAAAACAGCAAAACTGAGATCTGGCATGGGCAAAACACAATGTCTGATCCATTTATCGCTGCTTTTTTCATCACTTAAACTGTGGACAGATGACGTTGAGGCAACGGAATCCCTTCTCCATACAGGAAGGTCTGCTTGGTGATATGGACCGAGAGGAACATTTTTACGAGGGCGGCAGTTGAAGACAGGTGACAGGGCCTCTTCTACTTCATCATATTGAGATGCGCGGCGGTGATCTTCATAATATGTAGGAGAACAAGAGACCTTCGAATCTTCCAAGCGCACACTGCATGTGAACGATGAAAAACTAGCACCTTCAAAAACGGCAGCATCCTTTCTGGTTTTGAACCGATCGTCTACAGTAACTGAAAGGAAGCCAAAACAGATTGTAGGTGTGCTTCCCTAACTTATTAACTGTCACCTGACAACAAAAAAAGTATACATGAACTTACAGGAAGTAAACGATCCCGTACAGGTACTACTGAAAGAAGGAAAACTTCCAACCACTTGCTTTGTTCGCTTAGATGCAACTTCAACATTTTCCTCAGTACCATAAGGTCGCTTGCTATTCTCCGATTTCACAATTTCACCATCTCTATTTAACACCCATGACGACAATTTAGAAGCATTGTCAAGGGCATTCCCAGATTTATCGTAATCCAAATTGTTTCCAAGCCTTACTCCATCTTCATGTCACACATAATATATCATGTCAGGGCATATAAACAGCTAATCTGTGACATGCAATAATATATTTACACATTCTCTATTACCTGGAAAATGATGTTTTTCAGGATTATGCCTATGCAACGATACAAATTGACCACCACAATACAGCAGTTGCACAGGCTGAAACCCAACCTGGACGGAGGCATCGTGGTCAAAAGGAAGCTTGTTATGCTTAAGCACCATATTTGTCTTGCAAGTCTGAAAAGTGGAGTACATAGGAACCACTTGAACTTAGAACCATTTATCAAAATCAACAGAAAATGAACAATTCTAGAAATATACTCTTTCAAGAGCTAAGCACTGTGAATCATATAAAGACGGATGATTAACGAAGTTATATACTTATATGTGATCAATAAGATGTCCTGATTTTCAAAACAAGTACCACAAAATCAGGGAAAGTTAAAAAAGTCGAAGAAAGTACAGGTAACAACAAATTGACAAAACTCATCCACATCCATTGGTACAATCAGGAGTCGAACAGAAACCACTTGCTCACTAGCAAAGAAGTTTACCACCAGAAGTATAGTATACAATAAATTAAACAGAACTTATCCATCCTACCCATTGGAGCATGTGGGACAAACACCTGAGCTCTTGCTCACTAGCAAATATTAATACACTAGACCTAGGGCTGCAAACGAATCGAGCTATTCGCGAACTATTCGGCTCGAGCTCGGTCAAAGCTCGACTCGAGACGCCGAGCTCGAGCTCGAAAGCCGAGCTCGAGCTTGGTTTTTTAAAAAAAAATTAGGCTAAGCTCACGAGCTATTCAGCTCGAATTCAGTCAAAGCTCGGTCAAAGCTCGGCTCGAACCGAGCTTAAGCCGAGCTCGAGCTCAAAACTGAGCTCGATTCCTTAATGAGCCGAGCTCGAACCTGAAGATATTCGGCTCGGCTCGACTCGATTGCAGCCCTAACTAGACCCTAGGGGCACTCGCAAGTTATTCGTAAGTTACAAATACTCTGAAATTTCCAGAAATTACACCAAAATTAATAATCTCACATCTAAGATCAAGTGCAAAGTAATCATTTTAATTCATTCTTAATTAAATACAAATTCAAAAATATTACAACATAGAATCAAATCAATAGTAACAAAAAAGAGGGCTTTAAACCATATGCACATAACTGACATAGAATTGATCAAAATCAACCCATAAATCGTAAAGCCCCAATTTTTACAAACCCTAACCCTAGAAACGAATCGGAGATGCAGTAGGGGGAGAAACTGGTACCGATCGAAAGGGGACAAAGAGATCGGACCCAATATGGAACCAATATGAGGATTCGAGGGATAATCTGAGATGAATCTCGATCCGAAATCGATCGAATTTCGAAGCCAAAAGAGAGAATTCTTAATATTATTTTGTTTTTTGTTTTTTGTTTTTTAATATTTATCTTGATCCAGTGGTCCGGTTCGACGGTGAGGATCTTTTTAGATCGGACCGGTTTAACTCGTTTAAATTATTGGAAATTTAGACTGGGCCACTGGATTGACAATAAATTTCTATTATGCCCTTTGACCTTTTCGACTGGGTATATATGTAACTCTCAAAACTGTACATAATATGAAGTCGTCCAAACGATATTGGCATATTGCCTCATGATGCAACGAAATTAGGTACGTACATACGAGTTGATTTTTCCAAGCAAGAAAAGTTAGTGCAACACCTCAAAGTGTTAAATCAAATCCTAACACTACTACTGTGTTCGTGTTATCATTTTCACAAGCTAATGATATAGAAGTTTTATTATTATTATTATTATTATAAAAAGTGACTAGAATCACCAGTGTCATTAATGAAACGTTAACGAAACAAAGTAATCAAAATTACAAACTCCACACACACCACACTCTCACTCAAACAACTGAACAAAATACATCTACAAGTGTCTGCACTCCCCAACACTCGTACTATTACCAAAATAGAAAAAAAACCTGAGCCTCCTCCGCCAAGTCATACTATAGTCAACTCGGACGGCGGTACCAGTAGCTCTCTCACAGTGTCCTACCCCGCATTATCCATGCAAAGCTTCTTCCTAGCCCCTGCCGTACCTACCCAATCATTGATTAGAGACCAAATTTTATGCAACAACATACAAAAAGTACAGTTTATGTTACGAAAGCAAGAATCATTTCTATCTAGCCACAGATTCCATACACTAGCCGGAACTGCACTATCCCACATTTGACGTTCATCTTTTCGAATAAACTTTAGTCTCCAACTACCCCACAGGTCCTCAATACAATTGGGTGTCTCTAACGTACCAAAACCCATTCCCATTGTTTCCCAGGTTAGTCTCGCCTTAGGACACCTAATGAAAATATGGTTAACATCCACTTCCCCAGAGTTGCAACGCTGACACGTAACATCAAATGGAATGTTGCGTTTTTTTAATGTTAGTTTTGAATAGAATAACGTTATTAATCACCAACCACAGGAACGCCTTGACCTTAAGCGAACATTTCAACTTCCAGATAATATCCGCTCTTGAGTTTCTGACCCCTCCATCATTAAGAAACTCATACATAGATCTGACTGAGAACGAAGTAGTTGAGCCGAGCTTCCACTCTTTTACGTCCTCACTTAAATTGTCTGGTCCCAATTTTCCTCCACCATTCTTTGTAGGCTCTGAACCTGACTCTGAAACTCCAGCGACATACCTCCCTCTCTCTCCAACCTGCGACTTTCCTGCCTCCCGATGTCTGCCACAAGAGCATCGATATTAACTGATTTCTCAGCCAGTAGCAGGAACAATGCTTGGAGGGTATTTTTCCCCACACCATTTATCCTTCCAGAATCTCGTATCTTTCCCGTTTCCTACTTTGCATCTCGTGTTTGCGTGAAACACCTCCCCCAATTTTGCAATCTCTTTCCACATAAACGATACTTTTCCGTGCTTGCTTCTTTTTCCAAATATAAATTTATTTCGATGTCGATATAATTTGAACGAATTGCACCACCAAGCCTTTTGTCGATCTTGCATTTTCCACCCCCATTTTGCTAATAGTGCTTTATTCATATCACGGAAATTCACAATACCCAGCCCTTCAAACTCCTTTTTACACACCTTCCTCCACTTAACTAGATGAAACCCCTTACTATCCTCCCTCGAACCTTTCCACAGAAATCGTCTTCTTCATTTATCGATTCGTTCAATCATCCAATTGGGAATTTCATATATAGACATCAAGTATGTCGGCAGACTATTCAGAACCGAATTAATAAGCGTGATTCTTCCTTCCAACGATAGAGACTTTCCTTTCCACCCTGTCAATTTTTTCTCTATTTTTTTCTATCAGCACCCCCCAATCTTCCTTAAGCATCTTTCCCGGTCTTATCGGCGTCCCCAAATATGTAAATGGGAATTTTCCCTGTGCACAGCCCATCCCTGCTGCGGTCCTCTGAATCGAGTTCGAATCATCACCGCCGAGAGGTAACACACAACTCTTGTTAAGATTAACCATTAATCCTGACCAGAAATCAAAACATCTTAGTAATATTCTAAGCGCCATAACTTCTTCCCTCTTTGCCACACCAAACATAAGGGTATCATCCGCATATTGCAATATCGACATTGCCACTGGAATTCCTTTCACCTCAACTCCTTTGATCAGCTCAGCTTCCTTCCCTCTCCTAGTCAGTTCTGCCAGTCCATCAGCAATAATAGTAAAAATTAGCGGTGACAGTGGATTTCCCTGCCTTAATCCTCTTCTGCACTTAATTTCTCTACCAGCTTAACGATTTACCATTTCTAACACACATCTTCATCCACATCCTTAATTTTGCCCCGAAACCTTTAAGCTTCAGTGCTTCATCAACACAGTCTCATTCTACCGTATCGTATGCCTTCTCGAAGTCTAGCTTAAGCAGAAAACTATCTACTTTATCCTTATTTCCTCTAAACACCATTTCGTGCGCTGACGCGATACTGTCCATGATATCCCGCCCTTTGATAAATCCACTCTGCGTCTCATCAATGATACCCATAAGTTTGGGGCCATTCTACTTGCCGGAACTTTGGTGATGATCTTGAAAGATCCGTTCAACAGACTAATCGGTCTGAGATCGGACACTCTAAGAATTTCTACCTTTTTCAGGATAAGAATGACGTTTGCATAATTTAATCTATCGACCCTCGCTATTCCCAAAAAAAGTTCCTGAAAAATGTCTAGTAAATCTTTCTTGATGATGTCCCAGTATAGGTTATGGAATAAAATCGGGAATCCATCTGAACCTGGCGCCTTATCTTGTCCCAGTCGTTTAATTGCCTTTAAGGTCTTCTCTTCTGAGAAGGGGTCTTCGATCCCATTACTTCCATCAATTCTCGATTCCTCCCACATGTCTGGTTTAAATTTGCATCTTATTGTCCTCTTCTTTTCCAACAACTCTCTAAAGCTCCTATCAATCTGTTGTCTTATAACTGCTTCATCCTCCATCCAAGTCTCCCCCACAAAAAGCCCGACAATGTTATTCTGACGCTTCCTACCATTTGCCACCTTATGGAAGAAAGCTGTGTTGGAGTCTCTCTCCTTGAGCCATTGCACCCTCGATCTTTGTCTCTAGTATCACTCCTCAAATTCCCCAATTTTGTGTAGTTCCGATCTGTTAGCAGCCAGCTCTTTTGCTTCCCTCCTTAGTAAATTCCTTTCCTCTTCTATAACTTCCAATTCATGAGCTCTGTTTCCCAACCACTCTTTCTTCCTATGAAACTCTCCCAGCTCCTATTTTGCCCACCTCTTAAGGTGCTTACGCAATCTTCCCATCTTGATGTTCCATGTAGACACTGCATCCGTTCGAATGGTAGAACCTCCCCAGGATTCCTCAATGATCTTCTTAACGTTACTGTTAAGGGTCCAATCCTTCTCAAATCTAAACTGACGGTGTTTAGTCTGATTAGCGACTCCAATCTCAAGAACGATTGGTGTATGGTCAGTAGTGAATCTCGGTACGGTTCTAGTTTTCGCCAATGGGAATAGTCCTTCCCACTCTGACGAAACCAAAATTCTATCGAGCTTAACCAGTGTTGGGTTAGTTTGCATGTTACGAGTAGCTAATCAGCAATATCATCTTGATGTTCATTGCATCTTGCGTGCTTGTTTATCTCTTGGGTTTACATGTGGGTTCAGTTAAATTGGTGACAAATTGCATATCCTATATATATATATATATATATATTTTTTTTTTTTTACAGTTTTTAGCATATCTGCAAGTGGATTGCTCACTCTAATTATCTCGACGGACATGCAAATGCATTCCTTATCATCTCGAATAGATAGAATCTGAAGGATTCCAGGCAAGTAAAATAAAAACCTAAAAAAAAAAGTCATACATTGATTGACTCTAACATATGAAGTCTCTAAAGCTTCACATAGTGCTCTACCAAAACATAACATCCAGATAGCTAGAGAGTTTTAAGCAGGAAAAAAAAGAAAGAAAAAGAATGAGAAACCATTGTTTAACACTCATGGGGTGGTACTAACAATATATCAACCTAGATCTTCAATTTCTGCCATGATCTTCCCCCTCACCGTCCATTGCATTCTCCTCATAAGCCGCATGTAAATTAAGAGGAAGCCGCTTGTAATTTCGAGGGAGCTTGGAAATTGAACATGTGCTGATTTTTGACGTTTTTTGGGTTAGGCTGTTATTTTTTGGCTATATGTGGGGCACATGTAAAGTTCCGTTAAGAACTCTGGCTATTATCTGTATGTATAGTGGGTTAATGTATTTTGGGTATTCCTGTAGGTCACTACCAGATAAGGTAGGGAGACTCATTTGGGGATTGGAGAATGAATTTCATGACCCGCATGTGGGTGGAATGTGTTGGAATTAATTTTTGCAGTTTTCCGGGCCGGATTCCGGCAGGCTCCGGCCACCAGCGGTGCCGGAAAATGAGTGGATTGCGATCCTCTCGACGAGTACTATTCCATAGTATACTCACTTGCCAAAAACGAATTCTGTATGAATGAGAAATGTTGATCCAAAGTTGGGTACTTGAAAGGTACTAACTTGGCAAATGGATAGTCCCATATCGAAAATTGGAAAGGATTTTTTCTAGTATATATACTAGAAAACTGGACTAAAGGGCGTGGCCCGGGGGTTACCACTAACGTGTAGTGAAGAGAAGACTTAGCCAAAATGACAAACACACGCGCGCGCGCCCGGCCCGGCTTCGGCTGTTCTGGTCTGGCTTAAATTTTTTTTTGCCCAGACAAAAACTCTTCCCCTACTGAACTGAAAAAACTTTTCAGATTCAGTAACTGGTACCCATTACTCTGTAACAGCAGAGTAATGGCTCACCAGTTATGAATCTGAAGAGTCTCCATTACTCTGCTGTTACAGAGTAATGGCATCTGATCAGTCTCCAATTTCCTCTATAAATCCAGACAGAGTCTTCTATACAGATACAGAATTTTTTCGTGTTTTATTCTTCTTCTTCTTCTCCTCTGCGTCAGTGTCAACTGAGAGTACAACACAGACAACAGTTCGTTGTCTCTGAAGCAAGGGTGCTGCATTCTTCAGAGAAGGCACAGTTGTATCCTGGGAAGCAATTCGCCGGTAACCGTCACACTACGGGGCGAATTCTGCTTTAAGGACAGAGATTATCAATCTCGACTCTGTGCAATTTCATTTGCTTACTGTTTTCTTCCCTGTATTTGATTTCTTCGCAATTTCTGTTGGGATTTTCTATTATTCTATATTCAGGTTCTAACAATCTTAAAGCAGAATTTTTTCCTCACAGATTCTAACAGTTTTGTGAAGTCTGTTTACAGGTGCTGTTCGGAAAAAACAACTAACAGTTTTTGTTTCGAACAATTTTAGAAAAAAAAACAAGAACATGGAGAACACACCAACTAACATTGCTAATGGGCTTCTCAGTACCGAAACACCGGTGACCCAAAATGTGACTGCACAATCGGTTGCGGCACATTCAGTCGTTCTGCCCACGCACATAACCGTGGGAGAAAAACCGGAGAAGTTCAATGGAACTGGATTCAAAAAGTGGCAAGGGAAGATGCAGTTCTACCTGACCACATTGAAGCTGGACAGATTCCTCACTGAATCTGCCCCGATGCTGGCGCCAATGGATGCACACTCCGTTGCTGCAGTTGATGCGTGGACTCAGGGCGACTACCTCTGCAGGAACTACATCCTGAATGGCTTGGTAGACCCCCTGTACAACGTCTACTGTGTCTTCAAGACATCTAAACTCCTGTGGGGGTCCCTGGAAAAGAAGTACAAAACAGAAGACGCCGGGTCCAAGAAATTTGTTGTCGGCAAATTTCTGGACTATAAGATAATTGACACCAAAACTGTGGTGAGTCAAGTCCAAGAACTGCAGGTTATAATGCACGACATTGCTGCAGAGAGTATGACGCTGTGCGAGCCATTTTAGGTTGCAGCGTTCATTGAAAAACTTCCACCTGGGTGGAAAGACTTCAAGAACTACCTCAAACACAAGCGAAAGGAGATGTCTCTTGAAGATCTAATTGTCAGGTTGCGGATCGAAGAAGAGAATCGCAAGGCGGACAAGTCCTATGAAAATCAGTCCATAGAAAAGGCCAATGTGGTGGAGCACGAACAGAAGGGCAAAAAGAGGAAGTTTCTGCCACAGGCCTCAAACAAAAAACCTCTTGCAAAGAGATTTGCTGGGAAATGCCACAAGTGTGGTAAGCTGGGGCACAAAATTTCTGAGTGCCGCAGTAAGGACAGTAACCGTTCAGGAACAGGACATGTAAAAGGGAATGAAAAATCCCACGCACACATAGCTGAGAACTTGTCCACTGGTCTCTCTGACCTGGACCTCTGTGCTGTAGTATCAGAGGTAAATCTTGTGGGGAGCAATTCTCGTGAATGGTGGTACGATACTGGGGCCACCAAGCATATCTGCTCGGACAAGAAAATGTTCACCTCCTACCAGAAGTGCAACAAAGTTGAACAGCTGTTCATGGAAAACTCTTCCACCTCCAAAATTGAAGGAACAGGGAAGATAATGCTGAAAATGACTTCAGGGAAAGAGCTAACACTCACAAATGTGCTGCATGTCCCAGACATTAGAAATAACTTGATATCAGGTTCTTTGCTAAGCAAGAATGGGTTTAAGGTTGTTCTTGTTTCTGATAATTTTGTACTGTCTAAGAATGGGGTATACTTGGGTAAAGGATATGTAAAGGATGGACTGTTCAAGTTTAATGTAATGACAGTCATCCCTAAAACTATTGTTCCTGCTGTTCCCAAAGTTAATGAAATAACTCCTATTGCCTATGTTGTTGAGTCTTCCTCTGTTTGGCATGAAAGACTAGGTCATGTTAATATAAATTCTATGCGTAGATTAGTTAACATGAATTTGCTACCAAAATTTAAGGTAGATAACTCAGAAAAATGTGAAGTTTGCACGAAGGCCAAACTCACTAAAACTCCATCATGTTCTGTAGAAAGAAACACAGAAATTCTAGGTCTAATTCACACGGATCTTTGTGACTTAAAATATGTGCACACCAGAGGTGGCAAAAAGTACTTTGTGACTTTCATAGACGATTGCACAAAATTCTGTTATGTATATTTGTTACATAGCAAAAATGAGGCTTTGGATAAATTCAAAGAATATAAACTTGAGGTTGAGAATCAACTTGGCAAAACGATTAAAATCGTTAAAAGTGATAGAGAGGGAGAATATGATGCACCATTTAACATGTTCTGCTCGGAACATGGAATAGTTCATCAGACAACTGCTCCCTACTCACCCGAATCAAATGGTACTGCCGAGCGCAAGAACCGAACTCTAAAGGAGATGATGAATGCCTTGTTGTTGAATTCTGGCTTACCCCAAAACATGTGGGGGGAAGCGTTGCTGACTGCTAACTACATTCTTAATAAAATACCTCACAAGAAAACTGGCAAGACACCATATGAACTGTGGAAAGGTAACTTACCTTCGTATAAATACCTCAAAGTGTGGGGGTGTCTAGCAAAAGTGGCAGTACCTAACCCGAAACAGGTCACCATCGGACCTAAGACGATTGATTGCATATTCATAGGCTATGCACACAACAGTAGTGCATATCGGTTCTTGGTATACAAATTGGATATACTGGATATCCATGTGAATACAATAATGGAATCAAGGAATGCTTCCTTCTTTGAACACGTGTTTCCGTACAAGGATACTACGTACCCCAAACGTACACGTGAACAAGGGAATGTAAGCACTTCAGTTGATGAACCAGAACATGATACTGATGAGCCTAGACGAAGTAAACGGGCTAGAACATCCAAATTATTTGGTCCTGACTTTGTGACGGCCTTTCTGTTAGAGAATGAGCCCAGAACTTTCAAGGAAGCCATGTCTATGCCTGATGCTCCTATGTGGAAGGAAGCAATCAAAAGTAAAATAGACTCCATTATGAAAAATCATACATGGGAGTTAGTCGACTTGCCTTCTGGATGTAAAGCTCTAGGATGCAAATGGATTTTCAAACAAAAATTAAAACCAGATGGTTCAATAGAGAAGCACAAGGCTAGACTTGTGGTACAAGGATTTAGGAAAAAAGAAGGCCTAGATTTCTTCGATACATATTCCCCAGTTACGAGAATAACATCCATAAGAATGTTGATAGCTATTGCAGCTCTACGTAACCTGGAAATACATCAAATGGATATTAAAACTGAATTTCTAAATGGGGACTTAGAAGAAGAAATATACATGAAACAACCTGAGGGTTACGTAGTTTCTGGACAGGAAAACAAGGTGTGCAGGCTTGTAAAATCACTGTACGGCCTAAAACAAGCTCCAAAGTAGTAGCATGAAAAACTTAACAATGTTATGATGTCAAATGGTTTCAAAACAAATGAATGCGATAAATGTATCTACATCAAAGATACTCCAAATGGATACATTCTGGTCTGTCTATACGTAGACGACATGCTCATTATTGGAAGCAATAACGACATTATCAAACAAACTAAGAGCATGCTTAGTGGCAAGTTTGACGTGAAAGATTTGGGAGTTGCAGATGTCATACTAGGAATCAAAGTTTCCAGGACATCTGAGGGGATTACTTTGTCTCAAGCTCATTATGCTGAGAAATTACTTGAAAGATTTAAGAATTACTCCAATGGGACAGCAAAAAGTCCCGTCGATCCAAGTCTTCACTTGTTCAAAAACACAGGCGAAAGCATATCACAACTAGAATATGCACGTGTAATCGGTAGTTTGATATACCTAACAAATTGTACAAGACCGGACCTAGCACATTCGGTAAATGTACTAAGCCGATACACGAGTAATCCAGGACGAAGTCACTAGAAAGGAATAAGTAGAGTATTGAACTACTTGCAACATACTCAGAGTTATGCGCTGCATTATACCAGATATCCAGCAGTACTGGAAGGCTGCAGTGATGCCAACTGGATATCGGACTCTAAGAACTCAAAATCCACAAGTGGATATGTTTTCACACTTGGTGGTGCAGCTGTGTCATGGAAATCCTCTAAACAAACGCTATTGGCCAGATCCACCATGGAATCTGAGTTTATTGCTTTAGACAAAGCGGCAGAGAAAGCAGAATGGCTTCGAAACTTCTTAGAGGATATTTCAATATGGGAAAAACCAGTGCCTGCCTTATGTGTACACTGTGACAGCCAATCGGCTATAGCACGGGCACTGAGTTGTATGTATAATGGTAAGTCTTGTCATATCAGAAGGCGACACAAAACCATTAGACAACTGCTCTCAAATGGAGTAATCTCTATAGAATATATAAAATTGGCTGACAACCTAGCGGATCCATTTACTAAAGGTCTGTTGCGAGAGCAGGTTGTGAGATCATCAAAAGGAATGGATTTAAAGCCTACGACGAAAGAGGATACTTGATGGAAACCCTACCTAGGAATTGGAGATCCCAAGATCTAGGTTCAAAGGGACAACTAAATCTTGTTGAATCGACAGAAGCACTGAGAGATTAAAATCTCATACCCACTCTTAGGATGATAAAACAGTGCTGCCTGCAAAGAGTTAGGATAAGCTTGGCTTTTAATGATTCCCATAGCTTTGAAATAAAAGTGGGATATAGCAGGATACTCTTTATGGGCAATCACCTTGTGAGTGTGAAATGGGGTCGTTTCTAGGAGAATGAAGAGAGGCTACATTCTCCAAGTTCACTCACGATTAACCAGGGATGTTCAAGGCCAAAATGAACACAACAAGTGAACTTAGTTCTGTGAGGAGATGAAACTGTGTGATAGTTATTGTCCAGGTTCACATCAAAGCCTGGGTAGTTCAAGACATCATGATCACTACCTGGTCAAGTGAATCCGATAGCTAATTACTAAGGGTGGTTCAAAGTTGAAAAATTACTACCATTCCTGATGCAGTGATTTTCCGATTGTACTCTCAGAGTCTTTCTGTCATGTTTTTTGTTTTTCTGTCGTGTCTGGATTACATGGTCTAGTAATTTCCATTCATGTGGGGGATAAAATTGTTAGAACCTGAATATAGAATAATAGAAAATCCCAACAGAAATGCAGCACCTTTGTTTCAGAGACAACGAACTGTTGTCTGTGTTGTACTCTTAGTTGACACTGACGCAGAGGAGAAGAAGAAGAAGAATAAAACACGAAAAAATTATGTATCTGTATAGAAGACTCTGTCTGGATTTATAGAGGAAATTGGAGACTGATTAGATGCCATTACTCTGTAACAGCAGAGTAATGGAGACTGAATTTGAAAAGTTTTTTCAGTTCAGTAGGGAAAGAGTTTTTGTCTGGGCCAAAAAAATTTAAGCCAAACCAGAACAGGCGCGCGTGTGTGTTTGTCATTTTGGCTAAGTCCTCTCTCCACTACACGTTAGTGGTAACCCCCGGGCCACGCCCTTTAGTCCAGTTTTTATACTAGAAAAAATCCTTTCCAATTTCCGATATGGGACTATTCATTTGCCAAGTTAGTACCTTTCAAGTACCCAACTTTGGATCAATATTTCTCATTCATACGGAATTCGTTTTTGGCAAGTGAGTATACTACGGAATAGTACTCGTCGAGAGGATCGCAATCCACTCATTTTCCGGCGCCGCCGGTGGCCGGAGCCTGCCGGAATCCGGCCCGGAAAACTGCAAAAATTAATTCCAACAGCATGAACATCGTTGTCCGAGTTTCGTTTATTGTTTTATTAAAAGCTTTTTAATGAAACAGAAGGGGGGCTTCGGCCAACCTATTATGATCCAAAAAAAAATTAAGAGGAAGCCAGAAGAAGCCCAGTGATATACATAAGGTCGTACACTTTATTTCTAATATTTTTTTTGCGTAGTAGGTACATCATACATTGTTCATAACCCCAGTGATAATCAAATGATCAGCATTCAGAAAACTATGTTATGTTGTCGAGGAAACTGCTGGGATCACCGGAGTGACATTCTGACTCCTCAGTTGCATATCTTCCATCAACATTCCTAAGCTTTCATAAGATGACCCTCCTACCTCCACCGCTCTTTTCGCTCTCTCCCCCATCTCCCTCGCCTTCATCCAAACTTCCTTTACATTCTCGGCTTCTTTTCCCATCAGCTGCAAAACCCTTTCGCTTATCCTCTCTCTCCCCACCACCACACCACGGCCTTCCTCTTCCCCCCAAACAAATCCCACTTCTGCGCCTACTTTTACACCCACTCCTGCGACATTAACAACTAATGCCTCGTTATAGAACTGCTCTGCAAACATCGGCCATGTTAGCAGTGGCACCCCTGCTGCAGCCGCCTCCGTTATTGACCCCCAACCGCAGTGTGTCATGAACCCTCCAACCGCTGTGTGGCACAAGATCGCTGTTTGTGGTGCCCACCCTTTAATTACTAGGCCCCAGCCTTCCACTCTACTTTCCAGCTCATCCACCCACTTCTCGCGTGATACTTCTTCCTCTTCTCGGATCACCCACACAAAAGGCACACGAGACTTCTCTAACCCGAACCCGATTTCTCTCATTTGAGCCATTGGGAGATGGGTTAGACTACCGAAGCACACATAAAGGACTGAACCAGCTGCAGGTCTCATATCGAGCCAATTGAGAACCTGAACTGCATTGGGTGAGATTGCACCTCTTCCTCTCCCTATCACGTCGGATGGCACACGGTTGCAAAGCGAGACAGGGCCCACCATCCATACCCGTTTACCTGTTATTCTCTCATAGTGCTCAGCATAGTGAGGTTCAAGATCCGAAAAACTGTTGCTTATGACACCTACAGTGCTTAGATCTGCTTCCCTTGCCTGCTCAAAAAAATCTCTAGTCTGCTTTCCTGATTGAAAAAAGAAGCCAAACACCTTACATTATTTACCATTATTGATACCATCTCATCATCCAGTTATATATAGTGAATGAAGAACTCTATACTCTACTCTTTAGTACAGAGCAACATTCATGCAACAGTACTTCTCAATGTGTATCAAAAACTAGGAAACCGAAACTTATGTATAAATGCTAAAGATCGATTAGATTGGACTTAAGAATGAAAATGGAATAAAAAAATTATGGCAGCACTACCAACAAGATTACAGTTTACATATTGGACATGACACTACCTCAACACAGGCCCGGCCCTGGTCTCATGCAACCGACGCAACTGTATCTGGCCCCCAAATCACCAAAAAATAGGGGGGCCCGTTTTTAGAAGAAAAAAAAATTTATATTAGCTTCAGGCCCTAAAATTCATGAAATGTTTTATTTTTTTCATGATTTTATATTAGCTTCAGACCTCTCAAATCCATAATTTCTCATGTATACTTTTTTATTTTTTTTCTGATACATGAATCGTTTTTTTTTGTATACGTTGAGCCCCTTTTTGAGAGTTTGCTTAAGGCCCCTAGAATCCTAGGACCGCCCCTGCCTCAATATAGAATTTGCATGCAAAATAGAGAAGTGCATGAGTTTTTGTACCTGGCAAAGTTGCCTCAGCAAGCTTGGACCGGGTTAAATGAACTGTATTTGGAAGATCGGGAACAACAAACCGGTCTGAAGAACCAATCTGACCCCGATTCAGCAAAAGACTAACCTCGACTGAGAGTGCAAAGCACCCTGTACCAGGAAAAGCATACCGCGGTATCCCAAGCTCACTCGCCACAGAGGCAGTCCATGGGAGTAACAAATCGGAAACAATTGCATCAGGCAGTTCAGACCGGACCAACTGATCAAAGGGAGCCTGCAGCAGGGCGAGAGCCGGAGAAAACTGATCGGACAATGACCGATCACGTAAAGTGTCGGTTGACTCACAATTAGGTGGTAGAAGGGAAGTAGAAGGGAACGGAATGACGTGTAGATTGATTTGATGGTTGAGAGATTGCGAGCGTGCAATGATGGACCGGAAGCGATCAGCATTCAGAGGGGTGACAACGATGGTGGAATGGGCTCCACGGGCTGCAAAGATTTTGGCAATGTCGATCATAGGAATGATGTGGCCAGGGGAGGGTAAGGGGACAAAGAGGACTCGAAGAGGTTTTGTCTCACACATTTTGTTTTGTTTGTTATGGTTGGTTAAGGGAGTGAGTGGCTCTGGCATCCTTAGGAGTTAAGAATAAATAAGACAAGCGTAAACGAGAGTAAAAATAGTGTGAGCTAACAACAAGGGAATTTCTTCATGCAAATTGTGTGAGATGGAAACCCTAGTTCTCTTGATGTGAACGTGCATGAAAACAACCATCTTGCTCTTGTTAGTTAGAAGGTTTGGAAGAAATGATGCGCAAAAAGAAGTTTGCATGGAAAGAAGTTTGCACGGATGGGAGTTTAGATACACATCAAATGCAATATCAAATATGGGGAAAAGGGGTATGAGCAACTTGTTCATTTAGTAAATGAGCAATTGATGATGTGACATTGCATGTGATTGGAAAATACTTAAAAGGGTTAGTTTTTCACTGTATCACATGCATGACACATAATCACTTGCTTATTTACTAAATGAGCAAGTTGCTCATATCTCTTTTACCCATATATATATATATATATAGACCAGGTTGAGATGCGAACAAGCTGATGATCAAAATCTTGTTGAGCATGAAAAAGGCTAAAATAATTAAAAAAAACCTTAAACTATCTCATATATGCAGAAAACCTCACTCACCTTTTTTTTATGCAGAAAACCACACTCAACTATGGGTACGAAAATATTTCAAAAAAAAAACTATGGGTGCGAAAAACCACACCATGACCCCGTTAAGGTTATGTTATTTTTCGGTCACGTGCAATGCACGTGACTTACAAAATGACGAAATTACTCCCTTTATTCAGAACCCATTCTTAGGCTAAAATTAAAAAAACCCCTTAAACTATCTCATATATGCAGAAAACCTCCCTCACTTTTTTTATGCAGAAAACCGCACTCAACTATGGGTACGAAAAACCACCCATATAACAGAACCCTAACGGAGTAATGGTGTGGTTTTTCGTACCCATAGTTGAGTGTGGTTTTCTGCATAAAAAAAAATGTGAGTGCGGTTTTCTGTATATATGGGATATATAGTTTAAGAGGGTTTTTTCAATTTTAACCCAGGAAAAATTATCCATATCAATACCATCACGTTCTAGAACGAAAGAGTTAAAAGAGTGCTTTTAAAGCGTTCACCCAGAAATGAGATATATATCACAACCAATTAATATGTATCAAGACTAGCTAGGTAGAAGGTTTGTTGGCACATCTATATAATAAAACACAAAGAAAGCTATCAAGTGTCTCTCCTTCAATCCCCAAAAAATTAAAAGCCCAGATCTAATCTTACAAAACATATTTTTCCCCCAAAAGTTCCCTCCAAAACTCAAATTCAAATCTCCCACCCAAAACAACTTCTATATATTTATTTTTTTTCTCTCTCTCCCTCCCTCTTCTATTCAAAAAATTAAGAAAATAAAATTTTTAAATTTTTTAAAATATTAAAAAATTTGAAATTTAAAAACTTTAAAAATAATTCAAGAAAAATAAAAAAAAATCAAATAATATGTTTTTTGCTCTATTTTGATACTTCAATTAATTTGCTGGACCTCCAAAACTATTTTATATGATCAAACAAGGTGCACCGTTCCGAAGACGTGTCGTAAGCACGTGTCAACTGGCAAACCTAGTACATGTACAAAACAAATGAGTCGAACCACCGATCTATTCGGTTACAGCAACAAAAATCATCTGTCATGATGTGTATCCCAGATGCTAGAAAACTAGTGAACGGTAAAAGAATAGATCACTGCAAAAGAACATGGAAAACCATGCGAAACTAACCCGGCGTTTTTCGGAAAGCGCCAGCGGAGTTGATAGCAACCCGGCATTTTTAAAAAAGGCCGGGGTATCCACCTACCCCGGCGTTTGCAAACGCCGGGGATTATAATGATAAAACTAGCAAAACCCTAGCTCCCACGACCACCAATTTCCCTCTTCTCGCGCTCGATCCCACCCTATTTTCCTCTCACCCAAACTCTATTTTTCTCGACCCCCAGTTTCCCTCTCTTTCCTTCTTGTTGCTCAATCCCGTTGTAACCCCCTCGCCTCTCGCCTCTCACTCTCTCTACAAATCCCCACCCCCAAATCCCTCACTCTTCACTCCTTTGGCGTTGGAACACAAAGCAAATAAAGCCATCTCATCTCATCTCATTTCTTTACTAGGCTAAAGAGGTGAGAGAGAGAGAGAGAGAGCGAGCTTGAATTAAGCCCAAATTATTAGAATGAATTCTGGAAAATGATTCTGAATTGAATTACAGGTATTTTGATTTGATAAAATGGACAAATAAAACCACCAACCACACAATTGTTTGCAAAAAAATAAAATAAAATAAAATTATATTTAATACCTACCCCGACGTTTTAAAATGCTGGGATAGGTCTTTTAATGGAAAAAAATAAAAAATAAAATTAACCTATACCAGCATTTACAAATGCCGGGATATCCTTATAAAATACCCTGACGTTTGGAAACGCCGGGGAAAGTCTTCCGCAATCCCGGCGGGGAAAAGCACGGTGCTTGCGGCGGTGCTTTTCGAAGCACGGGGGGTTCAACTCCGGCATTTATAGATGCCGGGAATGGAAAAATAAGGCCGGGGTTTGCCTTCCTGTTTGTAGTGGATGTGTGTGTGAACTGCGGGACAAGTATCATGAAGCAAGGAAGCAATTGTGTAGCAGATACAACAACATTGACAATTAACAACAAATTCTATCAATAATCTGTAGTATATAAAATCATCAACATATTGAAGAATAGCTCAAAAAATCATCAATCAACATCCGCCTGTTTAAAATATCGATAACTATATAAATATGGTTAAGTATGCACAGCAGACACCCGAATAAAGGCTAAATACAGAGAACTACCTTATACTTTGGGCCATTCCACATAACAACTAGATTTACTTTAATTTGTATCTTTACGAGAAACAACTCTCATATATAGTCACAAATTTGGGGTTCGTAAATAATTCAGCAATATTTAATATTTGAAATTCGGCAAAAGTCTGTAAATTTGAAAAAAAACTCGGCAAAAATTTGGAAAGAAAGAAACACCAAATTTAATGCATCTCAGTACTCATTACCTAAGTAAATATATAGTTAAGTCTATGAAAAATAGTAACAAACTTAGTCACTAATTCGTTTAATTCCCAAATTATTCGTGAATAATTCGTGTAGTGCGTGATTTAAACAGAAATTGACGATTAAATCACAAATTGATTCGGCAGGTGAATTCTTCGTGAATAATTCGCCAAATTCATAAATTATTCCCGAACTTTAATAGTAAAAACTTCAATGTAGTCAAGCCTTAAATCTAATACTTCCTTTATATTAGATTAGATATGCATGGGCAATACACGGATTTGTTTGTCTATAAATGTTTCTATTAATTGAATTTAATTTGAACGTATATTGCACGGGTTTGCTCAGTTACAAAATTAGGGTTGTTTGTTTACAACCCCAACTCTCCCATTAAAATAGTAGAGATAACTCAATCTAGCCTTTTTTTTTGTTTTAAAATATGAATCACTTTAGATTTTTGAGAGAAATGCATTGCCATTCTTAAATGTCTATCAAGTACCTTTTTATGATATTTCCAATTTTACTCTTGCTTTTTTTTTATAAAAGGAGTAATACAAAAATTATAAACAAGGGCAAATTGGATATTCTATAAATGATAGCTTATTTATGAGCTTCAAAAACCAAGAATATTAGTACTTTTTTGTCAATCCTATGTTTTTTTCTTAATAGACGTGTAAAAAACTACAATGACTTATATTTGAAACGGAGAGAGTATATATATAAAAAACAGTCAATGGTTGACCAGGTGTGTGCAACCTATACGTGTCAGTCAGACGGTGACCAATCATGGGGTTGTGGGGTCCACAGGATGCATAGAATTCATTGCACAAAAATATTTTGTCAGGTTCACGTATATAGATGTACTGTAGGGTGTCTGTTTCCTTGGATCAACCACCCTTTGAACTTCTGCCATGTGGACGCCACCAAATTCAGAAAGTGGGGCCCACTGTTCCAACTCGTCCACCTGCGGCGTAGTTGGACGCTGTGACACGTCTTCTCACCATCTCGATTACCTGTAGCCCTTAGCTAAGAATCAAGAAGGGAAAAGGAAGAAGATGATGAACAGTAAACTCAGCTATAGAATTCTATTCATACTCAAACTGTTTACAAGGCAGGGTATTTATACAAAATATAGCATGGGTATTGCACGTGCTTGGACAGTTTGTTTAGGTGGTTATAAAGTCTGTTGGACTTTTGTGTAAAACTTCATGCATATTTACAGATAAACCCCTCAAAGAAAGATAATATTCTAAGGACTGAAACGTCCTGACAGTTGATTCTTCTTCTCTTCACTTAAGCTGCAGAAACCCCTTCTGTCGTTGCCGCCCGTTGATTGCCAGAGCTTCGGTTAGATCCAAGGACTGGATCATTACTCCCCCCTTGAAAAGAAGATTCCAGGAGTGAGCGACATTCCGGGAATCGCCAATACAAGTCCCAATAGCTTCCCCAGCTTGCTTCGATGCTACCATGCCTTCCATGTACCAAAACTTCCGAAATTGCAATCCCCCACCAATATCCAATATCCAATGGGGTTAGCAATGAAATAATAAATGAAGGCAGAGAAGAGAATGGCCAATTAATATCAGTTTTTGTAAAGGTCGACGATCTGCTATCATCTTCATTGATGCAATTAATTTAGGCACTCAAGGACACAGGTGCTGATATCACCTCCTTAAGTTCAACATTCACTTCCTTTGAGCTCTTGCAGTCTTCACTCACATTGATTTCAGTGGACTGGCTTTGTTTACAACCATCAACTTCCATTTGTTGCACTACCTCCAGATCATTATTAGAACCTCCAGCTTGAGCATTAAAATCAGTAAATCACTAGCGTATAGATTCCAATTGACTTCATTCTCACTAGAATTATCCTTCTTTCTCTTCTCCGTTATAGACTGCAGTTGCTCCTTCAATTGCTTTACATCCTTTACTATAGCCTTGACCTCTTCATCAATTTGCTTCACCTCTCCATCGATTTACTTGATTTGAGCAATAACAACTTGTTTCTCCCTTTGAACTCCATCCATATCAGCGCCTAGTATCTTGACCATTAGCATTCCCTCCAAATTTCTTGCACCATCTGAAATTGTATCCCCCACCTTTCTCTCTATTGGTTTGCTTTCCCCAGTCAATGGCTCAATGATAACTGTTATTTCACATACGCACATTACATCACATACTCGCAGTGCATTATGTGAAAGAGGTGGAGGTTGGCCATGGAGTAATGGCAGTTCACATTTTCGGTTACACATTGCAGCTGACCTGTGCACTTTCTACGCAAAACATATCATATAGATACATTGGTGTAAATAAACCATATTGTAATCCAAGAGGTGAAGTTGGAGTATCTCCTGCAGAGCCTCAAATGCCTTTGAACACAACCCATGCTCATTTGTTGTTCTTGCTTTTGAACACACCCCAATCTCTTTTGTTATTTTGAATGCATTTACATTCCCACTTTGAGCTGATTTTGAGTGAGTCTTAGTGAAAACTTCTTAGAGAGCATCAGGGTTGTATAGTGACGAAGTCAATGAATGTGAGTTTTGGCCACTAACAACAAGGGAAACAACTTGAACTGTACTGGAAGATTTATAAGAACATGAGGGTAATGGGGGAGAGTGAGTAGCTACCTCAACTGTATGAATCTTTAAAATAACATGACCGCTTTGGGGGACTTCATATCAGCACAATTGAGCACTGAATCAATATATCAACTATTTGTAATTGGAACCTCTTCCACATAGACAGTATCATTTTTTCCTTCATCATTTTGAATAACCTTAGGAGAAGCACTATTCAGTATTGGTATTGTACCAATTTTGGTATCAGTTGTTTAATTAGTGCCACTTCCACACTACCAGATTCAACAGTTTTTTGTTTTCTTTTACTCCTCTTTTGGTTCTTAGTGGAAACTAAAGAGTTTGCAACTCTTTTTTATGGTTTGCTCTCAGGAACTGCAATCTTAACTGGTGAGGGTTCCCCAATTGATTTCCTCAATGGAATAGCAGTCATAGAATGAGGTATTGGTACTGTATAATTGAGGCTCTTGACTGCACTATTGAAGTGTGTAAGGATAGAATTCGAAGAAGCTTTCAGTTTCAAGTGAGGAGGTAGATATCCAACCTGCAATCTCTTGGTTGGAGCTGATTCCTCACAGGAATTTTGTCGAACGGTTGGTGATCGCCAAGAACCACCTCTATCTTCCGAATCTTCTTCACTGTCGTCTGACTCCCAACGTTCTTTTGATCGGCAAGAGTGATGATTGCGGCGTGAATCTTGAAGCCAATGCTCCACCGCCAACTCCAATAGATCAAATCTCTCCTCGAATTCCCGATCAAGAAATCAATCCAGTGTTAACTCTCTTCGCTCCAATCTCTCCTTGAGTTCTTGATCAACTTCTTGATCGAAGATTGGGTCAAGAAATTGATGTCGTGACGATGGTCGTCGATAGTATCAAGGTGGAGAAAAACCCCCACCACCATTATCGAAACCATTCTGATGAATTCCGGACCTCCTACGCTGGTGACGAGACTCAAAGCTCAATCACCATTCAAGATAGGACGACTTATGGAATTCGACACTGTAATCAGTGGAATTCCTCATCGTATGGTCCTTTGAACCAACCTTGAATCGAAATTCATGGTCAAGATTCCTCGGACTCTTAATCTCACCGTCGAA
Source organism: Hemerocallis citrina (assembly GCA_017893485.1). Lineage (NCBI taxonomy): Eukaryota > Viridiplantae > Streptophyta > Magnoliopsida > Asparagales > Asphodelaceae > Hemerocallis > Hemerocallis citrina. The sequence goes on from CM030363.1 coordinate 284,793,532, forward strand.
CTTGGTTGTCGCCGTCGCCCTTGTAGGACCTTGAAGCTCTGATACCATTGTTCCAACTCGTCCACCTGCGGCTTAGTTGGACATTGCGGGACATCTTCTCACCATCTCGATTACTTGCAACCCTACGCTAGGAATCAAGAAGAGAAAATGAGGAAGATGATGAACAGTAAACTCAGTTATGGAATTCTATTTATACTCGAACTGTTTACAAGGTGGGGTATTTATACAAAATATAGCACAGGTATTGCACGTGCTTGGACAGGTTGTTTAGGTGGTTATAGAGTGTGTTGGACTTTTTTGCAAAATTTCATGCATAATTACAGATAAACCCCTCAAAGAAAGATAATATTCTAAGGACTAAAACGTCCTGATACTTAATTCTTCTACTCTTCACTTGAGTTGCAGAAACCCCTTCTGCCGTCGTCGCCGCCCGTTGATTGCCAGAGCTTCTGTTAGATCCAAGGAATGCATCCCCCACTAACTCTATTCAGAATTTAATTTCAGTTGTTAAACAAAATTTATGCATGTAGCTTCAAGAGAATGGTAAATTGCAGATAAATACCCTAAGGTTCGCACTTATATGTTTGATGTTTTTCTTGCATTTATATACTGAAGAGATTAAACTTTGGCTCATTTTGAATGTCATTTGGCTCACTGGAATTATATCTAGTTCAGCTTTGAATGGTACATGTTATGAATACTGTTAACCAACAAACTATAGGGTATATAAACGCAAGAAAAAAAAACATCAAGACATATAGGTGAATATTTGTCCATATTCTACGCAAGAAGAATAGCAAATTGAAATAGTAAGTCTCTTTCAGTTAGTTTACTTATGGAATGAGCATGTTTTAGACAAAAGATACTGGAGGATTCCCTGTCCTCGGACCATGCAACATGCAGCTGGATATTAAGTGTTTGAGATGTACGACAGAAGACAAAGACACAAACCACATTTTGTTTACCTATCCTCGGACCAGGTTAGCATGGGAGGTGGTGTGTTTAGGTTTTGGGTTATTGGAGTGCCTGATCTCGACATCGCATATATGGGGAGCCTGGAGGGTGAGAGTAGTGAGAAAACAGAATTTGGTTGCTTGGGACATTTCTTTGGCTGCTACGTTGTTGGGTCTATGATTAGATCGAAACGAACTCTGCTTCAGTAATAATAACAAAAGATTCCTTATCATGATGCATAAAAAAATTCCTTCATCCACGCTTGGGCGTGTCAAGCAAGTGCGAAGAAAAGGCTACGTATGGAGGAGTAGTAGGGCGGATTGAGTGGAGGAGTGCGAGTGGTGGCAACTAGAATTATTGTATAAGTCACTTCCTTTGGGTAGTTGATGTAGTAGTTGTTTACTGTGTTGTTTTAGATCTCTTCTAGATCTATAAACAATGGAGTCGTCTCATGTACTATTTTGTTTCGTTATTTTTTCGTTAATGAAGCGGTGACATGGTCACCTTTAATCTAAAAAAAAAGATACTGGAGGAATCTGTCGTACCAATTCTGATTTAGTTTGGATTTGATCACCAATTTGTTGGGGGCATTTGTTTTGTTTGATTCTAGGAAGTTAAAATCAGTTTTTGGAACTAATCGGTTTAGGAGCGATTAATGATTAGTCAGTTAATCGGAAAATAATCGGGGTTTAAATCAGAAAAATCATGTGTGTGTGTGTGTGTGTGTGTGTGTGTGTGTGTGTGTGTGTGTGTATATATATATATATATATATATATATATATATATATATACTAGAATTAAACAGTAAAAAAAACAATTATGTAACTCAAGTTTGAATAGTATGATAATAATTAGTTGTAAATAAAACTCCATGTTTCCATTAGTATATGTTGAAAAATAATTATAAATGGGGGTGTAAAATCTAACTTCTTAGAACATTAAGTGTGGAAAATGATAAAATTTAACTGTTGAAGAGATATTTGCTACTTTCAATATAACATGTGCGATAAAAAAAACATAAAAATTCTGAAAATTTACAAACCTGAAATCTTAAAATCTAAATTTCTAAGTGTGACAGGGTAAAAATGGCCTGAGGCCCAACCAGAGCCCAATACAATTCCCACTCAGAAAGGTAAAGATAGCAACCCGGTTCGGCTCCGGACCACTCCAGGGTCGGCGCCGAACCTCGTGTTTTCCCTCACGATACTGGCCTCCTCGTACCGACGAGCCTCAGTAGCCCTCGGAGTCCGATCCGGGACAGTCCCACAGGCCGTCCCCCCTCTCTGGCGGGGCAGAAGGATGACCTGGCGCAGCCTAGGCCCTCTGATTCTCCCCCGAAGCACAGGAGACCCACGATCAGCCACGTCAACTCCAAATACCGCCAAGGGTGTTGCCACGTCAGCCCTATACCACTCCTGGTATTGCCACGTCCGCCCTAAACCCCCTGGGCCTTCTGCCACGTCAGGCCCACGGGCTTTCGGATCCAGACCCGGCCCCCAAGTGGAACCAAACCCGGTTGGGATTCTCTATAAATACCAGACCCCCACCCACCTTTTGAGGTAATGAATCTTTTACCACTTAAATATACCTAGTTATCGCTACTCTATCACAGAGACTGACTAGAGCGTCGGAGGGTCCGCCGCCGGGATAAACCCCGGTGTTTCAGGACCGTCTGCAGGTACACAAGAGCTCGGATCCGACCCTTCCGATTCGAGCCCAGCCTTCAACATCTTTCCGAGCTCATCGCAGGTCCCCGAGGGTCAGCCGAAGATCGGCAGACGAGCGGCATTCTCCTCCAATACAAATCGAGTCCGAACTCACACCTGGTGCGTCCACACGTCTCCCAGAAATAAACCGCATCAGGTTGGCGCCGTCTGTGGGAACCACTGCTCCAGAAGCCGATCCGACCCAGACCCTCATGGCCTCCAAAGGCAAGGGGGCTGCTTCCTCCGTCAACCAACGGGACTCGCCCCCACCCACTGATAAAGCCAGGCCACGCACGTCGAAACACAAGGCTCCCTCTCGGGAGTCCCAAAGGAGCGTCGGCCGGCCAGCCCAGCCCGACCTCCGGGGAGTAATCCTCAACCGCAAGATTATCCGCAGCAGGGGAAGGGCCGCTTCCAACCCGGTCCCGAACCATCCGAGGCCGCCGCCCGAGGTGCGAAGACCCGCGCTCAGCCGAGTCGGAAGACAACCCTCGGACCGGCCAAACCGGGTCGAAGGAGCCCCCGTCACTCATAAGGAATTCCAAGACTTCCGAAGAGAAATTCTGGGAGCCCTCCGACGGGCCCCCAGGGAAGAAACCCTCCATTCCCAAACAGGGTCGGACGCCGAAGCCAGCGCGTCCCGCCCTTCAACGATCCAACCGGAAGACGATGACGTACTCCTAAGACGCCTACAAGAAATGGAGGACCGCCTCGATCACATAGGGGACGGCGACCAAAGGGTGGCTCAGGGGTACAGACCTGTCCATCCTCCCTTCTCCGCCCCCATCCTCCAAGCAGAAATACCCCGGAATTTCCGACCCCCTCAATTCGAGACATACGATGGCGAGGGAGATCCTGCTGATCACATGGAGGGTTTCAAAACCCTCATGATGATTCACAGCGCCTCGGATCCCCTGCTCTGCCGAGCCTTCCCTGCCACCCTTCGGGGTCCAGCTCGCGAGTGGTTCTCGAAACTCGCCCCCGGCTCCATTTACTCCTTCGACCAACTCGAGGGCAATTTTCTTGCCCATTTTGTCACTAGCCGGAAGGCCGAAAGGACCAGCGCCTCATTACTCGGGCTCAAGCAGATAGAGGGGGAATCACTCAGAGTGTTCGTCCGGAGATTTACCGCTGAGGCAAGGTCGGTCTCCTCCCGCGACCCAGGCGTCGCTTCAGCGGCATTCCGACACAACGTCCGCCCCGGACAGCTGAAGGCTTCTCTGGCCAAGAGACCCCCCGTCGACTTTCCCGACCTCCTTAATAGGGTCGAGAAATACATTAGGGCAGAAGAGGCCCTTAATCCCGAAGATGCCAGGGATGCCACCGGGAAGGGAAAGCGGAAGACCGAGGAAGTCGAACCACCAAAGAAAGCTCCAAGGGACCCGGGGGCCACGAAGAAGGTCCCGCCAGTCCCCCGCTTCGAGAGGTACACTCCCTTGACGCATAACATATCCGCCATCCTCTTGGAAATTGAAGACAAGGGCATTGTCCGACTCCCCCCCCCCCCCGATCTAATAACAACAAGAATCGAGACCAGCGCTTTTACTGCCGCTTCCACAGAGATCACGGGCACGAAACCGACCAATGCCGAGCCCTGAAAGACGAAATTGAAGAACTCATTTCCAGATGGTACCTCCGAGAGTTTACCCGAGAAGGCCCGCGGGATCGGCGAGACGCTAGGAACCGGAGGCAATCGCCTCCGAACCCTCCTCCAAACCAGACCCAGGGTCGGGACCCCGATTCCGAGGGAGCCGCAGATATCCCTTTTATCTTGCACTGTGTCCACGGAGGGCCAATGGGAGGTGAATCAAACACTTCCAGAAAAGCCTTCGTTCGAGAGGTGAACGCTGTCAGAGACAACCCCTCGCCCAAACTGCAATCAAGGCCGGTCTCCTTCTCAGGGGAAGACCTTGAAGGTGTTCGCTTGCCCCACTGCGATGCCCTCGTCATCAACCTCCACATGGCTAATTGTGAAGTCCGCAGGATCCTCGTCGACAACGGTAGCTCGGTGAATATTCTTTTCCTCGAAGCCTTCGAAAATCTCAGGTTACCCCGAGGCAAACTCAAGCCAGCCGGGTACACCTTGCACGGGTTCTCCGGCGTCCCGATCGTAATAGAAGGGATTGTTACCCTCGACGTTACTGCCGGGTCGACTCCGGTCAAGAGGACCGAATCCATGGACTTCATGGTGGTCAACGTCAAGGCGGCTTACAACGCCATACTTGGCCGGCCTGGACTATGCTCCCTATGATGAACACATTATTATTCACTTTTTAGAGCAATAATCTTAATATAATTAGACATTTAAAAGCTCTATATATGGTATTTAACTCTTATTTCCTCTTTTCCACGGGAAACAGCTTATAACAGCAAAACGAAGCAGTTTCAGGACTTCAAGGATAATACACAAAGAACTGCAGAGGATAAGTCGACTGGTTCCCCAACACAGGCGACTGGACAAGAGAAGCTGATTTTCCACAACTCTCGACACAGTCGACTTATTCCCAAGAGCAGTCGACTGGCCTGATCAAAGATGAAATCTACAGAAGTCTCGACTTAGTCGACTGGTCAGAGATAAGTCGACTGGTCTGCGGCGGAGTAAACAAATCAAATCTTCAAAGATACACCTGAATCTAATTTCAAATCTATTTGAATCAAGATTTTATGCAGCGAATCAAATCTAAAGACAGGGTATTTCCAAGTGGACGTGGTGAACAGATAAGGAAGGAAAGGAGAAAAGAGAAAGATATTAATCATCAAATCAAATAAAGAAGGATCTTCCTGAAAAAGTGGAAACCCTAATTCTCAGCCGTACTCTATAAATATCAGAAGAGATCGACTTAGAGAGGGGATCATCAGATATATCTCTGGGAAGCGACTCAATCACCAAGTTCCTGAACAAACATCAAGAGCATCATTCCATCAACATCGAAGAAGGAGAGAGAAGATCCAGCAACCAGAAGGCAGTCGACTGTGTGACAGCCAGTCGACCATATTGCCGGAATCCATTAGTTTATTTCTTCTTCTCTCTTTATTCTTTTATGTTGATCATGTATTCATACTTGTTAAGCAATAAAGTTATTATTATGTGTAACTAATTTCATAGTTGGGTAGATCGAAACCGTAGTTATGTAATGCTATTTTCTTCTGAACTCTTCTATGTTACTTATTGATTGAATCTAATTGAATTGGTATAGGTTTATGATAGTCAAACTAGTTCTAAAGACTGAGAGCAGTCGACTGAGGTGAGAGCCAGTCGACTGACGTACAGAACTTGGGAAGCTCAAGTTTGGATGTCATTTATCTGAATCTGTTATATGAGCATATTGAGACGACCGAATCTCGTGCTCATAATTTGTAACAAAGGAATCTTTAGGGGTTCTTGGTTCAATCAACTTAGAGGATCTAGATCTGATACCAATTTCTAGAACTTTAAGTATTTGTTCGTTTCCACTGTTCTTATGTTTTCTCTAAGTATAACTTAGGAGATACCATGCTAGATACTTACGGAAAGAAACGAATTAGAGTAGATACCATGCCTAATTCTTGGCCTAGGGAAACAATACTTTAAGGAGTAGATACCATGCCCTTGAAGTGAACAAACATGAGTAATTAGAAGTAAATTCAGAAGGTAACTTAGCATTACTAACTATTAGTGGAGATCAACAACCCAACTATTCAAGAGATATTTGTGATTCAACACCTCTCATCTTAGTTTTAATCTTTTAGTTCTTTTAGAATATTACAATAACTCTTCATTTTTATTATTAGTTTTATTGATTAGTAAGTTGAAGTCTACAATCTCTGTGGGATCGACCCTTGCTATTACTACGATTCTATAAACGATTCGTGCACTTGCGAGGTTTTTATAATTTGTGTCTAGTTTTATCTATATATTTAGGTAGCTAGATTTCCAACAACAAGTTTTTGGCGCCGCTGCCGGGGATTGTTTAGTATTTTAACTTACAAGTCAGTAGAATTTTTATTAGTTTTTCTTTTCTTTTATTAATAATTTTTCTTTTAGGTTACAGGACTTCGGTGAATGCACGGTAGACGATCACTTCGTCCAGAGCTACTACCTATTGACGCAGAAACAGAACGAACTTTGCACAAACTAGGTAAACTTTTTGCAGCCAACCAGTCGACTGGTACCAGGAGACAGTCGACTGCACAGAGACTAATCTCACAGACAACAATGGCTGAAGAAATACAAAATCGAGTGCCAATGCAGGACAAATTCACTCCTAAGAATATTGAACAACCTTCCTGCATTGCTTTTCAACCTAATGCTACAGGGAACATGCACCTATCTCCTCATTTACTTAGTATGGTTCCCCACTTTAGTGGCAAACCAGATGAAGAGCCTCATCTTCACTTGCAAGACTTTTTCGATCTTTGCAGGACACAAAGCGTCCAAGGGCTTACCGCTGAACAAATCAGGTTAATCTTGTTTCCTTTTTCTTTAAAACTTAATGCTAAGTTGTGGTATAATTCTTTGGAACCAGGATCAATTAATTCATGGGAGCAATTGGCAACGAAATTTTTGAAAGAGTTCTTTCCAGCCCAGAAAACCAAACAGCTAAAAAGGGAGATTCAACTCTTCCAACAAAAAGATGGAGATCTATTCTTTGAAGCATGGAAGGATTTCAAGAGCAAGCTTCTCAAGTGTCCTACTCACAATCTGCCTAAGGATGATCAGGTACAAGCTTTTTATGAAGGTTTAAATGACACTAACAAGGCAATTGTTGATGCAGCTTGCAATGGAATTTTGATGAGGAAAAGTGGAGAAGAAGCCATTGAACTTTTTGAAGAACTCAGCGAGAACTCCCAACAATTCTCAACAAGAAGGGGACCTACGAAAAAACAGGGAGTTTACGAAATCTCTAATAGTAATAACATTCAATTAGAAATGGCAAACATGAATAAGAAAATTGATATGCTTGTTAATGCAATGTCGACGATGGGTGGAGTTAAAAATCAAACAAATGAAATGTGTGCAATTTGTTCTCATTTAGATCACACAACTGATACATGTCCCATGTCTACTTTCACAGATCAGGAGCATGCGAATTATGTGGGTCGAGGAGTGTTTCCACCAAAGAACAATCCATACTCGAACACATATAACCCAGGATGGAGAAATCATCCAAACTTCTCATGGAGCAATAATCAAAATAATCAAGGGAATCAATTCACACAAGGACATGCAAGGAACCCTCAGATGGGAAGTGGATTTGAAAGACCAGCCCCAGAACAGAAGAAGTTGGATTTTGAGTCCACCGTTCTTCAATTGCTCCAACAACAACATCAAACAAGCAACCAACAAGGGCAAGCAATTCAGAAGTTAGAAACCCAAATTGGTCAGATTGCAAAAGAGCTAAGCGAAAGAAAGGCAGGAGAACTCCCTTCACAAACCATACCAAACCCAGGAGGTCAAGAACAGCTCCAAGCAGTAACAACCCTAAGAAATGGTAAGATAATTGACAACAAGTTTGGAACACACACAGACAAGCCAGTCAGTAAACCAGTCGACTGTTTTTACAAACCAGTCGACTGCACAGACAAATCAGAAACACAACTACCAAAGGCTGTGGATTCCAACAAGGTAAGTGAAAAAGTAGGGACAGTCCCACCACCATTCCCTCAAAGGTTAGTCAATAAAAAGAAAGAACAACATTTATATGACATCTTTGAAACTCTCAAAAAGGTAGAAATTAATATTCCCCTACTTGATGCGATTAAACAAATTCCTTCTTATGCCAAATTTTTGAAAGACTGTTGTACTCACAAAAGAACATTTCAGGTTAAGGAGGATGTGGCCTTGACAGAAGAAGTGAGTGCTGTTTTATTAAGAAAATTACCACCTAAACTGAAGGATCCAGGTAGTTTTACCATTCCTTGCAAGGTTGGTGAGCACTTCTTTGAAAAGGCACTGCTAGACTTGGGAGCAAGCATAAATCTTCTTCCTTATTCTGTTTACGAAAAGCTTGGATTGGGGGAACTCAAGCCAACATCCATCACTTTGCAATTGGCTGATCGCAGCATAAAAAGACCTAGAGGTATTTTAGAAGATGTCCTAGTTCAGGTAAATGATTTTATTTTGCCTGCTGATTTTGTTGTGTTAGATATGGAGGAATCTTCAATGTCATCATCTCTACCGATCATATTAGGTAGGCCCTTTATGAGTACAGCTGATATAAAAATTTGTGTTAAAAAGGGCATTATAAGTATGAAGATAAACGGAGAAAAAGTGAAATTTAAAATGTTTGATACACTGAAATTACCACAAGATGATCATGAATGCTATAATATTGATGTGGTGCAGGAGATTGTTGATCAAACATTTCAGGTACATAGCGTTGAACCACTACAAGCCACAATCACTCAATCTCTAACTTTATCTCATGTTGAACAGGAATACGATGACTGGGAGATTGCAGAGACAGTACATCAGCTTGAAACTCCACAGTCATATTCAGGTAAGCCTGCACCTTTATTTGAAAAATTGGTGTCTGATAAAAATTGTTCTTCTACAGATCAGGCGACTGATGAACAGAGTAAGTCGACTGGTGTTCTAAACAGTCGACCAAACCCAGACACCCAGAACAAGTCGACTGCTGACATGGACCAGTCGACTGTACAGAAGCGTCCAGACATAGAACTCAAGCAGCTGCCCGATCATTTGAAACATGCATTTTTAGGCGAGAACCAGACGTTACCAGTAATAATTGCTGCGAACTTGAGTGCACAGGAAGAAGAAAAGCTGCTGAAGGTATTGCGAGAACACAAAAATGCAATAGGATGGACCATTGCAGACATCAAGGGAATAAGTCCATCCAAGTGCATGCATAGAATACTCCTTGAGAACGATGCAAAACCTAGCAGAGAGGCACAACGAAGGCTCAACCCCAACATGAAGGAAGTGGTAAGAGCAGAAATTTTGAAGCTACTAGATGTTGGCATCATCTATCCTATCTCGGACAGCAAATGGGTAAGTCCTATACATGTAGTACCTAAGAAAAGTGGAGTTACAGTGATAACAAATGAAGAGAATGAACTTATCCCAACAAGAGTAACCACAGGATGGAGGGTATGCACTGACTATAGGAAGTTGAATAATGAAACCAGGAAAGATCACTTCCCTCTTCCTTTTATTGATCAAATGTTAGAAAGATTAGCAGGATATAGTCATTATTGTTTTCTAGATGGTTATAGTGGCTATAATCAAATTGCTATTGCTCCAGAAGATCAAGAAAAGACCACTTTTACATGCCCTTTTGGTACTTTTGCTTACAGGAGGATGCCCTTTGGATTATGCAATGCTCCAGCTACATTTCAAAGATGCATGATGAGCATATTTTCAGATATGGTGGAAAGGTTTATTGAGGTATTTATGGATGACTTTAGTGTTTTTGGATCTTGTTTTGATGAATGCCTTAACCATTTGCAGCTTGTTCTTAAAAGATGTGAAGAATGCAATTTAGTGCTGAATTGGGAAAAGTGCCATTTTATGGTACAACAAGGTATTGTTTTGGGGCATGCTGTTTCAAAAAGAGGCATAGAGGTAGACAAAGCCAAAATAGATATAATATCAAAACTACCCCCTCCCACTACAGTTAAGGGTATTAGGAGTTTTCTAGGACATTCAGGGTTCTATAGAAGATTCATAAAAGATTTCTCAAAAATCTCCAAACCCCTTTGTGACTTGTTGGCTAAAGATGTTGAGTTTGTATGGACAGAAGAATGTACAAATGCTTTTAATACATTGAAAACTCTTCTCATTTCTGCACCTATTGTCATGGCACCAGATTGGAGCCATCCTTTTGAGCTCATGTGTGATGCAAGTGATTATGCTTTAGGGGCTGTTTTAGGTCAACGAATCAATAATTAACCTCATGTTATTTACTATGCTTCTCGAACTTTAAACGATGCACAGCTAAATTATTCCACTACTGAAAAAGAAATGTTAGCTGTTATTTTTGCTGTAGAGAAGTTTAGATCATATTTAATTGGTTCTAAAGTTATTGTTTTTACTGACCATGCTGCCTTGAGATATTTGTTTGCTAAAAAGGATGCGAAGCCTAGGTTAATCAGATGGGTTCTGTTGCTTCAAGAATTCGATCTTGAGATTAGAGACAAGAAAGGAAGCGACAATGTTGTGGCAGATCACATGTCCAGATTACTGCACGAGGAAGAGAGAATTGTGCCCCCGCTGAATGAAAATTTCCCAGATGAACATCTATTTGAAATAAATGTTCAAACTCTCGGGGCAGTCGACTGGTCCTTCCACCAGTCGACTGGACTCTCTGAACAGTTCCCCTGGTTTGCTGATATTGTCAATTTTCTAACTGCTCATGTTTTTCCTCCAGGTATGACACATCAGGAAAGGAAAAGATTGGTGGATCTGAGCAAACACTATTATTGGGATGATCCTTATTTATTCAAATTTTGCTCTGATCAAATTATAAGAAGATGTGTGGCAGACGAGGAACAAAGGAGTATTCTACAACATTGCCACCAATATGCATGTGGAGGACATTTTGGGCCAAAGAGAACAGCACTTAAGGTATTGCAATCTGGTTTTTATTGGCCTAAAGTATTCAAAGATGCTTTTTCTTTTTGCAGGACTTGCGACAAATGCCAAAGGACAGGCAACATCTCTTCTAGAAATCAAATGCCACTACACAACATACAAGTAATTGAGCTTTTCGATGTTTGGGGAATCGACTTCATGGGTCCATTTCCTAACTCATTTGGTTATTTATATATACTTGTTGGTGTGGATTATGTGTCTAAATGGGTCGAGGCTGTCCCCTCAAAAACTAATGATCACAAAGTTGTTGTCAAGTTTTTGCAGGAGAACATTTTCACTAGGTTTGGTACACCACGAGCAATAATAAGTGATGGAGGGAGCCACTTCAATAACTACCCATTTGCTTCTTTGATGAAGAAATATGGGATTACACATAGAGTGGGAACTCCATATCATCCTCAAACCAGTGGGCAGGTGGAGATTAGCAACAGAGAGATCAAGAGCATCTTGGAAAAGACAGTCAATACAAGCAGAAGGGATTGGTCACTACGCTTGAACGATGCATTATGGGCTTACAGAACCGCTTTCAAGACACCCATTGGCATGTCACCATACCGTTTGGTCTTTGGAAAAGCATGTCATCTGCCGGTAGAATTGGAACACAGAGCTTATTGGGCTATCAAAAAGTTCAACTTTGATATGAAACAGGCAGGTGACAAGAGGAGATTGCAATTAAATGAGCTTGAAGAATTGAGGCACGATGCATATGAAAATGCAAAATTGTACAAGGAAAGAACCAAGTTGTATCATGATAAACAATTAGCAAGGAAGGAGTTTTATGAAGGACAAAAGGTATTGCTCTACAACTCAAGATTAAGACTCTTTCCAGACAAGCTTAAGTCACGATGGTATGGACCATATATTGTCACAAAAGTCTTTCCACATGGTGCATTGGAAGTCCACAGTGAAGAAAAAAATCAAACATTCAAGGTGAACGGGCATAGAGCGAAGCCATACATAGAGATGAGTCTAGAACCGCAAGAGGAAGATGTGAATCTTCAAACCATTCAATACATAGCATGACTCATCATGTCTAGCTGAAGACACGAAACACAGCGCTTATTGGGAGGTAACCCAACTTTTTAGGGGAGTATTTACACTTTCCTTTACTTTCTTCAGTTATTCATTATTTTTATTTTCAGTATCTCCTTACTAGATGGTAACACATGCCTATATCTTATGTTTTGTGCGAACATTGAGGACAATGTTCCCTCTAAGTGTGGGGGTATTAGTTAGTTATATTTGGAATCTTTTGAATTTTTTTAGGATAAACAATTTCTTATAAAGTAAGAGTAAGGATACTTATTTACTTTAGGATTGTTGAGTTTCATAATTCCCTACAAAATTGTGCGAGTCATGCGATTATACATAATAAACAAATGTGATGCTTTTTCTGATAATTATTCCCTTTAGATCTAGTCCTAAATCGAGTTTAAGTAAATAGAGTGATACAATATATGTATATATTTGAATAAAGTCAGTCTACTCCAATGTTTTGAGCACTTAGTAACTAGGGGTATTCATCACCAATGTTTACCTTTACGTCAAACGGCAACTTGAAATATGAGTATGCAAAGCACTTTAATGTTTGTGACTTGTTGAGTAACCGGGTGGATACATCACAAATGTTTCGCATTCGCGTCAAAAGACAAGTGACAACTTTAAAGAAGAGACTAAAAAAATTAAAAAAAAAAAAAAAAAACTCTAGTTTGCTACTGGATTTGTAGTAGAGAAAAGGGATAATCACAGACTGAGTAGATGCATACTATAACTACATTAATCGCATGACAAATATGATTAAGTTTGGGGATTATGACTGAACAATTGCACTAGAGAAAGTGGGTATGTTCAATTTTACTTTATCTGAAATTGTTTGTAGTTTTATATTTTTCATTGTGATGTCCACATAATAAGAAATCTTGATGGTTGAGTTTATTCTGATTATTACTCCCTTGTTCATAAATTCACTCTTTGCTTGAGGACAAGCAAAAGCTAAGTGTGGGGGTATTTGATGAACACATTATTATTCACTTTTTAGAGCAATAATCTTAATATAATTAGACATTTAAAAGCTCTATATATGGTATTTAACTCTTATTTCCTCTTTTCCACAGGAAACAGCTTATAACAGCAAAACGAAGCAGTTTCAGGACTTCAAGGATAATACACAAAGAACTGCAGAGGATAAGTCGACTGGTTCCCCAACACAGGCGACTGGACAAGAGAAGCTGATTTTCCACAACTCTCGACACAGTCGACTTATTCCCAAGAGCAGTCGACTGGCCTGATCAAAGATGAAATCTACAGAAGTCTCGACTCAGTCGACTGGTCAGAGATAAGTCGACTGGTCTGCGGCGGAGTAAACAAATCAAATCTTCAAAGATACACCTGAATCTAATTTCAAATCTATTTGAATCAAGATTTTATGCAGCGAATCAAATCTAAAGACAGGGTATTTCCAAGTGGACGTGGTGAACAGATAAGGAAGGAAAGGAGAAAAGAGAAAGATATTAATCATCAAATCAAATAAAGAAGGATCTTCCTGAAAAAGTGGAAACCCTGATTCTCAGCCGTACTCTATAAATATCAGAAGAGATCGACTTAGAGAGGGGATCATCAGATATATCTCTGGGAAGCGACTCAATCACCAAGTTCCTGAACAAACATCAAGAGCATCATTCCATCAACATCGAAGAAGGAGAGAGAAGATCCAGCAACCAGAAGGCAGTCGACTGTGTGACAGCCAGTCGACCATATTGCCGGAATCCATTAGTTTATTTCTTCTTCTCTCTTTATTCTTTTATGTTGATCATGTATTCAAACTTGTTAAGCAATAAAGTTATTATTATGTGGAACTAATTTCATAGTTGGGTAGATCGAAACCGTAGTTATGTAATGCTATTTTCTTCTGAACTCTTCTATGTTACTTATTGATTGAATCTAATTGAATTGGTATAGGTTTATGATAGTCAAACTAGTTCTAAAGACTGAGAGCAGTCGACTGAGGTGAGAGCCAGTCGACTGACGTACAGAACTTGGGAAGCTCAAGTTTGGATGTCATTTATCTGAATCTGTTATATGAGCATATTGAGACGACCGAATCTCGTGCTCATAATTTGTAACAAAGGAATCTTTAGGGGTTCTTGGTTCAATCAACTTAAAGGATCTAGATCTGATACCAATTTCTAGAACTTTAAGTGTTTGTTCGTTTCCACTGTTCTTATGTTTTCTCTAAGTATAACTTAGGAGATACCATGCTAGATACTTACGGAAAGAAACGAATTAGAGTAGATACCATGCCTAATTATTGGCCTAGGGAAACAATACTTTAAGGAGTAGATACCATGCCCTTGAAGTGAACAAACATGAGTAATTAGAAGTAAATTCAGAAGGTAACTTAGCATTACTAACTATTGGTGGAGATCAACAACCCAACTATTCAAGAGATATTTGTGATTCAACACCTCTCATCTTAGTTTTAATCTTTTAGTTCTTTTAGAATATTACAATAACTCTTCATTTTTATTATTAGTTTTATTGATTAGTAAGTTGAAGTCTACAATCTCTGTGGGATCGACCCTTGCTATTACTACGATTCTATAAACGATTCGTGCACTTGCGAGGTTTTTATAATTTGTGTCTAGTTTTATCTATATATTTAGGTAGCTAGATTTCCAACAACACCCTACAAGCGGTGCCTTCGGCTTACCATCTGAAGCTCAAGTTCCCCACCCCTCAAGGAGTCGGCATCGTCTGAGGCAGCCAAGAAGCAGCGCGATCATGCTACATGACCACCGTCGGGGGAGGTGTGTTCCCTCTCGACGCCGAACGAGCATAGATTATGGCCCGGCTAAATGTAAATCTGTTTTTATGTAAACCCTCGTATGTAAAGGGCTGCCTTAGCGGCCCTCCCCACCTTATACTAAAAATACCCCTTTTTTGTCCGAACCCAAATGTCTCGATAGTCTCAGTACGAGTCCGGACCGAGGGTCCTTCCTAAGGCCCCACTTCGATCCCTCACGGAGCGATGGAGCCAGACCTTGCCTCCAACATTGCGCGCTACGCTGCTGGCCGGTGCGAGGAAGGAAAAGGATTCTTTGTTCATACCCCTTTATTTTCATTCCAAAGAGAAAAAATAAAACGAAAGAAAAACAAAGACCGTTACAAGACCGCTCCACTCATCTCAAATCAGGAAGATCAGGGCCCCTCGGGCCCAACGAGGGACGAAGAGTACTCCGACCAAGCAACTAGGGACCCCTCTCCTCGTTGTGGTATTCCTTAGCCTCAGCCACAATCGACACTCCAGCCACAGAACTCTGGGCGTCGTCCGGTCGCGTCCGCTGTAATAGCAGCAGCGCAGAGGGAACCCCCTCCGCCTGTCGACCCGCGGAGGAAGAGAACAAGGCACCCAACATCGCCTCGTAGCGAGGCATCTCCATCTCCTTCTCCACAAAGACATCGCGAGGTAACCCCCCAGGAGAGGGCCTCGGCACCAAGGTACTAAGCCCGGCCTGTCTAAAGTCCGCACCGCCGAGCTCCCGACCCCACATCGCCCTTCTCAACCGGCGCGCCTCCGCACTTAAGACTGCGGACTTATTCCGATAAAAGTTACAAGCCGTATCGGTATCCCGAGCCCCCCTTCGATGACGAGCCAGCGCGGCCTCCAGGACCTTAACCTTACTCCGGAGCCACGCCACATAGAAACTGCAGGAGTCCCCCTCAGGGAGGAGAGCCGCGACCTACAAGATAACCAACCAACTCAACACACATTCTCAAGAAGATTCAGAAATGTCCGAGGTCAAAACAACCGGCCGGTCAAAAAACTTTTCTTGCCACTATAAATCCATGTGTTTCTTACAAAAAATGCGGTGGCCAGTCCGCGGGAGGCAAACACAATCGAGGGAGAGAAAAAGAAAGACAAAAATTACACAACTCATTGACCCACCTCCGCGCCGACGGACGGGTCCACGGGAGCGTCGGCCGATGGGTCGACGGCGGGCCCTTCTTCGCCAGGAGTCTTCGACGTCCCCTCGATCTCCATATCATACTCAAACTTGGACAAATCGAGGGCCGGGAAGAAGTGCCTCACGTGACTGAGGGCCCTCTCATAGCTTTTGTCCTGGGCCGCAATCACCATCTGCTGGCCCGTATTCAGCACCTCCTTCGCCTCCTTGGTGAACTTCGTCTTCAGGGAGGCCATCTTCTTCTCCCACTCCACATCCTTGGACTTGAGCTGGAGCTCCAGCTGCTGCTCTCTCTTATGCGAACCCTCGAGTTCGATTCGCATCTCCTTCATCTCCAGCTCGCTCTTTTCCGCTCGAGCTCGCTCTTGAGCCAGGGACGCCTCGTACAGGTTCTTCATGTTGGCCCCCTGTATGCAAGCCTACAGCCAACGGCAGACAAAGATCAGGCCTCGACACGAAAATCAACAAGGAGGGACAGAGTCGATAGACTTACCTGCACAGTGGCCTGCGCCAGGCGGGCGAACGCCACCTCTACGGGCTCACCCTCCATCGCCTTGCGATCGCGAGGGGTCGCCAGCTTTTCCACCACTTCAACGGCTTGGGCCTCCTCTGTCAGGCGGTCCCCCATCAGAACCGACCAGTCAGGAGCCCACCGCTGCCGCAACAGCTCCACCACCGGATCCTCTTCCTCGGCCTCGACCCAGGGACCTTTCCCCTTGTCGAGAACAGGGGCCCCCGCTAGGCCCTGACCCTTCGAAGAAGCCACACCCTTGCTCGTCTCGGAGCGACCCCTCTTGGTCCTCGGCTCGAGTTGGACTTC
Organism: Hemerocallis citrina; assembly: GCA_017893485.1. NCBI lineage: Eukaryota > Viridiplantae > Streptophyta > Magnoliopsida > Asparagales > Asphodelaceae > Hemerocallis > Hemerocallis citrina. The sequence goes on from CM030363.1 coordinate 284,810,570, forward strand.
CGAAATGATTAGGGACGACCCCCTCGGCCTCTTCGCCGCCTCCTTCTCAGCCTTCTCCTTCCTCATGGCGAGCCTCTTTGCCTTGATCGACGCCTCGTCCATACCTGCGGGAAAAACCATTAAGAGCAATGAGCAAGAAAGCAAGAAAGGACCCAGAGGAAAGGAACAACTACATACACATAACAGCTGGGCTCAGTCCAGCGCTCGCCAGAGTGGTCTCCGTCACCTCCGTCCAATCAATACTAGGTGACTGGCGGAGGCGCTCGACAAACCCCCATTCTTCGGCCGACAGATCCCCCTGCCTCGGCGGTTGGTAGTTCGGCTTGGAGTGGTTCCATCGAGTGGGAATGTCCCATGGCTCTTCACTCCGGATCACCAAATATTTCTCCTTCCATCCCTTGATGGAATCCGGGTGGTGGCGAACGACCTTCCCCCCACTCCGGAGAGAGATATAGTATACACCCTCGGCCGATGGGTTGACCATCAGCATCGCACGGAACACATTCAGCCGCAGGGGTACTTGCTGTTCCTCGCACATCAGCACAAAGCAGATAATCTGCTTCCAAGAGTTCGGCCCGTACTGCATGGGTGCCAAGGAGGCCCAGTTCAACACATCCCTAACGAACGGGTGGATTGGCAACCTCAGGCCAGAGATAAAAGCGTCCACTGGGAAGACACAGTACCAAGCGGACAAGGGATCGGTGGGGCGCAGAGTGGAGCTCGGCAGCAGCAGTTCGTAACCAGGCCCTATATGATACGCCAGCTGCAGAACCTCCAAATCCCCGTCCTCCAAAACGGTCGAGATCGCGTCCATCATCACCCTCCTCCGGCTCGGCGAAGAGGGTTGCACTCCGAAGAGCTCCCGGTCAGAAAGGTCGTCGGGATACTGACGGAAATGCTTCGGCTGAACAGGCGAACCCGTCATCAGATTACGGAAAACAGGCGCCTTGCTCGAACCTCCGGTCTTCGACCCGGGTTTTCTTGGGGCCCTCTTCTCCTTCTTGACTCGCTCCGACGGTCCTCGACCCTGAACGATGGATCTCCTCGCTATATCACCCTCGCCTCCCTCCTCATCGGAAGACAACTCCAGCACGCGAATGCCGTCCGAACCGTCGCCGGCTCCCTCCGACCCGCTACTCTCCACCACAAAGGGACGTCGGGAGCGCGACAGCCTCGTCTTGTGTACCGCTTCCCCCTCACCTACTGAGTCCTCCAAAGAAACCAAGCCGGTAGGGCCCACAACGGGCACCGACTCCTCCTCGAACACGGGCTCTTCCCACGACGTCGACGGAGAGTCAGGCTTTACTTCCCCCCTGGACGACGACGCCGACGAACCGGACTGAGCCCTATCCATCTGTGCCTAAAGATAAAACAAACTTACCAAACTAACCTGGGACCGCTTCGGGAGGGCGAGCCAAGTACGACAAACTGCAAGAACAATCGCTGAAGGGTTGGGAGATTTTTTGAAGAAGAAAACAGCAAGATTGAAGTGGGCGAAAGGGGAAAAGGGGGGGAATACTTATATAAGGGAAGAACGACTTCTCGACTTCCGCGATTACTGTTCACTGATTGACGCACAACTGCCGCCTGGAAAATCGCGCCGCATCCTCGAAACCTGTGCTGAGGACGTCATCAGACGCCAGACTGACAGCCCAACTCTGGGGTCGGTTCGGAGGGAATACGCGAAGGAGAAAACATTTTTACTTAAGGTTTAAGGCACCGTCATATGACAGATGCCCCGGGCTCCAGCGCTCGACCAGTTCCCCTCTCACCCTCGAGCAGCCCGGGACTTACAGCTTCGGCAGCCGAAACCCCGAACTGTTCGAGGGTGGGACAGAAACCGCCATCGCCTGCAGCCCTATCAAGACGGACTGGCCGAACCCCGATGGGAGGTAGACCCCCCATCCGAGGCCCTTCAGCCCCAAGACCGGAATACGGTTGGTGCATCTTTTCGTCCGGATCTCTCTCGGGCCAAACATCCATGACAGGGTAGTCTGACCCGAGAAGGGATCCAGACGGCAAAACCACCACCAATCCGAGGCTCCTCTTCCACCAGCACGGATCTCGGCCGTCACCCCTCTCGCCCTGATCTCCCATAGATCTGGCTGCCGTATCAAGGTCCATCAGATCCAAGAGAAAATCCGGGCGGCAGAAGTAACCACCTCTCCGACGCTGCTAGGGTCGGAATTATTAGCAAAAGACAGGCGTCCGCCGAAGCAGACACCTCTGAGGGCCAATGGGCCACCCCTGTTTTGATCATACCTACGATTGAGGGGCGAGGTATTTATAACCTCCCCCAGGGACTAACCGTTGGGGCGCGGGGAAGGTCAATCAACGGAAAACCATGCGCCATCTACATTTATTAGGCGGCGCCATTAAATGCCCCTAGGGAATTGGACCATCACACCGTTCTCGGAGAGCCTTCAATGCTCCACAGGAATGGCGGGATATCCCCAGACAATCACTCTAGGGCGCTAACCGATCGCCACCCCCCTTGTTGGCCCGTAATCCCTCGACCAGCTCGAGGTAAGGTCTAGCACCAGGGTAGTCTTCTCAGGAAGGCTTCACGGCTCGCCATCGCCCTTGCCTTCCAGTAATCCCTCGCCAAGCTCGAGGTCAGGTCTGGCACCAGGGTGGTCTTCTCAGGAAGGCCAACGGCTCGCCACCCCCCTTGTTGGCCCATAATCCCTCGACCAGCTCGAGGTCAGGTCCGACACCAGGGGAGTCTTCTCAGGAAGGCTTCACGGCTCGCCATCGCCCTTGCCTTCCCGTAATCCCTCGCCAAGCTCGAGGTCAGGTCTGGCACCAGGGTGGTCTTCTCAGGAAGGCCAACGGCTCGCCACCCCCCTTGTTGGCCCATAATCCCTCGACCGGCTCGAGGTCGGGTCTGGCACCAGGGGAGTCTTCTCAGGAAGGATTCACGGCTCGCCATCGCCCTTGCCTTCCAGTAATCCCTCGCCAAGCTCGAGGTCAGGTCTGGCACCAGGGTGGTCTTCTCAGGAAGGCCAACGGCTCGCCACCCCCCTTGTTGGCCCGTAATTCCTCGACCGGCTCGAGGTCGGGTCTGGCACCAGGGGAGTCTTCTCAGGAAGGCTTCACGGCTCGCCATCGCCCTTGCCTTCCAGTAATCCCTCGCCAAGCTCGAGGTCAGGTCTGGCACCAGGGTGGTCTTCTCAGGAAGGCCAACGGCTCGCCACCCCCCTTGTTGGCCCATAATCCCTCGACCGGCTCGAGGTCGGGTCTGGCACCAGGGGAGTCTTCTCAGGAAGGCTTCACGGCTCGCCATCGCCCTTGCCTTCCAGTAATCCCTCGCCAAGCTCGAGGTCAGGTCTGGCACCAGGGTGGTCTTCTCAGGAAGGCCAACGGCTCGCCACCCCCCTTGTTGGCCCGTAATCCCTCGACCCGCTCGAGGTCAGGTCTGGCACCAGGGTAGTCTTCTCAGGAAGGCTTCACGGCTCGCCATCGCCCTTGCCTTCCAGTAATTCCTCGCCAAGCTCGAGGTCAGGTCTGGCACCAGGGTGGTCTTCTCAGGAAGGCCAACGGCTCGCCACCCTCCTTCTTGGCCCGTAATCCCTCGACCGGCTCGAGGTCAGGTCTAGCACCAACGTAACCCTCTCATGAAGGCCCAGTAACTCGCCATCCCATTTCTACAACCATAAGCACTCCTCCACGGCTAGCTCCCGCACCCCCTGCAGGAGTGGGGGGCTTGTGTGACAGGGTAAAAATGGCCTGAGGCCCAACCAGAGCCCAATACAATTCCCACTCAGAAAGGTAAAGATGGCAACCCGGTTCAGCTCCGGACCACTCCAGGGTCGGCGCCGAACCTCGTGTTTTCCCTCACGATACTGGCCTCCTCGTACCGACGAGCCTCAGTAGCCCTCGGAGTCCGATCCGGGACAGTCCCACAGGCCGTCCCCCCTCTCTGGCGGGGCAGAAGGATGACCTGGCGCAGCCTAGGCCCTCTGATTCCCCCCCGAAGCACAGGAGACCCACGATCAGCCACGTCAACTCCAAATACCGCCAAGGGTGTTGCCACGTCAGCCCTATACCACTCCTGGTATTGCCACGTCCGCCCTAAACCCCCTGGGCCTTCTGCCACGTCAGGCCCACGGGCTTTCGGATCCAGACCCGGCCCCCAAGTGGAACCAAACCCGGTTGGGATTCTCTATAAATACTAGACCCCCACCCACCTTTTGAGGTAATGAATCTTTTACCACTTAAATATACCTAGTTATCGCTACTCTCTCACAGAGACTGACTAGAGCGTCGGAGGGTCCGCCGCCGGGATAAACCCCGGTGTTTCAGGACCGTCTGCAGGTACACAAGAGCTCGGATCCGACCCTTCCGATCCGAGCCCAGCCTTCAACATCTTTTCGAGCTCATCGCAGGTCCCCGAGGGTCAGCCGAAGATCGGCAGACGAGTGGCATTCTCCTCCAATACAAATCGAGTCCGAACTCACACCTGGTGCGTCCACACGTCTCCCAGAAATAAACCGCATCACTAAGTAAATGAAGAAAGAATGGGAGAGAGAGATAGGGAGAGAGAGAGAGAGAGAAAGATAGGGGGAGAGAGAAAGAGAGAGAGAGAAAGAGAGAAATATGAAAAAGTGAAGAGAGAAGAGAGAGAGTAATAAAGTAATGATTTTTTTTATTTTTGGTGGGAAAATTTTGGGAGGAAAAATGTATTTAGTGAGGTTAGATCTGGGCCTTTGATTTTAGGGGGATTGAAGGTGAGCCACTTGATAGCTTTCTTTGTGTTTTATTATATAGACTAGATTTGCCCGTGGGCACGTGCCAACGGCACGTCTTCAGAACGATACATCGTATGAAAAGCCTTGTAAACAGTAAATCAACAATTATGTAGTTTAAGTTTAAATAGTATGACAATAATTAGTTGCAAATAAAAGTCCATGTTTTCATAAGTAATATATATATATATATATATATATATATATATATATATATATATATATATATATATATATATATATAGAGTTAGTCTATTAAGAGATGGAGAGCTGGATGCCTTATCTGAGCTGGAAGTGATCAGCCGTCTGATCGAACTTGATCAAGATCGGACGGCTGATCTCCCCTCCGCTTTCTCTTCAGATTTTAAGAGGGGTAAAAGGGGTATACCCCTTATCTCAAAGCCAGATCGCGTATACCCCTTCGATTCCTTATCCCGCTCTCTCTCTTCTCTCCCGCTCTCTCTCTCTCGTTCCAAACCCTAATCCCCCTCTCTCCCGCTCTCGAATCCCGCTCTCGATCTGTGTTTGCTCTCTTTGGATTCCTCTCTTCTCTTCTCACCCTATCTGAAGAGATCGGCACCTTCGAGCACCCTAATCGAAGGTCTCTTCGAAACCCTAATCGGCACCTTCGCTCCTCTCCCGCTATCTTTCTTCCTCACCTGTGACAAACCCTACCCCTACCATGAATCGAGTATAACCCTTCGATTCCTTATCGACTAAGCCTACCTCTCTTCTCTCTTCTCTCCCGCTCTCTCTCGTTCCAAACCCTAATCCCCCTCTCCCCGGCTGAGCTTCCCTCCGCCTTTCTCTTCAGATTTTAAGAGGGTTAAAAGGGGTATACCCCTTATCTCACAGCAGATCGCGTAAACCACTTTGATTCCTTATCGATTAAAGCATCGATTGGAGTAGAGCTTTGCTCTGAATGTCTCATCGATCGGAGATGGAACTGATCAGCCGTCTGATCTCTCATATTCCAGAGGGAAGTATTTGACTCTCATAAATGCTTTAATGATATCTGTTTAATTTCTTGCATTTTCTTTCGGTTTTGTTCGTAGGCAATGATGAGAATGATTTGGATATTAGTTGGTTAAAAAATTTTGGGCCATTGAAATTATGGTTTCGAAGAGATTTTTGATTGTGTACCATGATATTTATTCAAAGTTGAGTACACACCTGGGGTTTGAGCGGGAGAGAGGAGATGAAGGCTTGAAAGTATCAATTTTTGAGTTTTAACAATAGCTCAATTCACATAAATTTTGGGCACGGATGACTCACAATGGTTTAGGCAGTGATGCAAAACACTTTATGATCTGAATAATTATTTCAATCCTGTTTTAAGTATTCATGATTATATATCTATCATATTCTAGTTGGCATGGCAGTCCAATGCAGCCCTACTTATGATTACTGTTTTCTGAGCCTATAATAACCCCCCCCCCCCCCCCCCCCCCCCGCTCCCGATAAGGCATTCAGTTCCCCAGCTCTTAATAGACTTACTCTATATATGATCTGCACAGTTGATGATAAGCTCCAACCAACATAGACAGAACATGAAGTGTCAAATTTTTTCAGCCCAGAACAAACACAAACAGATCATGAAGTATACAAAAACAAACTGTATATTAGGCAGTGATGTTAAACACTTTATGATCTGAATACTTATTTCAATTTGTTGTATATATTGTTGATTATATATCTATCATATCCTAGTTGGCGCGGCACCTCAATTGCAGCCCTAGTTATGGATAGTCTGTTCTGGGCCTATTTGATTGTGGATAGACAGAGCATGAAGTATGCAAAATTTGTAATGCTCCAAACAACAGAAAACTAGATTTAAAATCTGAAGAGAAAGCGGAGGGAAGATCAGCCGTCCGATCTTGATCAAGTTCGATCAGACGGCTGATCACTTCCAGCTCAGATAAGGAGCTCAGCTTTCCATCTCTTAATAGACTTATAGAGTAAGTCTATTAAGAGATGGAAAGCTGAGCTCCTTATCTGAGCTGGAACTGATCAGCCGTCTGATCGAACTTGATCAAGATGGTGTAGACCGTGATGCAATACAGTTTATGATCTGAATATTTACAAACCCTAATTGTTGTATTTATTCTTGATTGTATATCTATCATATCATAGTTGGCGTGGCACCCCAATGCAGCCCTAGGTATGAATAGTCTGTTCTGAGCCTACTAGTATTATTTCAACCACATTTATAGTTTCTGTTGTTCAGTATGAGCATAACAAATTTTGCATTCTACATGCTCTGTCTGTGTTTGTTCCCAACTTACAAATTTTGCTTGCTTCATGATCTATCTGTGTCTGTACTGGGCTGATAAAATCTTTAAAGAACATGCTCTATACATCATGATCTGTTTGTGCTTGTTCTTGGCTGTTTTAAATTTTTATACTTCATGCTCAATCAGTGTTTGCTCTGGTCTGGAGAAAAAAATGAGACTTTATGTTCAGTCTGTGTTGTTTATGAGCTTCACAAATTTTGCCACTTCAGGGTCTGCCTTTGCTTGTTCTTGGCTGTTTAAAATTTTTATACCTCATGCTCCATTTGTGTTTGCTCTGGTCTGCCAAAAATTTGAGATATCATGCTCTATTTGTGTTGTTTATGAGCATTACAAATTTTGTAAACTATATGCTTTGTTTGTCTTAGCTCTAAGCTTACAAATTTTGTCATACTTCTTGATCTTTTTGGTGTTGGTTCTGATCGAGGAGGAAAATTTAACACTACATGATTTTTGAACTTCAGGTTCTACCTCTGTTTTCCTGAGCCTACATTATTTATTTGAAATTTTGTTCTCTCTGGAATCGTCTATCTGTTATCTGTTTGTCTTTGTCCTCTCCATGTTAAATAATTTCAGTTTACTTTTGATTTCAGGTAGATTTCAGCATGAAGTGGATTTTGGAGTGATTGAAGACTGCAGTACGGCAAAGTTTTATATTCGGAGCATATTATGTAAATTTTGTCATGTACTTGAAATTTATTAAACAAAGTACTATGCTGTAAATTAATATTTCTTATGCTGTACAAAATTTGTGAACTATCACTTTGCAATTCTATGAAGATCCAATTTTTTGCAAATAATCTGTTCATTATTGTCTTAATGTAATGATTGAAATTCTGTGTATTTTTGGGTGTATTACGCAGTATGGCGTGTCCACTTGATTTTCATGCTCAGAGCTTGAAGTAACAAATTTAACAAAATAAGATAAGCTGAGAAGCAACGCAGACATAACATGATGTCTGCAAAATTTGTAAAGCTCATAAACAACACAGACTGAACATGAAGTCTGAAATTTTGGCCAGACAAGAGCAGACACAAAGTGAGCATGAAAATAAAAAATTTTAAACAGCCAAGAACAAGCACAGGCAGAACATGAAGCGGCAAAATTTGTGAAGCTCATAAACAACACAGACTGAACATGAAGTCTCAAATTTTTTGCCAGACCAAAGCAAACACAGATTGAGCATGAAGTAAAAAACTTTTAAACAGCCGAGAACAAGCACAGGCAGACCATTAAGTGAGCAAAATTTGTGAAGCTCATAAACAACACAGACAGAACATGAACTCTCATTTTTTCCTCCAGACCAGAACTAACACAGATTGAGCATGAAGTATAAAAATTTAAAACAGCCAAGAACAAGCACAGGCAGACCATGAATTGAGCAAAATTTGTAAAGCTCATAAACAATACAGACAGAACATAAAGTCTCATTTTTTTCTCCAGACCAGAGCTATCACAGATTGAGCATGAAGTATAAAAATATAAAACAACCAAGAACAAGCACAGGCAGACCATGAATTGGGCAAAATTTGTAAAGCTCATAAACAACACAGTTTGTACATGAAGTCTCATTTTTTTGGCCAGACCAGAACAAACACAGTTTGAGCCTGAAGTATAAACATTTTAAACAGCCAAGAACTAACACCAACATATCATGATGTATAGATCATGAAGTATAAAAAATTGATATTCGGGGTACAGACACAGACAGATCAAGAATTAAAATTTTTAACAGCCCAGTACAGACACAGACAGACACAGGCAGAGCATGTAGCATGCAAACTTTGTATCATTCATCAAATATTCATCATGTGTTCGGCGCTAACGATCATCTCGTTCTTTCTCTTCGATTCCTGCACCAAAATATTCATCAAATAGAAGAAAATTCAAGTACGTATGATACACGTTCATGGTTAAAACTTGTAGGCTCAGAATAAGTGCAACAAAAAACATTATCTCATTCACTCGGACTTTAAAAATTCATGGCGGCTCAGAAAAACAAGAATTACCACTTTAATATCCCGCAAAAACTTACAATGGTGCATTGTTAATGGAGCAGAGCTCCCGAAAAAGCATTCAGCTTCTGAGCTCTTAATAGACTTATCGGAGCTGGAGAAGATCAGCCGTCTGATCAAAGTTGATCACGATCGGACGGCTGAGCTTCACCCTGCCTTTCTCTTCAGATTTTAAGAGGGGTAAAAGGGGTATACCCCTTATCTCAAATCAGATCGCGTATACTACTTCGATTCCTTATCAATTAACCCTTCCTCTCTTTTCGGCTCAAAACAAAACCAAAATGAACATGAAGTTCAGCACCATCAAATAATCATGAAACATGAAATCATGCATAAACTTTTCATCACTGCCGCATTGAAGTTAAATCAGGTTGCATATGGAGTCAAATTTGGAATTTTGAATTTGACACTAGGGCCGCTTTATTAAGGCACACCGGCTAGTGTTCAGGAACAAAATTCAAATTGCATATATTTTTCATCATTGCCTACTAAATAGAGAATATATGAACTTCAAATTAGAATTTTTTTACCAACTTTTCATGTACTAAATGATGCTTATCGAGCATCATTTTTTTCTGAGAATGATTTACCTGCAAACAAAAAAAAAAGTTGGTTAAGTTAACAAATGTGTTATAATGTAATAAACTAATATAACGGCAGATATATATGACACTTACCTTGCAAAAGACACAGAAATCGAAGGGGTATACGCGATCTGGCTTTGAGATAAGGGGTATACCCCTTTTACCCATCTTAAAATCTGAAGAGAAAGCGGAGGGAAGATCAGCCGTCCGATCTTGATCAAGTTCGATCAGACGGCTGATCAGTTCCAAACACAAACAAACACAAACAAAGCATATAGTTTACAAAATTTGTAAGCTTAGAGCTAAGACAAACAAAGCATATAGTTTACAAAATTTGTAATGCTCATAAACAACACAAATAGAGCATGATATCTCAAATTTTTGGCAGACCAGAGCAAACACAAATGGAGCATGAGGTATAAAAATTTTAAACAGCCAAGAACAAGCACAGGCAGACCCTGAAGTGGCAAAATTTGTGAAGCTCATAAACAACACAGACTGAACATAAAGTCTCATTTTTTTCTCCAGACCAGAGCAAACACTGATTGAGCATGAAGCATAAAAATTTAAAACAGCCAAGAACAAGCACAAACAGATCATGATGTATAGAGCATGTTCTTTAAAGATTTTATCAGCCCAGTACAGACACAGATAGATCATGAAGCAAGCAAAATTTGTAAGTTGGGAACAAACACAGACAAAGCATGTAGAATGCAAAATTTGTTATGCTCATACTGAACAACAGAAACTATAAATGTGGTTGAAATAATACTAGTAGGCTCAGAACAGACTATTCATACCTAGGGCTGCATTGGGGTGCCACGCCAACTATGATATGATAGATATACAATCAAGAATAAATACAACAATTAGGGTTTGTAAATATTCAGATCATAAACTGTATTGCATCACGGCCTACACCATCTTGATCAAGTTCGATCAGACGGCTGATCAGTTCCAGCTCAGATAAGGAGCTCAGCTTTCCATCTCTTAATAGACTTACTCTATAAGTCTATTAAGAGATGGAAAGCTGAGCTCCTTATCTGAGCTGGAAGTGATCAGCCGTCTGATCGAACTTGATCAAGATCGGACGGCTGATCTTCCCTCCGCTTTCTCTTCAGATTTTAAATCTAGTTTTCTGTTGTTTGGAGCATTACAAATTTTGCATACTTCATGCTCTGTCTATCCACAATCAAATAGGCTCAGAACAGACTATCCATAACTAGGGCTGCAATTGGGGTGCCGCGCCAACTAGGATATGATAGATATATAATCAACAATATATACAACAAATTGAAATAAGTATTCAGATCATAAAGTGTTTAGCATCACTGCCTAATATACAGTTTGTTTTTGTATACTTCATGATCTGTTTGTGTTTGTTCTGGGCTGAAAAAATTTGACACTTCATGTTCTGTCTATGTTGGTTGGAGCTTATCATCAACTGTGCAGATCATATATAGAGTAAGTCTATTAAGAGCTGGGGAACTGAATGCCTTATCGGGAGCGGGGGGGGGGGGGGGGGGTTTATTATAGGCTCAGAAAACAGTAATCATAAGTAGGGCTGCATTGGACTGCCACGCCAACTAGAATATGATAGATATATAATCAAGAATACTTAAAACAGGATTGAAATAATTATTCAGATCATAAAGTGTTTTGCATCACTGCCTAAACCATTGTGAGTCATCCGTGCCCAAAATTTATGTGAATTGAGCTATTGTTAAAACTCAAAAATTGATACTTTCAAGCCTTCATCTCCTCTCTCCCGCTCAAACCCCAGGTGTGTACTCAACTTTGAATAAATATCATGGTACACAATCAAAAATCTCTTCGAAACCATAATTTCAATGGCCCAAAATTTTTTAACCAACTAATATCCAAATCATTCTCATCATTGCCTACGAACAAAACCGAAAGAAAATGCAAGAAATTAAACAGATATCATTAAAGCATTTATGAGAGTCAAATACTTCCCTCTGGAATATGAGAGATCAGACGGCTGATCAGTTCCACCTCCGATCGATGAGACATTCAGAGCAAAGCTCTACTCCAATCGATGCTTTAATCGATAAGGAATCAAAGTGGTTTACGCGATCTGCTGTGAGATAAGGGGTATACCCCTTTTAACCCTCTTAAAATCTGAAGAGAAAGGCGGAGGGAAGCTCAGCCGGGGAGAGGGGGATTAGGGTTTGGAACGAGAGAGAGCGGGAGAGAAGAGAGAAGAGAGGTAGGCTTAGTCGATAAGGAATCGAAGGGTTATACTCGATTCATGGTAGGGGTAGGGTTTGTCACAGGTGAGGAAGAAAGATAGCGGGAGAGGAGCGAAGGTGTCGATTAGGGTTTCGAAGAGACCTTCGATTAGGGTGCTCGAAGGTGCCGATCTCTTCAGATAGGGTGAGAAGAGAAGAGAGGAATCCAAAGAGAGCAAACACAGATCGAGAGCGGGATTCGAGAGCGGGAGAGAGGGGGATTAGGGTTTGGAACGAGAGAGAGAGAGCGGGATAAGGAATCGAAGGGGTATACGCGATCTGGCTTTGAGATAAAGGGTATACCCCTTTTACCCCTCTTAAAATCTGAAGAGAAAGCGGAGGGGAGATCAGCCGTCCGATCTTGATCAAGTTCGATCAGACGGCTGATCACTTCCAGCTCAGATAAGGCATCCAGCTCTCCATCTCTTAATAGACTAACTGTAACGCCCCGATCTCCCCGTTGCTGGGAAACCGTGACACATGCCCAGATCTTTCCTTCAATTAGTCTCGAGACACAGAAAAAGCTGGAAAATTTAAAAACTTTTTATTCAACACAGAGTTACCACGCAGTAATTACAATTATCCGTTTGTGATACCAAACTGTACTGCCTGCCCCTTTTCTTTTCTTTTTGACTCCAAAATCAATTCTTCCAATTTCTATATCACTTTAAACATAAACTAAAATAGTTATGTTTTAAAGAAAATTTGGGCAGAGTCTCCCTTGTATTTTTTGCCCAAAACACAGAAAAGCTTACGGAATTCTGCTCTAAATTCCGTAGCTTACATCACAGGCAATAATAATACGGGCTCCCCAGGCCAAAATGAGCATCATCACACAGGCAATATATATATATGCTCTGGGGGCCAAACTCATAACGGTTTAACAAATATCAATTAAAAGCATAAATTTCTTTGAAAACGTAGTAAGTTTTTAGAAAATAACCTGTAAAAACCTACCACGACGCCCGGCACTCCACAACGAAATGGGTACGGGTCCAAACCATATCCTGCTGCCTCACACTATACTCTTCGTCATCATCCTCACACTTATACATCAAAAATACAATTTAAGGCATAAATCTTTACTATTTACAATTAAAACATAATAATGAATTATAACTGGAACTCCACTCCACGGAACCTGTACCTACACCTCACCTCTGCACTGCTGAGAACCTGTAACAGTAGGGACCTAGGGTAGCCAAGGGACTCCCTAACCCCCAAACACTAAGGGGTTAGCCATTTCTGGTGTGAGTATAATTTATTAAATAAGTAAATAAATTAAACTTACAAGTAAAAACATAACGAACTCACACTTACCAAGATAAACAAATCTTACTTGGCATCTGAACATGTAACATCATAAATGAGATTTTTCATCAAATACTCTCTGAGTCATCACCTGTATGTATATCTATACCCGCTCATAACATACTTATATTTAGTAACCCTTTGAAAAACCACTCTCATAATACAATATTGATTTTATTTCCTTATCTCATGTATCCCATCATAAACATATGCCTTCATCCTCATACTACCACATTCATTCATGTCCAACCTCACATCTCATTTCACCTTACCATTTACTTGCATTTTATCGCAATACACCCCATATCCCAACATAGTTTGGTAATAACACAATCACATCCCAAGCCCATAGCTTGGTTATTAATCTACTCCAACTATCACACTCGCAATTTATCTCGAATGGAAAGGACACGTGTACATATAATTTGTGCCAGTGTATGTTATGACTTAACTCTAATGCAAATTACCAATACAATGATACTCTTATTCTAATGCAAGATTACTAATGCGATGATGCTCTTATTCTAATGCCAGATTTACTAGTGCGATGATGCTCTTATTCTAATGCCAGCAAGTCTCCGAAGCAACATGCAGCCCATAAATACATGCGCCCCATCTCAAGCCGTTTCTCCATATATATGGATTTGAACCCGCGTTATGAATTTCTAATTGTACACAACCTGTTCCTGACAGATACTACATGACTGATGAGGTTGCACACGTGGTCAAGTCCCACCAATGCAGTGGGCTCATGGTGTCTATGTTTGCCACTACCACCCGGTACACCGGACCTCACTCAAAAACCAGACGAACACAGGGTCTTCCGAACCCATAACTCATAGACCGCTATCTATGGCCTGTTCGCTTCCCCCTGGCCAAGGACCCGACGAAGTTCCGGGGTCCATCCCCCTAGCTCCGCCCGCCTTATCATGGCACTTCAGGAATTAACAGCGCGCGATACGCATCCGTGCTCCCAACTCGTGAGAGGGCACCGTACGTATCCCTTTGACAGGAAGATACAACCCAATATCACCACCTAAGGCCTGCTTCGAGGGACAAGTTGGTCGTAAGGCGCTACCTATAACCAACTCCTCTCTTTTCGGCAAAGGGTCGAAGTAAAATGATCTTTATAAGTCACTACCTTAATGATGTTCCTAACCCTGAACAATCCTAGGAATGACAACATTACACAGCATGCTAGGTCTTAAATTAGACTTCGCAAGATAACTCTATTAGGCTGCTCAACCTAAACTCACCAGAATCCCTCAGGATCTGGTTCATGGCCTATCGATCCAAGACCCCGGCAATACGAACGTATTCGCATGCTACTATCCTGAACTTGGATTTCGTCACACTCCGGTCCGCAATCAACCAACGGTTAAGATCTGACGGCACCCGCGAAGTGACTCGTCCACAGTCCCTTAGGAGTAAGCTAAACACACGTCTTAATGGTCGATAGCCCTAGGGCAATGATATCACCCTAGATGAGCACAACAAACTGCGTATTAGCCAAGAAGCTACATACGAGTAACCAAAAACACATACGAGCTAAACAGCTACGTATGGGACCAACAGCTACATACGGGCCAGTCGAACCGCGTATGAGACAACAACATGCATACGAGCCAAATAAGCTGCGTATGAGACCCACAGCTATATACGGGCCAGTCGAGCCACGTACGCGCAAAACCATATACAAACAATCATACAGGTAATCAAACCTAGAAACAACCAACTGTGCTTACTAGCAAACTTGATCTTCTATAATTAGAAGCAACAAAAGAATCTACTATAATCAACTTAGCATGGGTTTCTTCTAAAATCAACTCATCATGGCATACCTACTATAATCGACTCAAACATGAGTTTCTTTCTAAAATCGACCCAAACATGATATTCTACTACAACTTAACCATGGGTTTCTTTCTACAACAATTCAAATCCATAGGATGGGTTCTTTTTACTCAATACTACTAACAACTAAAATGAGTTCTTTTTGAGACTCTTAGCTAAAACCACTACTATACTCACTTAAGCATGGTTTCTTTGAACCTTAGAACAACTACTCATCTTAGCTATTTTCTCAAGTTCTACCATTCATACTTTTTATAGGATCCCTTTGATCCATAAATTTATAACAATACTTTAGTTTATTCGAACTTCTTCAAAACATCAAAATACGTATATAAACCATACACCCATATTTTGATATCATCATCTAAATATAACTTATCCATTATATAGGTTTTTATACGCTCAAAATAGTTAATTTCACCATATTTTTACAATCACAAAAATATGTAAAATAAATCGATACTTACTATTTCTTTAAACCACGAAAATATATAATAATATAACTCACATATTCTTCAACCACAAAATATATAATACACCAACTCACATATTCATCAACCCACAACATATATAAACATACTAACTCACTTATTTCTTTAAACCATAAAATACACAAATATATAAACAAATTTACTCACATATATCTTTCAAACCACACAATTATATAATAAACCAACTCACCACATTTCGCGAAGGGTCGAAGCATCACCATGCCATCCCGCATCCGAAGTCGCGAATATATCCTATCATCAATTTCAAAGAGATTAAACTCAATTAATTCAAACCAATCATAAAAGCTAATAACACTATCCCCAAATATCACACAAGCGTTTACTGAACGCTTGGGATATACACGTGCGATGCACGTGATAATCTAATACCGACGGTATTTTCATCCTCAATTAATTACTAAAATTGCCCCCAAATAATCTAATAGTCCAACTACAAATTTCTATTTCTATACAAGAATTAATTCATATCCCTACAATTTTCTTTTACAAACTCAATCCCTAATTTACTAACAACTCACAATCTCTCTAATAACCTACTAATTTCTCTCATCTACAATTTCCAATATCTCTAAATCTCCCTTCCAAAATAATTCTACTCAATAAAAATTAACCCAACTAATTTTTATACAATAAAATGGTTAGGATTTTACCTTCCCGAATCCAATCGAAAATCCAACGCTATCACCATGTAGAGAATCTCTCCATTAGTCTACTCCTCACTTTAATTTGGATTTGACGAAGAATAGAGGTAGATTTTGATATGGAGAAGCATCGTCGACTGGGTTCTTTTGGGTTCGTTTTGATCGGGAATGGGAAAGAGAAGAAGGGGAAGAAGGGAGGTGGGGTCGGGGTTTCTTCGATCGGCCGGCGCGACGAGAGGAAGTCGGGAGGAGGAGGTCGGTGGTGGGGGTTTTCATGGGTTCGGGATTGAACCCAGGAGGGAGAAGAAGAAGAACGGAGGATTGGGTTTTTCTTTTTGGGCTGGAAGTGAGCGAAGGAAGGAGAAGGGAGGAGGAGAGGCCGGGGGGGGGGGTTCTTTTGGCTGGGTGTGAACGGAGAAGGAGAGGGAGAGGAGGCCGGGTGGGGGAGGGTTTCCATCGGTTTGGGAAATGAACGGGAATGGAGAAGAGAAAGAAGAAGAAGGAGAAGGGAAAGAGAGAGAGAGAAGGGGTTTTTTGTAAAAGATGGAAAAAAACAATAATAGATGATAAATATCTAGGAGAATGTTGCATATAAGCCTTCTAACTTCAATACATTTCAAATAAAGTCTAACTCTCTATTCTAATAATTCCAAACAATACAAAATACATTAAAACTACTTTGTAGATAATCCGTATAAAATAATTTAATCTTGAAAATAATAATAATATAAAATAGACAATATATCTTATATATCTCAATTAAGATAATTTTTATCAGAAAATCCATGATCGCGCGAAATTCTCAATCGCGCACACATTTCGATGCAAAATAGCCATATGCTATTTTTCCGGGTCGTTACACTAACTCTATATATATATATATATATATATATATATATATATATATATTCTAGATTTGCCCGTGGGCACGTGCCTACGGCACGTCTTCGAAACGATACAACATACGAAAAGCCCTGTAAACAGTAAAACAATAATTATGTAGTTCAAGTTTGAATAGTATGATAATAATTAGTTGTAAATAAAAGTCCACATTTCTATTAGTATATGTTGAAAAATAATTATAAATGAGGGTGTAAAATCCAACTTCTTAAAACTTTAAGTGTGGAAAATGATGAAATTTAACTGTTAAAGAGATATTTGTTATTTTCAATATAACATGTGTAATAAAAAAAACATAAAAATTCTGAAAATTTTACAAATCTGAAATCTTAAAATCTAAATTTCTAAGTAATAAAGAAAGAATGGGAGAGAGAGGGAGAAAGGGATAGAGAAATATGAAAAAGTGAAGAGAGAAGAGAGAGATAGTAATAAGTAATGAGTTTTTTTAGTTTTGGGGGGGAAATTTTAATTTTGGGGTATGAAATTTTGGACGGAAAAATATGTTTTGTGAGAATCAATCTAGGTCATTGGTTTTATGGGAGATTGAATGAGAGCCACTTAATAGCTTTCTTTGTAATTTATTATATAGATATATATAGAGAGAGAAAGAGAGAGAAAGAGAGACAGAGATAAAAACTAAATAAATAAAGAATTGTTTTTTTTTTTTTTTTTGGGGGGGGGGGGGATTGTGTTTTGTGAGATTAAATTTGGACCTTTGATTTTGAGGGGAAAATGATCGAGTGAGAACTCTTTTGGTGAGAACCACGTGAGAACTTTTGTTTGGGGCATTAGTTGAAAGATCTGAACCGTTCATTTTGATCTACACGACTCAATTAGTCTATGGATGAGAAATCAAGTCATTTGAGATTCGATTGCCCATGCATTGAAGTGTTACAAATTGTGTGGCTGAAAAATCGTTATTTTTTATAGTGACATGATGCATGGACAAATGAATATTAAATGACTTGATTTTAAATTTCTAGACTAATTTAGTTATGTTAAACAATATGAACGGTTCGGATTATCCATAGGATGGATAGGCGTGGAGTTCTCACGAAGCTTATCGTGAGAACAGTTCTCACCAGATCGCTACCCTATATATATATATATATATATATATATATATATATATATATATATATATATATATATATATATATATATAAGCTCTCATCCCATCCTTCTCTCTTTGCAACGAATTGCTAATGTCTTTTTCAGTACAATTAATATTACTGAAACCATTCCCTGGGGTGAGAACCTAAGGGCCTATCCCAGCCATTCATCTGACTAATATTAACGGTCTAGATGTTATCCGTTATAATTAATTAGATTAATTAATTTTTTGATTTTAGATTTCAATCCCTTTAATTAAGCATTGGGGACCGCATAATAAAAGGAATGAAGATATTAGACATATGAATACACTTATCAACTATATCATATCATTTACTAAAATTATAACAAATTTGACCAAATATTGTTTTCATTTTATAATTGCAATAGTATAAACCCTGGATAAAAAAGGATGAAGAATCCCAACCTGTTTAACCAAAAATCGTATACAAACTAGTTCACCCTATAAAAATAACGAAGAAATGTTATAAAACCAATTAGAGTGAGCTAATGTGTGTGCCAAAAACCAAATATAAAAGTCTTCTTTAATTTTCTAAAAGGAATGAACGAATTGGTGATGATTCTGAAGTTGCTATTAAGTTGGGATACAAAATCTTCTCGAATAGCAACTGTAATAATTATAAATAGCAACTATAATAATTATAAATATCAACTGAAATAATTATAAATAGCAACTGAAATTGGTGAAGGGATACTATAAATAGCAACTGAAGTTAAAATTATAAATAGCAACTGAAGTTGCTATTGTATCTACTTACAATACAGTCAGTTGCTATATAGTGAACGAATTGGTGATGATTCTGAAGTTGCTATTAAGTTGGGATACAAAATCTTCTCGAATAGCAACTGTAATAATTATAAATAGCAACTGTAATAATTATAAATAGCAACTGAAATAATTATAAATAGCAGCTGAAATTGGTGAAGGAATACTATAAATAGCAACTGAAGTTAAAATTATAAATAGCAACTGAAGTTGCTATTGTATCTACTTAAAATACAGTCAGTTGCTATATAGTGAACGAATTGGTGATGATTCTGAAGTTGCTATTAAGTTGGGATACAAAATCTTCTCAAATAGCAACTGTAATAATTATAAATAGCAACTGAAATAATTATAAATAGCAACTGAAATTGGTGAAGGAATACTATAAATAGCAACTGAAGTTGCTATTGTATCTACTTACAATACAGTCAGTTGCTATATAGTGAACGAATTGGTGAAGGAACGAATTGGTGATGATTCTGAAGTTGCTATTAAGTTGGGATACAAAATCTTCTCGAATAGCAACTGTAATAATTATAAATAGCAACTGTAATAATTATAAATAGCAACTGAAATAATTATAAATAGCAACTGAAATTGGTGAAGGAATACTATAAATAGCAACTGAAGTTAAAATTATAAATAGCAACTGAAGTTGCTATTGTATCTACTTAAAATACAGTCAGTTGCTATATAGTGAACGAATTGGTGAAGGAACGAATTGGTGATGATTCTGAAGTTGCTATTAAGTTGGGATACAAAATCTTCTCGAATAGCAACTGTAATAATTATAAATAGCAACTGTAATAATTATAAATAGCAACTGAAATAATTATAAATAGCAACTGAAATTGGTCAAGGAATGCTATAAATAGCAACTGAAGTTGCTATTGTATCTACTTACAATACAGTCAGTTGCTATATAGTGAACGAATTGGTGAAGGAACGAATTGGTGATGATTCTGAAGTTGCTATTAAGTTGGGATACAAAATCTTCTCGAATAGCAACTGTAATAATTATAAATAGCAATTGTAATAATTATAAATAGCAACTGAAATAATTATAAATAGCAACTGAAATAATTATACAGCAATACCTGACCACTTAAACAGCAACTGTAATAATTATAAATAGCAACTGTAATAAACAGTAACTGTAAAGAACGAAATGGTGAATTATTCTGCAGTCGCTATTAATTTGGGAAACAAAATCTTCTCCAATATTTTACGGGAATAAATTATTTCTCTCTCCAATTTAACCAAATTTGCCTTAACCATTGCACACAAAAAAAGGCAATTTATAATTATTCCTTTTATTACGCGGTCCCCATCCCTTAATTAAAGGGATTGACATCTTAATGCAAAAATTAATTAATCTTATTGTTTAATTTTAAAAAATCTTGACCGTTAAGATTACACAGATGAATGACTAGGATAGGCCCTTAGGTTCTCACCCCAGGGTTGGTTCTCATCCGAACCGACCCCTATATATATATATATATATTGATGCGGTTTATTTCTGGGAGACATGTGGATGCACCAGGTGTGAGTTCGGACTCGATTTGTATTGAAGGAGAATGCTGCTCGTCTGCCGACCTTCGGTTGACCTTCTGGAACCTACGATGAGCTCGGAATGATGTTGAAGTCTGGGCTCGGATCAGAGGGGTCGGATCCGAGGTCTTGTGTACCTGCAGATGGCCCTGAAACACCGGGGTTTATCCCGGTGGCGGACCCTCCGACGGTCTAGTCAGTCTCTGTGAGAGAGTAGCAATAACTAGGTATATTTAAGTGGCAAAAGATTGATTACCTAAAAAGGTGGGTGTGGGTATAGTATTTATAGAGAATCCTAACCGAGTTTGGTTCCTCTTGGGGGCCGGGTCTGGATCCGAAAGCCCGTGGGCCTGACGTGGCAGAAGGCCCAGGGGGTTTAGGGCAGACGTGGCAATACCAGGAGTGGTATAGAGCTGACGTGGCTGATCGTGGGTCTCCTGTGCTTCTGGGGGGATCGGAGGGCCTAGGCTGCGCCAGGTCATCCTTCTGCTCCGCCAGAGAGGGGGGACGGCCTGTGGGACTGTCCCGGATCGGACTCCGAGGACTACTGGGGCTCGTCGGTATGAGGAGGCCAGTACTGTGGGGGCAAACATGAGGTTCGGCGCCGACCCTGAAGTGGTTCGGAGCCGAACTAGATTGCTATTTTTACCTTTTTTGAGTGAGAATTGTATTGGGCCCTGGTTGGGCCTCAGGCCATTTTTACCCTATCACACAAGCCCCCCACTCCTGCGGGGGTGCGGGAGCAAGCCTTGGAGGAGTGCTCATGGTTGTGGAAAATGGGAGGGCTAATCACAGGGCCTTCCTGGTGGGGTTGCCCTGAGGCTTTGACCGGACCTCAAGTTTGTCGAGGGTTTATGGGTAGGTGAAGGCGATGGCGAACCGTTGTATCTTCCGGAGAAGAGTACCCTGGTGTTTGACAGAGCCTCGAGAGGACGAGGGATTATGTATCGACAAGGGTGATGGCGAGCCGTTGTTTCTTCCTGAGAAGAGTACCCTGGTGCCAGACCGAACCTCGAGATGAGGGAGAATTATGGGCTGGTGAGGGTGATGGCCAGTCGGTGGATCTTCCGAAGAAGAGTACCCGGGTGCCAGACCGGACCTCGAGCTGGCGAGGGATTATGGGCCGGTAAGGGTGAAGGCGAGCCGTTGTTTCTTCCTGAGAAGAGTACCCTGGTGCCAGACCGAACCTCGAGACGAGGAGGGATTACGGGTTGGTAAGAGTGATGGCGAGCCGGTGGATCTTCCGAAGAAGAGTACCCAGGTGCCAGACCGGACCTCGAGCTGGCGAGGGATTATGGGTCGGTAAGGGTGATGGCGAGCCGTTGTTTCTTCCTGAGAAGAGTACCCTGGTGCCAGACCGAACCTCGAGACGAGGAGGGATTACGGGTTGGTAAGAGTGATGGCGAGCCGGTGGATCTTCCGAAGAAGAGTACCCAGGTGCCAGACCGGACCTCGAGCTGGCGAGAGATTATGGGTCGGTAAGAGTGATGGCGAGCCGTTGAGCCTTCCTGAGAAGACTACCCTGGCGCCAGACCGAACCTCGAGATGAGGAGGGATTATGGGTCGGTGAGGGTGATGGCGAGCCGTTGGGCCTTTGTGAGAAGACTACCCTGGTGCCAGACTTGACCTCGAGCTTGGCGAGGGATTACGGGTCGGCAAGGGCGATGGTGAGCCGTGGAGCCTTCGTGAGAAGACTACCCTGGTGCTGGACCGACCTCGAGCTGGCGAGGGACTTATGGGCCAACAGGGGGTATGGCGAGCCGTTGAGCCTTCCTGAGAAGACTACCCTGTTGCCAGACCTGACCTCGAGCTGGCGAAGGGTTATGGGCCGGCCAGATTGTGGGCGAACCGTTGTGTCTTGGGACTGTTGAGCAGGGTAGTCTGCCGTCTTCGCGGAGCATTGGGGGCGTCGTGGGATCTGTGCGAGGTTCCCATTTCCTGGGTGCTTTAATGGCGCCGCCTAATAAATGTATGGCGCATGGTCTTCCGTCGTTTGGTTTTCCCCATGTCATAAAGGCCGGCCCCTGGGGGGAGGCTATAAGTACCCTCCCCCCTTTTCTTTTTTTTGTAGTGGTTCAGATCAAAGCAAGGGTGGTCTATTTGGCCCTTGAAGGTGTCTGCTCCGGCGGACGCCTGTCTCTTGATAATTTTTACCCCCGGTTGTGTCGGAGAGGTGGTTTCTCTGTCGCCTGGATCGTCTCTTGGATCTGATGGCCCTGACGTGGCAGCCAGATCCAGGGGGGATCAGGGCGAGAGGGATAACGACCGAACTTCGAGGGGTGAGCGGTTTGCAACTGTGAAGGTTCTATCCTTCCGGAAGAGATGAAGGGCGTTCCAGGCCAGTTGTTTGCAACTGTGAAGGTTCCGTTGCCAGAGCAGGCTGAACCTTTGCAATTGCATCAACTGGCTCGGAATGGTGCACTTCTCTCGACCTCTGGGTGTTGATCTGTTTTCGACCGGGGTGCTTACCGAGGGCGGCGTCTTGAAGCTTTGAGCCTTGGATAGATGAGTCGTTCTCCGATGGGAGGTTGACTACTCTGCATCCCAATAGGGCTCCAGGTTATGGCGGTTTCTGCCTCACCCTTGAACAGTTCGGGTCTTCGGCCGACGACACTGTAAGCCCTGAGCTGCTCACGGGTGAAAGGGGAACCGACCCAGTCTCGGAGCCCGGGGCGTCTGTCTAAGGACGGCGCCTTAAATCTTAAATAAAAATGTTCCCTCCTCCAAATACTTCTTCCGAGCTGACCTCCTCGTCTGGCTGCCAGTCTGTCATTGGATGATGTCAGCAGCGCACGTTTTGAGGACGTGGCGCGAATTCGCAGGCGGCAGTTGCATGTCAAATAGGTGAACAGTACTCCCGGAAATTGAGGAGTCGCTTTTATCTCCTATAAATATTCCCCCCTCTCTCCCATCAGTCCACTCCTTTCTTGCCGCTTTCTTTTTCAAAAATTTCTCAACACTTCAGCGCTCATCTTTGCAGCTTGCTGTACTAGGCTCGCCCTTCCAAAGTAACCCCAGGTGAGTTGGTAAGTCTGCTTAGTTTAGGCATAGATGGACAGGGCTCAGTCTGGCTCGTCAGCGTCGACGTCTAGGGGGGAAGTGAAGCCTATCTCTGAATCGACGTCCCGGGAGGAGCCCGTACTCGAGGAGGAGTCAGTGTACGTTGATGAGTCTTCTGATACGGTTTCGTGGGAGGAACCAGTAGGTGAGGAGGAGGTATATGGTGCGAGGTTGTTGCGCTCTCGTCGTCCCTTCGTGGTGGAGAGCAGCGAGTCGGAGGAAGCGAATGATGGTTCGGACGACGTCCGTGTTTTGGAGTTGGCTTCCGAGGGAGAGAGAGGCGAGGGCGGCATTGTAAGGAGATCCACAGTTCAGGGGGCAGGTCCGAGTTCCATGCTGACTGGTCGGGGGCCCTTATTTACTCCCTCGCCGGAGCGAACCAAGAAGAGGAAGAAGGCTCCGAGGAAGGTAGGATTGAGGACTGGTGGTTCGAGCCAGGGGTCTGTCTACCGCAACTTGTGGACAGGTTCGCCCGTACAGCCAAAGCATTTCCGTCAATATCCTGACGACCTATCCGATAAGGAGCTCTTTGGTGTGCAGGCCTCTTCGCCGAGTCGGACGAGGGTGTTGATGAACGCAATTCTGACCGTCTTGGATGGCGGGGACTTGGAGGTTTTGCAGCTGGCGTACCACATAGGTCCTAGTTACGAATTGATGCTGCCGAGCTCTACTCTTCGCCCAACCGATCCCCTATCTGCTTGGTATTGTGTCTTCCCCGTGGACGCATTCATTTCTGGACTGAGGCTGCCCGTCCATCCGTTTGTTCGGGAAGTGTTGAACTGGGCCTCCCTGGCACCGATGCAGTATGGGCCGAACTCTTGAAAGCAGATAATCTGCTTTGTACTGATGTGCGAGGGACAACAGGTACCCCTGCGGTTGAACGTGTTCCGAGCGATGCTGATGATTAGTTCGGCGGCTGAGGGTGTTTACTATATCTCCCCCCGGAGTAGGAGGAAGGTTGTTCATAGCCACCCGGACTCCATCAAGGATTGGAAGAGAAAATATCTGGTGATCCGGAGTGAAGAGCCCTGGGACATTCCGACTCGGTGGAACTACTCCAACCCGAGTTATCCTGCGCCGGGGCCAGGGGATCTGACGGTCGAGGAGTGGGGGTTTGTCGAGCGCCTCCGTCTGTCCCCTAGTATCGATTGGACGAAGGTGACGGAGGTTCACCTGGCGAGCGTTGGACTGAGCCCAGCCGTTCTGCGTATGTAGTTGTTTCTTTTCTCTCGATCCTTTCGTACTTTCTTGCTCATTGCTCTTAATGGTTTTTTCTGTAGATATGGATGAGGCATCGATCAAAGCAAGGAGGCTCGCCATGAAGAAGGAAAACGCCGAGAAGAAGAAGGGGGAGGCGGCGAAGAGGTCGAGGGAGCCGCCCCTTGTTATCTCGGAGGTACCGCTCGAGCCAAGGGTTAAGAGGACTCGTTCGGAGACGAGCAAGGGGGCTGCCCCTTTGAGGGGTAAGGGCCAGGCGAGGGCCTCCGGTCTTGATAAGGGAAAAGGTCCCTTGGTAGAGGTTGAGGAGGAGGACCCGGTGGTGGAGTTGTTGCGGCAACGGTGGGCGCCGGACTGGTCGGTTCGGATGGGCGACTGTCTGACCGAGGAAGCCCAGGCCGTAGAGGTGGTGGAGAAGCTGGCGACGCCTCGCGATCACCAGATGATGGAGAGCGAGCCCGTGGAGGTGGCCTTTACGCGCCTGGCGCAGGCCACCGTGTCGGTAAGCTTGTCGACCTCCTCTTTTCTGTTTAGTCTTGCTTCAGGAGTTTTCTTCTTATCTGTGTCTTTCGGTCGCAGGCTTGCATGCAGGGAGCTAATGTGAAGAACCTCTACGAAGCGTCCCTGTCACAAGAACGTGCTCGGGCGGACAAGAGCGAGCGAGAGATGAAGGAGATGCGGATCGAGCTCGAGGGTTCGCATCAGAGGGAGCAGCAGATGAAGCTGGAGCGCGAGGCCAAGGACACCGAGTGGGGGAAGAGGGTGGTCTCCTTGAAGAGGAAGTTCGCCAAGGAGAAGGGGGAGTTGACAGCTGCGTTCACCAAGGAGAGGAAAGAGCTGACGGATGCGGGTCAGCGGATGGTGATAGCCGCCCAGGATGAGTGCTACGCGAAGGCCCTCAGTCATGTGAGGCATTTCTATCCGACCGTCGACCTGTCGAACTTTGAGTACGACATGGAGATTGATGGGACCCCGAAGACTCCTGCCGAAGAGGGGCTTGTTGACAACCCGGCCGTCGATCCTCCTGCGAACCCGATCGATGACGAGGAGGGAAATCGAGTTGTATAGTTTTGTCTTTCTTTCTTCTTCCCTCCTTTCGATTGTATTTGCCTCCCGTGGACTGGCCACCGTCTTTTTGTAAGAAGCAGCACCATTTTTGTATATATATAAAAAAAAAGTAACTCTGACTTGTCCAGTGTTTTGACGCCGGTCGTTTCCGAATCTCCTTGCTTATGTGCTTCGAGTTGGCTCTCTTTGTAGGTTGTGGCTTCCCTTCCCGAGGTGGATCCCCGTCGTTCCGACGTGGCGTGGCCCCGGAGTAAGATGAAGGGGATGTGGCTCGGCCTTATCGTTTCGTGAGGAATCGGAGTGGGGTGAGGTGAAGTCTTGGGTGTCGATCCTCTAACCTGGTATTAGGTCGGATCTGCCGAGGCATTTGGAGTATGATACAACGAGATTTCCTTAGTATAAGATAGGGGGGGGAGCGCTAAAACGGTCCTTTACAAAGGAAAGCTTTTCAAAAGGTTCACTTCTAGCTAAGTTAAAGTCTATGCTCGTTCTTCGCAGGAATTCATTGGGTGCTTGGCGTAAAGGGGGAACCTCTCCGGCTCGTCGGCAGGTCCGGGGGTAGGGCTGTCCTTCTCTGGTTTGAATATGACGGCATCGAGGGGGAACATTCCTCCCCCGACGGTGGTCATGTAGCATGATCGCGCTGCTTCTTGGCTGCCTCGGGCGACGCCGACCCCTTGTGGGGTGGGAAATTTGAGCTTCAGATGGTAGGCCGAAGGCACTGCTTGGAGGGAGCATAACCCGGGTCAGCCGAGTATGGCGTTGTAAGCCGTCTTGACGCTGGTCACCATGAAGTCCATAGACTCGGTCCTCTTGACGGGAGCCGATCCTGCGGTAACGTCGAGGGTGACAATCCCTTCTAACACGACAGGGACGCCGGAGAACCCATGCAAGGTGTATCCGGCCGGCTTGAGCTTGCCTCTAGGTAACTTCAGCTTCTCGAAGGCTTCGAGGAAAAGAATGTTCACTGAGCTGCCGTTGTCGACGAGGATTCGGCGAACTTCACAATTAGCCATGTGGAGGCTAATGACGAGGGCATCGCAGTGGGGGAGGCGAACGCCTTCGAGGTCCTCTCCTGAGAAGGAGACTGGCGTGGGTTGTAGCTTGGGAGAGGGGTTGCCTTGGACAGCCTTCACCTCTCGGATGAAGGCTTTTCGGGAAGTATTCGATTCCCCTCCCATTGGCCCTCTATGGACACAATGCAAGATAAATGGTGTGTCTGCGGCTCCCTCGGACTCGGGATCCCGACCCTAGATGCGGTTCGGAGTAGGGTTCGGGGGCGAGTGTCTCCGGCTCCTAGTATCTCGCCGATCCCGCGGGACTTCTCGGGTGAATTCTCGGAGGTATCCCCTGGAGATGAGTTCCTCAATCTCGTCTTTCAGGGCCCGGCATTGATCTGTGTTGTGTCCATGGTCTCGGTGGAAGCGGCAGTAGAAGCGCTGGTCTCGGTTCTTGCCGTTGTTAGGTCGGGGAGGTAGTCGAACAATGCCTTTGTCTTCGATTTCTAAGAGGATGGCGGATACGTTGTGCGTCAAGGGAGTGTACCTCTCGAAGCGGGGGATCGGCGGGATCTTTTTTACAGCCCCTGCATCCCTCGGAGCTTTCTTTGATGGCTCGACTTCTTCGGCCTTCCGTTTTTCCTTCGAGTTGGCCTCCCTGGCATCTTCGGGGCTGAGGGCCTCTTCTGCTCTAATGTATTTCTCGACCCTGTTGAGGAGGTCGGGAAAGTCGATGGGGGGTCTCTTCGCCAGGGAAGCTTTCAGCTATCCGTGATGGACGTTGTGCCGAAAGGCCGCAGAGGCGACGCCTGGATCAAGGGAGGAGACCGCCCTTGCTTCCGTGGTAAACCTCCTAACAAACACTCTGAGGGACTCTCCGTCTACCTGTCTGAGCCCCAGTAAAGAGGCGCTGGTCCTTTCCGCCTTCCGGCTGGTGACGAAGTGAGCAAGAAAATTGCCTTCCAGTTGGTCGAAGGAGTAAAGGGAGCCGGGGGTGAGTTTTGAGTACCATTCACGAGCCGGACCTCGGAGTGTGGCGGGGAAGGCTCGGTATAGCAGGGGATCCGAGGCGCTGTGAATCATCATGAGGGTTTTGAAACCCTCCATGTGATCAGCGGGATCTCCCTCGCCGTCGTAGGTCTCGAATTGAGGGGGTCGGAAATTCCTGGGTATTTCCGCTTGGAGGATGGGGGCGGAGAAGGGAGGACGGACAGGTCTGTACCCCTGAGCCGCTCTTTGGCCACCGTCCCCTATGTGATCGAGGCGATCCTCCATTTCTTGTAGGCGCCTTAGGAGTACGCCATCGTCCTCTGGCTGGATTGTTGATGGGCGGGACGCGCTGGCTTCGGCGTCCGACCCTGTTTGGGAATGGAGGGTTTCTTCCCTGGGGGCCCGTCGGAGAGCTCCCAGAATTTCTCTTCGGAAGTCTTGGAACTCCTTGTGAGTGACGGGGGCTCCCTCGACTCGGTTTGGTCGGTCCGAGGGTTGTCTTCCGACTCGGCTGAGCGCGGGTCTTCGTCCCTCGGGCGGCGGTCTTGGACGGTTCGGGGCCGGGTTGGAAGCGGCCCTTCCCCTGTTGCGGGTAATCTTGCGGTTGAGGATTATCCCCCGGAGGTCGGGCTGGACTGGCCGGGTGACGCTCCTTTGGGACACTTGAGGGGGAGCCCTGTGTTTTGAAGTGCGTGGCCCGGCATTAGCATTTGGTGGAGGCGAGTCCCGTCGGTTGACGGAGGAAGCAGCCCCCTTGCCTTTGGAGGCCATGAGGGTTCGGCTGTCGAGGTCCCTTGAGGGTCTGGTTCGGATCGGCTTCTGAAGCAGGGTTCCCACAGACGGCGCCAACCTGATGCGGTTTATTTCTGGGAGACGTATGGATGCACCAGGTGTGAGTTCGGACTCGATTTGTATTGAAGGAGAATGCTGCTCGTCTGCCGACCTTCGGTTGACCTTCTGGAACCTACGATGAGCTCGGAATGATGTTGAAGTCTGGGCTCGGATCAGAGGGGTCGGATCCGAGGTCTTGTGTACCTGCAGACGGCCCTGAAACACCGGGGTTTATCCCGGTGGCGGACCCTCCGACGGTCTAGTCAGTCTCTGTGAGAGAGTAGCAATAACTAGGTATATTTAAGTGGCAAAAGATTGATTACCTAAAAAGGTGGGTGTGGGTCTAGTATTTATAGAGAATCCCAACCGAGTTTGGTTCCTCTTGGGGTTCGGGTCTGGATCCGAAAGCCCGTGGGCCTGACGTGGCAGAAGGCCCAGGGGGTTTAGGGCAGACGTGGCAATACCAGGAGTGGTATAGAGCTGACGTGGCTGATCGTGGGTCTTATGTGCTTCTGGGGGGATCGGAGGGCCTAGGCTGCGCCAGGTCATCCTTCTGCTCCGCCAGAGAGGGGGGACGGCCTGTGGGACTGTCCCGGATCGGACTCCGAGGACTACTGGGGCTCGTCGGTATGAGGAGGCCAGTACTGTGGGGGCAAACATGAGGTTCGGCGCCGACCCTGAAGTGGTTCGGAGCCGAACTAGATTGCTATTTTTACCTTTTTTGAGTGAGAATTGTATTGGGCCCTGGTTGGGCCTCAGGCCATTTTTACCCTATCACATATATATATATATATATATATATATATATATATATATATATATATATATAAGCTCTCATCCCATCCTTCTCTCTTTGCAACGAATTGCTAATGTCTTTTTCAGTACAATTAATATTACTGAAACCTTCATTTTCTATCTCCATGAAGGACATAAACTCTGAAGTTCTAATGTTAGCCTCTTTGAAAGAACTAAGTAAACTTTTTTGCGCTTCGAAAACAGTTCTATTACATCTTAAGAATTGTTGCTTTCTAGGTGTAACACAAAGATGGGTGTGCTTTTCAACAAACCTTCGAATTGACCATCTCCCGTCATCGTCCTTTTGAATTCGTATTTGAGCCATACACTCTTCTTTCGTCACAGCCCTTCTCCTTCTCTTGATCACATTTGAAGAAGACAGTTCTTCAATATTGGCAACATTCACACCAACTGTATCTACCGGCTTACCTTACTTTGAGCATACAAATTGTTGTGAATATATCTCCTTCGTAGTAGTGTCAACCATTGTTGCGAACTTGCGCACTGAAAACCCAGCTAATTTTGCATATCTTTTATAAAATTCACATCCTTCGTCTAATGTTGGAAATACTAAACCAACAAATGGTTTAGAAGCATCATCAATGTCCATCCAACCGGTATGAACATCTTGCCTTAATAACTCTTCATTATCAAACTTCATCCTTCATAGGAGAATGAGACAACAAACATTAAAAAAAGGCTACAATTTTAAAAGTGACACAAAGGAAAAAGTCTAACATACTACATTTTGAAGCTACAAGTAATAAAGTCTTCATACTGAGGGGATATGAAATTTAGTGTTGAAAAAATTTAATTATGAACACATTTTGGACAGTTAAATATTTTTCTTTTTTGGGAGAAACATCCATAGTTAAATGGGAAACATCCCTTAGCTTCTTCCTCTAAAGTATTAGTACACGTACACAACACGCAAAGAATTTGACTTTCCAATTTTGATTTGATGCAATGGACAGGCATAAAAAAAGTCCCCCATTAACAAAACTATAAGTAGTGATTTAAGCAAATCTCAAAAGAAACAGAAACTAGGCTGCATATTACATGCATTTTGTGTGCTTATATGCATGTGTCATGTCCACATCTCAAAATTCCAGATAATAGTACGAATATTATTTGTTATTCTAAAAAATATGAAACATTCACAAATGCAACTTTACTGATCTTACAAGTTTCTAACATGGCTTAAATAAATTTCAACAAATAAATGTATAGTTGTTAAATAAATGAATGCATAATTTAAGGGATAAAAATTTAACAACAAACATGAAGCAATTCTAAAGAAAATAAAATTTGAAACTGAGAGTAGTAATCGAAACCTTTATCGCGGTTTGGGTTTTCCGTCAGAGAGAGAGAACGAACTTGTGAGATCTCTTCTTTGGTCGTGAGACGATAAGAGAGATAGGGGTTGATCGATTATACCCCTTTTACCCCTCAACAGATCTGAAGATAAGCGGCTGGAAATGGGGTTCTTCGTGGAGTTGGGTTTACACAAGTGACGAAGAAAAAAAGCGGGAGAGAGAGCTCCACTTTGGTGGTGAGAAGATATGAGATATAGAGGTAGGGTTTAGAAGCGGGACGAAGATAGAGATCGGGAGAGAGAGCTCCACTTTGGTGGTGAGAAGATATGAGATATAGAGGTAGGGTTTAGAAGCGGGACGAAGATAGAGATCGGGAGAGAGAGCGTGAGAAGAGAAGAGATAGGGATTAGGGTTTCGAAGAGAGCGGGATGAAGATCGAGAGCGGGAGAGAGCGTGAGAAGATAAGATAGGGTTTCGAAGTGAGCGGGACGAAGATAGAGAGCGGGAGGGAGAGAGAGCGTGAGAAGATAAGAGATAGGATTTTCAATTATGCCCCTTTTACCCCTCATCAAAACCGAACATAAGCGGCTGGAGATCTCAGCCGTTCGATCACGATCAAACGCGATCGGATGACTGAAATCTCCAGCTCCCGATAAGATCTCCTGCTCCCCACCCCAGCTCTTAATAGACTTACTCTATATATATATAGCAACCCTAATCCTTAACATAAAACTATACGAATTTATTCTATAATGCTTTGTTTAACTGCTTTTCTTTATTGTGACTTTTTCGATTTTTCTGCATTTATTTCGTTATTTGCTCATTGATAAAATTGACCTATATTCCACTTCTTCTTTTAGTTAGCCTCCCATATTTTAAAAGGTGGAATGTCAATGTTGAGGATTCCAACTGTTTTAGAAAAGCAAGGGTTTTCTTTTTGAACTTTGAATCTTATCTCTTTTGCTAAGGAATTTCATGGCTTTGGAATTTCAGACAGGAGTTTTCATGTGATGGGAATTTCTCAACGACTACTCAACTTTTTCCTCTTGTATTTATTAATTCCCCTCCTATTTTCACTTCTCAAAAGTTTACTACTGCTTTTGGAGACGAATTATGTTCTGACTCAATTTCTGATGAATATATCAAAAATTGTAACTCGGGTATTTGAGATGCATCATTGCATCCACATTTCTCTCGAGTGTTCATTTTTCGCCTATATTGGTATATTTATATGTAGTAATATCAGGGTTTTGTTTCACAAAGTATCTTTATACGCATGGAGGAAGCACAGTAGAGGACAGATGTCAGAGGGAGGATAACTCTAGGGACAGCAGACCTATAGTTGGGGCACACCGAGCAGGAGTTTAGTTATTTTGGGCCTGTAGTTCTGACATCTTTGTTTGTCAAAGAGGGGTTTGTGTATTTTGATTGTACTCTATGTACTGAACTGGAGTAGATTAGATTTGTACGTTTGGCTACTTATTGTTTCGTTAACTGTTTATTAATGGAACCGGTGACCACGGTCACTTTTTTTTTTTTTTTTTAAATGTCAGGGTTTTGTTTCACAAATTATCTTGTAAATTTTTATGCAGGCAAGCAAAATTTTTTTTTGTAGAGTATTAGCATATACGTATGGGTCATTTGGATCAGAAATTCCATGGGCCTTTGGCCATTTGTTAAAGGGAATAACATGTCAAATTCGACAAGATCTATTTGCAAATCCTCTAAGATTTCGTAGAATTAACTTTAGGCAAAACTCATTATCAAATGAAGGAACCAGATTTAGTATTGTTTGCATGACAACAAGAAATCAAACGATGGGATACATGAAAAGAATAAGAAAATGTAAACAACAATGAAATCAAACATATAAATAAAATTTTTTTACATGAATGAAAATTTTATTTCAAATTTAAGTACAATTTATAGAACCATAAATAAAAGATAATTTATCTTATATGTCAGCTTTCATGAATAATATGTATATATTCAAAAAAAACATTTGCATTACCTAATCGACAAGAAACCATTTCCCTTATATGCGGTAGAAAGTAGAGGAACTAAATATTCCACACTATGTAAACTAAGGTGAGAAATTTTTTTCGACCAAGAATATAAATCTGTTTTAATAAAAAGAAGAAATTTTTTTAAAAAAATATTTTAGCTACCAAAAGGTTTTTAATTATATAATAGAAAATTCAAAGGGCCTAATTGAAAATCACCATCCTTAAACGTGTATTCTCTAAGTAGAGTCCAGTTACTATATATTCTCTAAGTTGGGGCTTTATTTGAATTTTGTGTGTTGGTAGAAAGTGATAAGGCTTCATAATTTCAATTTCATAGATGGAAGCTGTCATCAATAATTAAAACTGTTACAATGTTCCCATCAATGATACCCTTTGTGTGATGGGCTTTTCATCATTTCTATATACCTTATATACTTTATATTATCTTTAGCAAATAGTAATGATTTACATTTTTTTTAATGATACTCCTCTGAATGTTTTAAACTTGTATCTCATTCATTGAATCATTTAGAATGTTTAACATGTTTATAAAATCCCGTTGTAATGAAATATTTGTTGTAAGTGCCATGTTTCTATATACCTTATATACTTTATATTATCTTTAGCAAATAGTAATGATTTACATTTTTTTTAATGATACTCCTCTGAATGTTCCATGGTGCACTATACTTTTCTAGATGCTAGTTGTTTTGTTGTAATAGAATATTTGTTGCTAGTTGTTTTGTTGTAATAGAATATTTGTCGGTAGTGCCGTAGTGCACTGTAATATCTTAGAGTTGTAGTAAGTTATTTTGTGGATTCGTTAATCTTTCATTAATGAAATTAGTGACCTCGGTCACTTTTATCTTAAAATATATATATATATATATATATATATATATATATATATATATTTATAAAATCACTGTACTATTTTCGATTTGGGATTTCAAGTTGAAGGGCACACATTACCTCTGTGCGTTTAAAATCACACGTACAGTATAAAATTTGAACGCTTAACTTTTTGTTACATGTCAAGGTTTTATTTTATTTTCTCTGACTAACCGAGCTT
Source organism: Hemerocallis citrina (assembly GCA_017893485.1). Taxonomy (NCBI): domain Eukaryota; kingdom Viridiplantae; phylum Streptophyta; class Magnoliopsida; order Asparagales; family Asphodelaceae; genus Hemerocallis; species Hemerocallis citrina. The sequence goes on from CM030363.1 coordinate 284,844,484, forward strand.
CATAATTAATAAAAAAATTATATTAAAAAAAAAAAAACCACAGTAATCGAGCTCCCCTAATTCGATTCGTGCAAGATTGCTCCCAATTAATTTAAATGCTACTTGTCACGTGCCTTTTTGAGATTGATCAAGATATACTTAATTGTTAATAAATATTTCAAAAATGTTTAAGATGAACTGTAAAGGTTAAAACATACTGCTGCTCAGATGAATATGCATAGAAACAGAGACAGATAAGAGATATTCAATAAATGAATATGAGTCAAATTCAAAATGCCCATTTTTAATTAAATAGATAAATTTCTAATATTATAATGGGAGAGTTGGGGATTGTCATTTGTAGACAACCTGTAATTTGTAGACATTCATTCAACCATCTAATCTCAACCATTCATTTTTAAGTAGGAGTTATATTAATTATTCATTTACTCAACTGTTCTTAGTTACCACAACCTTCAAAGTTCAAATTTATTTACGACATAATTATTAACAAAAAGAGTCATTCATATAAAATATTAGTTTACGTCACTATGGGGTAATTTGTAAAGAGTATGTAGATGAGTAAATGGAAAACTTATTATTTACTTTATAAAAAAAATATCAATTAGAACGTGCATCGCGCGTGTAAATTACTAGTAAATGAATAATTGGGGGCAGCAATAGGTAAGGGTATACCCCTTAACCCTTACTCAATTACCCCATGGGTAAGGGTATATTTTTTCTTTTTTACTCGTTTAAAAATTAGGGTAGGGTAAGGGTAAAAGTATAACAACATACCTCCGCATTTACCCTTTACCCGTTTAGATATATGATGGTTTTATATATATATACACATATACACAATGTAAATATACATAGAGGAAAGGGAACCTCATACTTGTAGGAGGAAAATCTCCTCATATAAAGTACTTATACTCATAAGGTGAAACTTTATAAGAACGATCCATACCGTTTATTTGTTTATAATGTCATAAAATGTACATGTATAAAAAATTAACTCGTTTGGAGACTTCTTACTCATGCATCGCATAGTCAAATTTTGTAAGTTATTGAAAATCCGTTCATTTTGCAATCACTTAAAGTATAAATAAATGATCATATTTTATAGGCATACATATAATGACATAAATATCAAAATTAACGTTGTGGATCGTTGATAGGAAACCCCAACAAATAGTTATCAATACTATAGGAGAAAATCACCTCCTAAGAGCATCTCCAAATGAAGGCCCCGGGAGGCTCCAACGGGGCTTCAAAACCCCCTTCAAAATGAAGGAGTAGTAGTCAACACCGTCATTTTTGAAGGCTTTGGAGAGAGCATTCAAAATACTATTCACATTTTTAATTCCCATTTTACCTTTTTTGTTATCGTAACATCTTTTTAAGAATTCCTTCCATGTCCTTTAATTAAAATCTTTAGCTATATATTTCATGAATGTATCTTATAAAATATTAATCTAAATTTTATTATTTTGGTACTATTGGAAAGGTCTCGACAATACTTTTAAAATGAGATCAAATTTGAATATATTTTTATCGTTTGAAAAAAATAAATGACACAATATTTATAGTTAAGATTATTTAGTTATTTTGTATTAGCTTAACATATTTTCCTATTATATAGCTAAGATTATTTAGTAATTTTTAATGTTATTGTAATTTGCTATTATGTAATTTGTTTTTCCTGTTATTGTAGTTTATTGTTATTGTATTAGCTTATTTGTATTTTTTTTCATCTTCATGTTGTACTTTAAATTTTAATTATTATAATTCTAAATTTTCTATTTCTGTCAAAATTTAATATTAAATTATACTAAATTATAAAATTTATTTGATTAATGTCAATTTACTATTTCATTCGTAATCTAGGCAAAGTGATAACTAATTAAAATTAATCATTTTATTAGGAAATTTATAAGCCATTAATAATCACTTAAATTAAAATTAATCTAATAATGTTATAATTAAAAATATTTATATAGAAATTAAAGTAGTTTTAAATTTTATTAGTATTACAATTAATGTATAGTTTATTTTAGTTTAATTTAAAAAATTGAATAAAATTTGAAGAAACCAATTTTGAAGGAGCATGGTTGGAGTTGATAACCCTTCAAAAAAGAATATTCCTTTTGAAGGTCTTCAAAATAAAGGTGGCCATTGGAGATGCTTTAATGAGATTCTCTTTTCTCATATACATATATTCTGTGTAATGATTTACTTAATTGTGAACATGTGAAAATGGGTAAAAGCTAATATTATATGACTCCACATTATTAAATTAAGTGATAATTGTTAGAGATCAAGATGAGTAATTAGGGTTAGGGTTTATATCTCATAACCGCTTAAGATATTATACCCTACTTATCAGTATTGGAATATCACAGAGCACTACCTCTAGACCAGCTTTTATATGAGATGAACTGGGTTTAGGGTACTGGGTTTTATGCCCACTCGACCCGGTCCAACAATTAAACATATAACACGTGCAAAGCACGTGTTGCCCCATAGAACATTATACACAATAATATTCTATTATATTGAGAATATACCTATATATCCAACAATCTCCTTATATATTCTCAATATATTAGGCAATGCCCCATTAAATTATTGGCTCACAAAAATAATATAGTTCACAGACTAAATCAATTATAACTCGAATAATTCAAATGAGACTAAACCAAAATAATCAAATAGTTCAAAGACCATATCAAAACAGAATAGTTCACAATGACTAAACCAACTAAAGAAACCTATCATAGTTTCAAAATCAACCAAAGCAAAAAAACTTCAAGAACAAAATATGAGTTTTAAGCTCATGAACACAGGAGTCTTAAACCCAACAGAAGTTTTATCAAGCAAGTGACAAATTTATTCTTTAGATAAATAAACCAAAACTATATCCTTACAAACTGCTATATGTTTACTCCTCCATTTTGAGCAAATCATTATTCTGAAATCTATGTTGACAGATTCAACTCCTCCATCTTTGCTAGCTTATTGAAAACAAGAATATCAAGAGACACGTCTCTAAGAATTCTAGTGAATTTCATAAGGTATCTGGTTCTACTAAAGAACTTAGTACAATTCAACGATAGCTTAGCAAAATGTAACGCAAGCATCACAATCAAGTTTCTTTAATAAAATAAAGAACAAGAACTATTATAGTTTCTACACAAGAACTATACTATGTTTCATATTGGAATGATAGAACAGTCAAATCAATTATGGTTAATTCTGAATCATCAAAATTGGAATGAAACATGAATCCATAGAAGAGTTATATCATCAAAATTGGAATGATATAACGACCATTCTAAACATCGGAAATACATCGACAAGTTTTCATGCTTTCTTTTGGAATAATGAGATGATTCTAAGTAAATTATGAAAATATATAGCATCATCAAAATTGAAATGAAATTATATATTAACAGAATTTACATAGAACTTTTCAAATTATCTAAAGCATGTCAACTGCCTAGAATTGATGCTTCAGTTTGAACTTCTCTATGGCTCCAATTGGATTCTAAATCTCAAAACAACTTGGATATTAATGCGTTTGTCTCAATAGCTTTTAACTCCATTCCCCCCACAGTTTTGATAATTAGATCACTTTCAAGTCTCTTAGCAAGAGCATTGGCCATACTTGTCACAATTGCACTTTATCTATGAGAAGTTCAACTAGGCTTCTTTCAGCCTTAATATACTCCTCTTACTATTATAAAATGATTTATGAGCTACAGTGTATTATGGCTTGATAGTCGCATAACAGAATTAGAGAATTTATATTAAACTTCTCAAATGGATGATTAGCAATAAGTCATTCAATCCACTCAGCCTCTTCCCCTGCAGAGGATAACACATAGAGGTCTGATTTCTTGGATGAGAACGCAATGCTTGTTTGCCTTTTAATCTCCATAATTTTTCTGCTCCTCCTAGTGTGAACACATATTAACTAGTTGTCGACTTCCACTAAACTTTGAGTAGCACAAAGCAAACTCTTGAGTACTACTTAGGTATCTCATTAGCCTCTTAAGGGCCCTCAAATGTGTATGGAATTATTAGTGAATCTGCAGATCATACATACCTCAAAGACTATGTCTATTCCAGTGCAGATCTTTATATATACGAGACTTTCAATTCTTTTAGAATGATCTACCTGTCTCATAGTTGCACCATTATAAGGTGTCAACCTTTTATCATAATCATAAGGTGTTTCAAAACATACTTTCAATCACTATGTCCCCACTTGTCAAACACATTATTGATTTATCGAGTTTGACTAAGGGTTATCCCTTGCCAACCAAAACTCACCCTTATACATAATATGGTGTACACACCACTTAGGTACTAAATTTATTTGGATAGCACAATTTTAACTCCATTTATAATAGAGATGTCACTTCCAATCAACAAGCATGTCAATAAAACCAAGTAAATAATAGCCATTATATTTGACGCACCACAAAGTTAAAGGCACTGATCTGAATTACTTAATTCATATACTAGGCTCTTTGAGAAATTTGTCAAATTATTTATACGTTAGCCATATTACATTTTTAAAGCATACGATGATTTTACTAAATTGTAAATCTTGTTCACTAAACATATTAGTCCAAAACTTTCCAGTACAAAATTGTTCAGTACAAAATATCAAGTACAAATTTTTTTAAATATCCTTTATGAATGACAAAATTTTCAATAGATGTAAGGGTAAGAAGAATACTTATTGTAGAAATATGACAAATATGTGAGTAGACAACAAATCAGTCTACCCCATTTATCTCAGTCAATTCTTAAGCTACTAGAAGTGCATTAAAATTGATACTGAACAATCAAAATTAAGTTTCCTCTACAAAACCCCACTTATTTACTATAGTTTCATCCCATTTCGGCAGATCAACTAATTTAAAGTATTATTGTATGACACAAAATCATCTCATTGTCTACTAAAGACTCTTCTTAGCTCATTTGTCATTCAAGTTTAAGTGTCAGTAAGACTGGTTCTTGATTCAAACTGTGAATCGTTGACCATGATAGTAGGACTGATAATTTTATAGATTTGTCTTTGATGAATACATCGTCAAAGAACTTTGCAAGTCCATATTCTACTAACCCAAATTAGATAGATCCAAAACTGTCCATAGAACCACATTCTGCACTTTCTAAGCATACACAAATATTTTTTATAGGTCCTACTTTAGGCCTTTTGGGATCATGTACTTTAACAAATGTATCATACCACATTTTTCACTTTGACAAAATTATTTGTGTTTTTATACCGTTAATCTATAAGGTGTAAGTAACTTAGAGTGTGGTAACAAATTAGAAATATGATTGATAATGTAACATCACTCATAATTACTCAAAGTCAAACTAACAGTCAATAATATAGAATTCAACATTTCACTGAGTGTTTGATTCTAACTTTATCAATACTGTTTGACAATAGTAAACATAGTGCACTAGAGATTATGCCAAATGCAAATTACTCTAAAATTATTAAACATATTCACCACCTCCATCAATTCTAAACCCTTGATTTTTAGCATTTAACTAGATTTTAATTCATCAAAATAGTGAGTGCTACATCCTCCATATATGTATAACAAACATTCAATAATCATCTACATAGGTGATTAAATATTTCTGACCAATTATCGTCTATATAGTCACAAAGCTACTGAGATCACAAATATCAGAATATATTGACTCAAGAAGTTGTGTGCTCCTAGATACCATACTAAATGATTTTCTAGGGATCATAATCTGAGCACAACTTTCATATTTGTCATATTTAATGGAGTGTCATTTAGCAGAGTTGTGAGTTTTAACAAGAACAAACAATTTAATATATAGTTCTCAAATCCTAGCCAATTTGCTATATTTAGGAATAGTACACAATTAGAACTATTATTATTAATTGTCTCATTTGTTAAACTCAACTTATCCATGCGATTGACAATATATGCACATTATAAGAGTTAAAACAAAATTACTCTATCACATTTTAAAAAATTGTTTGCTTTCTCTAGTGATTCTAACAATGTCCACTTGCTCAAACACATTGAGCTATATTTTTCTTTATTCATTCTTCATCATCTTCATAACGCTAAATGAGATAATGACTAACATATTATAATTTAAATTTGCACACACAGTACAATGAACGAGAAAGAGCAAAACGTAACTAGTAGAGTCATATTCTACATTAAGAGATGCTCTCTCCTAAGTTACAGACATTTGTTATACATCTTATACAATTTTTATTTAATTATTAGAGAAGCAAATATGTAATCTCACACAAACTGCAAATAATGAATTTATCAAAATATCTATACACATAGTATGATAAAACACTTAACAACCCTAAACATGCTAGTTTTTCAAAGCGAGAATAACTATGATCTAAAACTCTCAATCATATGATCAAACGCACAAAACGTTAACACATTCATCACATGAAAATACTAAGAAAGATTAGAGTAGATCATACCGACACTTCAAGTTAGAAGTGTTTTCCAAATTCGATGAAAAAGCCTGCGTGGTGCAGACTTATCATACCGTGATGTAAATCCATCGTCTCCAATACACACAGTTTGTAAGTAATTTTGAAGTTCCTACATTCATCAAATCATTAAAGATTAGACATTTAAACAAATTATTAGCACAATTAAATTCACAACAATTTTAATTGGAGATTCAATTTTATAGTCAAAGCCTATGATTTATCAAAATAAATATTTGATCCATTGCACATAGCCAAATCAGTTATTCAGATTTGTATTTAATTAAACAATGCTTAATACAGTTTTGAACTTTAGCACTCAGCAACAAAATTCAAACAAATAATTAAGTAACAGTTTAAATTGGGTGAAGAACTTATCTTTAATTTAAATCTGAATTGGAAGTACATTGCAAGTACATTGCAGTAGATATAGTCTTTTCCCCCAACACGGAATACAAAATAATACATAATGGATTGTCTCCACTGGTTATATCCAGATTTGATTTCTTTTGACTAGATCTAGATTTGATCCAATAGTCCAAACACCAAACAACAAATCTCCAACCAATAGCGTAGTTGTTGGATTGGATCTGAATCTAGATCTGTTCCAACAGTTCAAACACCAAACAACAATCTCCAACCAATAGAGCAGCTGTTGGACTGGATCTGAATCTGGATCTACTCCAACCACCCGAACACACAACACCGGATCTCAACCAATGAGATCACTGATTTGGAGTTAGATCTGAGTAGGTTCATATGTGATCCCCTCCACAAAACGAACACGAAACACCCAAATCAGCCAATAGAAGATTCAGATCTGACTGTTCATCTCCCGATCCCCTCAAACGACCAAAGTGGAGGAAAGGTAAGAAGGGGTTGTCGGTGGTCAGAGGAGGCCTGGCGGAGGCGATGCCCAGCGGCGGCGACGCTCAGCGACGGCGACGCCAAGCGGCAGTGGCACTCAGCAAGGCGATCCCCAGCGACGATAGCGCTCCCCCCCGGCGACAACAGTGACGCCTAAAGACGCCTCCACTGGCGTCACTGAGATCCGAACGCAGACAAAGTCAACTACCCCGCTCTTCGATGGACGGATCTGATGGATCTGAAGACTACCCGACTGCGAGTCGACTGCCTCTTGGATCTGATGGCCAAGAGGAAGATCCCGATCCAAATCTACTTAGAGGATCCCGATCGATGACGACCCTGAGGTTCTGACGGCGGTGCTCGGGAACGATGCGGCGACCGATCGCGATGGCGACCACGGGAGGCGAGCGACGAGGTGTTCTCTCTCAATCTCAGATTTTTAATGATGTTAATATCTTAAGATTGTTAGAGATCAAGATGAGTAATTAGGGTTAGGGTTTATATCTCATAACCGCTTAAGATATTATACCCTGCTTATCAATATTGGAATATCACATAGCACTACCTCTAAACCAGCTTTTATATGAGATGAACTGGGTTTAGAATACTGGGCTTTATACCCACTCGACCCGGTCCAACAATTAAACATATAACACGTGCAAAGCACGTGTTGCCCTATAGAACATTGTACACAATAATATTCTATTATATTGAGAATATACCTATATATCCAACAAAAATTGATATATAAAGGGCGATGATAAATTCTTATTTTCAAATTTTGTTTTCATAATTTAATCTTCATAAAATATATATATATATATTTTAACATTTTACCTGTTTGCCATTTAGGGTAGGGTAAGGATAAACCCCATATCCTCCTCTTACCCTGTCCCGTTGTAATGCCTATGAACAACAATAAAGGTAAATTTGCTTTAGGCCTCGGACTTGATACTATTTTTCATTAGGCTCTCTCCCCCAGACAGTATCAGTATGTAACCCATAATAAAATACATAATATTCTTCTTTTTTTATGAAACGGATAGAGTCTTGCGACTCCAGTCAGCACAAACAATTATATTAAGCGAAAGCAGCACAAGAAACAGTTTTACAAGGCGTAAAACCAACAAGCCCATAGCCAAAAACAACCGAAAAACACCGACAAACATAGCGAGAAGAAACAAAATGAACATAGGCAATAACTACCAAAACACAGCAGCTAGAAAAAATATGACTGAGGGCAGGCAAGCAGTCGCAGTGGCAAGACGCGAGACAAAGAGAACCCTCACTCCCACGTCCACCCCCGCAATGGAGAGAGCATCAATAGCTTAGATCACTCCCTGACGAGCCAGCATATTTGATCCAGCCGGAAGGAAAAAATAAGAAACAGCCGCGGTCGATCGGTTGCAGAGAGGCGGAGGCCAAAAAGCGCAATCCCAGAGTCACCAACCGACGAACCTCACAGATCAGATTGCACTGAAGCCATGCAGCCACAAAGTGCCGCAAGGGGCCTCGGGCGAAAAAGCACTCCGACGACAGGAGGCAAACTAAAGCCTGGCCAAAGCCAGGCAACAATAAAAAGTCACATCCGCAAAAACTCACCAAAGCCCTTCAACCAAAAACAGCAGCAAGAATGCTGTGAAAAAAGAGAGACATATATGCAGAGAAACATTCAAACATAACCAGTGGAAGGAACAAACATAGGGCACCACAATTCAAATACAAAATGACAGGAAGCAAGCTCCTCCATGCCCAGCGCTCAGAGCTGCAGAGCACCGAAGTCCCTCCGATCACACCCAGCACAAAGGGCAGTAATGCAATCGAAAGGCACACCAAAATAGCCGAAAGACCAATAGAAAAAAAAAACTCCACTTGAGAGAACAAATTAACTAAGCTGCCAAAACAACTATATACCAAGATCCCAGTACAGGCAGTTGACCAGGCTAGAATCGCCAGCCCAAAAGCACCCAGAGGAACAAAAGTAGAAGAAATCCTTACAAAAAACTAAGCTCCTGCTTAGAATAAAGATAGGATAACGATAACATCACAGAATGTATCCTATAAACAGAGGAACCAAGAGTAAAGCAACCACTGCGCTACATGCATGGAAGAAACGAAACAAGACAAAAGGTGCACATTGGAGCAGCATCAAGAAGGGAGATAATCCAAAAGCTCCTTCAAGCCTGCAAAATAAAGTCAGAGACGATAAATTAAACGCAGAAAAAAAAAAATTATAAAGCATTAAGGTTACGAAGGAAAAGTAAAGAGTCATCTAGTTTGCGACTATTAAGAGAAACTCTAGCTTCAATTTTTAACATCGAGGACCAGAAATTAAAAAGAAATAAAAAGAAATAAAAAGTCTTCAATGATGTGATAGATTGGGGAGGCGCAGTGGTTGAATAATCTCTTATTTCTTTCCGACCACGCAATCCAAATAATAATCAGAACCGATAGGTTCCACGATCGGAGGTACCTTCTATTCGTGGGATGAAGATACCAACATGAGGATAAGTTGGAAGGAATTGAAGGGAATTCCCAGGCTAGAGAACAAACTTTCCACAGCGGGCGGATGAAATCGCATCCAATAAACAGGTTATCAACGTCTTCAAAATTATTAGAGCAAAGAGGACACATTTGTCCCCACGCTAAGTTCCTTTTGTTGAAGATCTCGAAAGTAAGGAGCTTGTTGTTGAGAGCGAGCCAAGCGAGGATTTTAACCTTCAGAGGGGCACTGGAACTCCAGATGAAGTCAGCAAAAGAGGAGTAAATGCCCCGAAAGTTAAGAAAGTTATAAAAAGATTTAACAGAGAAGACCCCCGCCGAGTTCCAACGCCACGTAAAATCTTCTTTCGGGCGCCACACGAAGTTGTTAAGGGATAAGAGGAGGTCGTTAAGATCAGAAGTAAGATGTGCTGGAAGATCGGCAGAGAAGGGAATGAGCCAATGCCTTTGTGAGTTAATAAGGTTGAAAGAGTCTGCCACCGTGGCGTGGGGATTGGAGGCCAAACGGAAGAGGGCCGGAAAAGTCAAAGCGAGCTTGGTGTTACCAATCCAGAGATCGGACCAGAACTTGGTCTTGGATCCGTCGAAACATTCATGGAAGATGCCGCAATTGAACGCTGCGGCCGCTTTCCAAACACCCTTCCAGAAATGGGAGGCATTGCGAGGAAGTCTAGGAGAAAATTCCCACATATGGCGTCTAGAAAAGCAGTTAATATTAATGCTTTGGATCCAAGGTAAATGATCGAATTTAAAAATCTCCATAACCATTTACCCAGCAAAGCGATATTTTGGTGTCTGAGATTCAGAACCCCTAATCCCCCTGCCGCTTTGGAAGAGCAGATCAATTTCCAGTTGCTTAGGTGTGATCCTGGTTTGAGATTGGGGGAACCCGACCAGAAAAAATTACTTCTGATTTGGTCTATCATCTTGATCACCCAGGAGGGTACATAATAGAACGACATCATATAAAGGGGGATAGAGGAGAGGACCGAGTTAAGAAGGATTAATCAACCACCTCGGGAGAGTAGTTTCCCTGACCAGACGTTAAGTCTGGATTCTACCTTATCTACCATAGGCAACCAGTCTGATTTATGCAGTTTACCCCATCTGAGGGGAATACCCAAATACGTAATGGGCAAGGTAGCTGTGGGACAGTTAAAAAAATGGGAAATCTCATTTTGGCGATTGGGAGAACCTCCAAGCTAGAGAACTGAAGATTTTTAAAAATTGATCGAAAGACCAGAAGCTATTTCAAATACATAATATTCAAAGTTCTGAATTGTTGTTGTTGATTATATATTGTTTGAGGGGTTTAATAAAATAAGTCTAAGGACCTAATAGATATTTAGTGTCAAGCCAAGGCCCAAACTACATTTACCCATAAACTAAACAAATGAGATACTACTCTGGTGAATGCAAGGAATCCAGAAGAACAGAAGGGTAATTGACCAGCTAAAAACCCTTTTGAAACTACTTTGTTCATAAAACCGAACAGCAGCCCTACAAAAAAAATTTAAACAAACAGTTCAGTTGATTACTAACATATTACAGTAAAAAAAAGCAATCCAAATGAATGTGCTGTAGGATAATGGCTCGATTCTGGTTCAGTTTGTTTATATCCATCGTATCTGCAGCAATCGAAAGTTCCAGTACATCAGTCGACTGACTATGGAAACCAGTCGACTATCCAGAGAGAAGTTTCAAAGGCTAAGGATACAGCAGCAGCAGTCGACTGAAGATGTGTCTCAGTCGACTGTCCAGAACTAAAGACCAGTCGACTGGTAAGAAGACCAGTCGACTGTCGGCAGGTTTGTAAACCAGAATAGGCCCATTTCGAAAGGCCCAGTAGTTTCTCTATAAATACACCCATTCGGGTTTTGTAATAGGTAAGACCTCTATTCGGATTTTGCAGCCGTCATCTCTGTAAGGGTTTGTTTTCACCCATTGGTGATTATTTGAAGAAGAAACCCCAACCGCCATGTGGATGTAGGCACTTGTTTGCCGAACCACGTAAATCTTTGTGTCCTTGTGCTTGTTTGTTTTCTGGTTTCTCTCGCTATTTCTTCTCTTTGATTGGTGGTCCATTCGTATTCCGCACAACAAGTGGTATCAGAGCGTCGGGTTCGACCTAGAGGGAGATGGCGAGTGAAGCAGATGCGACCAAGGATGTTGCGGGATCAAGTTCTTCTAGAACAACGATTCACAACGCAAAATTTAAAGTTGAAAAATTTGATGGAACAAACAATTTCGGGATGTGGCAGTGTGAGGCGTTGGATGTTCTGGTTCAACAAGAACAAGATGTTGCTTTGGAGGAAGAAAAACCAAAGAATATGTCCGATGTAGATTGGAAGAAGTTGAATCGAGTTGCGTGTAGGACTATTCGGCTCTTTATCGCGAAGGCTCAGAAGTATGATTTGATGAGGGATACCATTGCTGCGGTGTTGTGAAAGAAACTCGAAGACAAATACATGAGGAAAAGTTTGGAGAATCGGCTGTATTTGAAGAAGAGACTTTTTCGCTTCACCTATACTGAAGGTATGTCAATGAATGCTCATGTTGAATCATTTAATAAATTATTGGCTGATTTGTTAAATTTGGATGAGCAAATTAAAGATGAAGACAAAGCCCTAATTCTGTTGAATTCATTACCCGAATGTTATGATCATTTAGCAACTACTTTAATATATGAAAAAGATACTGTTAAATATGAAGATGTTGCAAATGCTCTGTTGAATAATGAAACTAGGAGAAGGGATAAAATGGTTGATAGAGAAACTTCTGAGGCATTGATTGTAAGGGGCAGAACTGAGACCAGATCTGAGACCAAATCTGGGAATAAAGAAAACAAATCTCGTTCCAAATCGAGAGGAGTTTCAAATGACAGAAAGATACCAGCCAGAGATGAATGTGCTTTCTGTCATGAAAGGGGGCATTGGAAAAAGGATTGTCCTAAGCTACGAAATAAGAGAAATTCGACTGCAAATGTGATTGTTGATAATGTAGATAGTGACGATGATTTTTCTTATGCACTTGCTACTAGTCCCTCACTTTATCAAGATGTATGGTTTCTTGATACAGCAGCATCCTATCATATGTCTTGGAAAAAGGAGTGGTTTACTTCCTTAGAGTATATGGATGGTGGGGTAGTTTTGATGGGAAATGATGCACCTTGTAAGAAGGTAGGAATCGGGAAGATTGAATTGCTAATGCACGATGGTCTTATTAGGGAGCTTTCAGATGTATGGTATGTTCCAGATTTGAAAAAGAATTTGATTTCACTTGGTGTTTTGGAGGCCAGTGGATTGAAATTTGCTAGTGAAGGTGGCATTCTGAAGGTGACTAGCGGATCACTCGTGGTGATGAAAGGGCAAAGGAAAAGGAACTTGTTTTTCTTGCAGGGAAAAACATATTTGGGTCAGGCTGCCAGTGTAACTGAAAAACCTAAACAGGTTGTTTCCGACTCTACTAGGTTGTGGTATATGCGACTCGGGCATGCAGGAGAAAAGGCCTTGCAGGGGCTTGTGAAGCAAGGGTTGCTTAAAGATGCTAAAGGTTGCAAGTTGGAATTTTGTGAACATTGTGTGTTAGGTAAGCAAACTAGGGTGAAATTTGGTACAGCTGTACATCAGACAAAGGGTATCCTCGATTATGTGCACACAGATGTTTGGGGCCCTACTCAGACACCTTCTATGAGTGGTAGACACTGGTTTGTTACATTTGTTGATGACTACTCCAGACGAGTTTAGGTATATACCATGAAACACAAAGATGAAGTTTTGACATTGTTCACAAGCTGGAAGAAGAAAGTTGAAAACCAGACTGGAAGGAAGATTAAGGTTCTGAGATCAGATAATGGAGGGGAATACAAGAACGATCTGTTTCTGAAATTGTGTGAAGATGAAGGGATCCAGAGGCACTTCACAGTTAGGAAGACTCCACAGCAAAATGGGGTTACAGAAAGGATGAACAGAACCTTACTTGAGAAGGTGAGATGTATGCTAGCACAGTCTGGATTGAAGAAGACATTTTGGGCAGAAGCTGTCATATATGCAAGCCACATTGTCAACCGTTTACCATCAGCAGCACTTGAAGACAAACGCCTATTGAGGTATGGAGTGGTAAACCTGCATCTGATTATAGTTTTTTGCATATATTTGGTTGTCTTGCTTATTTTCATGTAACTGAAACTAAACTTGATGCAAGAGCCAAAAAGGCTATATTTGTTGGTTTTAGTACTGGTGTCAAAGGTTACAGGTTGTGGTGTCCAGAACAGAAGAAGTTAGTAATCAGCAGGGATGTTACCTTTGATGAGACCAACATGATCAGCTCGGGACAGTCAACTGGTACTCATATACAGTCGACTGGTGATCCTGATGAAGAGAAGCAGAAGATTAGCTCGGGACAGTCGACTGATAGGTGCTCTCAGTCGACTGGTGCGAGAGTTCTCCAACAGGTGGAGTTAGAAAAGCGTTCAGTTGAAAATTCTACTCCTGCCCAAAATGAAGATGATGTGGTTGATACTGAGGATGAGGAAGAAGTTCCTATCCAAGACCCTCCCCAGCAGGAAGAATCAATTGCAGCAAGAAGGCAAAGAAGAAATATCAAACGACCATCTCGCTTTACAGAAACAGTTGCATTTGCTCTTCCCATTGTTGATGATGAAGTTCCCTCCAACTTCAAAGAAGCTACTAGAAGTTCTGAAAATGCAGATTGGAAAGTTGTTATGGATGAAGAGATGAACTCTCTTCATAAGAATAAGACTTGGGATCTAGTGCAATTGCCAAAGGGGAAGAAAGCTATCGGTTATAAGTGGGTATATACGAAGAAAGAAGGTCCAAAAGACAGTGTTCGGTTCAAGGCTAGACTAGTTGCAAAGGGGTATGCTTAACAGGAAGGAATTGACTATAATGAAGTGTTCTCTCCAGTTGTGAAGCATCCTTCTATTCGGATTTTGTTGGCATTGGTAGCACAGTTTAATCTTGAATTGACACAGATGGATGTGAAGACTGCATTCTTACATGGGGACCTAGATGAAGAAATTTATATGTTGCAGCCAGATGGGTTTAAGATTGCTGGGAAGGAAAGTTCTGTTTGCAGATTGAAGAAGTCTCTCTATGGGTTGAAGCAATCTCCAAGGCAGTGGTATTTGAGGTTTGATCAGTTTATGAAAGTGCAGGGATATTCCAGAAGTGAGTATGATCATTGTGTCTACTTCAGAAAATTGCAGGATAACTCTTTCATATATCTGTTATTATATGTGGATGACATGTTGATTGTCTCTAAAAATGCTAAGGAGATTCAAAATTTGAAGAATCAGCTGAGTTCTGAATTCGAGATGAAGGATCTTGGTGAAGCCAAGAAGATACTTGGGATGGAGATAGCTAGAGACAGAGCAAAGGGCATAGTGAGTTTGACACAGAAGCAATATCTTTTGAAGGTGCTGAAACGGTTTGGTATAGATGAGAAAACTAAACCAGTCAGCACACCCTTAGCCACTCATTTCAGAATTAATGTTTCTCAGTCTCCAAGTACAGATGAAGAGAGACAGTATATGGCTAATGTACCTTACACTAGTGTGGTTGGCAGTTTGATGTATGCCATGGTTTGTACTCGACCAGACATCTCTCAGTCGGTGAGTATGGTTAGTCGATATATGCATGATCCAGGCAGAGAGCATTGGCAAGCAGCTAAATGGATTTTGAGGTACATAAGTGGCACCACAGATGTGGGTTTGAAGTTTGAGAGGGATGACAATATTAGTAGGTTATTGGTGGGTTATGTTGATTCTGACTATGCAGGTGATCTAGATAAGAGGCGGTCTACTACAGGCTATTTGTTTACTATGGCTAGGGCACCTATAAGTTGGAGGTCCAATTTGCAGTCCACTGTAGCATTGTCTACTACTGAGGCTGAATACATGGCAGTTGCTGAGGCCATGAAGGAAGCCATTTGGATTCATGGACTTTTGAAGAGCTTGGAAATTCATCGGGAGAAGGTGGAGGTACACTGTGACAGTCAAAGTGCTATCCATTTAGCGAAGAACCAAGTTCATCATTCGAGGACCAAACATATTGATGTCTGTTATCATTTTGTGCGTGATTTGATAAAGGATGGTGATATTCTTCTGGTGAAGATTGGGACAGCTGATAATCCTGCTGATATGTTGACCAAAATTGTTGGGGCAGCCAAGTTCAAGCATTGCATGAACCTGGCTAATATTTTGCATGCTTGATGATTTGGAATGGGCGGTTGGAATGGTGCTTCGCTATTTGGTTGGTTAGTATGTGATATCATACTAAGGTGGAGTTTGTTTTGTTGCATATGATGATGAGCATTTGTTTTGGAGTATTTTTGGAGATTGCTTGGGCTACTTGGAAGATCTCGCCAAGGTGGAGATTGTAGGATAATGGCTCGATTCTGGTTCAGTTTGTTTATATCCATCGTATCTGCAGCAATCGAAAGTTCCAGTACATCAGTCGACTGACTATGGGAACCAGTCGACTGTCCAGAGAGAAGTTTCAAAGGCTAAGGATACAGCAGCAGCAGTCGACTGAAGATGTGTCTCAGTCGACTGTCCAGAACTAAAGACCAGTCGACTGGTAAGAAGACCAGTCGACTGTCGGCGGGTTTGTAAACCAGAATAGGCCCATTTCGAAAGGCCCAGTAGTTTCCCTATAAATACACCCGTTAGGATTTTGTAATAGGTAAGACCTCTATTCAGATTTTGCAGCCGTCATCTCTGTAAGGGTTTGTTTTCACCCATTGGTGATTATTTGAAGAAGAAACCCCAACCGCCCTGTGGATGTAGGCACTTGTTTGCCGAACCACGTAAATCTTTGTGTCCTTGTGCTTGTTTGTTTTCTGGTTTCTCTCGCTATTTCTTCTCTTTGATTGGTGGTCCATTCGTATTCCGCACAACATGTGCTAATCTTTGTTTAACACCACTCATGCTCATCCCTTTTGCCTCAAATCACCTCCCAAATGCTACAAGATAAAACTGTTTTATTATGGGGTGTCTTAAAGAAAAGGAAACCACCCCCTCTTGATATTCTTAAAGTTGGTTGCTTGCCTCTTTCCTCCCTTCTAAGCAAACCCTAAGCATGTCTCTTCCTGTAATACATTAGTTGTGCATCCGTAACCCCTTTGTAATTCTATTTTAATGATGCTTTAGAAGAATTATGATTGCATTGGTGCACACAGGCTAAGATGCGCACGGTTGCAAGGACTAACCATACCGAGCTATGTTTGGTTTACGTTCTATATGGACCGTGGAGTATGGACGGTTCTGGCTGAATTTAACTAAAAGTTAATATCGAAATAGACAATATAGCCCTAAAACATCAGAATTCTCGATTAGTAATATAAAGGGTTTTGTGTTGTCATTATTTCTAAAGTACTGAATGGCAATTGTTATCCTGTTTCATTAAACAAGCAACGGAATTCTATATTTCAAAGTTGATATGAACCTTGGTTCAAAAGTGCTTTTTTAAAAATTCCCAGGGTTTTTTTCTCAGACCACTCATGTTTATATCGTCACAATAAAAGTTAAAGGATATTTGATTTCATGAAGAAAAAGGGAGCAAATCTTATTATTCGATAGGGAGTATGATTTAAGTGTGGGTGATGATTGACATGTGGCTTAAATAATAAATTTACTGAACAAACAAACATGTGATTCAACAGCTTACAGGACTGCACATGCACCAGTATTGCTACTTCAGATCACAGCTAATTGTGTACTACTATTCACTATTGGTACTACTATCATTTCACTTTTCCCTCTGTATATTTTGGGAAATTTTCCATCCCCAAAAAGAGAAGAGAGTAAAGATGGAAAAGATGAAAAAGATCTCTTTATGTCAATACTCAGTAATAAGTAGAGAGTTGGATGATGTTGTCTTAAGATTTCAGATTTGAAACTGTAGCCAGTGAATTGATAGTGAAAGCTCATTTTAGCAAATCAATATTTACAGACTAGAATACCAAATTGCGCTTCTTAAGTCGGTCTCCTATAAAAATAATTCGAAAAAAGACCCACTTTTTGAAAATATTTATCAAACTGACCCACGTTTGAAAGTATTTACCAAAATCACCCTGGTGAAAATACCCTCGCTCGTTTCAGATAGCGAGTGTAGACTTAGATGTTTCTCTACCACTTGGAAAAGTCTTGTCGAGTGAAAAGATCCCAAACTACATTTGCTGTCTCCAATAGCGAACGTGGCTGTACTAAACTCGCTATTGGACACAGCAAGTGTCGTTTGGTTTTTTCGTTAAAATCGCACTCAACTCTCACTTCCTCTTTTCCTTTCCTCTCTCCACTCTCACTCCTAACTCCGAAACCCAAAACCGTAGCCTCCTAAATTCGACCTCTCACCCACAAAATTTCTTCTAAATCTCGACTGTGTGTAGAGATTTTTACAGATTTGATTATTACAGATTTTGAAGTCTCTGTAAAAATCAAAAACACATACTCGCTATCTCAAATAGCAAGCGTCATTATGCCACACTCGTTATCTAAGATAATGACTGTGTGTAGAGATTTTTACAGAGACTTTGAAGCCTCTGTAAATTTTATCAATACTAAACTCGCTATCTTAAGATAGCAGGTCTCTTTGAACTAAAATTATGACATTTTCAAGTACAACCCGTAGCAACAAATTTTCTTGCATACATCATATATGGTTCTTTTCCAGATTTTCACCACAATTCATTATGAACAATGCAACATTTGAATGAACATTTATCTAACAATATAGATTTTACATTCAAAATAAGTAGATTCAACATTTTAAAAAAAAAAATTTAAAGTCAGACTCACTATCTTAAACAGTGATTGTAATATAACTACGCCCGTTGTTTGAGGCAACGAGTTTTACTTTGATATTTTTTCTTCTAGTTCTTTTTTAAATGGTGAAGAAACACCTAAGTCTACACTCGTTATCTGAAAGCTGCGAAGGTATTTTCACCAAACTCGCCAGCTGGATCATTTTGGTGAATACTTTCAAAAGTGGGTTAGTTTGGTAAATACTTTCAAAAGGTGGGTTATTTTAGGGAAAAATTCTCTCTTGTACTGTCTATGTGAAGTCGACCAACATGTGCAATTACATGCTTTATTCACTCTTCTAGTGATCATGGTTTCAAATACAAGATATAACACGTGCATCGTAAAGCTAGTATGAATTAATCCCAACAATACTCAGCCCCGTTGGAAAGTAAAGAGATTTGCAGTAATCATGTACTCACACTACAGAAAAATAGTGACACTGTTCATGGGTGATTACATTTACATGGTTCCCATCTTAGGTTGTGTATGATTTATTGGATGTTTGCATAATTACAGTTTTTTGACAGCGAAAATATCTCTTTGTCGATCGAGTTGCCACACCATGTGGCCCCCAAATACGAGAAATGGACAGTTCGGTATGCATTGTTTTTGTGCTGGGTTTTCTGATCCTATTCATAATATTGATGGGTTTTCTGAGTTTAGGGAGCACCTGATTCAATTTTTGAGGTCCATGCTACAAACAAGTTGTACACCTGAAATAGTTCACACATTGCTATTGGGTTTACCGTTTTATTGAGATAAGATGGGTGTGCTAGTTTGTGGATTTGGAATTGAACACAAGGGCAGCCTCCAATTTGTTAGGATATCGCTCAAACTCCCATAAATTAGATAAAACAAACACACATACAGATGAAGATGACGACTCCTAGATATGACTCATGATCGGTGAAATCAACCACTGATTCACTCAATTACAAACAATTTCTCGGACATGGTAATTGAAATGTGGATTCATTCTGGTCGTGTATAAGATTAGTGTGTGGAGAAACCTGATTTGGAGTGGTCTTCTATGTCAGTTGAAGGTTCAGGAACCTTATAACCAAATGGTTATCAATTAGAACCATCTCGAACAACATCAAGTTCATGATCGACAGCCTCAATGTCAAGTACAAAAACTTGTAGTACGTAAAGAAGCAAAGAATTTAGCTTTATAAGAGAGAATCCTCTTACCAACTGACTAACAGTAAGACCAAAACTGAAGTGCACAACGGTTGTTCAGCTACTTAATGTACATGACAATATAATTTTCAATATCTTGGCCATCCACTAATATGGAAGAAGTTTTCCGAATAAAGCGTCGCCTGGTCTCACAACTCTCTTTACCCATCCCAACTAGCATTGGTATAAATACCCAATACCTGGACCCGACCCGAACCCAGTATTGGACCGAAACCGACCGAATCTATACGGGTCCGAGTCCGGGTCCTAAAATAAGACTCAATGCACTTTCGGGCCGGGGTCCGAGTCGGGTCCGCTCAAAATAGAACCGACCCGGACCCGGGCACGGACCCGTTAAAAAATACCCACAAAACATATAGAATTTGAATAATAGGGTTATAGGGATATACATGTAAATAGTAATTGTTGAAGATATATGTGTAAATATAATATTTATTCATGTACTTAAGTGCAAAAATTGTTAGAACCATAGGGTATCGGGTGCAAAAATACTTAAGTACAAATATTTATTTTCCGCTACCAGACCCGATAGGCAGGTTTTTTTAACTAAGACCCGGACCTAATTCACGCAAGTCCGGATCCGGATCTAGTTTTTTGGATCAGTGAGGTACCGGATCCAGGTCCGGATAGTGAAGAACCCGACCAAATAGGACCCGATACCAGCTCTAACCCCAAGCTTCTACCACCTGAGTTGTAACTCAGTGGTAACATGGAAGAAGTTGGAAACTTTGAATCATTGTATCTCACTAACTCTCTAATCAACTTTATCCAAAGCAGCACAATCAATTCTTCACTGTAGAAGGTATACATACATGTAGAAGGTACACATACATAAAAAAAATTGAGACTTTTATGGGATATAATTATGATGGCTTTAATCTGGGTCATTTGGATAGAAAGAAACAGTAGGATCTTTTTTTTAAAACTGCTGATATTGTTAACATTATTGATTCTTGTTAGATGATATATTCGTTTAGTCTCATATTGGTTATATAAGTTTAGTCTTCTATTCTCTCCTATATATATGAGCCATATTGTATTCAGTTTATTTCAATCAATCAATAAAGAATTATTCTTATCCAATAATCTTAACATGGTATCAGAGTCTATCGTCCTATTGGGCCTATACTAATTTGATCCTTGTCGTCGAGGTGGGGTGGTTCTCATCTTCATCAGAATCACTCCACCTCCCGACACCCCTCTCTTCCGCTTTCGATCAAAATACCAAAATCCTAATCTCTCTCCCCATCAAGTTTCCAAAACCCTAGTTGTCATCAAACAACAAAATCCCAAAAAGCCTAATCTCCTTCTCCCTCAATCAACAGTCGCAAACCCTAACCCTAGCAGCTACTCCAACAATGTTGTCAACAACCTTCTCAACAACAACTCCAACTCCGGCAACCTCTCAACCCAACTCCGGATGCCTTCAACAACAGCAGCGACAACACAGATCCAAACCCCAACCTCCATCGCCGTCAACTCCAATAACCCTGACCTCCGTCGCTGTCAACCTCCCGTCTTCCTGTTCGTCGACAACAATCCAGTCGAGTCCTCGATCTCGATTATAACCAAATACAGACAGTAGATCAATTCTTTCATTATAATGTAATCGAGATCACAATCCCAACCCATCGAATTCTATGGCGAATCTCTCAGAACCGTCGTCGTCTCTAAGCTTCACTTCCTCCTCTTACCTCTCCAATGGCGGCTCTTCACCTCCTCAACCTCCTCGACAACATCCCATCTCGACATCAACTCCACGCCCTCAACCCTCAACCCACCTAGCTGCCACTTCATCTGCATCTAAAACCCTAGTCCCCCCCGTCAAACCCTACCCTATATCCCAAACCCACCAGTCGTCGCCGCTCTCCACTCTCCATCTCTTCCAACTCTACAACCCTAGTAGCCACTTTCCCTATCTTACTTAAACCCTACATTGTACATCCTAATACCCAATACCCTCAAACCCGTTTAACCCAATACCCAAACCCTCCTTTCCTATCCACCACCTTCAAACCCGACCCATTTAACCCAATAACCCGAAAATCCTAACCTACCCGAAACCTGTTTTTCCTGTTTTACCCCCACCCACCAATTTAAAAAAAAAAATCTTGCAGGTTCTTGTGCTTCTACATCCAGATCATCAGCAAACTCACTCTGGTTGATTGATCATGAGTTTGAGAGGGAGTTTTATCAGCATCCAGTTCTCAGTTCAGGGATGATATCCCACCACATCGACAATTCTCAAGTCCAGGATGTGATCCCATTATTGACAATTCTCAAGTCTGGGGTGAGATCCTATCATCAACCATTCTCAAGTCAATGGTGAGATCCCATTAGTCTATTTCTCTGTTCTGGGATGATATCCCACCACATCGACAATTCTCAAGTCCGGGGTGAGATCCCATCATCGACAATTCTCAAGTCTGGGGTGAGATCTTATCATTGACCATTCTCAAGTCAGGGGTGAGATCCCATCAGTCTATATCTCAGTTCAGGGGTGAGATCCCATCATCGACTATGTCTCAGGTCAGGGGTGAGATCCCATCATAGATCGGGATATGGAGATCCCGCCACTGTTTGGGGTGAGATCTCAACATTTTGCCACCACTACTTCCTTCCGCAAGACTTTACTTCTCAGTTCTGTCACATGCGTCATCAAGCGCCGTCACTTTACCACAGTTTGTCGTTCCTTCCACATCAACATCGCCAGTATTCCAAACTCTTGTTGCTTGAATCAACTTGAGTTTGATAGGGGATTTTAGATGATATATTAGTTTAGTCCCATATGGTTATGTATCAGTTTAGTCTTCTATTCTTTCCTATATATATAAGTCATATTGTATTCAGTTTATTTTAATCAATCAATAAATAATTATTCTCATCAATAATCTTAACAATTCTATTTGTTTCTTTGTTTCTTTTTGGTCAGATATTCTTTCTCCTACTAAGAAGGCCTAGTTGGATATGAGTTATTTTACTAATGCTTGCAAATCCTTTATTCCTCATGTTCATTCTGCCAGTATCAATAATTCTTCGAGTATGGGGCTCTCTGATTTGCTTTCTCATTCTAATTTGGCTGATTATATATTCTGTTTTTGAGTCTGCTGCTGCAACTGCTTTCAATACCATTATTATTAATGATGATTCTCCAGAAGTTCAGACTGCTAATTAATCTAATGCTACTGCTACTATTGCGGTTCCTGACTCCAATTCTCATCCTGTTTTGAATACTTTTGTCATTGATGAAGAGGCTCTTGATGATCAGGTGGATTCGAGACATATCTCAGGTGATCAAATTGATGAGGATCCAGTCTCAAATACTATTGCTTCCATTTCAAACAAGACTGCACATCAGCAAGAATATATTTCTGGGGTTTTGCTTGTTCAGAATATGCAGCTGCTTATGAAGCTGGTCGGAAGTAGTTCTTTGGTTCTAGCTCTTTAGTGTTCTTTGTTAAAAACTTTTATCTTTTGTAATTTTCTCCTCTTATATTTGGAGAATGGTCTGCTTTCTTTATCTTCTTGTTCTGATGTTGTACTTGAACTTTTAAATGTTGGTTGTAAGACCTTTTTGTTTGTGAATATATTGGATAGAATCTGCGGATTCTATCCCTATTATCAAAAAAATAAAAAATAAAAAGGTATACATACATATTCATGACTACCTTCAACAAAAGTAGTTTAGTTTTTATCTACTGTCGAGTGTCGACGTCACCAAAAATATAGATCAAACTTTGATCATGTGCTCATCTATAATATCCTCCTATCAACACCTATTCCCAATGTCTGTATTCCTTATCTACAACGCAAATTCCTCTCTCTCGGTCATTAGCTTTAAATTACTAATTTTTAGGCTCAAGATGGAGTGATGGAGGTGAAACAAAGCCTTGCAATTTGTGATTACAGGACAGTTGAATTATGCTTACCTTATATGAAGTCCATGAAAATCCTTTCCTCTTGATGGCGTTCAGCTCGTATCTAACCATTTAGCTAGTATTCCTATCAAAACAAAATTAAATAAATAAAATTAGTTTGTATGCATTAAGCAAGCATGAAAAAACCATCACATTTTGATATGAAAATTACTTTATAAAATAACTTTAACTCAATACTTTATTAAAAGGTTTCAGTGTGATAGAGCATAGTCAAAATGCTGGACTTTCATAACTAAAGAAGGCTTATATCACCGTAAAAGTCCCATTTCAAGTAAGCTTAGCTCAAGTAGCATGAACAACCCGAGGTTTGGGGATCGAATCTTCCCCGTTGCAATTACAAGAGAATTTACAAATTAAAAATGGAGGAATGTACTGTTGCAGGTGTTAGAATTAGGGATGGGAAGAAATACTTTATTGATTGATTATTGATTGAATAAACTGAGTACAATGTCTTCTATATATAGGAGAGAAGGGAGGACTAAGCCAATACTTTATTCGATATGCGACTAAACTGATCTTTCTCATAATAAAATATCTAATATAATATCTAACACCCTTCTCAAACTCAAATTGGTTCAAACAACACGAGTTTGGAATATTGACATGTTCTTGTGGCAGGGACAACAAACTGTGATGCAGGAATGGCGCTCAAGTAGATGGCGCAGGGAAGGCACTTGATGGCGCATGTATTGGGATCCCACCCCGGACTTGAGAATAGTAGTAGTAGTAGTAGTGGAAGGAAGTAACGGTGGCGCACTATTGGGATCTCCATATCCCGAACTGTTGGGATCGGTGGCGCACTGTTGGGATCTCACCCTGAATTGAGTAGTAGTAGTAGTGGTGGAAGGAAGTAACGGAGGCGCACCGTTGAAAAGGAGTTGAAAAGGAGTTGAAAAGAAGTTGTTATTGTTGAAGAGGGAGTTATGGCAGTCGTCGAAAGTAGTGGGTAATGTCGGAAACTCCCCCTCTCAAACTCACGATGGATTAATCAAAGTAAGGATGTAGTGGTATCTGGATGCGGAAGCGGATATGTAGAAGTTGAAGAATCTGCAAGAAGATTTTTTTCTTTTTTCTTTTGCAACACAGGTCAGATATATGGTAGTTTTTTTTTGGAGTTGGGTATTGGGTTACGGGTCGGGTTTGGTATATGTAGGGTTGGGATATTGGGGTATAGGGTAGTTGGATTCGAGTAATAGTGTTGTGGGTATTGGATTTGGGTATTGGAAATGGGGTTTTGGGCTTGGGTCTGGGGTTTAAGGTTTGCATTTGAAGAAGTGGGGTTTGGGTTTGGAGAATTGAAGGAGGCGGCTAGACTGGGTTTTGGGTGAGGGGAGGCAGCGGGAGTAGGATGAAGCTTCGGGGACAACGGGGAGTCGAAGTTGAGGCATTGGAGGTCTCTTGGTCGGCAAGGGTGAGGATTCTCGGGGAGTTGTTGCTGATTGAGGAGATGCAGCAGATTGAGGGTCGTCGGGAATTTGCAGTCGAAGAGGAAGACAATGATGTTTACAGTCGGGGTTTGGGGGTGTCGCCGATGGGTTCTTCAGGATTGGGGCTAGGGTTTGCTGTTGATGGGTTTGCTGATCGTGATGCAGCGATGATGACGATGATGGTGTTGTTGGGTACTGCCGGAGTTGTTGTTTGTTGCCGAAGTTGTTAATGTAACCGCTCTTGTTGTTGTTGTGGATTAGGGTTAAGGTTTTGACGATTGATTTGATTAGAGAGGGGGAGATTAGGATTTTGGGATTTGATTGGTAGAAGGATGTGGGGAGGTGGAGTGATTCCAATAAAGGCAGGAACCACTCCACCTCGATAACGAGGGTAAAATTAGTATAGGCCTTATAGGATTATAGGTTCTAATATCATGTTAGAATTAGAGATGGAAAGAACTACTTTATTGATTGATTATTGATTGAATAAACTGAGTACAATATGTCATATATATATAGGAGAGAAGAGAAGACTAAACCAATACTTTATTCGATATGGAACTAAACTAATCTTTTTCATAATATAATATCTAATAGCAGGCTCAAAGTTATTGTATAAAAAAACTCTCCTATATAGTTTTTCCACCTTCCGAATAATTTAAGCCCATAGGTCCTTCTCCAAAATAGCATAGCCAAAGTTTCCAACACGAACATAGAGGTCGGGGTCACAGTCACAGTGCACAGGAGTTGTTCAACCACACCATAGATGAATTGGAACTGCTCAAGTTAGAGATGAGTAACAGGAGATTTATTTGGCTGAACATGCGACGAAGTCCTATTCTGGCAAAGCTAGATAGAATTTTGGTGTCTGTCGAGTGGGAAGAAGCATTTCCGCTAGCAAAAGTGAAGTCCACAGCGAGATACACGTCCGATCATTTGCCACTTGTCATAGATTGTGGGAAGTTTATCCCAAACAAGAGCTACCCCTTTAGATTTGAGAAAGCTTGGACGACAATGGAGGAGACGCGGCAAGTCATTAAAGATTCTTGGCCTGCTAACACCAAAGACACGACGGCCGTAGGTATTTCGGTGGAAAAGGTAAGGCGTCTACGTAGGAGGTTAAAAGGATGGTCTATACAGAAGAAGGGAGAAATAAATTTAAGAGTCTCTGGGGAATAGGATTTTCGAGCTTGAAACTTTATCAGAAGAGAGGGAGCTACTACACACGGAAAAAAAACGAGATGGCTAAGAGTAGATTAGAGTTGCAGCAGATTGGAAGTATGGAGGAGATGTACTGGAGACAGCGGTCCAGAATTCAATGGCTTAAAGAAGGGGATGCGAATACAAAATTCTTTCACAAGATGGCAAATGGAAGAAGAAGGCAAAATTACATAAATGGGCTACTGGTAGATGGTACGCAAACAAAGAATGAGGGGATCATGAGAGAACACCTGGACAAGAAGTATCATGACCTATTGGGCAGAAGAACCACCACCAGATGCACTTTCTCGACAGATATGTGGAACTCATCTATGATAGATGGTAGTGACGGGATTGAGAAAAGATTCACAGAAGAGGAGGTTCGCGAAGCAGTTAAGAAGCTCGGCCAGGACAAAGCACCAGGTCCAGATGGGTTGCCAATATTCTTCTACAAATACTACTGGCAAATCATAAAGGAAGACTTGATGAATATCTTTAATGAATTCTATGAAGACACAAAGCTGGACAGACTTAACTATGCCTCTATTATTCTGATCCCTAAGAAAGATGAAGTTCGCATGAAGAACGATTTCAGACCCACTAGTCTGCTAAATGGATCGTTCAAAATTGTCACGAAAGTTCTGGCTCAAAGATTAGCACCCCACTTAGACGATGTGGTGAGCCCATTGCAATGTGGATTTATCCGTGGAAGAGACATCATGGACAGCATAGCTTCAGCACACGAGATAGTTTACAGGGGGAATAGAGGCAATTCGGATGGCTTCCTTCTAAAACTAGATTTTGAAAAGGCCTATGATTCGGTTCATTGGGAGTGCATTGATGATGCACTGGAATTAAAAGGCTTTGGTCCGAAATGGCGGGCTTGGATGAAAACGTGTGTTCAAGGAAGGAAATCGGTAATAAATGTCAATGGCTGGCAGGATAAAGAAATCAGATGTAGGAGAGGACTCAGGCAAGGGGATCCTCTGTCACCACTACTATTTGCCATTGTAGCAGACGGCCTGACGGAAATGATCCGGAGGGCTCGGAGCAAAACGTCATCAAGGGGATCAGGATAAAAGGAGTGGCACAGCCAATGACAATTCTTCAATATGCAGATGATACCATTTTATTCAGGATCGCCCAAAATGAAGAAATTGTAGCTATTAAGGCAGCCTTGGCATATTTCCAAGGATGGTCGGGACTAACAGTAAACTCAAATAAGACCAGTGTGATCCCGATTAGCGAACATCTATCTATCTCGGCTAACACTATCTCTGCCATGTTGGGATGTGAGAAAGGAGAACTCCCAATTAAATACCTAGGTACGCCAATTAGGCCAGGATTGTTGCGAAGAGAGGACTGGACTCCTTTGATTGAAAAGATAGCTAAGAAATTGGGAGGATGGTAGAGTCGATTTCTGTCACTAGAAGGAAGGATTACTCTTCTAAATTCGGTTATTAGTGCCATCCCACTTTATGTAATGTCAGTTTATGAAGTTCCAAAGTGGGTAATCAACAAGATAGACAAACTTAGAAGACGATTCTTGTGGAAGGAAACCGATGAGGGAAATAAAGGGATCCACCTGGTCAAATGGGGCAGTGTGTAAGAAAAGAGAATTCGACGGGTTGGAAATCCTGAACCTCCACGATATGAACAGAGCTCTTCTTAGCAAGTGGTGGTGGAAGATATATAATCGGCGCAAAGGGTGGTGGTGTAACTCGTTCAACCTGTTCCGAAGAAGGAAAAAATATCGTTTTGGAGGAAGAAGCGCTCGTAGGAGAGTATCGGCTATGTGGGGAGGAGTGGCAAAACAAGGGAAAATTTTTAACACTAATACTACCTGCAGAATAGGTAATGGGAAGAATACGAGGTTTCGGAAAGACAAGTGGTGCGGGAACAGGTCGTTCAGCAAGGAGTGGCGAAACAAGGGAAAATTTTTAACACTAATACTACCTGCAGAATAGGTAATGGGAAGAATACGAGATTTCGGAAAGACAAGTGGTGCGGGAACAGGTCGTTCAATAACCTCTTCCCTATGGCAGCGGCGTTAACTGAAGACAAAGACTCACTTGTGGCGGATGTTTGGAGAAATGGGAAACTAAGGCTGACAGTTTCAGCCCGACAGTCACCAGAGAGTACCCGTCAGTTCGAAGAACTAAATAGGTTAGTTCAAGCAGAAGGAGGGCATATGAGCAATGCGGCAGATGAAAGATGGTGGAATATTGATGAGTCTAAACAATTTTCGGTGTCGTCAATGTACAGATGGCTCAATGACGGGAGAATTAGGTGCAAAGAACATAACATCATCTGGGGAACCGCAGCACCACTAAAAGTGAAAGTTTTCTGCTGGCTGGTTTTCAATAATGTTGTTCTGTCAAAGGTCAATCTAAGAAAAAGAAATATGCTAATAGATGTCACGTGCGAGTATTGTTTAGAGGCGGAAGAAAGTGTCACACACATCTTTTTCACGTGTCATAAGGCGAGAAACACTTGGGAAGTTATCTGTGGGGGGTTTGGATGCGCCGAGCGTCCTAATGAGGCTACAGAGGTGTGGGGTAGAATGAGGGATAATCTTATTAGGATAGAGAATAGGCCGGCTTGGGATATAGCGGTAGCAGCAACAATTTGGAACCTCTGGCTAGATCGGAATGACTTATGCTTTCGCAATCAAATATATTCATTCTCGATTTCAATGCATAAATTTTTTTTTTCTCATCCATGATTGGGCAGGTTATGTGGGTGTAAGGAAAAAGATGAAGATGAACAAGGAGGCCTAGAGGCGGGTCGTCTTCCTTTTACTGCTTTCATATAACGATTGTAATAGACTGTTTATTTTGTGTTTAGTATTTTCTGGTCGTGTAGGTGGTGGACATTGGAGCTTTAAGCTCCTACTTTTGGATGTATTTTGGTACTACTTTGTTTCATTATCTATCATTAATAAAGCGATGACGTGGGTCATCGTTTATCAAAAAAAATAAATAAATAAATAAATAAAATTTCGCATTAAAACTAAACCATTAAAGAAAGGTGGGTATATAACTATTGCATTAAAAGCATAAAAGCTCTTAAAGTTATCGCACTAAAAGAACCAAATTTAGATCATATTACCGATCCAGTTAGATATATCTTCACTACTATAACTCCAGAAGGAACCGTTTATATGTGGGGATATAACTAAAGTGCTCATAAATCTAAAGCACAAAAGAAATTTGAAGGGATAGATCACTGGTGTATGAAAGGGGGGGCTTAATTAGGGAATGGAGGGATAATGTGATTTGGTTGTTATTGGAATGTATGGAGGAAGTGGGAAGGTGTGTAGAATGAGATAAGGGGTTTAGGGAATCCCACCTCCCTACAGTATCATACCACAAAATCAAGAGACACTGTCAATGAGTGTGATGGAATGGATTTGGCTAAGAAATCAGGCTTGTCCTTGGCATGTGTGATCACTGTGTCATCAAATCCTCCCATTCATTATTAAATGCTGGCCCAACTGCCCTTTCTTAGTTCAGTCCCTACAATTAATTCCCCACATTACTCTCCCTATCTCTCTTGCAAATTTTCTTATATTAATCCCCTCATATTTATATATTAATCCCCTCAGAAATCTCTATTGACAAATTACTCCCTCAGACCGTATATTAACAATCTGTATTGGCCAGTTCTATACTCCGCAACAGGGAATGCTTGACATGAATGTTGTTGCAACTGCAACAACAGTTCCCTATAAGAGTATCCACTATCGCTGATGCTAAAAAATGCATATGTAACATTTAGAAAATAGCAAAAGAATGAGAGCGTTGCAGTAGTAAATTTAAAAAATTATAGCAGAGACGGAAAATGATCTTCTGAATAACCGAATTTTTATTAAAAAAATTGAAAGTTGCATTTACGTAAATATGCAATGGTATTTTCGTAAATATGAAAAGAAACGTTGCTAAGAAAGTTATGGGCCGGAAGAAGATCTTCCGTCCCCTGAGATTTTTTTTACAATGGCATTTCTGTAAATCGAGTGGCATTTTCGTAAATTTAGAAAAAAAATTGCCTAGACGGAAGATGACATCTCATCTTCCGTCTGAGACAAAAAAACCTATTAATTAAATTAATTAAATCTGTGTGGACCTTAAAATAAAATTAAATTAAAATTAAAATAAAATTAAAAAAAAAAATTAAAAAAAAGGATCATCTTCCGTCCCTCTTCTTTTATTAATTTTTTATATAATAAAAGTATATGACGGAAGATCTTCTTCCGTCTCTCAACTTTTCTGCATTAAAAATTGGCGGACGAAAGATCTTATATTGAAAAAAAATTGACAGACGGAATAACATCTTCTTTCTTCTATATTTACCCATTGATATATTTCCTACTAAATATAGCAGCTCATTGTTCACCACTTTTCTAAAATATAACTTTTAGCGAACGATAGTGCAGCAATTTTGTTAAATTTTCCATTTCTTAACTATTTATCAAACGATAGTGGATGCTCTTACTAAAAACTCAAAAATTAGCATTTGAGTTGAAAAAATATCTCACTATCGTTCGCTAAAAACCCAAAATTTAGAATATGAGTTAATAGTTGATCGCTGAAGTCAGCATAG
Source organism: Hemerocallis citrina (assembly GCA_017893485.1). NCBI lineage: Eukaryota > Viridiplantae > Streptophyta > Magnoliopsida > Asparagales > Asphodelaceae > Hemerocallis > Hemerocallis citrina. Next base: position 284,875,555 of record CM030363.1, read on the forward strand.
GCTTTAGATAATTGCTAAAATATAGAAGACGGAGGATCAAGCTCTGTCCATTTAAAGTTTTTTTTTTATATGGTTGGACGGAAGATCATCTTCTGACCGCCAAATTTTTTAATACATTTTTTCTCAAAATTACTAAAATTCCATCTAAAAAATTACAAAAATGCCATTAAAATAAATTTAGAAAATAAAAAATAAAACTAAAATGCTCGGAAGGAAGAAGATCTTCTTCCGTCCGACAATTTGTTCACAATTTTTTTCCAAAAAATTACGAAATTGCCATTACAAAAATTACGAAAATGCCATTAAAATAATTTTAAAAATCAAAAAGGAAAAAAATGTCTTGACGGAAGATCTTCGTCCGTCCAGGCATTTTTTTCACAAAATTTTCAAATAATTACGAAAAAACCATTAAAAAATTTTTTAAAAATCTAAAATTATTATAAAAAAAATGCTCGTATGGAAGATCTTCCATCCGACCAAAACGAAACTTAAAAAAAAAATCGTCTAATCTTCTGAATTTAGCAATAACGATTGCAGTACTCGACGTCAAAAACTCTTTGCCAAATGCTAAAATTGTAAAATTTAGCAGCAACGATAGTGGATGCTCCAAACATTTGCAGCATTGATAGTGGATGCTCTAAGCATTTGACTACAATTTTGCAAAAGTTGCACAACTTTTTAGTTACAACTCTTTCAAAACATTACGTCTCAACCGAAATCTGTAAATAGCAATTAGTGACAGACAAATATATAGATCTCATATCTGTTCAGGACTAATATGTTAAAAACAATTTTATTCATGCAAAACTACATAATTGATTGAATAGTGAGCTTGTGAATAATTGATTGTGAATAATAGATCTCATATCTGTTCAGGACTAAGCTTGTGAATAATTGATTGAATAGTGAGGATCACTTGGGATTTGTGTACTCCATAAAGATCAAAAGGGAGGAGTAGATTGATTGGATGGTTCAGATCAAATGAATTGGTGCATTAGCTGTTGAAAGGCAAAAGACAGAAAGACAGTAAAGCCTTGAATTTTTTTTGTTTATTTTTTTTTTTAAAGAAAAGGGTGGAATCTGGTTGTTTTATTAATAAGAGATTAATAAAACATACTCAGAGTACTGAGCCTACAACAACATCCTACAACCAGAACAAAATTACATAAACTCCACCCAAAGCCTTGAAAATATTAACGGAGTTGTGGCCCCAACTCTAATTTTATCATATAAGATGGAAATTTATCAGCTGTTCTTAATGTGTTTTTTTGTAACTCATTACAATAAATTCTTCTAAAATTGAAAGCTTTGATTTCCAAAACTATTTCCTAAAAGATCTGAAACTAACTAAGAATATATAAAGAGGAAAGAAACATACAAGCATGAAGAAAACAAAGCATGGCGATAAAAGAAAATTGTAAGATAAAGGAGATTGAAACAAAACAAAAGGTAGCCATAAAAATCCAAGAGAAAAGTTCTATGAATAATGCTAAATCGAATAAAGAAGAAAGGATAGTGAAGAATAAAGCGTATAAATATACGAGATGGAAAAGTAATTCTAATTATCAACAGAAATGACAAAATAAAACAGAGCTAATAATCGTCAATAAAAAAAATCTTACAGAAGTCCAGGCGGTTCGACGCTCTTTCGGTCCACGAGTCTTTCTTCTGGTCGTCGTCTCCTTCTGCTTGGATTCCGGCGGCCATCCTAGTATTTTGTCGGCTTGGCTTGCTACTGACTCGGGCTTTGTGTCTCGGACTTTGTGTTTGTCTGCTGTGTTGTATTATAGTTGCAATTATCTTAATTGCTGCTCTTCGTTCCGTTTTGTTTTCCTGTATTTCGATGGCCTCGGCCGTCAATTTTACTTCCCGTAAAATTGCTTTTCTTTGTATTATTGCACTATTCTATTTTTAATTCAATTTAGAGCTCGAGTTTTAAGACTCTATCCTTGTTATCAAAAAAAAAAAAAAATCTTACAGAAAAGTTTATACCCACTTTCTTTAATACATAGGATCTACTTACCTTTCTGCTTGTATAGAACATATTCTTCTCAATGCAAAACAAAAGAACCCCCACTAAAGAGACAAGGATATGTTGATGAGATTCTTTGAATTATTGCACAACAAGTATAGGGGGAAATCTCAATTAATAGAAGATCTGTAACATAATAAAATCACAAGGAAATTGATGTAAATATAGCAATATTATTCCTTGATAGGGTATGCTCATAAAGGTTAAGGAGATACATATAGATTACATCAAATATGCAAGAATAATGCACCTTCTACATGCATATATAGAGTAAATTATGTCATAATTCTATTAGAAAAAAGTAAATTATGTTAGCTCTCCAAATTAGAAGTAGAGCCCACATGAAGAAGAGAAAAAAAAAAACCTTAGGACCCAATTGTCCAATCAAGTAATTGTGTTTCTAATTTCATGTATGTGGTAGGTTTTAAGCACATCAAAATCATTCAACCAATCATAACAAGCTTGAAGAGAGAGCTGATTTAAGTAAACTCCATAACACATGTGCTTCTAATTTGTCTCAACCTAATGGGGTTTTAAGGATAGAGCTAACCAAACATAGAAACCCTAACAAAAAAGTAATGTCACTAAATAAACTGAAAAAGAAAGAGAGTAGTATTTCAAGTCTTAATACCTCTCATGAAAACTCATTGCATAGTTGAAAGTTTCTTACAGCCACCACCATTCATTCATGTACTTGAGAGCCTTTTCAATTGCCCTCAATTCTCTCTGTCTTAACATGTGATCAAAGTATGGAGTGTGCATTGGATCCCATATTAAACCAATCTTAAGACAGTTAAGGTAGTTAATAGAAAATGGGTATTTAATGGTAAATTTAAGGATGGTTTAGTCTAAGGAATAAGTGCAAATTTATCCTCATCTGAGGGCAGTTTTGGTGGTTTGAATCTTCCTTCTTGATCTTTGAATATTGAAAAATAAAAATTAAAAAAAATGGAGTGTGGGGTCTAAGTCTGTTGCTCCTTCCCTCTGTGTCTCTTCTCCATTCTGACACCAAAACAGTCCTCTCTCTCTCTCTCTCTCTCTCTCTCTCTCTCTCTCTCTCCATCTATGGCGTAAGCTTGATGCCTGATAGTGCAAGCAAAGCAAACATCCCACACTCTATTTTTTATCACAGTCCCTAAAGACTCCTCTCTGTGCTCTTTGTCCTGCAAAAAAAAGCCTTAAAACCAAAGAAAAAAAAAAAGAAAAAAAGAAAACCATTTTTTCTCTCTCTTGTTTTCCCCCACCTTTATGTTTGTCTCAGTGCAGCTATAAGCCTCTTGTTTAGTGCCTCACTACCACAACCCTCCACATAAAATCCCCTTCATTCTGTTTCTCCCTTAGCTTCCTCTGTTTTTGTCTCTTCCTTTGTTTCTTCTCCCCCTCTAACCTCCCCCCCACTAAAGCCCTCTTTTCTTCACTCATTATAAGAGAAGATTTCTCTCTTATTATACCCATCTTACCAATAACTCACTAACCATTTCCCAAAGCTTGTAAAGAGAAGGAGATGGGTTTCTTCTGTCTACTTTTTTTGCTTGCATTCTGCATTGCCACATGAGTCAGAGAGACTATCAGAGGCTTCTAAAGGAGGGGTCATATATTAGACACAGTTTCTTGTTGTTGTTGTTGTATTCTTCTTGGTGGACAAGTCTAGGACTTGTAGTCTCCCAACCCAACACAACAAACTGTATTCATGGTGTGTTTTTCCCTCCCTTCTCATTCTCTCAAGATTTAGGTAAAAAGAAACTCATAAGATAAAAAAAGGACTGCCATCTTCCTTCTCTCTCTCTCTCTTTTTTTTTTTTTTTAATCTATTTATTTCCTTTTGGTTGAACTTTTAGACTCCCATGATTCTCTTCTTATAATTCTTTCGATCCCCTTTTCCTTTTGGTCTCTTCACCCCACAAAAAAGCACTTATAGAAAAAAAAAACATATTGAGAAGAATGGATCTTTCAACTCATGGAGATATCCCAATCCCAATAAGCACCACATATGTACTCCATGACAACAACCACCACCACCCCTCATCAAATGGTCCTCCTCCTCCTCCTCCTCTCTCCATTGAAATCCCCTACAAGAAAATTGGGCCTATTGTCAAGTACAGAGAGTGCCTCAAGAACCACGCAGCCGCAATCGGTGGCAATGCCACCGACGGCTGCGGTGAGTTCATGCCAAGTGGCCAAGAAGGCACTCTCGAAGCCTTGAAGTGCTCGGCTTGCAACTGCCATAGAAACTTCCACCGAAAAGAGACCGAAGGCGAAGGGGACTACTGCTTCCCCCTCCCCAATGGCCGGAAACTTATCGGTGGGGCACACCACAAAGGAGTCCCCATTCCTAGGCCTACACCTCACAACATGATCATGCCCCTAGGCGCAATTCAGAGCTCAGAGTCCGATGATATGGATGGAGTGAGGCCTAGTTCAATTCAGATGGCGAAGAAGAGGTTTAGGACAAAGTTCAGCACAGAGCAGAAGGAGAAGATGATGGAGTTTGCTGACAGAATAGGGTGGAGGTTGCAGAAGCAGGAGGAGAGTGTCATACAGCAGTTCTGTCAAGAGATTGGGGTGAAGAGGAGGGTGCTCAAGGTATGGATACACAACAACAAGCACAACTTGGCGAAAAAGGCAGTGCCACCTTTGCCATCAAGTTTGAATAAAAGAATGAATGAATGAATGAATGAATGAGGGTAGTGTTCACTTACACTGCCATTTGCTGATATATAGAGGATCAGGGTTTTAGATTGTTGGCATGTTATGGGTTTTCCTTCTAATGCTAATATGTAGAATTGATGAGTGAGTTTTAGTTTGAAGAAGAGGGTATTTTAGTTTTTTTTTTTTCCATCTTATATTTGATGAGAGGGGCCTTTAAACTGATCTTTTTAGTAACTATGGAGTTATCTTTTGAAGTGGGGATGCTCCACAGCAGTCCAGAATTAAATAATACTGTTCCTTGAATTCTGATAAGATACTTTATTTCATATATATGTGTTTTAATATTGGGTTGTTTGTTCTTTAATCTTCCTCTTATATTTTCTACTGGGATTTTTCTGTGTCACTGTGGTTATTTAAAATTTCGAAGTAGTTCCATTTTTATTGTTATAAAATCTCTTTAATGAAGTGCGGGGACTAATGCCCACCGTTTTCAATCAAAAATATATATATATATATATGCACAATAAAGTTGAGAATAATAATTCATCAGAAACTAAAAACACGTATAACAAAATAGAGGATTAGTTTAACACAAATTCATAATATCAAATAATAACAGAATAACTACAACATTTTTTTATAAAAAACACACGTACAATTAATTTTAATAACAACTTTTATTAACCAGAATAATAATAACAACAACAATAATATATAGCAAAAATAATTGCTCCCAGATTACGAACCTTGGTACCTATCTTCTTGAACTGAGGATCTTCCTCTCCTACAAAAGTTTAGGAAGGTAAAATTAAATCAGAATTTTAGGACATGAACTCACCTACATTTTAATGGGTAAATGACAAGGAAAAGCAAGTTGTTATTTTTCTGTCATTCAAAAAAAAAAAAAAAAAAAAATTGTAGTTCTTACATGGAAACTTGGTTGCTGTTTCTTTGTTTATTCCATTTCTTTGGTAGTACTTACATGAATTCCAGATGAAGAAAAAACAAAGAGCCACATATGTGCTACTTTCTACCCTATTATTCATAAATCTGTTATTAGAGCCTAGTAACTATGTAAATACCTACCACTGGTAATCTTTAATAAAAACTGGAAGCACGCTTTTTAAAGCACCAGCCAAGATAATAGCTCAACTAGCTACATTAAAGATAAAAATGATAATAAATTCAGTGGTCAATAAATGACTATGACTTACTCCAGTTCAAAGGAAACAAGGGTTAGTTGAAGCACTTAAAAATCAAAGAGGCTTGTGTGGTGGAGTTGCTTGCACAAACAACAAAGGACAGATATTTATTTGAAAGTGAGAAGACTAATAAGTGAATCAAGTGGTAAAGATCACTTCTTACTTTTCCTACCTTGTTAACTCTATTCTGTAAGGGGAACTTGGTTTAACCCCCCCTCCTGTGATCTTATTTCCACAAAAACTAAATCCCCTTTTTTTTAATACATATAAAAATGTTTGCAGTCCAAAATATTAAACCAAAAACAGAAAAGAAATCCTCAGTCAAGCGAAAGGGAAATTATAAGTTTCTTTTGACAAAATGTTTTTTTAAAACAGTAAGTTAAGAAACAAGATATTTTACTTAAAAGCAGTATATTATAATTAAAGAATTATTTACATTTTAACCATAAGTAGGGAACACTTGAACAAAAAAATAGTATGCAATAATGAAGATCATATGCTGTTTTGAATGGACAGGGAATATCAGATCCAGAAAGAAGATGCGCTTGGGAGAGGAGGAGGAGGAGTAGTTCACAAGCAAGTGGCGGCCGGGTCGCTAGTTCTCAAAGACCGCCCAACAACTTCTTTTGGTTTAGCTCATGTATTTCTATTTTGGTGTTTTGTGATGTTATCTGACTCGTGTATCTTTGTCAGATGTTATTTGATGTTGCTCGCCTTCGGGCTGACTATGTATCTGTATCTTCTGTTTCGTTAATCCCTCTTTAATGAAGCGATGACTCAGTCATCTTTTAATCAATAAAAAAAAAAGGATCATATATTTGACTGGAGAACTTTTGTCAAAATAAATTTTAACCAAAACACCTTAGACAAAAATATCTCTAAGGAAAAACGGTACGTTATAATTGAATCTTAAACGCCATCTCTGCTATTATGAATTCAGTTGGATGGTTTATGGGATATGTACTACACGTTAACGTATGACCATTTATCAAAAGGCTTCCCTCTAAGAAATTGTTATGATCCAAATTTAGTCCCACATCGGTTATATGGGGAACCAATATTAGATAGTTATAAACTTGGACTCCCTCCCTTTAACAGCTAGCTTTTAAGGATGAGTTCTCCTAGGTTCCTAACAGAAATCTTCATCCTCGTCAGTTATATATGTCGATCATAGGACTCTTTCATTTTTCTTTGAGACGGTCTTTCGTCATTTAAGCACGCTACAATGGTTTTTTTGCGCATTTATTTAGAGTACTTCTCTCGAATCTAGTGCTACATTCTTGTGGGAAAAAATATGTCTTAACCGAACACAGTATTCTTCAAACCAAATCAAAAAACTTTGACACAAAAAAAAAAAAAAGTCAAGACTCTGGGGATAAATTATGGTCAAATGAGGGCTTCAAAAAAAATTCCCTTATTTTGATTGTAATGAGGAGCAGTAGGAAAAGCCAATCCTGTACATGCTCTTTTAAACAAAATATAATATCATGATAAGGAGACAAACATAGCATTCAGAACAATACATAGTAGGAATGTATTGCATGGGTTGGCTCCACTGCCACGTCTCCCTGTATAAAGTCTAAGCCTTTTTACGATGAACGAAATGAACATAGAGTTCAAATGAAAGCAAGAAAGAAAAAAAAAATAACAGTATAATTGAAATGAGAGAAGTATCGAGCAGGCACTGTGAAAGGGGCGAAAAATGACCTACCGACCACCAGCGCCATTTTACTGAGCTAGCAAGATTTCCATCTTTGTCGCAGCAGCAACTGCTTCATTTCCTGCCATGTAAACAAAAGAAACAAGCTCTTTCTAAGCTACAAAAATGGGCATGTGATAAAGAGTTAATTTGCTGGAAATGCAAGCATGCAAGCTTTGCATGTTGTCTGATCATATCTGAGATAATTTTGCCAATCACATTGTCTGTTTTCAATGAAAAAAGCAAACTATTGACATGCAAATCAAGTGCAAAGTAACAACTAATCACTAAATTAAGAAGTTTCAATCTGGAAAAAAAGATAAGAAATAGGACTTCATGACTTGATTCTAGAACTATAGCCTATTAGATGTCAAATTTATTTAAGTGACATTAAGTAGATTAAACACCACCACTGCCCAATTAATACTAATAAATTTGTAAGTAAAGAGATAGATCTCTCTACTCTCCAACACCCATTAAATAGCTTCCTTCATCATTTAACTCACATTGATCAACATTTTCATACTTGGTTGTAGTTAGTACAGGTAATTTGATGTGTTTTCTGAAACGTTTTACATTTTCACCTATATCGATAAAAAATCGAAGATTTGAGACATGAACATTAAGGTGAGCGGTTTAAGGTCAATAATGGTCCCTCAACTGCAGGTGGTGGGCACTGTACATCTAGAACAGATAAAAGGATTCCTGCAGAGTTGCAATTACAAATTATACATCACTGTTAGAGATATCATTACCATTCATGTTAAATATGGAGAGAAAAGTCAAAATGTTTATATTGTTTTAAGCCCATTTATTTGACCGTGATTTTTAATTAGGTCAGTTGATTAACTCTAACACTTCAAAAATCCCTCACCACCCTAACTAACCTGAGAAACCCCTTTCTGATACATAATTACATCTTAAAACTCAAATTAACTTTTGAATGCAAATAATTTAGTATGTTTGAAAAACACAAGAGTAGAACATCTTTAAAATCTTTTAACTACTGTCTGTTACGAAAGGGTTTATGCCAAAAAAAAAAAGGGTTGGTGTGGGGTTGAAATTGTATTAAAAAAGTCAGATGAGCTGCTGAAAAATCACTGTCAAACAAGGATCCAGAACAAAATTTGCCAAAAAGTAAGTTGGATGCATGTGCTCATGGGGCCTGTTTGCCTGACTTGAGACTGCATTGTACTATCAGTACTAGTATTATACACGTGCTTTGCACGTGGGAAATTTTTTTTTGAGGGGGGAATGAAAAGGGGAAAAAATTACGTGATTTGCATGTGGGGAAATTTTTTTTGGTGGGGAGAATGAAAAGGGCAAAAAAAAAATTTACCAATACGTGCGTTGCACGGGTTGGGTTAAGGACTAAGGCCTTCTCCCATTATAGTAGTAGAGATATATGATTAGTTGTAGCCAAAGCATGAAGAAGGAATGATTAGGCTCAAGGAGGATGTTAATTAAAAAAGATTAGGGCTTGGATTATAGGTAAACTCTAGGCACTAAATGATGTTTCCATCATCTGTATTTGTTTATCAAAGCTTGCAGTTAAGTGCTCTAATATATTACTGTAACTAGGTGGCTGTTTTGAGAGCTTTTGATCTATATTAGGGGGGAAAGGCATGCAATTTGATGGTAAAATATTTTATCTGTATAATGGTTTAAATTTACAGCCTTTGGAGAGTCAAAACCTACACCACAATGATGAGGGTGGACAAATTAACTAATTGATTTGAAACTTTGATTAAATGATTTGATGAATAATTCTTAAAATAATTTATGTATTAGATAAATACGCAAAAGATGTCGAAAAATAACTCGGGTTCATCATTAGCACATTCTCCACATATGCACAAGGATATTAAAAGGTTTCAGTCACTTTCTGGTTTTTTTACTCTCACTTTAGAGCATCTGTAATCGTCTCAACTCAAAATTTTGGGTATTTGGCATTTAAAAATAGGAATTTGGGGTTGTAGCTGTAGTCGTTAAACCCAAAATTTGGCTTTAAAAAAAAAGTGACGGATGATAGATCATGTTTCGTCCCATTTAAATTTTTTTAAATTTAATCAAGTGTCGGACGGATGATGAACTCTCGTCCGACAATTGTGGGCCAAAACAGTGAAATTTTCTTCAAACAACCCTATAAAACCATGTTCACATAAACATCCCACCTCAGCCCTTGAACCACAGAACACACCAATCGCAAAGTTCAATATGTACGCATAACAATTCCTATAGGCCTAATTCCATAGAACATCCACGTTAGAAAATTTTATGGGCCTATCATTTTGAAAATATTATGATCATCTTCCGTTTGTTCTAATAAAAAATAAAAAATAAAAGGAAAGACATTTCAACTTTCGTCCGAAACATTTTAGCAAAAATTTTGTGAACCGACGAAATTTCATGTTTCGTCAGGTATAATTCCAAATTCCTATTTTGCTTTTTAAATATAGCAGACTATTGTTCCTCTCATACCCTAATTTTGGGTATTTGGCCAATGATTGCGGCGCTTTTTTACTCAAAATTTACAAAAAATTGGCTTTTTAGCCCACGACTACAGATGCTCTTACACATTGACCTGGCTATAGACTGACTACCTCATTTTCTCCCTAAATTCACAAACCACAATTCTATCACAAGACATAGAAAACAAACTGAACTAATGAAGCATACTTCTTAAAAGCTGAAGGGTGAATTTTTTTTACTACCTCCAAACAAGCCATTATAATGCTAGGGAACACAATACAAAGCAATATCTACAAGATATATAAAGATCTATAAAAATTTCCACATTTAGGCCATATTGGCTGCACTCAGTAAGCAAAATTCTTAGATGACGAAAATGGTGTGATCAGGGGGGAGACAATAAGGCCTGTATGGAGTTTGTGGTTATTGCCATGAAGCAAAATATTCCTACTCGATCGAGCTAAACTGATCAACATCTTCATCATCTAAGCTTTTTTCCAATCGAAATAGGGTCGTCTATAGGACACAATGCTCCATAAGAGATTTGACAAGTGCTACACCTACAACCTTTACAACCTTACAACTTTATGTGGCACAATCTCATGAGAGATGTCTACAATCTACTCTACAAGACTCCTCAAGACATTTCCAGTGAGATTGTGCCACCTAAAGTTGTAAAGAGAAAGGTTGTAAGAATAGGTTGTAGGTGAACATTACCCTAAATTTCCTACCCTCTCTTAATCAATGTAAAATAGAGAAAAATATGGAGAGGATAGGATATGGCCTTGTCATAATCCTTCAAAAAGGCCAGCTCGCTCCCTCCAAAATTTCCTATACGGGAATGAAATACTTAAAAATAAAACAGAAATAATATATTTGCCACAGGTAACATGCTATTAACATTATCAAAGAACCAGAGTAGAAAATAATAAAGGTAAGACTCAATCCATGCTACAAATAGCACCAGCCAATTAACATTTTAACATTTCACTAACATCCCAATTTACTTTTTGTTGTTCTTTAAGATACCAGTGTGGGCTATCAAAAAGATCGATAGACTAAGACGTCGGTTCCTTTGGGGCTCACGGAAAAGGTTATCGTTACTAAAATGGGGGTGGTCTGCAGACAGAAGGAATTTGGAAGGGTAGGGGTAATCAATCTACGACAAATGAATCAAGCATTGCTTTGTAAGTCGTGGTGGAAACTCAAGCTAAGGAGGGGGGCCAAATGGGCTACATTAATTAAGGAAGCTTACATTAGGAAAGGAAGTATGCACCGGAAACAGAAGAATACTACGTCCATGTCCGGGTTCTGGCGGGAAGTTCCGCACATGAGACATTTTTCTAGCTGGTGTTACATTTTTCATTGGAAATGGTGCGGATATTTACCTCTGGAAAGACATGTGGTGTGGACCAATTAATCTAAAAAGAAGATTTTCAGAGACTTACAGGTTTGCTAAGGATAAGAACGATTGGGTTGCCATACAATGGAAGAACGAAGGCTGCAAACCAAGGATGTCTGGCCGGTTAGGCACAAAGGTGAGAAAACAAAAGAGGGAACTCATTCAATTCTTAGAAGCATGAAAGCCAACAGGAGAGGAGCATCAAGACACAATTGTCATGGGGGGCAGGGAAAGATGGGGTGTTCTCGATCAAATCTACTTAAGAGTGGCTCAACGATGGGGGAGTGTGGGTTTATGACCCAGTCTGGAAGGTTAAAGTCACGCTAAAGATTTGGGCGTTCAATTGGTTGGTCATTAGGAACGCATTCTCACTCGGGATAGTTTGGCAAAGAGCAACTGGCACGGTCTGGAACACTGTGTCATGTCTAACCTGGATAGTGAAACGGTGGATCACCTTTTTATTAACTGTTTATTTGTTTTTCTTATATGAGTGAATCTCTTGTGCAGATTCGGTACAGCTCCATTACCGGAGTCGGTTTAGGCCGTTTGGGGTGCTTGGAAGGACGTCAATGTGCACAAGTGCCACATTGACATTTGGGGTATTGTGTAGCAGCTATATGTTGGGGAGTTTGGTTAGAAAGAAACAATAGAATTTTTAGACCAACACACATGCACCCCATGAATCAACAACTATCATACATGATTAATGTTGATATCATCTTCTGGTCTCAAACGACAGGTTCGGATGTGACAAAGAAGATCAAGGAGATGTATGCGGTGTAAGTCAAAAACACATTTATGTAAATTAAATGTAAGACAAAACAAAACAAATCTTCATGTATACTCTAATCGCCATATGAATATACATGAATGGAAGCGGAAGCTATAAAATGAAATTGATAATCGTACCTCCAGCCATTGCCGTTTTGAAGTCTGAAACCGTTTTCGCCAAAAGCCTCTTGATGTTGCCAATCTCAATTTTGGTTCCAAACTCTCCTTTCTCACTTTAGATGGTGCATATAGAATTGTATAAGAGAGTGAGTTTGGTGACCTTTTTCATTCTTATATTTATACTACTCTAGCCATCATAGAGTAGTTATTGTAATTGCAAAATTAGTGTGTGGTTTTCTAAATGAGGGGAGAGAATCATGGGGAAATTACTTTGATCAGTTACCATATTGATCAGTTACCATTTGATCAGTTACCATATTGATCAGTTACCATTTGATCATTTACCATACTGATCAGTTACCATATTGATCAGTTACCATATTGATCATTTACCATTTTCCATTTAAATGGATCACATAACATATTTGTCCACATAACTAATTAATCAAATTACTTACTTGATTAAGTGGAAAATAAATAAAATATCTAACATTCTCCCACTTGATCCATTTAACGAGAGAGACTCCGTATACGAATCATGGCGACTAATTCTCTTTAAGAGCAAGAATTAATCTTCTATGTATCACAATATACTTAGTCTTTCACCACTCACACTTAACTTAATAAGTAGACCATATGTTTACTCTAGGTCAACATAATGATATTTCTCAACAAATAACCAAATTAAGTACGTACACAATTCCAAAAGAGAAATAATCCAACTAAATGAAAGTTTCAGACAAACATAATGAATGTGCTACATAATGGAACCAAGTCCCATTCTGATTACATGATCTTTGAATCCTTTAACATGCATGCCTTTAGTCAAGGGATCAGCTATCATCAATTCAGTGTTAATGTGCTCAATGATCACTTTCTTTTCCTGCACACGTTCCTTTACGGCTAGATATTTTATGTCGATGTGTTTACTTCGACTTCCACTCTTATTATTCTTAGCCATAAAGACAGCAGCTGAATTATCACAATATATTCTTATCGGTCGGCTAATAGAGTCAACAACTCTTAGCCCAGATATGAAACCATTCAGCCATACACCATGTGAAGTAGCCTCAAAACAAGAAACGAACTCAGCCTCCATCGTAGAAGTGGCTATCAAGGTCTGCTTGGCACTCCTCCAGGATATAGACCCGTGAGCTAGCATGAACACATATCCTGATGTGGATTTACGTGAATCATTGCAGCCACCAAAGTCAGAATCGGAGTAGCCTACCACCTCAAGACTATCAGTCCGCCTATACATAAGCATGTAATCCTTAGTACCCTTAAGGTACCTCATTACTTTCTTCGCAGCCTTCCAGTGATCAATGCCTGGGTTACTCTGATATCTTCCTAATACTCCAACGGTATATGAAATGTCGGGTCTAGTACAGACCTGAGCATACATAATGCTACCAACAGCTGAAGCATATGGAACATTTTTCATTCGTTCCCTTTCAATGTCATTCCTGGGGCATTGGTCCAAACTGAACCGATCACCTTTCACAATGGGTGCTACACTTGGTGAACAATCTTTCATACTGAATCTTTCTAAGACCTTGTTGATATAGGCCTATTGAGACAAATCCAAAATGCCTCGAGATCTGTCTCTATGGATCTTTATGCCGACGACATAAGATGCCTCGCCCATATCTTTCATATCAAAGTTACTTGAAAGAAATTGTTTCACCTCATATAGCAACCCTTTATCATTGGTTGCTAGCAAAATATCATCCACATATAATACAAGGAAACAAATCTTGCTCCCACTGACCTTAAGGTATATACATTGATCCATAACATTTTCTTCGAACCCAAATGAAGTAATCACTTTATGGAATTTTACATACCATTGTCGGGAAGCCTGTTTCAACCCGTATATAGATTTATTAAGCTTACAAACCAAATGATCACCCTCTTTAGAGAAGAATCCTTCAAGTTGTTTCATATAAACCTCTTCCTCTAAATCACCATTGAGAAATGCCGTTTTCACGTCCATTTGGTGTAGCTCAAAATCAAAATGAGCTACTAATGCCATCACCACTCGGAAAGAATCTTTCTTTGATACAGGAGAGAAAGTCTCGATGTAATCGATTCCTTCCCTTTAAGTGAACCCTTTGGCAACAAGTCTAGCTTTATGTCTCTCGATGTTGCCATGCGAGTCTTTCTTTATTTTAAAGACCCACTAGCATCCAATGGCTTTTTTACCATTTGGCAACTCGACAAGATCCCAAACTTGGTTAGATGCCATAGAGTCCATCTCATCTTTCATGGCATTCATCCATAAGTTTGAATCTGTAGAACTTATGGCTTGTGAAAATAACATAGGATCATCGTCGGCTCCAATATTATAATCCAATTCTTGCAGATACACTAAATAGTCACCAGAAATAGTTGATTTCCTTGTTCTAGTAGATCTCCTCAATGGAACTTGTTGATCCTCAGGATGAACTGTTTGTTCCTCATTACCATCATGATCTATTAGATTGTTGTCAACTTGTGGAACCTCAACAGTTGGCTGTCTAACACGCAATTTAGCTTGAGGTGCGTGAATGACAATCAACTTATCACTTGAAACAGTGGGTGGAAGTTGATCATAATCCTTTTCAGGAACAATATCCTGAAATTGATCACTCCCACTAATCAAGTCATTCTCAAGAAATTTAGCGTTTCTTGATTCCACAATCCTGGTATTATGAGACGGACAATAGAATCTATAACCCTTAGACCTTTCAGCATATCCAATGAAATACCCACTAATGGTCCTTGGGTCTAGCTTCTTCTCTTGTGGGTTGTACACTCTCACCTCAGACGGGCATCCCCAAATGCGTACATATTGCAAACTCGATTTCCATCCTTTGAATAGCTTAAAAAGCGTCTTTGAGACGGCCTTGGAAGGAACCCGGTTTAATATGTACACTGCCGTCTTAAGAGCTTCTACCCATAAAAATGATGGAAGTTTAACATTACTCCTCATACTTCTCACCATGTCCATTAAGGTTCGATTTCTTCTTTCTGCTACACCATTCTGATCTGGAGAACCAGGCATGGTGTATTGGGCAACAATCCCATGCTCTTGAAGAAATCTTGCAAATAGACCTGGTGCTTGTCCGTTCTCGGTGTATCTACCGTAGTACTCTCCACCTCTATCTGATCTCACAATCTTAATGTGCTTATCACATTGTTTCTCTACCTCAGTCTTAAACAATTTAAAGGCATCCAAAGCTTCGTCTTTAGAACGAAGTAAGTAAAGATACATATATCGTGAATAATCATCTATGAATGTGATAAAGTATTTCGGATCATTAGCGTTCATGTCTGGACAACAAATATTCGTGTGTATGATCTCTAACAGGTTTGAACTCCTTTTGGCACCAATTTTGTGTTTATTAGTTTGCTTTCCCTTAATGCAACCAACACAAGTATCGAAATCAGTAAAGTCTAAAGTACCAAGTACCCCATCCTTTACCAATCTCTTAACTCTCTCAATGGAGATATGTCCCAATCTCCGGTGCCACAAAATAGAGGAGTCCTCATTTATAATACATCTTTTCAACCCAGTATTAACATGCATAGAACTATTAGTAATATCATTTTGCAAACAAAGACGATATAAACCATCAGACAAAATACCATATCCAATAACTTCAGAATTTCTGAAAATACTGAAACCAGAATCTGAAAAACTAAAGGAAATTCTTAAAGGTACAAGTCTTGAAACTGAAATCAAGTTTCTAGTGAAACCTGGTACATAAAACATCTTTTCTAAATGCATACTAAAACCACTACTTAAAATTAAACTGCATGTCCCAACGGCCTCCACATGTGAACTGGTCTGACTACCCGAATAGATGTAGTGTTCACTTCCCATCGGTTTCCTTAGGTTTGTCATACCCTGCAAGGTATTCGAAACATGGATTGTAGTACCAGAGTCAATCCACCATGTATTATAATTAATATTAATCATATTAGATTCATAAACAAACGCTAGAAAATTACCTTTCTTCTCAAGCCAAGTCTTAGGGGGCGTTTGGTACGCGGATTGGAGAATTCCCAGGAATTGGTGGATTCCCGGGAATATGAGGGTGGGAATGAAGATTCCCGGGAATGTTGCAATACTGTGTTTGGTATACGACATTACATGCCTGGGAAAACATTATTATTGTGTTTGGTATAGAACAATTCATTCCCATTAATCCATCTCTATAGTAGACATTACCGAAAATACCATTTTGGCTTTATTTAAAAATAAATAAATATAAAAGTTATCTAATTTAGTAATTGATGTATATGCATGCATATGCAAAAGCAATACTGATATATATCTTATAAAAGTTATCTAATATGTATTCGATAAAAGAGCATGTATATATGTGTGTGCTTGTGTGTGCTTGTGTGTGCGTGTGTGCATGCGTGTGTGTGAGATAGAGGGGGAGGTATGATTGGATATTTTTCAATATTCGTATCTACGCATTTGGTGCACACAATTCTCTTTGACAAGTCAAAACATCCTTTCCCAGAATATGTATGGACAAACCTGTTTCCAACTAACTATCATAAACTTTCCACTAAAGTAACCTGTAAAGTTTCCAACTCAAAGTTTATATTTTTGTACAGACTTACCATCGTAAATCGGGTTAGTGCAGTTGGAAGCATTTCAATTTGCTAGACGGATTTTTTTTTAACGTTAGGTACTCATCACGTTAGTGCTTGTATCAAGAACTCACTAATAAATGAAGCATCAACTGTATCGTATATTCGGTTAAGTGGGTAAATTTGATTGGAGGGAACAAGAGCGGGTTATATGATAAGCTCGAAATCTGGAGGTTGTTTTGGGTATGCAATATTCTCACTCAGTTTTTATGTGGAGGAATCCACAAATCCCACCCTTTTCAAGGGGAATGTTTATCCTTCCAAACTAATTATTTTGATAATCCTGGGAATTTAAAATTATTTACAAAACTATACCTATGTCTTACCAAACGAGGTAATCAAGATGGTAATCTTAGATTCCCTTATACATTACCGCGTACCAAACGCCCCCTTATACTTCATGCAGTCTTTCTTCATGTGTCCCTTCTTTTTACAAAAGAAACACGTAGACTCCTTCTTTATGCCTTGGTTTGCTGAAAGCTTTTCCTTTCCCTTTTCCTTAATGTGATCCTTTCTCTTCTTTGAAGAAGTAGTAGTAAGGTTCACCTTTTCTCCCTCTTCCATCCTCAATCTGCCCTCTTCTTGAACACACATGGTCATAAGTTCATTAATTGACCATTTATCCTTATGTGTATTATAAGAGATCTTAAAAGGGCCATATTGTGGAGGGAGAGTGCACAAAATGAAATGTACTAGGAAAGATTTAGACATGGTAACTTCCAAATCCTTAAGTTGGGCCGCAGTATCCCTCATGCGCATGATATAATCACGCACACACTTAAACTCATTGTGCCTCATGGATGAAAACTTCATAATTAAGGTGCTAGCAAGAGCTTTGTCAGAATCTACAAACTGCTCATCAATGGCTTTAAGGAGATCTTTAACCTTAGTATGCTTATCGACGGAACCCCGAATGCTAGCACAAAGTTTGGTCTTTATGAACATAATTGAGAGGTGATTAGATCGCTCCCACTTTTCATAAAGATCAACTGCAACTGGAGTGCTAGTCTCAGTTATACTAGGGGGTTCGTCTTTCCGAATAGCATAGTCGATATCCATCCAACCCAATTGCAGAAGCACTCTTTCTTTCCACACCTTATAGTTATCACCCTTTAATTCAGGAATGTCACAATTGACATCAGAAATGTTCCCGGGTAAAATTGCTGCAAAAAATATATATATATATATACATACATGCTTGTAAACAAAAATTTGAGACTTAACTTTATCATGTTTTACCAATGCAAATCATGAATAAAAATATGAATCTAGTGACATAAAACATGCCTGTGGGCCAAAGTCCTACTCAAATTAGATTCATAACTGTATGATGAAACTATTAAACCATATTCATTCCTTAATTCCTGTGGGTAGATTAAGGAACATAATTCAATATTTCACCCTAATTAATCATACAAAATATAATAAAATTTCCTGTGGGCATATTTCATCATATTACATATGATTAATTACAAATTAATGTCTAGTTTCCATATGTGATTTCATAAGAAATTTTAAAATAACTAGAGATGCTGTGGCTACTCTCCAATTACTAAAATTTACAAATCACTCGACATATTTCTTTAATATTTTGATCATGTACAATTTTAATGGCCATAACATCTTTAACTAGTTATTTCAAAACAATACTAAAGTTTTCTAGTTTTAACAAAATAACATGATCTCAATCAATTACAAAATCAGTATTTGTTCATAACTATATTTTCAATTTAGCAAAGAAACCAATAGCATAGGCTTGGGTTACTAAGTTCGGCTAGACTTCATTAACCAAAACTAAACCGAAATTTAGCACAAATTTAGGCAAAACCCAACCAAAGTAATTAAAGATGAATCGGTCAAATCCAGTAAAGATTCAACACAGGAAATCAATAATAGGAGAGTAATGTTTAAAATCATCCTTAGATTTCACAGACGTTTCCTTTTGTGAAATGAAATAACAAGCAAGGCAGAGATAATTTTAAAGCTCTGATACCAAATGTAAGTCAAAAACACATTTATGTAAATTAAATGTAAGACAAAACAAAACAAATCTTCATGTATACTCTAATCGCCATATGAATATACATGAATGGAAGCGGAAGCTATAAAATGAAATTGATAATCGTACCTCCAGCCATTGCCGTTTTGAAGTCTGAAACCGTTTTCGCCAAAAGCCTCTTGATGTTGTCAATCTCAATTTTGGTTCCAAACTCTCCTTTCTCACTTTAGATGGTGCATATAGAATTGTATAAGAGAGTGAGTTTGGTGACCTTTTTCATTCTTATATTTATACTACTCTAGCCATCATAGAGTAGTTATTGTAATTGCAAAATTAGTGTGTGGTTTTCTAAATGAGGGGAGAGAATCATGGGGAAATTACTTTGATCAGTTACCATATTGATCAGTTACCATTTGATCAGTTACCATATTGATCAGTTACCATTTGATCATTTACCATACTGATCAGTTACCATATTGATCATTTACCATATTGATCAGTTACCATATTGATCATTTATCATTTCCCATTTAAATGGATCACATAACATATTTGTCCACATAACTAATTAATCAAATTACTTACTTGATTAAGTGGAAAATAAATAAATGTCTAACATGCGGAAGTTACCACCTCAAGAAGGTAGAAATGAAGTTGAGTCAAAGGACAGGGTGGGGATGACGGATGGCGGGTTATCGGCACGTGGATTGTTGTTGAACTCCTACTCAAGTTTGAGGTCATATGTATATTTATTACTGTTTTGGGGGCAGGGAACTATCTTGTATGGGGTAGGTTCTCTGTTTTGCAGGGAATGAGTCTCATGGCCCTCTAGTTGGGGGACATGAACATCACACACCTTATTGTGGTTGTATGTTTCGTTAATTTCTTATTAATGGAACGCGGGAGGCTTTTGGACCCACCGTTAACGATTTTAAAAAACATTCCTTAGAAAACAAATTTCCTCACTGATCCTATATCTAGATAACATACATGTTGATCATCATCTAGGCTAGACATAATGTTGTATTCTTAGACTAAATTATATGTTCAAAATTCATTTTGTTTATTGATCGAATCATCCTAATTTTAGAAGTTAATCTATCCAATACTGAATTTTACTTCAATTTTTTTGTAACTAACACATACAATTATATCTCATGATGTTTCATGTTTGACATAGAGATAGTAATAGTGGGCAAAGAAAGTGAGAAAGAGATAGGTCGGTATCTGAAGCCTTAGAAGAGCAAATGGAGATTTACAATATCCTGACAGCTAAAATCGTCATACATTTAGATGAAGAATCATGAGATTTGCAGGAAAACCTTCAAGCAAGAAGTATATATCAAAAATAGTGTGATTGTGATAACACACTATACTGTTGTGTAGTAATTGCAGTGTATGAAGGGGGCATCACGAGAGTTACTGTGTGGCATTTAAGAATCTCTATCTAGAGTCAACATGGCTCATCCAAGACCTTTCATTAAGATTATGAAGATAGAATTAAAATTTTATTGAAAAGTAAAAAATTCAAAGTACAACTACAGAGAACAAGGAGGGAAGACAAGGGGGGAAAATCAAGGTTACAAAAAAATTATACCAGGAAAAGAACAACATAAGGGTGGCAATGCAACCAGAGCATCCTTTACTTGACCATAAGTTCTGGGTATGCATATAACTTCCAACTTAATAACTCTGAATCAGATACAGATACGAGTTTCAACCCAAAAACTTATCTGGGTTGGATATGGATAATCTATTCACTAACTCTACTATTCATTTACTCGATTGAAAAGGTAAATTAGAATATGTGAAATTGTGCCAAACAAAATTTATCTCATTTTTGGGTTTACAAGACTTGAACTTGGATTGGCCAATATTAAGATGGTGGATCAATGCAATGTACGAATTCAATTCTTCCTAGATGGTAGCTTGAGCATTCAATAGAACACTAGAGCAAAGAATACAATGAGCTGATATTCTGCTCATTCAACCTTACAAATATGGGAAGCTAGATGTTCTATCCTCGGGTTTATATGACAACACCATCTCTATAGTCCATGGTGCCTTCCACTTGTTCATATTGGCTCCATAACAGACTTACCGGTCAAATTTGGTCCCTCCACTATTTACTCATATCAATGTGGCTTAGTTACAGTTGTGATTTTTCATCATCAGGTAATAGTTACTTTTCCTCTACATGGAAAAATGGATGCTATTAAGGTTTCGTCGTTTCAGTTGCAATTCTAGCAACGTAACACCTTGTATCAGGATATATCCATAGAGGGTTTTGAAACAACAATGGGCTTTTTAGTAGGCAAACAACTATGGGCCTTTTAGTAGGCTCATTGTAACTCCCGTTTCCAGTTCTCCGGACTTCTATGTTGTATTTCTTTTCCCCCTTCTTGTGTTCTTGTATTCCAATTTTTTTTATCAATAAATCTTGTGAGCCCTTGAACCTATTTGCATTCATTTGGTTATCTTATAGAACCCGGAAATCCTAATATTCACTGTTGGGTTTTATTAGCTTTTGTTTATTTAAAAATGGGCAAGGGTTCCTGCACCAATCTGAACGTGTGCTGGTAAAGAAGCTAGTCCAGAAAAATAGGCTTAGGTTAGCGACTTTGAATATAAGAATATTGACAGGAAAATGCATAGAACTAGTAGATACCATGATTAGAATGAATATTAATATAGCTTGTTTATAAGAAACAAAGTGGGTTGGGGAGAAAGCTAAAGAGATAGATGGTTTTAAATTATATTATACTGGTAAAATTAAAAATAGAAATGGAGTAGGAATTTTAGTAGATAAGAAATTCAAAAGAGAAGTAGTATGTGTTAATAAGAAAGGTGATAGAATAATACAAATTGAACTTGTATTAGGAAAAAATATAATTAATATCATTAATGCTTATGCACCCTAAGTAGGATTAGATGCACAAGCTAAAAATAAATTTTGGGAAGATATGGATAAGATAATTCAAGGAGTATCCTTAGGTGAGAAACTATTTATAGGAGGAGATTTCAATGGATATGTAGGAGAAGATAACATGGGTTATGAGAGGGTGCATGGAGGACATGGATTTGTAAATAAGAACGATGGTGAAGAGGCTCTATTAGATTTTGCGGCTTCGTATGATCTTATACTAGCAAATACTTATTTTAGGAAGAGGGAGAAACATTTGATAATCTTTAAAAGTGGGGCACATAGGAGTCAGATTGACTTTTTTATCACTAGAAAGGTGGATCGCTTAACATGTAAAGATTGTAAAGTTATACCGGGAGAGTGTTTAAACTCACAACATAGATTAATGATATTGGATAATAAGATTGGGAAACACATATGTGCAAGGAATGAGACTAGGAACCCAAGAATTAGGTGGTGGAACTTGAAGGAAGATAAACTAGAAGTTTTTAGAGATAAAGTCCTTCAAGGAGCATCATGGAATTGGGAAGGGGAGACAAATATGATATGGGCTAAAATGGCTACGTACATAAGAAAAAATTCAAAGGAGGTACTTGGAGAATCTAAAGGTAGAGGGTTGCTAAATAAATAAACATGGTGGTGGCAAGAAAAACTCCAAAATATTGTGAGAGAAAAAAGATCAACCTTCAAAATATGGCAAAAGAATAGAAATGAAGAGGATTTGGAGAGATATAAGATCGTTAGAAAAAAAATTAAGAAAGCGGTAAGAGATGCAAAAGAAAAAGCTTATAATGATTTATATACAAAATTAGAAACAAAAGGGGGAAATAACATTTATAAGCTTGCTAAACAAAGAGATAGAAAAACAAAAGATCTGGAAACAATTAGGTGTATTAAGAGCAATAATTCAAGTCTTAGTAAAAGATGAGGAAATTAAGAAAAGATGGCAAAATTACTTTGAGAAGTTATTAAATGAAAAGGTTGTGGGCAACTTAAATATAGAGGACTCGAGGGAGAGTCGGGAGCATATATTTTTTCGTAGAATTAGGACCTCGGAGGTTCGAAATGCTCTAGAAAGGATAAAAATAGGAAAAGCTTTAGGACCGGATGATATATCTATTGAAGTTTGGAAGTGTCTTGGGGATGCAGGAGTGGGTGGCTAACAAAATTATTTAATAAAATTTTGAGGACTAAGAAAATGCCCGATGAATGGAGAAAGAGTATTTTAGTACCTATATATAAAAATAAAGGAGATATACAAAGTTGCTCAAACTATCGAGGAATTAAATTAATGAGTCGTACGATGAAAATTTGGGAGTGAGTGATCGAACATAGACTGAGACTAGAAACTACAATGTCAGAGAATCAGTTTGGGTTTATGCCTAGAAGGTCAACAATGGAAGCAATTTATGTACCGAGGAGACTTATGAAAAAATATGGAAGAATAAGAAAGATCTATGTATAGTTTTTGTAAATCTAGAAAAAACATATGATAAAGTCCCTAAAGACATAGTATGGTGGGTGTTAAATAATAAAAGAGTAACTATTTGGTATATTGAGGTAATTAAGGATCTGTATGAAGGGGCAATGACCACAATTATAACAACCATAGGAGGGGGGCCAGCGATTTTCCTATTACAGTAGGTTTACACCAAGGTTCGGCTTTAAGCTCCTACCTCTTTACTTTGGTTATGGATGAATTGACGCAAGGAATATAAGATGAGGTGCCTTGGTGTATGCCTTTTGCCGATGACATAATCTTAGTGGACGAGACTAGAGCAGGAGTCAATGCTAAATTAGAATAGTGGAGAGAAACTTTAGAAGCTATAGGCTTTAGGATAAGCAAAACTAAAATAGAGTATATGGAGTGTAATTTTAGTGATATTCGGTACACAACTGAGGAAATAATGAAGCTTGATGGCCAAGAGATACCTAAGAGACCGTTTCCGATATTTAGACTCGATTATACAAAGAGATGGGGAGATTTGTGAAGATGTTACACATAGGATCCAAGCAGGGTGGCTGAAGTGGAGAAGTGTCAATGGTATTTTGTGTGATAAACATATAACCTTTGAAGTTGAAGGAAAAATTTTATAGGACGGCTGTTAAACCATCAATGATGTATGGAGCAGAATGTTAGGCAATAAAGAAACATGTCCAAAAATACGTGTAGCAGAGATGAGGATGCTAAGATGGATGTATGGTAAAACAAGAAATGATAGAATTAGATACGAGCATATACGAGACATGCTAAAGGTAGATCCATTCCAAGATAAGTTGAGAGAGAATTGCCTCAGGTGGTTTCGACATGTCACACGTAGACCTAGTAGTGCTCCCGTTAGAAAGAGTGATTTGATAAGTATTGATGGTGGTTCGGGCATTGCTGGGGAGCATAGTGCTACAGAACCAGGAGAAGTAGATACCACGGGTCTAGGGTAGGTTAAAAATTCAGATTCAGATGCATTAGAGGGAACTGGAGGTAAACCAGAGGAAGTGGTAGAAAAATAAGGTTGGGACTCATGAAAGATAACATCATCAGAGATAAAACGACACAACTCAGAACTATAGCATTTATGAACTTTCTGGAAGCAAGAGCACCTTAGAAAAATACATCAGATAGAACGGGGAGATAACTTGGAACGACCAGGATGATGGTCATGGACAAAACTAACACACCCGCAAACTTTGAGAGGAAGGGGGAATGGGTCAACATTTGAAAATAAAACAGAAAAGGATGATTAACCATCTAACACAAATGAGGGCATGACAGTTAATTAGGTGACATGCAGTAAGAACCGCATCCCCTAAAAATGTTGAGAAACTTGTCTATGAATAAGCATTGTCCTTGCAACCCCTAACATGTGACGGTTTTTACAATTGGCAACCCCATTTTGTTGAGGTTGTAAAGGCAAGATGATTCATGAAGACAACCAGAATAAGACATAAATGTGTTAACTTAGAACTAAAGTATACTCTGGCATTATCGCAATTCAAAGTTTTGACAGTAACATCAAATTAGGTTTTGACCTCAGCACAAAAAAAAAATAGAGAAAATTTCAGAAGGAGATTTTATTAAATATAATCATATTGCACGAGAACAATCAACAAAAGTAACAAAATATCTAAAGTCGCCGAACTGAGACTGGACAGGAGAAGGTCCCCACATCAAAATGAACTAAACTAAAAGGTCGACTCGACCGTTTATTGACTCTAGAAGAATAAGACACAGAGGTGTTTACCTAACTGACATGACTCACAAGGCAATTCATTAAGAGAAGATAACTCGGGTTTTAACTTCTTCAGATTCTGTAAAGACGGGTGTCCTAGCTGAGAATGCAAATCGAAAAGCATGTAACCACTCAAGTAAGCAAAGGAGATAGGAGTACCATCCAGCTGATAGAGACCCTCAGATTCACGGTATGTGTCAATCGTCCATCTCGTCCCAAGCTCCTGAAACACACAGTGATTAGGATAGAAGGTAACTGAAACAGTTAAAAGATTTAGTAATTTGACTAACAGATATAAGGTTGAAAGAAAATTTAGGCATATATAGAACAGAACTAAGAGGTAAATTGGGAGTGAGGTTAACATGTCTAACCCCGCCAATCGGGGAGGTAAAACAATCAGGTAGACAAAAAGGTGAATGAAATGACTCTCTAACAGAGGACAATATACCTGAATTCTCAGTCATATGATCTAAAGCACCTGAATCAATTACCCATAATGTAGGAGCAGTGGTAGTCAACCAAGCACTACAAGACCTGGCTAATGTGGCAGAAGAAGGTTGGCCCTGAGAAGCACGGTATCGTTGGAGATCCTGAAGTTCTCTTTCGTCTAACTGAACATTGGTCAAACTGGAGGAGACATGTGCAGTGTGTGATGGTCGAGTATTCTGAGAAAGCCGGTTAGGGCAATGCCACTTTGTATGCCCAAACTCCTTACAATAGTTGCACATGATCTGGGCAAGTGAAGTGCCTTAGCCACTCTGTGAGCTGTCACTGCTAGCACTGCGACCATTGAAACCACCTGTCGTCCTCCTCAACTAAAACGTTATTCTTAAAATTCTTTTATCCTATTTTGAGCAACTCAAATATTAAATTTCAATCTTTATGTTTTTGCGTACATTGCACGTGTTATTGATGCACGTGTCAATTACATATAATATTTTCTGTGTTACAATTATTTATTTTATGACTTATTCGAGTTCGTTTTAAAAACGGCAATTTTATTTTCCCCTATTTTGATTAAAATGTTTTTATACGTGCGGTGCACGTGTTTTTCTATGTACGTATTGGTTACACTACGGTATATGTATAATGAAATATATCTTTCGTATGTTGTATTTCAATTATTTATAAACATTTTTCTGTCAATGAAATTTATTTCATATTTTAATATTTTACGAGCAACGCACGTGTTTGCGGTGCACGTATTGGGTGTATTCTCTTTTTCAAAAGAAAATTTTGAAGTAGGTGCGTGTGTTTATTTTATTCATGCATGAAAACTATAATTTTTAGTTAAACTAATTTTATTATATATATAGACATATGTGTTAATTTAAATAAATAATTAATTTTTGTGAAGTGTACACACAGCACGTGCACGTGCACACGTGCAATGTGCACACCTCAAGTAGATCGGCCGGTTGTCTTTGCCTTGACTGGGTAAAATATGTAGTGTAGTGGTGTAGGTTAGTGGAAGAGGTAATGGGAATTTAGTTACATTAACCATCCTATAATTACTTTATATATACCCCTAATCTTCACTCTCTCCTCATCTCTCCCTTTCTTTCTTTCTCTACCGAATCCGAAATCCCCCAGCAAACTCACTTTGCTTCTCCACCTACTCACATGTATACACATATATAACTTATATACATATATATATAAATATGCATATATTCACAACTCCCTTCTATTAAAAAAAAAAAGAATCAAAATCAGAATAGGCAAAAGGGGGTGCTCGGGTTTGCGATCAATTTTCAGGGGGAAGATTACTTGGCTTTTGTGTGGATTTCGGCTTGCTTTTGGGGATTTTCTTGGTTCTTTTGAAGGGGCTTGCTACTAGTATATTCTCCTATTGGGTGGGTGTTTCTTAAATCCTTTCTAATTTTAGGAGTATGATGCATGCTAGTTGATATCTGATTTAGTTGTTAAATTTTTGATTGGTAGAATGAATGTAGATTTCATGATCTTATTTTGATTGTCTCATGATGTGTTGAAATGATATTGTGGTTCTAATAAATGACTAGAATTCATGTGGATTAGAGAGAGAACAAGAAAATACATTTAGTGGGTTGTTGGAATAAAAATCTTCAAATTGATGCATGTTAGAACGTTCTTATAATAGTCAAATTAATGCAACATGCATGAAAAAGTTTGAAAATGCTATTATAGTAAAGAAATGTGGAAATAGTCACTAGTATATATTTTATGAGTATAAGGAATTTTTTATAAAGAAATTTTATGTGAGACAACTTTTTATTTGAAAATTTGATAATGTGAGTTCTTTAATGCAATTTGGGAGAAAAAATTTATTACATTGTCAAAAATAAGAGTTTTATAAGGTTTAATTATATGCTGCTATACTGTATGTTTGAGGAAAATATTCTTGAAGAAAATTTGATTTGAACAATACAAACTAGTTAAGAAATCGAAATTTTGTAAAGGAAAGTCATAAACAGACGGGAAGTATAAAGTTATTTCAACCCCTCGTCATAACAGAAAATGTCTTTGGGTGTACTGGTCCTGGCGTCGGCTTAAGGCACTGTGTACAGAGGCCTCAGTCATGGGTTCGAGTCTTAAAGAGGCTCTGTTTTTATTAAATTTTGATTTTAAACCAAATCACTGAAAAGATATTCAAAAGTATTTCGAGTTCGCCTTTAATCACCAAGCGCCTTCGGCCTTCTGGTCTTCGGGTGCGATCTGAGACGGTCACTGTAGCACAACGGGGGTCTGGGGTTCGAAACTTGGCAGCCCTCTTTTAAATTCTTTTTGATTTTTTTTGTATTTAAGGGTTTTTAAAGAGTAATAAAAATTGGGGAAAATTCTATTATTTCTCTAAAATTATTTAGACTTTATAGAAAATATTTCCATAATATTTTGATAAATTTTGTGAGAATTGGAAGTGGATTTCATAATAAATCTATGGGATGAAGAACTTGATAATTTTGCTTAAAGTGTGGCTCTTGTATAATTAAAGAAAAAAGATGAAAATTTGGAATGCAATTAGGTTCTTCTTGATGAGATTTTATGGTTATTAACATTTGATTAAGTGAATATTTGAATTGCACACAATGCTATAAGTGGTTAAATTGATAATGAAAGTTGAAGTGAGTTACTTCCTGTTACGAGACTATAAAGAAAATGTTTCCTTTGAGATAGAGATTGTGAATAAAGAAATTGAACTATTATTTTGAGATTGAATATAACATATTGTTGATCTCTAGAACAAGATAGTTGTTGGAATCTAGACGCTAAGTGAGACCCTTAGAAACCGGCAGTTGTTATTAATATGAATTTGAGAGCTAACCAGTGTGGATTGAGCATCTCTCGAAAAGTAGCCAGTGTGGGCTGACTGTCTCTTCTGTTTGGTTTAAGTCTGGTAGGGTAAGCTAGCTCTAGGTTGTGATGATTTCTTCCAAAAACAAACTAAAAACTTAAGGACAACACTATAGTGAAGATGTGAAGAAAGTAAGAGAAAAACACAAGTATGGGAGCCTCGAATTCACGGTGTGAGAGTTTTCACAGGCTATCTACATGATGCGTCATGTCAAGACGTGAATCCATCTCCGGAATTATCGGGATCGTGGCGATGCTTGTGGGGTGCCTAGTGACTACGTAGTGTCATTATCCCATGACGGAGGCGAATTGTCCATAGGCTGTCTACATGATGCATCATGTCATGATGTGGGATTCCCCTCCAGGCTGTCCGACATGGGCTCGTAACTCATAAAATATCTAAGAACTTACCGTAGTTATCATAGTAGTTAAACTCATAATGAGGGATTCAACCCTACAAGATGAAGTACGGCTAAGGGCTTACCCTCGGATCTATGTAGAATGGGATGCATAGGTTCGAACAAGTGTGCATTAGGGCCATGAAATATAAATAACTACATTAAGGCTAAGTGCACTAGCACACACGACATCAATAGGATAGTCCCTTTTTAGCTTTGTTTGTGATCAAGTTTGTGTTTGTTAAAGTATTAAAGAACGTTATATTTTCGACATAGCAAGGATGGCCATGTATAATATTGTATCGGTTGTAAACAACTGACGTGCCCATAGTTTCATATACAAGACTTGGAATTTACAAGAAGATATAAAGATGAATTTGATGATTATGATTACTTAAATGCTAAAGTTGTTACAATTGTACATTTATCATTATTGTATTTCATTTATTATTCGGTTGTGTGTTGATGTAAAAGAATTTGTTGTAATGAAAATTTCAAATTCCTTGTAAAATTGTACGAAGTGAAGTGTAAAGTCCTGTGGAACATCGAATTCAGGCTTATTTGGAATTCGGGGTGTTACAAAAGGTGAGAACATGAATCTGTTATTGGCGCTCTTGCATCTGCTTCAGATTAGTGCTCAATGGAAAGAGTTCTTGCAACTCATCACATGTCTTCTTGAAGATGATGTAGTACTCATTAATACCCTTACTGCTCATCTCACAACGCCAGTAGGCCTACTGAATACTGTAGACATGTGTCATACTGGTCAAACCCAAATAGGTTGATTGAAGATTGTTAGGTTTCGAATACAATCACAGATTAAATACACAGCAAAAAAATACAAAAATATCGAAACCTAGCCATGGATCCATGTGAAAATCATAAATCGTGTTTAGAAGTTTTACCTTAAAGATGGATCTGTTGTTTCCACAGTATGTTAATCAAAACACTGCAATATTGTGGTGCCTCTATGGTATCCACACGAACGGAACAAAAAATGGCTCTCCCTCATATCATGGTGCTAGCTGCGGGAAAGGGATGTTCCTCCTCACGATCTCTCTCTCTCTCTCTCTCTCTCACTTTCTGTGACGGCTAGGATTTTTTTCACGTGTCTTTTCTACAAATACATATCATATATATAGGTGCAAAAAACCAATCCTAAGAGAGTAATGAGATTGTTGGGCTCACAATCTGACTTGGGTCAGATTCGTATGTGGGCCTTTGAACTTTAGTCGGCCCATTTAATATAATTAAATGTTCAAGCAATGTCAGGAGTCCAAGTCTTACTTGGATCTCTAAGTAAATTCACCTTATGAATGTATATCCCAATTTCGATCCATGCTAAGTGTGTGACCTTATAATTTCCCATTATGTTGACAATAATACTAAAATCATATTCGAGTATTACAAATAGTGAGCAGATCTAGTAATACATCACTGCTACACAAGTAACGGGAATATCAGTGATTTGACATAACCTATCTGTGACCAATGTTACCATATAGTCTAGTTTCTTTGTCCAGATATCTTAATTGACCACAAGGCATAGAGCGTGTCACCCTTGTATAGTTCAATTTTTGGTTTCTTGATGTTCGAGTAGACTTACTAAAACAAATGAGATCAATATCTCATATTGACTCATTTAAGTACGGACATGCATTTTGCAATCTCACTCAATCAAGGGGCCCACAGATATCGCTCATGTTATGTAAGATGGACAAATCATATCTAAGTCACTCACATCCCTCCACATGATTTGTAGTATATCCAATAGTCAACTTTATAATCACTATATTACAGGCAACGATAACTTCTCATGTAGGAAACCATAGTGACTTCAAGTCAATGGACTACGTACACCATGGTCGCTATGAAAACCACTTATGACACTCACGTAACGATCCATACAGTGTTCTCATGGTGGGTCAGTGAAGTACATTGTTACTCTAATATGTACTCAAGTGAAGACTTGATATCTCATATTCATGACCCGTGTGAATGGTCATCAATCTACGCAGACACCAGTCTCTATGTATTATCGTTGTTCTAATTCACAATAATACTCGACTAGGGACATTTAAGAACAATTTTTCTGATTTCAACTAATAGGATCTCACAATCAAGTCATGCACTTGATATCCCATGACATTGAACTTACTATTTTAAGAAATTCATTATGTTCATTTAAGTCAGAATAAATAACACAATAAATAAAATGCCTGAATATGAAATAAATGTCATGATACAATGTAAACTAATAATGTCAATACACAACTGACCTCTAGGGCATGCACCAACAAAGATGATCCCAAAGCTCTTTAACCGTAAAGCACTGCATCGCAATATCAAGAATATTGGGCTCCATGGATTTCCACATAGCGCTCATGATCAAGCTATATCAGCTTCCCAATCTTCCGTCATAGTCTTAGGTGGATCATGAAATAGATGACCTAAGCGACGAATACCTTTCAGTTGGACTATAAACATCTTGTGTCATTGTTGTCAATTACTACTACTCAATTTTACAGTCAATAACTTGGATGGAAAATAGGGAGGAGAAGTTCCTGTCACAACGGAGTTATCATTCACTTCGGGTTCAACACTCTCTTCGCTCATCTTGCTGATCACAACAAATTAGTATACAATCAAATTTCTCAAAGGTGAAGAGAGGTGAGAGATGGTGCTGGAAGGTAGGTCGGAAGTTAAATTGGAGGGGTTCACACACCTAAAGGTAAGCTCTTTTCTTTGTGGCAATTCATCAAACACCTTGTGTTCCACTCCAATATTGGTGGTCAAATTCAGTCAAGTCTGAATTTGTTTCCGTTCAAGGAGATGATGATGGTGTTGTGGGTGGTGGTGGAGAAGGCCGACAGTGGAGAAGGAGATGATGTTGTTCATGGTTTCTCTCTTCTACGATGTTATCAAGAAGATAAAGAAGGTCAAAGCTTGATGGGGTTGTTGATGGTTGGATGGAAACCAGGGGGCCCCACTGATGGTCGGATGGAAGTTTGGGAGGTCAGAGGGAGCTGGTCGGCTATGAAGCACGAATATGGGTACGTGTATTCGGTACGGTATGTATCCGGTACGTGAATATGATGATTTCTCAAAAACTAGAATATGGGTGCGTTAGGATACGCTGAATTAAAATAATTAAAAATTAATATTATAGATTTATAAATAGTAAACTAAAATATTCAATTCAATACGAACATGAAAAAATAAGAAACAATAACATGGTAATTAAAATTAAAACAAGTCAATGTCAAACAAAACATATTAATGGATCATTCCAAGTTTCCAACAACACCAATACCAATATTACATGACCAAAATTTTCAAATAAAAGTAGGCTAGTCTTAAACATCTATATAATAAAACACAAAGAAAGCTATCAAGTGGCTCTCCTTCAATCCCCCAAAAATTAAAGGCCCAGATCTAACCTCACAAAACATATTTTTCCCTCCCAAAAGTTTTTCCCCAAAACTCAAATTCAAATCCCCCTCCCAAAACAACTCCTATATTTATTTATTTTTTTTCTTTCTCTCCTTCCCTCTTCTATTCAAAAAAATTAAGAAAATAAATTTTTTTAAAAATTTTAAAAAATTAATAAACTATAAAACTAAAAAAATTACAAATTAAAAAACCCAAAAAATAATTCAAAAAAATCAACAAAAATCATATAATATGTTTTTTGCTGGACCCAAAAGTTTCTCATATAATATGTTTGCTACTTCAATTAATTTGCTGGACCTCCAAAACTATTTTATATGATAAAACAAGGTGCACCGTTCCGAAGACGTGTCGTAGGCACGTGTCAACGGGCAAACCTAGTATTCAATATAATCAGTATCATAACTACAATAACTTCATAAGTCATAACCATGAACCAACCAAGACCCTTCAATACATCCTATTGTCCTATATCTATCATCTTAAAGAAATCTAACACACTAGAGCGAATAAAGATGCAGCAATTTATACAATAATACAAGTAGTGAATCAACCAAATAATAGCAAGAACTACATCCTACATCTATCAATTTGTCGGTATCTTTTAATCAAATGAAACAAAATAATATCTTTTAATCAAATGAAATTAAAATTTGAAAGGAGAAGACGAAGAGAATAGTAGAATATATATAGTGAGAGAGAGCTTTCTTCCATTGCAAACGGGAAAGCTCTTATATATATATATATATATATATATATATATATATATGAAAATCTTCCATTGTGCACCACCCCTCCGTGTCCAGTCATGTGCACTCGGCCTTCCCACCTTCGTATCGACGATCCGAATCGTTCATATTGATCTACACATCTAAATTAGTCTAAATATGTAAAATCAAATCATTTGAAATTCATTTGCCCATCCAGATGGGCAAATGAATTTCAAATGATTTGATTTTACATATTTAGACTAATTTAGATGTGTAGATCAATATGAACGATTCGGATCGTCGATACGAAGGCGGGAAGGCCGAGTGCACACGCCATGTGCACCATAGGTGGTGCACAACGGAAGACAATTAAAAATGTTTTCCTCGGAAGACTTAAATGTAATCTGGTGAATTGATCTATTACATTTAAGTCTTCTGAGGAAAACATTTTTAATTGCACTCGGCCTTCCTGCTCTTAGTGTTTTCCTGTTAATAAAGTCTTTTCACCATTAAGTCTTTTCATCGTAGCACAAGAATCGGAACATAAGGAACTTGAAGTATATTCAAAATAGCACAATATTTTTTATCTGATGAAAAATGAACTTGAAGTATATTCAATTGACTGACTCAAACAAAAATCGGAACATAAGGAGTCATATCCTTCTACATCACAGGGAGGTATAGCCCTCGCTATACTTTCATGCCTTTAAAAAAAACAAAGAGAGACAATGATAAGATTGTAAGCATGATAATACACAATAGATCCAAAAAATTATCATAATTGCATCAAGAAATCTAGAAACAAAGAGCATGAGTATATTAGGCAGTCAATCACCTATGGTTTCAATGTGATACCACAATAACTTGGCTGGTCTACAAACTGTGCACAACAACATATTTACAAATGTGATACCTTGTTAAGTTAGCAGGTGCAGTCATTTCACACTGGAGTGTTCCTGAAAAGTTGACACCAATAATCCTTATCAGATGGTGATTTGTGTAACTCTTAGCTGCCAAGTTTATTAACAGATAACAAGTCTAAAAATGGAAGATTCCATGATGCAGATTTTAATTAAAGATATTCTTGAGACACATTGTGACCTAGTAAATACATTAAACAGAACAGTGGATTAAATATATTTTTAGAATTTAAATTATAGAGAGAAAAAATTAGCTGATCTCTTTCTCTGCTTCTATCTTTTTACTCAATTGGAAAAGGCTATGCATCCTCTTTGTAACATCATGTTGATTGATAAATTGACTACTTTAGTTCTTCTTGATGATCTATCTCTGTTCTTCTATTTCCCCTCCTTCCAATTTCTCTTCTTTCATCTAACCCTCTAATTCCTCACTTTAATCCCCTTTGATCATCCATCAGAATGGCTAACAACAACTATATAAAGTGATAATGGTCATTCGAGAAGGAAGCATTACCCAACGAGCTACTATGGATAACTTAGAAGTTCAGCTAAGGCCCGAAAGAGTTTAATCCAAGGAAAAGAGGTTATGGTGTAAATAGACATTGAAATATAGAACAACATATAGTGTACCTATAGGAAAGTTCTTCCTACAAGTGATTGCCAGAAAAGTAGGTCTAGATCTCCCTTTTCAAATGGATTAACTGCGGTGTCCCACAAGGAAAATATAAATCTTCATGTATGTTTGAGATAAACACGAAGATGGCGGTTCTTTAACTCCACAGCGCTGAGCTCACCCCAGACTAAGAAATGAATCAGATGTCATCAATCCTTTTGGCATACTAAAGGTAGCATTGCACAGATAAATATCTAATTCAATCAGGATTGGTTAAAACAATAAAGAGATTGACGAAATCTCACAAGCTAACACAGCTCTACAACTCCAAACGCAGACTATTGAGTAGTCAGAAATCGTTCTTTCAATGCACAAGAGCTGCTCTCCTTTCCTTAAAAGAAAAAGAACTTACCATCTCCAAAAAATATATTAATTATATGGGAAAATCAAAAGGGCCCTTATTCCATCATTGCATAATAATTGTCATCAATCCAAATGCTGCTTTACATTTGTAGAATCTATACCCATTTGAATCCAACAACACACAACCTTATCACATTATACCGTAAAACAAGCATATGTACCAATTGTACCATTAATTTTAAGCTAATAAGCATAGACACAAACATGCCAACACAAACATGTGGAACACGACACACTCATACATGGAAGATTGTGAAAAAAACTAACTTAAAATATCAAGTGTCATGTCAGATTCGCATGTCCGACAGGACACAGCTACCAAAGAAAGAATTTTTTGCTGTCATAAGCCACTTTTTGAAAATATTTGCGATTATGGGCCAGTTTCGAAACTATTAGCGCTCGTGGGCTAACTTGTGCCACATCAACAGCGGCCGCTATTCTCATTAGCGACCTATTCATTTTAAATGTCGCTAATGGGAATAGCGGCCTATGTTTTAAATGTTTTTGAATTTTTTGTTTGCTGTCGCTATTCCCAATAGCGACCTTAGTATATATGAGGTCGCTGATGGGATTAGCAAATATATGACAAATAAGACCAGACTTGGTACATTCAGTAAATGTACTAAGCCGCTACACAAGTAATCCAGGACGAAGTCACTGAAAAGGAATAACTAGAGTATTGAACAACTTGCGACATACTCAGTGTTATGGGCTGCATTACACTAGATATCCAGTAGTACTAGAAGGCTACAGTGATGCCAACTGGATGTCGGACTCCAAGAACTCGAAATCCACAAATGGGTATGTCTTCACTCTTGGTGGTGCAGTTGCATCATGGAAATCATCTGAACAAACGTTACTAGCCAGATCCACCATGGAATCTGAGTTTATTGCTTTAGACAAAGCGACAGACGATGCAGAGTGGCTTCGAAACTTTTTAGAGGAAATGTGGGGAAAACCAGTGTCTGCTATATGTGTACACTGTGACAGCCAATCGGCTATAGCAAGGGCACTGAGTTGTATGTATAAAGGTAAGTCTCGTCGGATCAGAAAGCGACACAAAACCATTAGACAACTGTTCTCAAATGGAATAATCTCTATAGAGTATATAAAATCGGCCGACAACCCAGCAGATCCATTTACTAAAGGTTTGTCACGAGCGGAAGTTGTGAGATCATCAAGAGGAATGAGTTTAATGCCTATGACGAAAGAGGATACTTGATGAAAATCCTACCTAGGAATTGGAGATCCCAATATCTAGGTTCAAGGGGACAACTAAATCTGGTTGAATCGACGTGAGCACTGAGAGATTAAAATCTCGTACCTACTCTTACGATGATAAAACAGTGCTGCCTGCAAGGGGTTAGGATAAACTTGGCTTTTAATGATTCCCATAGCTTTGAAATAAAAGTGGGGTATGGCAGGATACTCTTTATGGGCAATTACCTTGTGAGTGTGAAATAGGGCCGTTTCTAGGAGAATGAAGAGAGGCTACATTCTCCAAGTTCACTCATGATTAACCAGGGTTGTTCAAGGCCAAAATGAACACAGCAAAAGAACCTAGTTCTGTGAGGAGATGAAACTGTGTGATAGTTATTGTCTAGGTTCACATCAAAGTCCGGGTAGTTCAAGACATCATGTTCACTACCTGATCAAGTGAATCCGATGGCTACTCACTAAGGGCGGTTCAAAGTTGAAAAATTACTACCATTCCTGATGTAGTAATTTTCCGATTATACTTTCAGAGTCTTTTCTGTCATGTTTTTTTTTGTCATGTATTTTCTGTCGTGTGTGGATTGCATAGTCTGGTAATTTCCATTCATGTGGGGGATTGTTGGAAATATTTTTGGCATATTTTCCGGGTCGGATTCCGGTGGGCTCCGGCCACCGGCGGCGCCGAAAAGTGATTAGATTACGTTCCTCTCGCCGAGTACTATTATGTAATGTACTCATTTGCCAAAAACATTATTAGGAATTTTCTATTTTATGATATTCGAATTCTAACAAACTTTACAATGTGAGATAGAAGAGCGTATGCATTAAAATATGTACATAATTTGGGCGATACCCCATATATAAATGAGCGTTGCTTTGACACTGTTATCTATTTATAATTTAAATTTGGAGATTGTTTAAAACTCGAAGTCTTGTTCATATGCTTTAATTACCTCCGATATCTCGAAGGGTAATGATAACTACAACCTTTTCTATTACAATCTTAATTGGCACACTCATTGAAAATATATTGTAGAGTAGGTTGTAGTGGGTTGTACACATCTCCAATAAGATTCTGACACATAAGGTTGTAAGATTATAAAGACTAGTAATTTACACATGCGATGCACGTCTTAATAAATATAGTTTTTAAAAGTAAAATTTCAGACGTCTTAATAAATATAGCTTTTTTAAAGTAAAAATTCAGACGTAGTCTGAATATGAACCTAAGACCTCTTTAATAATAGTTATGCACGTGTGTTGCATGCATTGATAGATTTACAAATGACAATAAGACATTCTCCCATTATAATATTAGAGATTTACATGTGCAATGCACGTCTTAATAAATATAGTTTTTTTTAAAGTAAAAATTCAGAAGTAGTCTGGGTTTGAACTAGGCCTGCAAACGAATCGAGCTATTCGCGAGCTATTCGGCTCGAGCTCGAGCTCGTTTCGTAAACGAGCCGAGCTCGAGTTTGTTTTTTTTTTTTTAGGCTAAGCTTGCGAGCTATTCGGCTCAAATATGGTCAAAGCTCTGTCAAAGCTCGGCTCGAACCGAGCTCGAGCTCAAAATTGAGCTCATTTGGTAAACGTGCCGAGCTCGAGCCTGAAGGTATTCGGCTCAGCTCGGCTCGATTGCAGCCCTAATTTGAACCTAAGATCTTTTTTATAATAGTTATGCACAGGCATTGCACACATTGATAGATTGACAAATGACATTAAGTTCTTCTCCCATTATAATTTTAGAGATTTGTAGGTGTAACATTACCCTATCTCGAATGATTATTGTGTGGCTTTCACGTATTATACATTTAATGTCATTATTTAATTATTCAACAACATCATAATGCGACTTTAGTTGTTTATTTACACATTGACAACAAAATATTCTTCTTGCCACATTTATCATGTATATGCCTTATGGCATAGCAATGATGCCATTTCTCTATGTACTATAATTGGTATAACGTGCAAATTTGTAACTAAAATGTGACTTGTGATTATAAAACACTTGGATAAAAGTATGGTCTTTCGCTGAGTATCCTAAAAAAAAACTTGTTTTTGAGCATCGCTCTTGAGAAGTATAATTTTGACTATTTGTGGTGGAAATATAATGCAACCAAAATAACTTTAAGTCGCCTCTGTATAGAATCTGCACTATGCATGTAAATCTAATGATATGGGTTGGATGATTTGGCCCCTCCTGGGCCACATGATCCCCTCAAAATGCGCGTTCCTCCATATCATCCAGATTCGCCACGTCAGTATCGGAAAACCGCCAGGACCACTGCCACGTAAGCCTGGAACCCGCCCGGGCCTCTGCCACGTCAGCCTTATACCGCCCGGGTTTCCACCGCTTCAGCCCCACGGGCAACCGGGTCCAGACCAGGCCCCAAACGGGTCCAGACCCATTTGGCTTCTCCTATAAATACCAGACCCCCACCCTTTGTCCAGGTAATCGAATCTTTTCCACTCAAATCCTAGTTACTGTTACTCTCCCTTAGTGACCTACTAGATCGTCGGAGGGTCTGCCACCGGAACCAACCCCGGTGTTCCTAGATCGTTTGCAGGTACACGAGACCTCGGATCCGAGCCCTCCAATCTGAGCCGAGCATCAACCTACACCCAACCCGAGCCGACTTCCGCATCGTTCGTCCAGCCGAGGGTCGTCTGCACAGGAGCTTCCTCCATCAATACAAATCGAGTAAGAACTCACACCTGGTGCATTCACACGCCTCCCAAAAACAAACCGCATCATCTAATTTATACATATTTAAGTATGAAGTTGCAAATAAGTTCATGTTATAAGATACGTTTTTCTTTTGGGTATTGCTACACATACTACCAAATCTACTACCTTTTTCTTTACTATCTTAGGTGACACACTATTATTGGATGTTTGTACTACCTACTCTATAATAACTTCCACTTATAGTGTGCCACCTAAGATAGTAAAGAAAAAGATAGTAGATTTGGTAATAGGTGTAGCATTACCCTTTTCCTTTTAAGTCGAACTTTAAAGTTGGCTGCTAATTTAATAAGATACTTGATGTAGAAAGGTAACCACTTGTTTGAAGGCTTCACTCCTTCACTCTCCTATATTTTATAAGAGCATTTTTTTTTCTTTTCTAAAAGACGACCCACGTCATCGCTTCATTAATGATAGATAATGAAACAAAGTAGTACCAAAATACATCCAAAAGATGACCCATTTTATAAGAGCATTCGCTGATAACTCAAAATTTAGCAATTTTTGGCAAAAAAATTATACTATCATTTGCTTAAAGCAAAAAAAAATAGAATATAAATGAAAAGTGGACTGCTAAATATAGCAGCCGCTATAGGAAAGTTCTAAATATAGAATACAAAACATCTTCGTCTTATTAATTTTTTTTATTTTAATATGGACGGATGAAAAATCATCTTCTGTCCACCAAATTATTCAGAATTTTTTTTTTCAAAAAGTTACGAACATGTCATTCAAAAACACAGTTAGAACTATTATTATTAATTGTCTCATTTGTCATACAATGATTTTACTAAATTGTAAATTTTGTTCACTAAACATATTAGTTCAAAACTCTCCAGTACAAAACTGTTCAGTACAAAACATCAAGTACAAAACTTTTTAAATATCCTTTATGAATGACAAAATTTTCAATAGATGTAAGGGTAAGAAGAATACTTGTTGTAGCAATATGACAAACATGTGAGTAGACATAAAATAAATCTACCCTATTTTACTCAGTCAATCTGTTAGCTACTAAAATGCATTAAATTTGCTACTGAACAATCAAAATTAAGTTTCTTCTACAAAAATCCCACTTACTTACTATAGTTTTAGCTCCTTTCGACAGATCAACTAGAATAAAGTATTATTGAATGACACAAAATCATCTCATTGTCTACTAAAAACTGTTCTTAGCTCATTTGTCATTCAAGTTTAAGTGTCAGTATGACTAGTTCTAGATTCCAACAATGAATCATTGACCGTGTCTGTAGGACTAGATCATTTCATACATTTATCTTTGATGAACACATCCTCAAAGAACTCTGCAAGTCTAGATTCTTCTAACACAAATTAGATAGATCTAAATTCTGTCCACAGAACTACATTCTGTACTTTCTAAACACACAAATATTTGTTGTAGGTCCTACTTTAGGCCTTCTAGGGTCATGTACTCTAACAGAAGTATCACAACACAAAATTTCACTTTAACAAAATTATTTGTGTTTTCCTGCCATGATCTACAAAGTGTATTCAATTTAGA
Organism: Hemerocallis citrina; assembly: GCA_017893485.1. Classification (NCBI taxonomy): domain Eukaryota; kingdom Viridiplantae; phylum Streptophyta; class Magnoliopsida; order Asparagales; family Asphodelaceae; genus Hemerocallis; species Hemerocallis citrina. Next base: position 284,916,037 of record CM030363.1, read on the forward strand.
GTGTAGTAATACATTAGAGATATGATTAACAATACAACATCACTCATAATTACACAAAACAAACAACAGTCAATAATATAGAATTCAACATTTTACTAAGTGTTTGATTCTAACTTTTATCAATATTGTTTGACTGTTGTAAATAGAGTGCAGTAGAGATTATGCCCAATGCAAACTTTTCTAAAGTTGTTAAAACATATTCACCACCTCTATCACATCTGAACCTTGATTTTTTGCATTTAACTATAATTTTTAATTCATCAAGAATAACAAGTGCTTCATTCTTCATATATATGACAGAATAATATTAATCATCTACAAACGAGATTAAATACTTCTGACCAACAATCGTCTCATCTAGTCACAAAGCTACTTAAATCACACATATCAGAATGTATTGACTCGAGAAGTTGTGTGTTCCTAGAGACCATACTAAATGATTTTCTAGTGATCATAATCTGAGCACAACTTTCATATTTGTCATATTTAATGGAGTGTCATTTAGTAAAGTTATGAGTTTTAACAAGAACAAACAATTTAATATATAGTTCATAGTGATTCTAAATTTCAAAACAACTTGGATGTTAAAGTTTTTTACTCAATAGCTATTAACTTCATTTCCCCACAGTTTTGATAATTAGATCACATTTCCTCATAAACAATTGAATATATAGTTCTCAAAACCCAGCCAATTATGCTATGTTCAAGAACAGTTAGAACTATTATTATTAATTGTCTCATTTGTTAAACTCAACTTATACATGCGATTGACAATATATGCACTTTATAAGAGTTAATACAAAATTACTCTATCACATTTTACAAGATTATTTGCTTTCTCTAGTGATTATAACAATGTCCACTTGCTCAAACACATTGAGCGAAGAGTTCTTTCCTTTATTCGTTCTTCATCATCTTCATAATGCTAGATGAGATAATAACTAATATATTATAATTCAACTTTGCACACACAGTACAATGAACGAGAAAGAACAAAACGTAACTAATGGAGTCATATCGTACATTAAGAGATGCTCTCTCCTAAGTTACAGACATTTGTTATACATCTTATACAATTTTTAATTTTTAATTTTAATTATTAGAGAAGCAACTATGTAATCTCATACAAACTGCAAACAATAGATTTGTCAAAATATCTATACACATAGTATGGTAAAACACTTAACAACCCTAAACATGCTAGTTTTCAAAGCGAGAATAACTATGATCTCAAACTCTCAATCATATGATCAAACGCACAAAACGTTAACACATTCATCACATGAAAATACTAGTAAAGATTAGAGTAGATCATACCGACACTTCAAGTTAGAAGTGTTTTCCAAATTCAATGGAGAAGCCTGCTTAGTGCAGACTTATCATACTGTGATGCAAATCCATCGTCTCCAATACACACAGTTTGTAAGTAACTTTGAAGTTCCTACATTCATCAAATCGTTAAAGATTAGCCAATTAAACAAATTATTAGCACTGTCTAATTCTAGCAACAATTTAATTTGAGATCCGAACTTTATAGTCAAAACAAACAGTTTAACTTATCAAAAATAGGTATTTGATTTTAGCACATAGCCAAAACATCTGTTCAACTTGTATTTAACTAAACAAATGATTAATACAGTCTTGAACTTAACCACTTAGTATCATAGTAATTCTATAATTCAAAACATAAACTTATAACGAATGTTTTGAACTTCCAGCACATAGCAAAATATTTAACGAAAATTTAATACGAGGAAAGTAAAGAACATATCTTTAATTTAGATCTGAATTGGAGGCACACTGCAGTTGATCCAGTCTTCTCCCCAAACACGGAATACAAAACAATATCCAATGGATTGTCTTCTTTGGTTGGATCTGAATCTGATCCAACAGTCCAAATACCAAACAACAATCTCCAACCAATAGAGCAGTTGTTAGACTGAATCTGGATCTGCTCCAACCACCCGAATACCAAACACCAAAAACATCCAATCCAAAAATTGGATCTTTTGGATCTGAACTCATCCCCTCAAACGTTCAAAATGGAGGAGTAGAGAGAAGAGTTGTCGGTGGTCAGTGGCGGCGCCTCGACGCTGGTGGAGGCGACACCCTAAGGTGGTGCCCAGCAGCAGTGGAGCTCAGCGATGGCAACTCTCAATGGCGGCGGCGCTCAGCAAGGAGACACCCAGCGATGCTGCTGGCCTGCGTCGACATCGATCCACGATGACGAGGCGGATGCGGCGCGGCGGTGCCCAGCGATGGCTCACAGGATGGCGCACAGAGATAGCGCCCAACGACGGCTCTCAACAATGGCGCCCACCTACGACGGTGGCGATTTGCAGCGACGACGGCGGCGATCAAATCCCGACGAACGGTAATTTCATTGATCTCACAAATTGATTAAAAATATCTCAATATTGTTAGGTTTTGTGAGAAATTAACAATTGGGAATTAGAGTTTATCTCTAGATCTAAGTTGCTTGAGATATTCATCCCAGGTATCAAGATTGGAATACCTAAACTGCTATCACAAGCCAGTATTTATTTCTAAATACTGGTTTGGGTACTGGCCACTCAACCCGCGTTCCGATATCCCTACAATTAGTACATTCAATACACGTGTTACTCATATGCACATGCAATATTTATATAGAGAAAATATACCAATATATCCAACAAAATCAACCTGGTTATTACAATACGAATGCATATTCTTTTATAACACTACTAAGTACGAACAAGAGGGCTGGAAAACCTATTATTTCATACTATATCTAAACTACTGAAAGATAGAAACCAAGTAACTACAAAACCCGTTTACAGTAACTAACCTACTATAAAGATAGAAATTAAATAGATAATAGAAATTTTAGACGTCTAATTAATATATTAGTCAACGAATAATTTCAGTCAGTAATTGTAGTTGAATCTATCTCTGATCAGCATGAAGCGCATACAATAAGAGATCAAGAAAGAGATTGGAAGACGATAATTTTATAATGTGGTAGATCAAAACAAGTATTCTCATTATGTTCTAGAAACTCCTTATACGATACCATCACAAACATTATTTCTCTTTGAATTGGTCCCTGGTAGATTATATTATCAGATCTCAGGACTCTTTATATTTCCAGTCATTTCAAGTATAGAGTCTTTGTCCTCAACAAAGAATAGAAACAAACTATACATAGTCCATGTTTTCAAAGTGAACTTTCACATGTGACCTCATTAAAGCAAGTGTGATTTGTTTCATGCAATTGTCAACTGAACTGGGGTCAAGATTTGACCATGATGGGTATAATTCAAGATACTCAGCAGGAAATTCGAGCATTACTAAAATTTAATTGTCATCCAAGATTACATTTTTTTCATCGTAGCACAAGAATAATCCATGACTTAATAATGTTTTCCTGCTCTTAGTGATCGTCTAAAGACTAAAATAGCACAATATTTTTTATCTGATGAAAAATGAACTTGAAGTATATTCAATTGACTGACACAAACAAAAATCGGAACATAAGGAGTCATATCCTTCTATATCACAGGGAGGTATAGCCCTCGCTATACTTTCATGCCTTTAAAAAAAATAAAGAGAGACAATGATAAGATTGTAAGCATGATAATACACAATAGATCCAAAAAAATATCATAATTGCATCAAGAAATCTAGATACAAAGAGCATGAGTATATTAGGCAGTCAATCACCTGTGGTTTTAATGTGATATCACAATAACTTGGCTGGTCTACAAACTGCACAACAACATATTTACAAATGTGATACCTTGTTAAGTTAGCAGGTGCTTTCATTTCACACTGGAGTGTTCCTGAAAAGTTGACACCAATAATCCTTATCAGATGGTGATTTGTGTAACTCTTAGCTGCAAAGTTTATTAACAGATAGCAAGTCTAAAAATGGAAGATTCCATGATGCAGATTTTAATTAAAGATATTCTTGAGACACATTGTGACCTAGTAAATACATTAAACAGAACAGTGGATTAAATATATTTTTAGAATTTAAATTATAGAGAGAAAAAATTAGCTGATCTCTTTCTCTGCTTCTATCTTTTTACTCAATTGGAAAAGGCTATGCATCCTCTTTGTAACATCATGTTGATTGTTAAATTGACTACTTTAGTTCTTCTTGATGATCTATCTCTGTTCTTCTATTTCCCCTCCTTCCAATTTCTCTTCTTTCATCTAACCCTCTAATCCCTCACTTTAATCCCCTTTGATCATCCACCAGAATGGCTAACAACAACTATATAAAGTGATAATGGTCATTCGAGAAGGAAGCACTACCCAACGAGCTACTATGGATAACTTAGAAGTTCAGCTAAGGCCCGAAAGAGTTTAATCCAAGGAAAAGAGGTTATGGTGTAAATAGACATTGAAATATAGAACAACATATAGTGTACCTATAGGAAAGTTCTTCCTACAAGTGATTGCCAGAAAAGTAGGTCTAGATCTCCCTTTTCAAATGGATTAACTGTGGTGTCCCACAAGGAAAATATAAATCTTCATGTATGTTTGAGATAAACACGAAGATGGCGGTTCTTTAACTCCACAGCGCTGAGCTCACTCCGGACTAAGAAATGAATCAGATGTCATCAATCCTTTTGGCATACTAAAGGTAGCATTGCACAGATAAATATCTAATTCAATCAGGATTGGTTAAAACAATAAAGAGATTGACGAAATCTCACAAGCTAACACAGCTCTACAACTCCAAACGCAGACTATTGAGTAGTCAGAAATCGTTCTTTCAATGCACAAGGGCTGCTCTCCTTTCCTTAAAAGAAAAAGAACTTACCATCTCCAAAAAATATATTAATTATATGGGAAAATCAAAAGGGCCCTTATTCCATCATTGCATAATAATTGTCATCAACCCAAATGCTGCTTTACATTTGTAGCATTATACCGTAAAATTGTACCATCAACAACACACAACCTTATCACATTATACCGTAAAACAAGCATATGTACCAATATGTATCATTAATTTTAAGCTAATAAGCATAGACACAAACATGCCAACACAAACATGTCAACACGACACACTCATACATGGACGATTGTGAAAAAAACTAACTTAAAATATCAAGTGTCATGTCAGATTCGCATGTCCGACAAGACACAGCTACCAAAGAAAGAATTTTTTGCCGTCATAAGCCACTTTTTGAAAATATTTGCAATTATGGGCCAGTTTCGAAACTATTAGCGCTCGTGGGCTAACTTGTGCCACATCAGCAGCGGCTGCTATTCTCATTAGCGACCTATTCATTTTAAATGTCGCTAATGGGAATAGCGGCATATGTTTTAAATGTTTTTGAATTTTTTGTTTGACGTCGCTATTTCCACTAGCGACCATTGTATATATGAGGTCGTTGATGGGATTAGCGACCTCGAATGAATGTATTGAGACACTTAGCGATTCCTAAAGAGCTTTCTTCAAAAATTTAAAACTGAGGTCGCTACTGGGAATAGTGAACTCAGTATACTAAGGTCGCCTCAGTATACTGAGGTCGCTATTCTCAATAGCGACCTCAGTAGGAAAAACAATCTCCTTATTCTTTGTAAAATTTGCAAAATAGTTATATAACTAAGGCCTCTATTCGGAATAGCAACCTTAGTACAATAAAGGCCTCTATTCTGAATAGCGACCTTAGTTTTAAAAATAAATTGATTATCATTTTTCAGAGAGCAAAAGCTCTCTAGATTTTGTTAACTGTTAGAATACAGCACATTAAAGGTCGCTAATCCCATTAGCGACCTCATATATACTAAGGTTGCTAGTGTGAAAAGCGATGGCAAACAAAAAATTCAAAAAAAATTAAAACATATGTCGCTATTCCCATTAGCGACCTCGAAAATGAAAAGGCCGCTATTGGGAATAGCGGCCGCTGCTGACGTGGCCCAAAGGAGCCCAAAAACGCTAATAGTTGGGAAATTGACCCAAAAACGGAAATATTTTCAAAAAGTGACCTATGTAGGCAAAAAACTCCCAAAGAGAAGTGTCTTTGTGCTTCACACAGATTCTAAATTTTGTAGGGTTTTACCCCGACCCCACACGGAGATATCTCATGTATCCAACCAAAAACCCTTCCTGTCTGTGTAGTACTTTGATAATGCTTTAATAAGTACTAAAAAAAATACATGAATTTTTTTGCATGAAATGCCATTCCAAGTCTGATTCGAAGTTGCAGAATACTCAAGAATGCGAAGTGTAACAAAACAACAGTGAAAATTATGCGAAATTAATCGAAGAAAATGAGAGAGAGAGAGAAAGAAACAACTGACTTAATAATTTTGGGCAGATCGAGGGTTCTGAAACGAAGGAAACAGAGATGGACAATTTTCGAGCCAAGAGCTCCGCCTTCTATCTGTTTGTTACTTTGTTTAAATGAAAGGGACATTTTGGTTCAGGTCCTCTTCTAATCTTTATTTTACAGAGATTTCTTGAACATTGAATTCAGACTATTAGCACATATGTTACACGGGGTTTTTTAAATTTTTGACACTAAAATCATATTTTATTTGGCTTTTAATATATGTTCCAGACAAATACGTGAATATTGTGTATGTCCCTCACAAATGTGTATTTTCATATTTGTCCCTACCAATATGTGCCACATCTCTTAATTACCCCTCTAATTTAAAAAAAACTAAAAATAATTTAAAGGTAATTGTATTAGAAAACAATTAGTAAACAATAAAATTTCAAGGGTGGGCTGTATAGAGAAGATGATTGTATTAGAAAGGTGGTTGTATTTGTTTACACTCTTTTTTTTTTTTGTCATGGTGCATATTTTTAATAGATGTGCTCACATTTCTTAAAAAATAGCTAGATTTTTGGAGAATTGGATAAGTCAATATTGAGAAATTTAAGAGCAATAAAGATGAAATAACTAAAAAACTGAAACGATTTAACGAATAATTGTTAAAGAGGTATAGTGAATGACTTTTGATCTTAGCATGTATAGTGAATAAATTTATATGCAGTTCACAAACCCAAATAACTCTAAATAAATTTATATGCAGTTTCGAATACGTGTCGTAGGCACGTGCCACGGGCATACCTAGTTAGCACATATGTTACATGGGGTTTTTAAAATTTTTGACACTAAAATCATATTTTATTGGGTTTTTAACATTTGTCCCTAACAGATACGTGAATATCATGTATGTCCCTCACAAATGTGTATTTCATATTTGTCCCTAACAATATGTGCCACATCTCTTAATTACCCCTCTAGTTTAAAAAAAAATAAAAATAATGGAGAATTTTCATTTTATTTAATGGAATTGATGAAAATAACTGAAATATTCTCTTCTCTACCATTCAAAGTGTTATCTTCTTCCTCTCTGTATGTCCATACAATTGTTAATCCAAACGAGACCCATTAACTATTTTTAAATTTTCTTCTTTTTAAAAAAAAATGGACAGATTAACACTGCATCTTTGGCAATTACATATTCTTTCTCACGTTATTTTTCTTAATTTGCCATCACTTTTGTTTTTTTATTGATAGATTGTAAGGTTCCCTATTTATTTCCTTAAAACTCTTAATCGTTTCTCATTTGATTGTCTAATTTGATATTTTAATTTGATTTATATTTGTCTCGTATGGGTTAAATCATGGTTAACTTAGTGATGTCTAATATAAGGGTAAATATGAAATAAAGTCTAAATTGTTAAGGGCACACACGAAAATACATATTTATGACGAGTATATATGATATTATCATATTTGTTAGGGGTATCCGGGTTACAAACCCATTTTATTTTCTCAGTGCATCTGGTAATTTTCTTAAAATTTGAAGGCACGTGCTATATATGCTTTGCAGTAGGGGTGGACAACTATTATCCGAACCGACCAATCCGAACCAATCCAACCCGAACCGACCGGATTTTAACCGAACCAATTGGGGGTTTGGATTGGTCCGGTTCTTGATCTTCAATAACCAACTGGACCGGTTCGGTTGTTGGATGGAGCTTTCAAATAACCGATGAAACCGAACCGACCGTACCTTTATGCATAAGTCCATAAAAAATCTAGTTCTCCTTTAATTTCTTGAATATACAAATAGTCATTTCTCATTTTCTTGGAGATACAAACAACCTTCTTTAATTTCTTTAATACAAACCGAGCAGTTGTTCTGCCTATATTTTGATTCTTCATAATCATGTGTGTTATTTTGTTGGAAAATGCTTGATTTACAGTGTGGCCCAGCTTAATAGAATCATGAAGTTGATATAACATTTAGTAGTTACTGTAATCAAGTCAAGCAGAAATTATTTTCTAAATCTTGTTTTATTGTACCTGAAATTCAATTGACTATGGTTATTGATGTTTCTTTTATGATGAAAAACTAAGATTACAGAAGTATGCGAGTGAAAAAGCAGTTTATCTTACCCATTTAAACGTCATCATCTCAAACAATTAATACAAAATTCACTAACAACTTGTGGTTTTATGAATCTTCATTTTAAATTCATTTCTGAATAACAAATAACAGGCTGTTTCTTAAGTTTGATTGAAGCTGATCTTTTAAATTTCAACAAAATTATGAATGTTGTTGAAGGTGAAATGTAACACGCCAAACCGACCATCCAATCCAATCCAAACCGAGCTTAATCGGCTTGGATGGAAATCGATCTAATTAAGGTTCGGATTGGTTGCGGATGAGAAAATTAAAAAACCGACTTTCTTTGGATCGGTGGTGGATGGTCCATATTTGGTCGGATACCGACCGATGCCCACCCCTACTTTGCAGTATCATTTATTCCGCCAAAGAAGCCCAACAAATATACACTTCTTTCTACCGTTGCATAATAGATGGACGCAGAAAAAATAATTTACAGTAATTTAAATTGATTTATATATGACTGAAGGTGGTTTACAAGATGATCTTCCTTTTTCCAATGAGAACTGTACATATAGCTATCTGCGGAGAGTGGAGTGAGGAAATTTTCTCAGGGGGATAAAGAACAACATTTTTTTTTTGATAATAGGATGGAATCCTACAGGATCCCAGCCAGCAAAATATATATATTAACTAAACCAAGTCATAACAACCATCAGAAAGCACAGACTGATGCAAAAGAAGCACAAGGCTTCACAAACAAAAATAATAAAAATTACTACATGAAGGATAAAATCAAGGATCAAGCACCACCAAAGGATTCCCCTCATGAGTCACACCATGCTCATAGGCAGCTTGGAAAGAGGAAAACAGAAGAATTCCAATAATGTACTCCTGATCATGGGAAGACATCGAAGAAATAGATTCCAAAGTAGATGAAATAGGATCAGTATCCATATTATCTTCAACAGGATCACTAGCAGCAAACGAAGAAGCATCAGTATCAGCGACAGGGACATCACCAGAATCGGGGCCAACCACAGCAGGAGTAACCAAAACCAGAGGTAAATTAGAAGCAACAACCGGAGAGTACCACTTCAAAGATATCAACGAACACATCCTCATCAGGAAGATTGCTAGCAAGAGCTCCATCTTGGAACATATGAAGGGAAACTGCACGAGACTGAGTAGCAACATGACTGGGGGGAGCAAAAGGAACCCCGACCTGAGAAGAGGAACTACCTGGCACTGAAGAAGCATGAACAAAATTTTTAATAGCAGTGTTAATAGGACTAAAATCAACTAAATTCTTCTTAGAATGGAGAAGTATGAATAGAATCAAAGAACAACATGAATTAAAATACAGAAACCAAAGGGGGTCGATGGTTGTAACTATTACAAAAATGTCCAAGTTATGCAAAGTATCTATGCAATCTTTAAAATAAAAGTTCAAGGAGGTCAGGTTCTCTAGATATTTACAAAAATTCAAATTATGTATAGTATCTGTGCAAATTATGTGTATGAATTTCAGAATTTGTGAAATTCATACGCATTTAACCCAACAATATTGATCAATGTTTACGAACATAAACTTCTTTTGAATTTAAAATGGCAAGATGAGATTTCAAAGTCAATTTTTTTTTGATTAAAAGATGACTACGTCATCGCTTCATTAAAGAAAAATTAACGAAACAGAAATACAAATACATAAAGCGCCCGAAGGCAAACCCCAAAAGAGATCATCTAACCAGACAACAACAGAAAGACCAAGGAACAAAATACATGATGACCCAAAGCCCTCAAAACATCAAAATAGTAGTACAACTACAACTCCTAAATCTGTGCCGTCTAAGCCGATGACCTGAAACTGCTCCACCACCTGAGAACTACTCCTCCTCTCCGAGCCGCATCTTCTTCCTGGATTTGAGTAGCCCTGTCCATTCATAACAGCAGAAATTAATTTTGTGCATCAGAGAAGATAGTCTATGGTTAATGTTATTGAAGCAATAATCGTTGCGATCTAGCCATAAGTTCCACATAATTGAAGCAGCCGCTAAATCCCACTCTAGTCTAACCTCCTTTCTAATCCTGTTCGTTCGAAAGTCCCCCCATACCTCAGACGTAGAGCCCGGATACTGTAAAACCCCGTAAGACTGACAAACCCTCTCCCAAACCCATCTAGCTCTATGACACTCAAAAAATATGTGATTCGTATCTTCTTCCTGCTGTGGACATCTATTACAAATCGCATTATCCAACATTCCTAGGCATCTCAAATTCTTCTTCGAGAAAATCGCATCCTTATCCGCTATAGATTGCTGCCTTTCAAAGTCAATTTATAAATGCAACTCGTCATTATCACACCATAAGTAATGCAATTCCCATAAAAAATTGTGAAAAGCTAATTATGGTTCGTGCCAATGAAACTTCAAAACTGAAGGAGATACATTTTTGTTTGTTTGTAACATTTTTTAGTTTTTAAAGTTTGTTACAACTCTGATTTATAAAATTTGTATGTATTATGCAATTGAATGTATTTTATTTCCTTTACATGTAGATCATAAATATTGAACTGTTTTTTGAAACAGCATAAATATTAACTTATATTTCATCTATACATTTTACAATTAAGTTTGGTTAGAGCTTAGAGGCCATTTTTATTGCACATATGGTTGATTAAGTCTAGGGCTGCAAACGAGCATAGCCGAGCCGAGTATATTGAGTCTTGAGCTCGGCTCGTTAAGCCATCGAGCTCAACTTTCAAAGTCGAGCTCGAGTCAAGTAGCTCGCGAGCTTAGCCTAACAATCACAACAAGCCCAAGCTTGAGCTTGACTCGTTAAGCCATCGAGCTCGAGCCGACTCGTTAGGCCATCGAGCTCGATTTTCAAATTCGAGCTCAACTCGAGCCGAGTAGCTCACGAGCAGCTCGGCTCATTTGCAGCCCTAATTAAGTCTTCTTCAACAATGCGGTGCACCTTGAGATCGTCAAGACTTGTTCAAGGATAGTCTTTGTTGGGACATAGATCCTTATATAATAAAGGCATCTACAAGAACATGACATATCATAATGCTAACTTGTAGGATTTGCATCTTCAAATCAAGATGTAGAGCATGCACTACTAACTAATAGATAATCAATTAGAGCCAATATTCAATGTCAGCCATGTTAGTCGGCAAAACTCTGTTGGAAATTTTTTTGGCATATTTTTCGGGCCAGATTCCGGTAGGCTCCGGCCACCGGCGGCATCGGAAAGTGATTGGATTACGTTCCTCTTGTCGAGTACTATTCCGTAATGTACTCATTTACTAAAAACGGATTCCGTATGAATGAAAAATGTTGGTCCAAAGTTGGGTACTCGAAATGTACTAACTTGAAAATTTTGAGGAAATGGATAATCCCACATCGGAAGTTGAGAAAGATTTCTGTAGTATATAAGCTAAAGAAATGGACTAAAGGGTGTAGCCCTGGGGTTACCACTAACGCGTAATGGAGAGAGGACCTAGCCAAAGTTACAACACACGTGAGCGCGCGCGCGCGCCCGGCTCCGACCTCGGCTTGGGTTGATCTGGCTTGGCTCTGGCCTACATTATTTTTTTTTGCCCCGCTCCAATTTTTTCGCTGGATCTATTTTTACCGTTGAGGCATTTGAAATTCTGTAACTTGTGTCATTATTCTGTAACAGCAGAATAATGGATCCATCATTTACGATTTTTTTGAGCCATTACTCTGCTGTTACAGAGTAATGAAAAATTACACTGCTGTTACAGAGTAATGGATCCATGATCCATCAGTTACGCCCTCATCACCTAAAAGACTCTGCAATTTTTCTGCCAGAGACACAAATTTTGAACTTGATGATCTTCTTCTTCTTATTCCTCTGAGTCTGAGAGTACAACACAGCTACTGGTTTGCCGATATCTCTGAAGCTAGGGTGCTGCTCTTCAGGAAAAGGTAATACAGTTGTATCCTGGGAGGCAATTCGTCAACTACCGTCACACTACGGGGCAAATTTTGCTTTAAGGACAGAGATCTTAATCTCGACTCTGTATTGAAGTGTCTGGTTTGTTCTTTTATTCCTGTAATTGTAGTTCTTCACATTGTTAGGAATTTTCTATTTGATATTTGAGATTTAACCTAACAATCTTAAAGCAAAATTTGTTCTCTATTTTAACAGTTTTTGTGAAGATTATTTACAGGTACTGTTAACATTTCGGAAAAAAACAAAAAAAAAAACTAACAGTTGAGTTTTAACTGTTTCAGAAGAAAAAAATGGAAAGCACAAAAAATTTGAATGACAGTGGACTGCTCAGTGCACAAACACCAGTGACCCAGAATGTGACTACACAATCGATTGCGGCACAAACGGTCATTCTACCTACACATATAACTGTAGGAGAAAAACTAGAAAAGCTCAATGGAACTGAATTCAAGAAGTGGTAAGGGAAGATGCAGTTCTACCTGACCACCTTGAAGCTGTAAAGGTTTCTGACTGAAACTGCCCCTATGCTAGCACCTATGGATGCACACTCTGTTGCTACGGTTGATGCATGGACTCAGGGTGATTATCAATGCAGAAATTACATCTTAAACGGTTTGGTAGACCCGCTCTACAATGTATACTATGTCTTCAAGACATCCAAACTTCTGTGGGGGTCTATGGAGAAGAAGTACAAAACCGAAGATGCTGCCTCCAAGAAGTTTGTAGTTGGCAAATTTCTGGACTACAAGATGGTTGACTCCAAGACTGTTGTGAGTCAGATACAGGAACTGCAACTGATCATGCACGAAATCGCTGCAGAGAACATGACGTTGTGCGAACCGTTCCATGTTGCAGCGTTCATTGAGAAGCCTCCACCTAGATGGAATGACTTCAAGAACTACCTCAAACACAAGCGAAGGAAAATGTCTTTTGAGGACCTGATTGTCAGATTGTGGATTGAAGAGGACAATCGCAAGGGTGACAAGTCATATGAAAACCATGTTAGGAATTATGAGGATCTTGTTGAGTCTTTGACACAATCAACACAAAACACCAAGCAAAACTAGATCACATCAATCACACAAAGCACACAAAAATTCTCCCGGTTGGGGCTTTCGTCTTAATCCGGGGGAGGAAGAACCGAGATATTATTTCAATTAGAGAAGATATAAGAATATTGCAATTCTCACAAGACCCTCTCTCAAGCCTATTGGAACTTGATGCTGCTTACAATAGAGAAACTCACTCACCCTCTCTATGAAGTACTATCTTCTTCTATTTGGCACTCAATAGAATCATATGGATCTATGAGCCGTTACAATTGTTTATATAGATATAGAGACAAAACCTAAGTTGATATCTTGTTACAACAGCAATTGGATATTACATAAGAGATAACCCGACGATAAGAGCCACACAATCTAACTTGAAGAGCAAGTTCGGTTTTTCACGAATCAGCCAGACTCAAGCCCGAAACCCATCAGCGCTGCGAATGGTCGACCGCACCAACAAGACGGCCGACTGTCTTCCTCTCGGGAAGATTTCATACAGGGGGTCGGTTGACCACACATGAGTTGCGGTCGACCGCAACTCCCACTGTTGCTGCCGACTGTTTCTTCTCGCCTTCAATCCGTCTCCAATCGTCTCGATCCCTCCATCGTCTTATCGTCTTCTTATCCAATATCGTATGCAAGACATAAAACCCAACAATCTCTACCTTGGATTGCATACACATGAATCCATACCCGTGTGATTTAAAACTCTTCTGGACCTTTCTTCTCCGCTTTGTAAACAACATATTTCTATGGCTTTTCCTGCTAGTTGAACAAACCTCCACCTGTTTTCCTCCAGCTGTATGCCCCTCTCAAGGGCACACCCTTGTAGATGTAATCATGGAGGTGCCACCCTCCACACGAATTCCACCTACATTAAGGTTCTCTCCACTTTCCAACGGTATTCGAACGTTGCAGTCTCGCTTTGGTAATTCTAGTGATGGCTTACTAGATGATGCTTCAGGAACTACGGGCTTCCATACACTTGGCCGAGTTTTTCTGCTCCCACACAGCTGTTAGAAGTTGTGTTGACCCTGCCCAATCCCTCTCTTACCCTTCATTACCTTACGACCACCATCCCAAACTGTCAAAACCCCACCTGTAGCTGTGTACCTGTAGTCACGAGCATCAAGAATACCCAAGGATATAAGATTCTACTGTATTGAAGGAATATGCATGACCTCTTCTAGTGTGAACCCTTTACCATCTGGTATCTCCAATTCAACTGTTCCCTTACCCACCACTTCACAAATCTCACCACTCCCCGTTCTCACACTATGGCCTGTTGATGACTTGTAAATAGAAAACATCTCCCTATCGGAGCAAATATGAGAAGAACTTCCTGGATCAAGATACCAACTTGAATCCATATCTGAAAAACTTGAAACAAGAAGACAATAATCGTCATTATTACCTGACTCAGTTGTGCTGACTATATGGGCTTGTTCCCCTTCTTTAGTAGCACTCTTCTGACTCAACCACTTGCGACAGTCTCTCTTGTAATGCCTAACTCCTATACAGTAATGGCAACGATTCTTATCCTTGTGCGCCGCATCCCTTCAAATTGAAGTATCACCATCCACCGTAAAACACCCTAAAGAAATAGACCCTCCTTTATGAGTCTCCTTTCTCAGCTCATCTTCCTTAAGACCCTTAATCACCCCGGCTACAGTAAGTGTTTCCTTGGTTGATTTCCCATGTATTATGGTAGTTATCAAGTGATCATAAGAAGTTGGCAGTGAATAAATCAAGTTGAAAGCTTTATCCTCTTCGCTAAGATCATCAGCATTAATTGCCTTCAGTTCAGATATTACCTTATTGAACTCCACAATATGGTCATGAAGATGGGTACCTTTCTTCATTGAGAACCTAAACAGCTTCCTCTTCCAATACATCCAATCTAGCAACGACGATCCCGAGTAGTCAGATTTGAGTCTCGCCTATAGACTCGCCGCACTTTTCTCCTTAAGAATATTACACTTGACTTCGTCCGCCAATTGCAACCGGATTAAACTCAAGGCCTTCAAACAAATCTCATCCCACTTCTCCTGCTTCACGTCGGTTGGCTTATTCTCTTCTAGAGGAAGGTGCAAGTCCTTCTGAACCAAAACATCATACATGTCCACCTTCCATAGATTGAAGTTGATCTTACCGTGAAACTGCTTGATCGTTGTCTTTTGATCTGCCATCTCCAAGGAACTCGAACAAATCCATGAACCTGATTGCTCTGATACCACTTATTAGGAATTATGAGGATCTTGTTGAGTCTTTGACACAATCAACACAAACCACCAAGCAAAACTAGATCGCACCAACCACACAAAGCACACAAGAATTGTCCCAGTTGGGGCTTTCGCCTTAATCCGGAGGAGGAAGAACCAAGATATTATTTCAACTTGAGAAGATACAAGAATATTACAATTCTCACCATGCCCATCTCTCAAGCCTATTGGAACATGATGCTGCTTACAATGGAGAAACTCTCTCACCCTCTCTATGAAATACTCTCTTCTTCTATTTGGCACTTAATAGAATCATATGGATCTATGAGCCGTTACAATTGTTTATATAGATCTAGAGACAAACCCTAAGTTGATATCTTGTTACAACAGCCATTGGATATTACATAAGAGATATTCCTACGATAAGAGCCACACGATCTAACTTGAAGAGCAAGTTGCGTTTTTTACGAATCAGCCAGACTCAAGTCCGAAACCTAACAGCGCTGCGAACGGTCGACCGCACCAACAGGATGGTCGACTGTCCCCCTCTCGGAAAGACTTTGTACAAGGGTCGGTCGACTGCACATGAGTTGCGGTCGACCGCAACTCCCACTGTTGCTGCTGACTATTTCTTCTCGCGTCCACTCCGTCTCCAATCGTCTCGATCCCTCCATCGTTTTATCATTTTCTTATCCAACATCATATGCAAGACATAAACCCAACAAATCATTCCATAGAAAAAGCCAACATGGTGGAGCACAAATATAAGGGCAAAAAGTGGAAATTCTTGCCACAAGGCTTGAACAAGAAATCTGCTGCAAAAAGATTTGCTGGAAAATACCACAAGTGTGGTAAGCTGGGACACAAGATATCTGAATGTCGCAGCAAGGATAACATCCGTGCTGGAAATGGAAAGGCAAAAAGGAATGAGAAATCCCATGCGCACATAGCTGAGAACCTGTCCACTGGTCTCTCTGACTTGGACCTCTGTGCTGTTGTATCGAAGGTCATTTGGTGGGGCGCTGTAACACCCCATATTTTATTTTAAATTAAAAATGCATTTTTTTTATTTTTGCATGTACGATGCACGTGCTAGTTTATCCATCTCTTTTTTTTACTCTCATTTACAATTTTTAGCATGCACAAGATTTTAATTAGCTTTCCTTTAACCCATGGACCAAAAAATGAAATCTAGCCTAATAGACAAATTAACTAGTTGATTAAAAGAAGAGCCCACTAGATTAGTTAAATTAGTAATTAAAATAAAAGCCCATGGGACAAGCCCATTAATAAAATTCTAATTTTAAGTTGAGCTTGGACTAATACATGACAAGTTACAACTTTTAGTACACATTTAGCTAGGTTGTTGACCGGGTTGAACCCTAGGTGTGGCTGGATTTGAGCTAGGGGGAAGGGGAAGAGGTTGGGGTTATGGGAGTTGAGATTGTGAAAGGTTGGGAGCATGAAGAGTTAGAAGTTTAGGAGTTAAGAAAATGAAGGGTTGGGAGAATTAAAAGAGAGAGTTATTAGGTGAAAATTTATGCATATTAGACCCGAACTTTACCCTATAAATAGAACCTCATTTCCTACTTCTCTTTTGCACCAAAAACAAAATCAAAAGAAGAGAAAGAAAAAAAAGAAAAAAAAAAATAGTAGAGTGTTCTCATTTTGGAGGAGTTCTTGCTTGGAGAAGTCTTGCTAGAAGGAGAAGGTCTTGCTAGGGAAGCTAGGAGCTAGAAGAGATCTCTTTCCAATTGTGGGTTCTTTCTTCTCAAAGGTGGGTGATCTCTTCCTTTCTAAAAGTAGAAATTTGCATGCTAAATAGTTTAAATGAGTAGTATAAGTTGAATGAGATATATGTAGATAAAATCCATGCTAGCCTAGTATTCAATGATCTTGTTGAGACTTAGGGAACATTAATTGTTACCATGCTAATTAAAGACAAGAGTTCAACTAAAGAATTAATCATATGAATCATGTTAGAATGTTTGCAAAATTTTATGTTTGTCGAATGTGTAATTTTTCTTTTATGAGAACTTGTTGGAGAATGTTATATTTCGACATATACTTTAGAGACAATGAGGATTAGGAAAGAAAACGAAAAGAGAAAAACAAATCTTTGTTATTGCCATGAAACATGTCGACATATGTTAAAAATACAAATTTGTTTTGCATGAAAGAATTCTCTTGTGATGCTCATGGTTGATTAAGTAACATGTTTGGGTTTATTACAAAAATTTAACTAGTATAATGAAGTACATAAACTAGTTTTACTAAACTTGATTTTTAGTTTCGAGATTTGAGAAAAGATGTAAAATTGTAGGCAAAAAGAAAGGAAAAATTATTTGAAAATGAAGATATATTTCTTAAAATAAGTTTGAACTCTTTGATTACTGTTTTAATATTTATCTCAGTCCAAAAGAGAATTTTGTTTCAATACCCTAAAAGGATGGATTATTTTGATAAACGAGTTTTGTTTAAAAGAATTAAATTCAGAATAGTATAAACAAAGGTATATTATTATAACTCTTAAACAGAAAATACACTTAGACTTACTGGTTAGCTAGTGAAATGCAGAGCACTGTTGAAAAAGATCTTGGTTCGAAACTTGATAATCACTTTCATTTTTTAATTTTTTTTATAAAATTCCGAAAACTGGAACTTAATTTAAGAGTATTTTGGCATATGAAATTGACAAAAGTCCACATGGACTAAATGGCTAGAGGGTTGGAGCCTGGGCGTTGGCTGTGTGTTCTCGCAAGTCTTGGGTTCGAAACCCAGGCCTCTCTTTTGATTATTTTTTCGGTTATTAATCATGAATGGCTTTTTGAATTGGGATAAAACCCTAGTATTAATATAAAAGGAAATGGAAATATTAAGAGATAGTTTTCTAGTAAATTTTTGAAGTATAAAAAGGAATGAAATTTTTAGAATAGAACTTCGTGGTGAAGAAAAGAAAAGTATTAATTCGTGAAGTGATCTTTTTAAAAGAGATTACACTTGTATTTTGTTTAAGAAATATTTTAAAGTAATTTGAGACTTTGTAATAGCTTGGATTGGTTATAAAATTTCATGTAATGAAATTGTGTTCTTTAAAGAAATTATTTTTTGTTTGTAAAGATTATGAATGGATGAATAAGATCATGAATAATGACAAGACTAAGCAAAATATTGCTTTGTGGATAAGATGTTGATATTTCGTGAATAAGTTGAAAGATGAACATATCTAGGTTTAAGACATGTTTATAGAAGGGTATGTGTACCCATGATTTCTTGTATATGAAAAAGTTATAATTTAGAGTTAGTGAGACCTCGGGTACCGGCATTATTAAATTGAAAAGAGTTGAGATATAAATTGAGATATGCCGTGGAGCTATCTCGTATTTTTTTGTTGATTAAGTCCGGTAGGAGGTAAAACTAATTCTAGGATTGGAAATTATTCATATATTGAACTAAAATAATTAGGCACATAAGTGAAGATTTAGTGAACTTGGGCAAACGTAAGTGAGTTGCTTCTATATAGTCGGCGGTGGATCTCCGTGTCTATAGACCCAGTCGGCGGTGGATCTCCGTGATTGTGGTTGCTCCGTAGGAGATGGGCTTTTATCTTTAATCCGGGACTTAGCGTAGTCGGCGGATAGTTTGCCATACTCCGTTGTATATATGTATACCGGGGCTAGAAGGGCACTTGCGGGATGATTCGCAC
Source organism: Hemerocallis citrina (assembly GCA_017893485.1). Lineage (NCBI taxonomy): Eukaryota > Viridiplantae > Streptophyta > Magnoliopsida > Asparagales > Asphodelaceae > Hemerocallis > Hemerocallis citrina. Next base: position 284,935,368 of record CM030363.1, read on the forward strand.
GATGAGGGATATGTTATAACAGTCGACGGTGGATCTCCGTGACTGGGATCCATATTTGTGAAATGATTTAAACCTTGCTTCATTACTAGGTAGTTGTCATAGCGAGGGATCAAGCCCTTTATTGTGGAGTACGTAGGTGCCTGCCCTCGGACCTATGTAGTATGAGATGCATAAAATCTGAATAAGTATGTATTAGTGTCATCCTAGTATAAAATGTGTGCATTAGGCATTAAGGCATGATATACACTTACATGTTTAGCGTAGTCACGAATTAACACTTTATTGTTCATTCAAACTTTTGTGATTTGTTAAAGTAATGAGATCATATATGTACGGCATAGACAGGATAGCCGAGTATAACATTTTCGTTAGTTGTAAGTGACCGACGTGCCTACAGCTTGATATGCAGGTAACGGAATAAAGATATTATGATGCAATTGATGACTTACTTTGATAAAGTTGTATAAGTTGTACTTTATTTTCAATATTGTAATCTTTTTATTCTTCCGCTGTGTATGTAAAATGTAAAGAACTCAGATGTTGTTGAAAAAGTTTTAAATTCCTTGTAAAATTGTACAAAGTGAAGTAAAGATCCTGTGAACTCTCGAATTCGGTCTTATTTGGAATTAGGGGCGTTACAGGAGCAAACCTAGTGAGTGGTGGTATGATACTGGGGCTACCAAGCATATCTGCTCGGACAAGGATATGTTCACTTCATACCAGAAGTGCAACAAGAATGAACAGTTGTTCATGGAAAATTCTTCCACCTCCAAGATTGAAGGAACAGGGAAGATAGTGCTGAAGATGACTTCTGGCAAGGAACTAACACTAACCAATGTGTTGCACGTTTTGAATATTCGAAAGAAGTTGGTTTTTGGATCTTTGCTAAGCAAGAATCGATTTAGGGTCGTGCATGCTTATGATAATTTTGTACTTTCAAATAATGTGGTGTACTTGGGAAAAGGGTATGTTAAGAATGGACTGTTCAAATTCAATGTAATGACAGTCATTCCAAAATATGTTGTTCCTGTTGTTCCCAAAATTAATAAAATTAATCTTGTTGCTTATGTTGTTGAGTCTTCTTCTGTTTGGCATGAAAGACTAGGTCATGTTAATTTTAATTCTTTGCGTAGATTAGTTAACATGAATTTACTACCAAAATTTAAGGTAGACAACTGTGACAAATGTGAAGTTTGCACAGAGGCCAAACTCACTAAAACTTCATCCCGTTCTGTAGAAAGAAACACTGAAACTCTAAGTCTAATTCACACGGATCTGTGTTAATTAAAATTCGTGCAGTTCAGAGGCGGTAAAAAGTATTTTGTGACATTCATAGACAATTGAACAAAATACTGTTGTGTATACCTGTTACATAGCAAAAATGAGGCATTGGATAAATTCAAGGAATATAAGCTTGAGGTTGAGAATCAACTTGGCAAAACGATTAAAATCGTTAGGAGTGATAGAGAAGGGGAATATGATGCACCATTTAATATGTTCTGCTCTGAACATGGAATAGTTCATCAGAAAACTGCTCTTTACTCACCTGAATCAAACAGTTGTGCCGAGCGCAAGAACCGAACTCTGAAGGAGATCATGAATGCCTTGTTGTTAAATTCTGGGTTACCCCATAATATGTGGGGGGAAGCGTTGCTGACCGCAAATTGTATTCTCAATAAAATACCTCACAAGAAAACTGGCAAGACACCATACGAACTGTAAAAAGGTAACGTACCTTCGTATAAATACCTCAAAATGTGGGGGTGTCTAGCAAAGGTAGCAGTACCTAATCCCAAATAGGTCACAATAGGACCTAAGACCATTGATTGCATATTCATAGGCTATGCACATAACAACAGTGCATATCGGTTCCTGGTATATAAATCAGATATACCGGACGTCCATGTTAATACAATAATGGAATCAAGGAATCCCTCCTTCTTTGAACTCGTGTTTCCGTGCAAGGATGCTACGTATCCCAAACGTACACGTCAGCAAGGAAGTGCAAATACCTCGATTGATGAACCTAGACGAAGTAAACGGGCTAGAATATCAAAGTCATTTGGTCCTGACTTTGTAATGGCCTTTCTGTTAGAAAATGAGCCCAGAACATTCAAAGGAAACCATGTCTACGCCTAATGCTCCTATGTGGAAGGAAGCAATCAAAAGTGAAATAGACTCCATCATGCAAAATCATACATGAGAGTTGGTCGATTTGCCGTCTGGGTGTAAAGCTTTAGGATGCAAATGAATTTTCAAACAGAAATTGAAACCAGATGGTTCAATAGAGAAACATAAGGCGAGACTTGTGGTATAAGGATTTAGGCAAAAAGAAGGCCTAGACTTCTTTGATACTTATTCCCCGATCACGAGAATAACTTCCATAAGAATGTTGATAGATATTGCAGCTCTACGTAATCTCGAAATACATCAAATGGATGTCAAAACCATTTTTCTAAAATGGGGATTTAGAAGAAGAAATATACATGAAACAACCTGAGGGTTATGTAGTTCCTGAACATAAAAACAAGGTGTGCAGGCTTGTAAAATTCTTGTACAGACTGAAACAAGCTCCAAAGTAGTGGCATGCAAAGTTTGACAATGTTATGATGTCAAATGATTTCAAAATAAATGAATGTGATAAGTGTATATACATCAAAGATACTCCAAATGGATACATTATGGTGTGTCTGTATGTAGATGACATGCTCATTATTTGTAGCAATAATGACATTATCAAACAAACTAAGAACATGCTTAGTGGTAAGTTTGGTATGAAAGATTTGGGAATTGCAAATGTTATACTAGGAATCAAAGTTTCCAGGGCGTCTGAGGGTATTACTTTGTCTCAAACTCATTACGCTGAGAAGGTACTTGAAAGATTCAAGAATCACTCCAATGGAATTGCCAAAAGTCCTGTGGATCCCAGTCTTCACTTGTTCAAAAACACGGGTGACAGCATATCACAATTGGAATATGCACGTGTAATCGGTAGTCTGATGTACTTAATGAATTGTATAAGACCGAACTTGGCACATTCAGTAAATGTATTGAGCCGATACACAAGTAATCCAGGACGAAGTCACTGGAAAGAAATAACTAGAGTATTGAACTACTTGCGACATACTCAGAGTTATGGACTGCATTACACTAGATATCCAGTAGTACTAGAAGACTATAGTGATGCCAACTGGATATCGAACTCCAAGAACTCGAAATCCACAAATGGGTATGTCTTCACTCCTGGTGGTACAGTTGTGTCATGGAAATCCTTTAAACAAATGTTATTGGCCAGATCCACCATGGAATCTGAGTTTATTGGTTTAGACAAAGCGACAAAGGAAGCAGAGTGGCTTCAAAACTTTTTAGAGGAAATGTAGGGAAAATCAGTGTCTGCTATATGTGTACACTGTGACAGCCAATCGGCTATAGCAAGGGCACTAAGTTGTATGTATAATGGTAAGTCTTGTCGTATCAGAAGGCAACACAAAACTATTAGACAACTGCTCTCAAATGGAATAATCTCTATAGAGTATATAAAATCGGCCGACAACCTAGCGGATCCATTAACTAAAGGTTTGTCACGAGAGTAAGTTGTAAGATCATCAAGAGGAATGAGTTTAAAGCCTATGACGAAAGAGGATACTTGATAGAAACCCTACCTAGGAATTGGAGATCCCAATATCTAGGTTCAAGGGGACAACTAAATCTTGTTGAATCGACATGAGCACTGAGAGATTAAAATCTCATACTCACTCTTACGATGATAAAACAGTTCTACCTGCAAAGGGTTAGGATAAGCTTGGCTTTTAAAGATTCTCATAGCTTTGAAATAAAAGTGGGGTATGCAGGATACTCTTTATGAGCAATCACCTTGTGAATGTGAAATAAGGCCGTTTCTAGGAGAATGAAGAGAGGCTACATTCTCCAAGTTCACTCACGATTAACCAGGGTTGTTCAAGGCCAAAATGAACACAGCGAGAGAACCTAGTTCTGTGAGGAGATGAAACTGTGTGATAGTTATTGTCTAGGTTCACATCAAAGCCCGGGTTGTTCAAGACATCATGTTCACTACCTGATCAAGTGAATCCGATGGCTACTCACAAAGGGTGGTTCAAAATTGAAAAATTACTACCATTCCTGATGTAGTAATTTTCCGATTATACTCTCAGAGTCTTTTCTGTCATGTTTTTTTTTGTCATATCTTTTTCTGTCGTGTGTGGATTGCATAGTCTGGTAATTTTCATTCACGTGGGGAATTGTTGAAAATATTTTGGCATATTTTTCGGGTCGGATTCCGGTGGGCTCCGGCCACCGGCGGTGCCGGAAAGTGATTTGATTACGTTCCTCTCATCGAGTACTATTATGTAATGTACTCATTTGCCAAAAACGGATTTTGTATGAATGAGGAATGTTGGTCCAAAGTTGGGTACTCAAAATGTACCAAATTGGGAATTTGGAGAAAATGGATAGTCCCACATCGAAAGTTGGGAAAGATTTTTGTAGTATATAAGCTAAAGAAATGGACTAAAGGGTAACCCTGGGGTTACCACTAATGTGTAGTGGAGAGAGACCCAGCCAAAGTTACAAACACACGCGCGCCCGCCCGGCCTAGGACCGGGGCCGTACATTAATTTTTTTGCTCCGCTCTAAATTTTCCGTTGGATCTATTTTTACCGTTTAGGCGTAATGGATCCATCAGTTACGTTTTTTTTATAGCCATTGCTCTGCTGTTACAGAGTAATGGATCCATGATCCATCAGCTACATCCTCATCACCTATAAGACTCTGCAATTTTGTCTGCCAGGGACACAGTTTTTTAACTTGATGATCTTCTTCTTCTTCTTCCTCTGAGTCTGAGAGTACAACACAGCTACTGGTTCGCTGATATCTCTGAAGTTAGGGTGCTGCTCCCCAGGGAAAGGTAATACAGTTGTATTCTGAGAGACAATTCGTCAACTACCGTCACACTACGGGGCGAATTTTGCTTTAAGGACAGAGATCTTAATCTCGACTCTGTATTGCAGTGTCTGGTTTGTTCTTTTATTCTTGTAATTGTAGTTCTTCATAAACATTGTTAGGAATTTTCTATTTTATGATATTCGAGTTTTAACAAACTCTACAATGTGAGATAGAATAGCGCATGCATTAAAATATGTACATAATTTGGGCGATACCCCATATATAAATGAGCGTTGCTTTGACACTGTTATCTATTTATAATTTAAATTTGGAGATTGTTTAAAACTCGAAGTCTTGTTCATATGCTTTAATTTCCTCCGATATCTCGAAGGGTAATGATAACTACAACCTTTTCTTTTACAATCTTAATTGGCACATTCTCATTGAAAATATATTGTAGAGTAGGTTGTACACATCTCCAATAAGATTCTGACACATAAGGTTGTAAGATTATAAAGACTAGTAATTTACACGTGCGATGCACGTTTTAATAAATATAGTTTTTTAAAAGTAAAATTTCAGACGTCTTAATAAATATAGCTTTTTTAAAGTAAAAATTCAGACGTGGTCTGAATTTGAAACTAAGACCTCTTTAATAATAGTTATGCACGTGCGTTGCATGCATTGATAGAATTACAAATGACAATAAGACATTCTCCCATTATAATATTAGAGATTTATACGTGCAATGCAAGTCTTAATAAATATAGTTTTTTTTTTAAAAGTAAAAATTCAGAAATAATCTCAATTTGAACCTAAGACCTCCTTTATAATAGTTATGCACGTGCATTGCACACATTTATAGATTGACAAATGACATTAAGGTATTCTCTCATTATAATATTAGAGATTAGAGATTTATAGGTGTAACATTACCCTATCTCGAATGATTATTGTGTGGCTTTCACGTATTATACATTTAATGTCATTATTTAATTATTCAACAACAACAAAATGCGACTTTAGTTGTTTATTTACACATTGACAACAAAATATTCTTCTTGCCACATTTATCATGTATATGCCTTATGGCATAGCAATGATGCCATTTCTCTATGTACTATATTTGGTATAACGTGCAAATTTGTAACTAAAATGTGACTTATGATTAGAAAACACTTGGATAAAAGTATGGTCTTTTTTCATTAAAAAAAAGTACGGTCTTTCGCTGAGTATCCTAAAAAAAAAATTTGTCTTTTAGCATCGCTCTTGAGAAGTATAATTTTGACTATTTGTGGTGGAAATATAATGCAACCAAAATAACTTTAAGTCGCCTCTGTATAGAATTTGCACTATGCATGTAAATCTAATTTATACATATTTAAGTATGAGGTTGCAAATAAGTTCATGTTATAAGATACGTTTTTCCTTTTTAGTCGAACTTTAAAGTTGGCTACTAATTTAATAAGATACTTGATGTAGAAAGGTAAGAGCATCTGTAGTCGTTTGTCAAATATCGATAAAATGGATATTTGGCAAACGAACGTGCTGCACTCGTTTGCCAAATATCCATATTATCGATAAATCGCTACAGTTGATTGCTATAAATGAGAATCGATATAGCTTTTATCAATATTTGAGGGACAGCATTCGAAATGCCGTCTGTTTGAAAATTAATTAATTTTCCGAAATAAATATCGCCAAAAAGAATTAAAAAACCCCAAAAACATTTCTCCTCGGACGGCACTCGGAGTGCCGTCCCACCCCATTCCGCCTTTCTCGGACGGCACATCAAGTGCCGTCCATTGAGTAATTTAAAAAAAAAAAATTTACTCGTTTCACTTGTACGGCACATGAAGTCTGCTCATTTTTAAAAATTTTAAAAAACATGGGCACTTCAGGAGGGCGGAACATGAGCACTTCAGGAGGCTCATTTTAAAAAAAATTTAAAATGAAGTCTGCTCATTTTTAAAAAACATGTGCTCATTTTAAAAAAAATTTACTCATTTTAAAAAATTTTTGCTCCCCATATATATATATATATATATATATATATATATATATATATATATATATATATATATATATATATATATATATATATATATATATATATATATATATATATATATATATATATATATTTCCTTCTCCGACGGCACTTCATGTGCCGTCGCTCAAATTTACTCGTTTTTTTTTTCCTCTCCGATGGCACTTCATGTGCCGTCGCTTAATATTTTAATATAGATAGCTAGGAAATAGCTTTGCACGAGTGCAGCAAAAGTGAGATTCTTATTTTCATTTATTCATATATAGATATTTTTACATTGCAACGACTACAAATGCTCTAACCACCTGTTTGAAGGCTTCACTCCTTCACTATATTTTATAATAGCATTTTTTTTTCTTTTCTTTAAGACGATCCACGTCATCTCTTTATTAATGATAGATAATAAAATAAAATAGTACCAAAATACATCCAAAAGATGACCCATTTTATAATAGCATTCACTGTGTGGTTTGTTGATAACTCAAAATTTAGCAATTTTTGGCAAAAAAATTATACTATCATTTGCTAAAAGCAAAAAAAATAGAATATAAATGAAAGTGGACTGCTAAATATAGCAGCCCGCTTTAGGAAAGTTCTAAATATAAAATACAAAACATCTTCTTCGTCTTATTAAATTTTTTTATTTTAATATGGACCGATGAAAAATCATCTTCTGTCCACCAAATTATTCAGAATTTTTTTTTTCAAAAAGTTACGAAAATGTCATTAAAAAATTACGAAATGCCATTCACATATTACGAAATTGCCATTTTAATTTTTTTATTTAAAAAACCCGACAAAAGATATTCTTCCGTCTGATAACTTGTTCCACTTTTTTTCTTACAAATATTATTAAAATATCATTAATTATTTACGAAAACGTCATTTATTTTTTTTTAAAGGGATAAACGGAGGAAGATCTTCCGTCTTATTTATATTTTTTAAAAATATTTTTTTAAAAGTTTGGCACCAGCGGTAGCAGCACTCTCCTTCATTGCTATTTGTCAAATGCTAAATATGCATATGTTAGAGTAAGCGATAGTGTATGCTCTAACAAGTATGCTAGATGGCAAATTTTCAATACAACTGTGAGGAATATATGATATTAATAGATATAAGAATTGAAAGGAAGAAATATGACATCTGAAAAGTCGATAAAAAATTGTTACAATTAAAATGGTAACTGGTGAAAAAACGTGAGTACTTAGGATGAAGAAACAAGGCAAATAATAAAACAACCAAAAAGAAAGGTAAAAGTTCGAAAAAATCTTTTTAAGAAAATGGCAGGGAGAGAGATACGTAGAGACAACTAATAAGAGACGTGAAAAAATTGAAATTAGAAAAAGGCAAATATTTTTAATAAATTTTAGTTGAGATGGGACCTACTAATTACTATCATTTTTGTTGTGTATTCCTAACGTGTCAAACTAATGCCAATTTTCAAAACATTCTAGAAGGAAAACCATGTAATTGATAGAAAACACTTCTTTTGGAAAATATCCAAACTAATTTCAATCAATTTCTAACTGTCCAAAAATACATAAATCGTAAGAAATTATTTTTTTAAAAAAATAAAATAATCAAGAATCTCCTAGTTTCTTCCCCAATGAGAAACGAAATAGGGAATCTCAATTCTCTCACCCACCCTGTATATACTACCTACATCCCAACCACCCAATGTCTCTTCAAAATCCGCGGTCATCCAAATCCAACGGCTCATCCCATCCCGTATCATCCCTATTCATACACAATTTTTGTAAAGGTTTTTAGCATATGCATTCCTATCATATCTCATATTTACACATCCATCCCCCACAAATCGATATCTATTTATCCATCATTAACAATGCAAAACATACTCCAAAATAATTTTTATGTTAAAATCTAGTAAGCATTACTCACTCAAAATCAAATAAACAAAATTAAAAAAGTATACTTACATATTGCTTTCAATTGGGCTTGACTGCTTCCACTGATTTTATATATCAACTCTTCAAATCTCTGCTTGATTCCCCATCCTCAACCTGAAACTTCTGCAATATAGGTCCTCAAAAAGTCATCATATATCTCAAGTTCCGACATCCTCAAATCTATATATTTAACAACAATGGATTCATAACTGAATTTCATGAATTTTGATTTTCATGTAGACATTGGGGTGGACTTGCTCTAAGGCCCATCCTCTCGACATTATCAGATTTACATATCATTAGAGAAACGTCATAAAACCGTAACTTTAATTCACCTAGCACAAGCCACTGTAACTTGCAGAAGTGATTTTTGACTCACGGTATGCGAGACCATCCGAGTCGCTAAGATCAATATATGTCCCTACTCGGACAGGTGGATCCTACAATCAAGCTCCCTTAAAACTTTGCACTCGAGAGCCAATATCCGTCCGGTTCGAGAAACCCTTTACACACATTCGTTACCTTTTAGAAGACTTATGTTCCATAAAAACTGTCAACTTAAGACTGTTCCTTATAGATTATGTCACAACTTTAGAATTTTAGCTCTCTGAAGCAAGCAAGTGGAAGTTCTATGCTTCAAACAAATTACTTTATCAGTTTATCATCGAGATAGAGTCTAAAACAACTGATAACCAGTAGAGGAATTGTTTTTGAGTGAGCCGTATATTGTCAGAGATGTATATTAAATTAAATATATCGATTTAAGGAGAATGAATGTGTAAGATATGAGATTTAGTACATATATGTAAGAGCATCTGTAGTCGTTCATTTCTAAATTTTGGGTATTTGGCTTTTGGAAATAGAAAATATGGCTGCGCGCTGCAGTCGTTGAAAGGTAAAATATGGCCGGACAATCGATTATCTCTCGTCCAAATTTTTTTTAAAAAAAAAAATTTTTTTTTAGCACTAAAAGACAAAAAAAAAAAAAAAAAGATTAAGGCCTGGACGGTGGATTATACACCGGCCCAGGCCTATTTTGTCTTATTCACATTTCAAATGACGGTGTATAATCTCCCGTCGGCCAATTGGAAAGTTTTTTGATTTTTTTTTTTTAAAAAAATTGGTTCGGACGGGATATAATCTACCGTCAATCTCCTTGGACGGTGTATAATAGGCCGTTGGTTGACTTTGTTTATTTATTTATTTTAAAAAAAAAAAAAAACCAAAGACGGGATATAATCTCCCGTCAATTGGTTCGGACGGGGTATATCGTTGTTTTATCTCTCGTCCTTTTCGTCCGTCTCACCTACGAGACGAACTTTTATCTTTCGTCAATTCTGACGGACGAAGTATAATGGTTCGTTAGCTATATTTTGGTTATAGCCAAATCGTCTGCTATATTTGGCAACGAACTGTTCATCGTACAACCAAATTTTGGGTATTTGAATGACGACTGCAGCTCGTTTTTTGGATATTTTTCCAAATTTTGGGTATTTAGCCCACGACTACAGATGCTCTAAAACAACCCATTTCACCAAGTCCACTCCTACCAAAAAAACAAAAAAAAACATAACAAAAAAAACTCTCCTCTCCTCTCCTCTCCTCATCTTCCTCACTTCCCACAATGTCTAGACTCCTCCGTTCCCAAAAAACCCTCCACCAAACCCTAACCCTAACACTCTCCCTCCTCCGCCCTATCTCCGCCCCCCTCCACCACCACCACCACCACCACCACCTACACTCCACCACCTCCTCCGGCAACTCCACCTCCGGCGATCTCATCAGGATCCGCGCCCAATCGAACTGCCCCCGCTGCTCTTCCCCCTTCCGCCTCTCCTTCTTCCCCTCCGCTGGCGGCTTCCAGTCCGTCAACCTCTGCCCCTCTTGCCGCTCCGCCTTCTACTTCCGCCCCGAAAAGGTCGCCCCTTTGCAGGGCACCTTCGTCGAAATCGGCCGCCTCAAAGAAAACCATAGCAAGGGGTCTGAGTATTGGGGGGTAATTGAGGGGAGCAAGGGAGGGGGAGGGGAGCCGCCGGAGGGATGGCCGTCGGCGGTGCATCAGGCGCCGGTGCCGCCGTTTGCGCCGAATTTGAATGTGGTGAGGGTGGGGGGAGGGGGTGGGGGTGGGGGTGGGGGTGATGGGGAGGGGAAGGGGAGTGATGGGTGGGGAGGGTCGAATATGGGGAAAGATTTGCCGACGCCCAAGGAGATTTGTAAGGGGCTTGATAAGTATGTTATCGGGCAAGAGCGCGCAAAAAAGGTAGGCTTCTTTTACTTTTGTTTTGAGTTGCAATTGTACTATAAAAGTAGTTGCATTGCATTTGTAACTGGTTGCGCGAAATCACTACAGTAGAAATCCACTACAAGTGGAAAATTGCAACTATGGTGAAAAGTTGCAATAGGGTTGCAAAAGTTATGAGTTGTAACGCTTGCAAACATTTTTCTAGGCCAATTACGAGATTTTAGTTGCAGAATGGTCGTGTTGTGATGCAACTAACCACAAACCTTAGTAGTTGTAACTGCATTGCAACTCTATTTCCAATGAATCAAGAAACCGCTAAAAGATAATAAAATATGATATCTAAATCACTAATTGACGATCTACAGTGGCAGCAATTATTGTAAAATTTTATCTTGCAAGCTACAACTAATAAAAATACAAACTTGTTAATTATACTATTGACTAGAATCATTTTGCACTTCCATATCAACTATTTTACTATCATTTTGCACCTCCATATCTATGTCGACAGATTTATCACTTATCAAGCTTGGCAATTGAAAACCTTTAAATTAATGTTAATGAACGCCATGAGAATTATTATCTAAAGTGCAAAATTTGTAAGGTTAAGGGTGCACAATGTTGAAAAATAAACTATAGGTGTAATTTTTTGTTTTCATGCGAAACCTAAGGGGTGATTTGGATTTTTGTTACTAGGAATTGAATTGGACAATAATTGGTTCAAATCAATTTGTCTCGTAGAGATTGATTTGGACTAATAATTATTAGCTGTATTGTTATTGACGTCTGCTAATATTTGCAATTTGCCTATTGGCTTTCCTTAAAACCTCACCGGGGTACAACCATAATACCCCATCCCTTTGGTATAGTTTGTCCAATGTTATTGGCCTTTATGCATGCATTTAAGGTGTATGCAAAGTGAAAGATATGCTCACACTTTTTATTGATAGCCAAGGGACTTGCTTGATTGGTTTGTTAAAGCGAAGCTCGAGAAATTTGAAATTACCAACACACAATACTCAATAGAATTGAAGTTTGATGAAAGTTAGCAAATAGCAAGCTATTATTGTTATGATGCATGCACAAATTATCTCCCTCCATTTTGCATTTGTCATCATCCAACTTATCCCCATTTGTTTGCCTTTGTCAAGGTCCAACTTCTTTCCTTCTGTGGTTTTCTGCGTACATGTCCCTTGGTAGAATACATGTGCAATTCCCACAACCTATCTACAACTTCAAAGCTTCAACCTAATGTTAGGGTCTTTCACATCATATAAGAGCACCCCTGGTTTGAATCTCGTTGGGTGCGCTTGATTTATGTTTTGAAATTAAAAAAAATTGTTATATGCACATTAATGTTTTGCTTCTTTGGTCTGTAAGAAATGGACGCTCGACCTGCCGGGACGTGTTAGAAGTTAGAATACTCGTGCAATTCTTGTAACCTTTCTACAACTGTGTTGTTTTATCCTAGTGGCATGGTCTTTCACATCCCTAACAACATCATATGTATATTTTTGTCTCGCATATATTTTACATTTGCATAAATTCTCCCTTGAATTGGGAAGGGGAGGCTAATATGATGTAGACTAAAATGGCTGTGTATAAGAGAAACATCAAAGGAGGTACTTTTGTAGAATCTAATGGTTGAAAACTTCAAACTAAAGAAACATGATGGTGGCAAGAAGAAGTTCAACATATTGTGAGAAAAAAGATCAACCTTCAAAATATGGCAAAAGAGTAGAAATGAGGATGATTTGGAGAAATATAAGACCGTTAAAAAAGAAGTTAAGAAAGTGGTAAAAGATGCAAAAAAAATTACGATGATTTATACCCAAAATTAGGAACAAGGAACAAAAGGAGAAAATAACATCTATAAGCTTGCTAAAAAAATGGATAGGAAATCAAAGATTTGGATACAATTAGGTGTATTAAGAGTGAGAATTCAAAAGTCTTAGTAAAAGATGAGGAAATTAAGGAAAGATGGCGATATTATTCTGAGAAGTTATTAAATGAAAATGTTGTGGTCAACTTAAATATAGAAAAATCAAGGGAGAGTCCAGAGCATCTGTTTTTCCGTAGAATCAGATTTTCGAAATGCCCTATAAATGATGAAAATAGAAAAAGCTTTAGCACCGAATGATATACTCGTTGAAGTTTGGAAGTGTCTTGGGGATGTAGGAGTGAGTTGACTAACAAGATTGTTTAATGAGATTTTGAGGACCAAGAGTTTGCCCGATGAATGGAGGAAGAGTATTTTAGTACATATATGTAAAAAATAAAGGAGATATACAAAGGTACTCAAACTACCGAGGCATTAGATTAATAAACCATGCGATGAAGCTTTGGGAAAAAGTGATCGAATAGACTCAGACTAGAAACAATAATGTCTGAAAATCAGTTTGGATTTATGACTGAGAGGTAGCAATGGAAGCAATTTATGTACTGAGGAGACTTATAAAAAAATATAGAGAGAATAAGAAAGATCTACTTATGGTGTTTATGGATCTAGAAAAAACTTATGATAAAGTTCCTAGAGACATTATGGTGGGTGTTAAATAACAAAAGGGTAACTATTCGGTATATTGAGGTGATTAAGGATATGTATAAATGGGCAATGACCACAATTAGAACAACCACTGGAGAAAGTAGTGAATTCCCTATTACAGTAGGTTTATACTAAGGTTTGGCTTCAAGTCCCTACCTCTTTGCTTTGGTAATGGATGAATTGACATGATGAATACAGGATGAGGTGCCTTGGTGTATACTTTTTGCCGATGATGTCGTTTTAGTGGATGAGACTAGAGCATGAATCAATGCTAAATTAGAATTGTGGAAAGAGACTTTGGAAGGTAGAGGCTTTAGAATAAGCAGAACTAAAACAGAGTATATGAAGTATAATTTTAGCGATATTCCGACACAAATGCGGAAGTAGTGAAGCTTGATGGTCAAGAGATACCTAAGAGAGACCGTTTTCGATATCTATGCTCAATTATACAAAGAGATTGGGTGATTTGTGAAGATGCTATACATAGGATCCAAGCATGGTGGCTTAAGTGGAAAATTGCTAGTGGTGTTTTGTATGACAAACGTATACCTTTGAAGTTAAATTTTTTTTATAGGATGGTTGTTAGACCAACAATGATATATGAAGCAGAGTGTTGGACAACAAAGAAACAACAGATCCAAAAAATGAGTGTAGCGGAGATGAGGATACTAAAATGGATGCGTGATAAAACCAGGAAGGATAGAATTAGAAATGAGCATATACGAGACATGGTAAATGTAGTATCTATCCAAAATAATTAAGGGAGAATCGCTTCAGGTGGTTTGAACACAATCACACATAGACTTAGTAGTGCCCGTTAGAAAGAATGATAAATATTGAGGGTAGATTTAGGGGAAGGAGAAGTCCTGAACTTACTTGAGTGAAAACTATGAGAAAAGATTTGATAACTTGTGGCCTTACAGAATATATTGCGCTAATCCGAGTAGAATGGAAAACCATGATTCATGTAGCCGATCCCAACTAGTTGGGAAAAAGATTTAGTTGTTGTATAAATTCCCCCAAAACTATCATGCTTAATTTTTATCCCTGAACTTTTGCAACTTTATAATGGTTAATAAACCCTTATCATTGAAGTGGAAGGACTATTATGCCTTTACATAACACTATACATCAAAAGGGCCTATAAGGAGAAATTCATGGAAACATGATTTTCTAGGTTTTATAGGAAGGAGCTTGGATGAACTAGAGGGAAACCATGGAAGTATACTTTGAGCGAAAAGGAAAGCTTGAAAGTGGTTGGAAATTTTCAGATTTTTGATATAGAAGAATTAGAGAAGTGAAAGAGAGAAAGTTGAGGACTAATGGGTTCAATCAGTGTAGTCGAAGGCGTGCCTGAGGCACAAGGCACATACACTTAGTCTATAATGTCTATTTGAGCCTCATTTTTGCAAGGCGCACTGCCTCAGTCTTGAGAATGTGAGAGGTCATGGGTTCAAGTTATGCTCACCATTTTTTGTAAGAGCATTTTTCCAATAATTAAGGAAAAGATATAATTATTGCACATAATATTATAATATATGGGAAAATGACCTTATAATATATGAGAAAATTTTCTCATTTAGATTGATTATTATCGATTGGCCACCTAATCGGCGATCCATGTTATCATGATATTTAATCTTATTTATAAATTAAAAAAACCCTAAAAAGTAATAGTGCGTCTTCGTTAAGTGAGGCTTGCTCCTCAAATTGCGCCTTGCGCCTCACGATTTTTACGGGGTAGTGAAGTTGCTTTACGCCTTTCGCCTTTGATTACACTGCGTTTAATAGGTTAATTATAAAGAGAAAGGAGCAAAGGTTTGGTCAGAGTTGATGATATGTTTGGGTTAGAGTTATTTTGGTCATCATACCATAGTTTCATCAAGAATAACGAAATGTTCCACCCCCTTTTAGTGACAAATAACCAAAGGGATAAATATTATGGGGCCCCACGTTGTTAGGGATATCTATACAAATAAGAGATTGTGAGCGACAAATATATAAGTTGATATCTATTAAGGACATTTTAAGCTACAATTTTAATAAAAATTAATAAATAAATTATTTCCTTGCAAAATTGAAAATCCACAAAATTATATGGTGTGAATATAATTGTTAGAATAAGAAAATGGATGGCAAGCTTGATTGAGTGAAGCAGGTGTGACATACTTTTCACTAACAACATACCGCCGCCTACGCGCACTATGTGCAGGATTTCCCTGTGAATTCACATGTTCCTAAAGTAAAACACCCTCCGATTTCTCCGGGTCCCTGTGTAGCACAACTCAAATGGATGCTAGTTTCATGAAATGTATTTGTTGTAAAGTGTTTAAACTCAATATGAAATAAGCCTTTTGTTGTTGGAGTTGGAACATTAAGAGGGGAAATAAAACATGATTCAGATTCTGAATGCTGCTAGTGTTGAAAAATAGATGTCCTAAATCAAGGCGGAAGGGGAAGGAGAAATATACACTAAGATAGGCTGACAGCTTTGAAAAGGTGGATGCATGAGAATGGATGCTAAGTTAATCAGGTAGACTGGTAGAGTATGTTTGTATATGCCATTTAATACATTGTGTTGATGCATAAGTGCATAACCTCTAACTGGTTTGGTAGTCTATAGATTCATAATCTATATTATTGGTAGAGCAGCATGGTTAATAGAGTATGAAGGTCAGACAAGGCATATGTTCCTATTTCTTACCTGGTAGAACTTAGTCTAATAAGCGCAAACGTGAGGCATGCCGACATGACAGGAGAGAATATGAAATGACATACCGGATGTGGAAGATTCAAGAATTGTGCATAGAACTATCATTGACAAGGCATGAAGTGTCATATCTCAGTGCTGCATCTATACAATACTAGTAATTTACACGTGCGATGCACGTCTTAATAAATATAGTTTTTTAAAATAAAAATTTAGACATAGTTTGGATTTGAACTTAGAACCTCCTTTATAATAGTTATGCACGTGTATTGCACGGGTTGGTAGATTGACAAAACATTTACAAATGACACTAAGGCCTTCTCCCATTATAATATTAGAGATTATAGTAATTTACACGTGCGATGCACGTCTTAATAATTATAGTTTTTTAAAATAAAAATTTAGACATAGTCTGGATTTGAACTTAGAACCTCCTTTATAATAGTTATGCACGTATATTGCACGGGTTGGTAGATTGACAAAACATTTACAAATGACACTAAGGCCTTCTCCCATTATAATATTAGAGATTATTATAGTAGTTTACACGTGTGATGCACATTTTAATAAATATAGTTTTTTAAAATAAAAATGTAGACGAAGTCTTGATTTGAACCTAGGACATCCTTTATAATAGTTATGCACGTGTGTTACACGGATTGGTAGATTGACAAAACATTTACAAATGACACTAAGGCCTTCTCCCATTATAATATTAGAGATGATTTCAAACTAGAAACGCTTCTTCTCTTCTTGTACCTATGGCTTTCTTGTAGAAAGTGCATCTTACTGGGTAATTGGTTGTATATTAATGATGGTATTTATTATATAACTAATCACATTTTGTTTTAGTTTGTACAGTCTGTGCTAATATATTTCTATCAACTGTTTTCGGTCTTTCCTCATAATTTTTCATTAATATGTCGACAAATTGCAGGTGCTCTCTGTAGCAGTTTACAATCACTACAAGAGAATCTATCATGCATCCTTACAAAAGGGGTTTGTATTCATGCAAACTTTATATCTTTTGCCATTCAGTTTGATGAACATTGTAATAAGCTGATTTAAATGAGAATATAGGTCTGGCGAGCTTGAAAATGATGATGACGATAATGTGGAGCTGGACAAAAGTAATGTACTCTTGATGGGCCCCACTGGTTCAGGTACTTCTTTTACCTTTTAATGCAGACTGTTCTTATATGATGGTTATTTTGAATATAGCAGCTGTTGTTATAATGATTTTAGTTCTTAAAAGATTGTCTAAGATTTCTTAGTTGATGATCTGACGTCTATATCATAAAATATTGTCTGTAAGGGCAGGGAAGACATTACTTGCCAAAACATTAGCTCGCTTTGTGAACGTCCCATTTGTTATTGCAGATGCAACAACACTAACACAGGCAAGTTAATGCATATCTTCTCCTGTTCTTAGATATGATTACGGTATATATATATACTTTCAAGAAATATGTACAATTCTGTATTCTAACTTTTTTGGGGTATATATATCTAATTTTCTTGGCTAAATATGGGTGGAAAAGCACTGAGTTTTGAAATCGTACATGGTTCCTATATACCCAGGGGCAAATTGCACCAGTTTTTGTTTCCTGTTTGCTTGTGTTTGGCATATTTTCAAGCACCACAATGCTTGTGGAAATGCATCCGAGGAGTATTTATGTAAATGTTTAATTATACATTACTGCAATGATTTTCTAGACATGTCTGTTGTGGATAAAAAGTGAGATCAGACTATTATGCATTTGTTTTTATTGTGAAAGCTGATTGTTAGCTAGTTCATACTTCTGTCGTGCTGGGTGATAATGGTTATAAATTGTGTCTTTATGGTGTATAGTTCGGTACCCTTTAGAAGTTAACATGACATAGGAATAGGATATATAGGTAGGAAGTGGTGTGGGAGCAGATGCAATCCTATCAGCATGAACTTTGAAAGTTAGCATGTAATAGGAGGAAAGAGAGTAAAGCATATCACATATAGGAAAGGGTCTTGTAGTCTCACAAATAATTGCAACTAAAAATGTCATTTATTCTTTGGATGTTTTGCTGCAATGGTTTAATTAATCATACTAAGCTATGAGCTTAAAAGTAATTTACTAGTCTATTTCTTGCGTTATATGGTCATATTATCTATGTAGTTTATACTCTTTTAAAATAAACCTGTTTATTTGTTTTTGCTTGTTTTTCTTTAAATTGAAACTGAAATAAGTCGTTGTAATTGCAGGCAGGTTATGTTGGAGAGGATGTTGAGTCAATATTGTACAAATTGCTTACAGTATGGTTTTAAATTGTTCCATGCAGATCTTAGTATGCAGTTTATCATGTTTCATTTGGCTTCTTTCTAGTGATTTCTATTAAAGTATTCCCACATATTCTAATTTTGTGATTTTCTTTTATTTAGGTTGCTGATTTCAATGTGCAAGCAGCACAACAGGGCATTGTGTACATTGATGAAGTTGATAAAATTACTAAGAAGGTTCATGATTTATTACCATTTTGGAGTTACTTTGTAATGTCACTTTAAAAAAAAATGTTTTAGCAATATCCACATTCAATTATGCTGTATATGCAGGCTGAGAGCCTTAACATTAGTAGAGATGTATCTGGCGAAGGTGTGCAACAGGCCTTGCTAAAAATGTTAGAAGGAACTGTAAGTCATTCGATACACTGATTTAGTTGATTTAGTTTCATTTCATTCTTTTGAGTTAAAAGTTTTGCTTTTGGGTTGTTAGAAATACAAGTGCAATTTCTTTCGACCCTTCTACAACTTCGAAGTTTTAGCTTAGTGGCAGAGACTTTCTCATAGTATTGGAGCAACCCATGTTCGAATCCCACCGGCTACACAATTTAAATGCGGATTTAAAAAAATACCGCTGCGTATTATCTAGGTCTCGGCCCACAATTTGTTCGGCATTTATCTCATTTCGTTGACTCATTAAAAAATGGGCTCTCGACTTGAGGGGGGTGTTAGAAATACAAGTGCAATTTTTCTCAACCCTTTTACAATTTTGAAGTTTTAGTTTAGTGGCAGAGACTTTCACATGGGTTAACCACATTGATAATTGCAACAATAGTTATATATTTGCGCGCTTAGTTGTCAAATCGTAATACATATCATATATCGTTTTTGTAGAATTTCGTATCTTTTATCGTATCGTCTATCGTATCGTAAGATAAATTAACACATGCCCTGAGGCAAACAGTGAAGCATCAATTTCTATGATCATAATTTATTAAAATATAGGTAAATAATTGACTTTAAAGGGAGATAAGGATATACCTGTTGATTATCGAGTTCAAAAAAATTCTTAACACTAGAGAAAAAAACTTTGTACGTGTCCTTAATATTACATTATTTATGATCCTTAATCCTTGACAAAGTTACCATGATTTAAAAACTTACTAATCTATAAATGACCATGTATTAGTACTCTATATTACTGTAGGAGTTGCATGTGTATGACACAATTTGTGTAATGTAGACATTTTACATGTAGATATCTATTTTATATCTAAAGAACTTACATAGGTGAATACAAACTAGCACAAAATATGAGAATAAGATTCTTTAAGATCTGAACTAAAATTAAAATTATCAGTAATGTACATTTATCAAGAATTGTATGATGTAACTAACAACTCAAATTTATTTCTAAAGCTTATTCTTTTAGGAGAGAAAACTTACATATACAAAAGAAAAATGGACTTAAAATAGTGTCTGAAAATAGCTGGAGAATATAAAATTAACTTAAACAAAGAAAGGATGAAAGAAGTTACGAGAAAATGAGAAAGTAACATAATTAGAGAGTAGGAATTCTAAAGAAGAATTGTATGATGTAACAAACAACTCAAATTTATTTCTAAAGCTTATTCTTTTAGGAGAGAAAACTTACATATACAAAAGAAAAATGGACTTAAAATAGCGTCTGAAAATAGCTGGAGAATATAAAATTAACTTAAAAAAAGAAAGGATGAAAGAAGTTACGAGAAAATGAGAAAGTAACATAATTAGAGAGTAGGAATTCTAAAGAAGAAGAAGCAATCAGTGTGCTATTTGCAATAAACCCGGAAAACAAGATGAACAAAGCAGAAGGAACAATGAAGAAAGCGATAAAGTGGAATAAACAAAGAAAAAGTCTTATCGCGTCAACACAAAACTCTAAATATCTAGGTTTTGGGCTTTAAAATGGCATTTCGGGTGAATTATGAAACAAAGCCAAATCTAGATTCACATGTAAGCTATTATTTTACATATCGTATCTTATGTCGGGTGAAAAACGTATCATATCTCAAGATACGATACAATACAATAAAATATGATATTTAAGCTATAGATAAATCGCATGAGATACTATCGAATTCATTAAATATCGTATTGTATCGAGATACATATCATAAGATGTGCAAGATATTGACAACTATGTTCGTGCGCGCGCGTTATAAAAATAGTCATCCTTGTTTCATTAATGAGAAATAACGAAGTAAGAGTTCAAGAATCTAATGTTGAAGGAAAAGTCAACAAATTCCACTTAAGTCACCACAACCAATTTCCTCACATAGTGTACACCCTCCAGCATGGAGTAAAATACTCATCATGCAACAACAAAAACATCCGACTGAATAACGACATTAATATGAACGAATATCAAGTAGGAGTAAATGCCAAAACTAGAAAATAAAATCAGTTCAAGTTATTAATACACATGGTAAAGATAATATGACCAAACAGATTGCAACAACTGAGCCATTTTTGCGGTAGGGAGAGGGTTTCTCTATTGGACATTGGGGCAGGAATAAAGCATCTTCAAGCATGTTCAGGAAACATATAGCAGCCAATGGAAGAAAAAAAAAATGTTGGCATCAACAGAGTGGAAGTAACTAAGGACCATGACATCAATTTTCTTTGCCACCTAGTCTAGAACAAAAGAAAGTCAAATACCTGAAGTGCCCAATCCGAAGAGAATAAGGACAACATGATCATTGAGATCCATTAATGCAAAGAAGAAAGAGGATGAATGCTTGAAGAGAAGAAAAGAAGAGAAAAAGAGAGTGATGTTAGTTAAAATGTTGCTCAAGGCAGGCATTATCCTTCAAAACACAAAACAGAAAAACTGGCCTTACATGATTGAAGCTGAGAAGCTAAAAAACTTAGGGTTCAGTGCTAACAGTTATCTCCATCTGGATAGTGATGAATTAAAATAAATAGTTGGTGTGGGACATCTGAATTAGGGTGAAGGTTTACGCCTTTATGGTAATATGAACACCATTTATGATCCACTGAATTGAATCAACACCATTTATATTTCTTACCTATCTCTAGAACAGTCTAAATTGCAATTTCCATATGTGGGGCAACTCGTAGAACTTGTAAGTCTACATGTCAAGGGCATGTAGGGTGATAGGTTGTGGGACATATTAGATTTACCTGGACATATTGGGGATATTTTCCCGATGACTACATAGATTTTTTAAACAATATCATTTCATTGGCTCTTCAAAAATGGCTTATCGGACATGTAAAAGGTCACCTTGGACGCTACCTTAAACTCATTCTCTTTTCTGTTTCAGCTTTAAAAAAGGCTAAATTTAAAAAAACCTTACTCAACTCTTGGTCATTTATTTAAAACCTCATTTTAACTTTTTTTATATATTAAAAACCTCAGTCTACTCCAATTATCAAGATACTCCATGGACAGTGTCATAGTTTCGTTAAATTTCGGGATGAAATTACGAAACTGCCCTTTGTATTAATTTAACCTATTATCCTGTCCAAAACTGAAAATCTTTCTTTCCAAAATACCAAACTAGTATGGCCGTGTGCAATATTGCACAGACTTTAAAATGATGGTGATAAAAATAATAAAAATCGCACTAAAAAATTATGCATAATTAATAGCTAAATGAAAAACATTAAAAACTATTTTCTTTTTATGCTATCTTAAGATTTAAAGAGACTACAAAACTATATAAATCTTCTACATATGGTACATTTCGCTTAGGACAACATTTAGGAATCAGTATAAATAAGTCACTAACATATTTATGTTAAACAAAGCACATGTTTATAAATTGATGAAAAACTAATAAAATTTTCTGTAAAATTGTAGAATAATTACTTTTCATACAAATAGATAATAATAAAAAACTGCTTGTGCAATTGATGAGTGACGACGCATTCTGTTTACATCAAATAGAAGAAATTTATTTAGGTCCATTATGTTGATACAAAATATGCAATATGTATTGGTTTGATACAGAGTGAAGGTAGGATGACTTTTGTTGTCAATGAATGTCATGGTTTTGGTTAGTTTTATTCTAGGTAGTTTTCTTTTAAGAGATTCACCAGTTACAAAAAATAATGGAGGATTTTAAGGAGTTTATTTAAAGATGGTGATACTCCATGAAGAAAATAATATAGATTTAAGTTTATTCTTAAGAGTTGATGATATTTTAAGAAATTCTCTAACAAACTTAGAACTTAAAAGAAAAATTTCTTGATTTATTGCCAAAAAAAAACTTCGCAAAAAGAATAGTTATTTTTAAAAATAAATATTTGGTCTTATCTTCAATCACTATTTAGAATATAATTTTAAAAACATAATAATCAAATCGCAGTATCAAGACACAAAGAACAATTATCAATTACCTTCAATCACTTTTGACAATTGAACAATTATCAATTAGACCGCTAAGTAGTTAGGAAGAAAATGAGTCGATAAGTTGAAACTTTGTACTCATGAATTATAAAAATATGGTTGATGACTTATCTCTATTAGCTAAATAATTGATTCCCATATTTCTTCACTTATCTCCTTTAGCTAAATCATTGGTCCCCATATAGCTTACTTGGAGATAATGTAAGGTGGATAACATGTCTTGCCAAATAGCTAGAGTTTCCGCAAATTCAACGTTGTTGGAGTTCACTTGCACAACTCAGCACAAAGACCTTACTTGTCACGGTACCTCACTTATGCAATAGTAGCTGAATTTGACGTCAACATAGCTAAGTGTTGTTAATTTTTAGGATACTATAAGCCGTCCAAAGTCACCACTTGAGCATTTGGTAACGTGATTTTTTAGAGAGAGGTTTAAGAGGCTTGAGTGGCCTCCTACTTTTCCTTTCCTTTTTCCTTTTTAAAATGGAGAAAGAAGAAAATTATGGGATAAAAGTGGTCTTAGCATAATATATTGTATAGATGATTTTAGTCTATGTTACCCTTTGCAAATTGGACAAACTAAAATAATTTTGTATAGGGCAAAAAATTGCAAAGACAAATAATTTTGTATAGGGCATAATCTGTTGTAACCTTGTGCATAGAGTCAAATCCACACCCTAAACATCGGCGGATGCTGATACTACTATGAAATCAATATTTTAAAGAAAAGAACAAAAAAAACTATGAAATCAATATATAAAAATTAAAAAAATTAACAAATGTAAAATGTTGTG
Source organism: Hemerocallis citrina (assembly GCA_017893485.1). Lineage (NCBI taxonomy): Eukaryota > Viridiplantae > Streptophyta > Magnoliopsida > Asparagales > Asphodelaceae > Hemerocallis > Hemerocallis citrina. The sequence goes on from CM030363.1 coordinate 284,959,192, forward strand.
CGCCTACAAATCCATCAACAGTGCATGATAATTTCCAAACAATAACAATTCATCCAAATAACCCTAAATCATCAACAAAAGAAGATAACTCATAATAACTACACCCTTAATCAAGAAAACCTAAAATCAAGAGACCCAAATTTCCATTCTCCAAACTTCAATCCCTTCCCAACAATCTCAACTTTCCCCACCTCAAACCCTCCCAACCAAAAACTCTGGTCTCCAAACATCCAAACCAAAATCAACACAACCAAATCCTCAACACAAACCCTATCCGATCAAATAAAAAAAACAATTCCACTAGATCGACCCAAATCGTAACCCCAATATCCCCCACAAAATCACAATCCCCCCCCCCCAAAAAAGTTGAAAATTTCCTCAAAACCCTCAAATCAAACCCTATCCAATCAAATAAAAATAATGAACTTTACCACATCTTGCACCAAAACATCATCCAAAGGGGGTGCCGGCGATGTTGTACTGGATGAGGCGGTAGACGTCGGCGATGGTGGCGGCATTGCTGACTCTACGCAACCAACACAACCAAATCCCCAACCCAAACCCTATCCAATCCTATCAAATAAAAAAAACCAACTCCACCAGATCAACCCAAACCGTAACCCCAATATCCCCCACAAAATCACAAAATTTCTCCCAAAATTTGAAATTTTCCTCAAAACCTCAAAATCAAACCCTATCCAATCAAATTAAAAAATGAACTTTACCACATCTTGCACCAAAACATCATCCAAAGGGGGCGCCGGCTATGTTGTACTGGATGAGGCGGTAGACGTCGGCGGTGGTGGTGGCATTGCCGAGCTCTACGCATGCAAGGATAAGGATGATGAGGATGAGGGCGACGGCGGAGGAGAGCAAGTCCACCATCACTTGGTACCGAGCTGCCATTGATGACGATGACGACATCTTCGAGATCTTCTTGATTTGAGGAGAGAGAGTGGGCAAAGTTATTTAAGGGATCGTGATTGGATCTATGTCTTTTGCATTTTAATTATGGTTTTATTCCATATGATTAGTTAATATAATGTGTGGTTTGCACGTGTGAAGTTCTACTTTTGCTCTCCTTTCTCTATTTCAAAATAGAGGAAGAAGAGAGAGAGTAGACATTCTCTCTCCTATTAGTAGTATCATGCACGTGCGATGCACGTGGGGAAGAAGGAAAAAGGCAAAAAAAAAAAAAAGAAAAATAATTTCCAAACTGATCCACTGTCGAAAATATTTACCAAACTGGTCCACTTTCGCACGCGGAGGAAGAAGGGAAAAAAACAAAATAAGGAAAATAATTTCCAAACTGATCCACTTCTGAAAATATTTATCAAACCGGTCCACTTTCGAAAATATTTACCAAAGTGGGTCATTTTGTCAACACGTGCGCTGCACGTGCTGGCTTCAAAATGACATCAATGACAAATGACACTAACCCCTTCTCCCATTATAATAGTAGAGATATATAGATATAATTCCTTCTCCCTAATTCTCTCTGAACCTCACCCAAATAAAACCCTAGTATCAATCTGCTCACTTAAGCCATCTCCTCTCGCAGTTGATCTTGCTATTGACCTTCTCTCGACCTTCTCCTCTGGACGCACTTCCGTCTCTTTGCTCCCCCTGATTGAAAGCTTGATGCCATTCAATCTCCAAGTCTGAAAGCTGATGATATGAAGAGGATGATGAGATAGATTTGGGGGAAAATTAGGAAATTGAGGAACCCTAGAATTAGGAAGAAAGGGATGAGAAGGTGACGAAGATGAGTGGATGAGAGGAGGCTTTTAATTTTTAAACAAGGATATTTTGGTTACAAAAATTATCACGTGCCGTACATGTGACAAAAGGCCCAAATGGAGTGAAACGACGTCAATGGAGTATCTTGATAATTGGACTTGAGCGAGGTTTTTAATATAAAAAAAGTTACAGTGAGGTTTTAAATAAATGACCAAGAGTTGAGTGAGGTTTTTTTAAATTTAGCCTAAAAAAGGAAAGACCAAACTGGTAT